>OY998176.1:181499841-182699841 GCA_963921935.1 Galeruca laticollis
TATATTCTTGGGATTGAGGACCATTTTTAAAGACATTTAACTAGTAGTTAATACATTTTTATTTAACGTTTCGGTCTTTCCATGACCTTCATCAGAAATAAAATTTTTGTTAAAACTAAAAGAAATGGTACAAGTTACAGAAAGAATTTTTAAAAGCAAAACAAATAAATATTACCTTCGACAGAACGTTAATTTGATTATTCGACATATTTTATAGATGTTTTAGGACGCATCACATAACAGAATATAACTAACACCCAAACAAAACGAACATTTTGAAAATATGACATTCAATGATGAAAATTTGTATTGGAATATACGAGTATTTGTTCTATACAATGAAAGCAGCCGTAACGAGGTTTTAATGTGTCGTTTTTGTGTTGACTGGTATTAAAATGGATTTTATATTTATATAGGGAGGGGTAATAAATGGATTTTATATTTATATAGGGAGTGGTAATAAGTTTATTATATTTGGAATGTGCCACGTGTTTCTCTATATTTCTGAATGTTCATAATGTTATTATAAATTTTACTAAGTTTTTTTGTGTCAGTCTTTAAATCTACGGAACTGGTTTTCCTTTGTATTTCTATCATTTCTAGAACTTCGCGTTCTTTTGTGTGGTTTTCACTTCGAAGAATTTTTGTGATTTCATCAAATTCGTGTTGGTTTTCTGAAACATGGATAGTGAGTGCCGTTTTGTTTCGTTTGTCATATTTGTCAATATAGTGTATGAAATACCATGTGAAAACTGTGAAGGGGTCTACATCGGACAAACAAGTCAGTATTTGAAAAACAGAATAAATAGTCACAAATATGACAAACGAAACAAAACGGCACTCACTATCCATGTTTCAGAAAACCAACACGAATTTGATTTCGAAAACACAAAAATTCTTCGAAGTGAAAACCATACAAAAAAACGCGAAGTTCTAGAAATGATAGAAATACAAAGAAAAACCAGTTCCGTAAATTTAAAGACTGACACAAAAAATCTTAGTAAAATTTATAATAACATTATAAACATTTAGAAATATAGAGAAACACGTGGCACATTCCAAATAAAATAAACTTATTACCACTCCCTATATAAATATAAAATCCATTTTAATACCAGTCAACACAAAAACGACACATTAAAACCTCGTTACGGCTGCTTTCATTGTATAGAACAAATACTCGTATATTCCAATACAAATTTTCATCATTGAATGTCATATTTTTAAAATGTTCGTTTTGTTTGGGTGTGAGTTATATTCTGTTATGTGATGCGTCCTAAAACATCTATAAAATATGTCGAATAATCAAATGAACGTTCTGTCGAAGGTAATATTTATTTGTTTTGCTTTTAAAAATTCTTTCTGTAACTTGTACTATTTCTTTTAGATTTAACAAAAATTTTATTTCTGATGAAGGTCATGGAAAGACCGAAACGTTAAATAAAAATGTATTAACTACTAGTTAAATGTCTTTAAAAATGGTCCTTAATCCCAAGAATATAAAATAAACAATATATAATTAAATAAAAAGACCAAGAACCAAAAAAAAGCAGAACCATATATATATATATATATATATATATATATATATAAATAAAAGGGTGTGTGTATTTTTAATCTTAATCGATACCTTCGCGGGTACTATAAATTTGTTTACCTGTCGGTTGCAAGAGGTTGGTAGAATAAGGTAGCAGTGTGAGGTGAATGTGCTAATCCTATTATTCCATCCATAAGGGCAAATTGTTCTCCCCCAATATTGATATTCGCATGATCGGGATTGGGAAACATTGATGGGTCTGAAAATCTCCAGGATCGGTCGGTGGAACTGTCATAAACTACTAAGCCTAAAACAAATTGTTCCAAATTATAATCCGACAGCAGCATTGGGAAACTCTATCCTCCATTGTCCCTTAATTGTAAGATGTCTATCGATATTTTAATGGTATTCACTTACACATCAAAAACTCATATTCACAGAAATGATAATCACTCGTTGTTTTTTGGGGAAATTAGGAGAAAACAATTCAAACCATAATGAGGAATGAAGTTACAAAACATTTCATGTAATATTCAATGTTCACGAATAGAATGTTTATATTATACGACGATAGGGTTCCGCGATCGGTAAAGATAATATACACAAGATATAGTCATATTTTGTCAAGATCCTCATTGAAAATAGGCACGAACATTTATTTTCAGCCTGATAATCATGAAATATCAAACATTCATTATTATCATGGCATACAGAGAAGACTTTCACACAAAAGTTAGGTCTTCGGGGCCAAATTTGAATAAAATATGGTGAAAAGTACAATTTCAAATTTTAGGAGATGCTAAACTATACATATTTCCTCAAATATGAGACTATTGTTTATGAAATTTGACATTTTTTCGATGAAATAACTGAAATTAATCACCGTGAAGTAGTTTTCATAAAAATACATTTTATCTAATAAATATACATATAAAGAAATAATAATTCATTGAAGATATTCAATATAACTATCATTGTTGTCAATTAACAGAACTTCTTCTCATATTCATTATTGCACAAGGTATTGTAAAATAACCACATTGTTTACTCTGAGTCTTTGATAACTTGATATTATTTTTGATTAAATTTATAATTTCTACCAATAATCCTCAAGATATTGAAGCCATAAAGGCATTGCCTGAACTGTAAGCTGATCATTCAACCATCTACCATATTCAGAACAAATCTTTCGAATAATTTTTAGCAGATATGAGATGTCCAATCCTGCGTCCTAATTCAGTTAATATGATATCATTTGTATTTGTTATTTTACAACACATGCTGAAATTTGAAATATTTTATTTCCAATTGATAAACTGCATTACCATACTATATTCTTAATCAAGAAAATAAACAACAACGATCGGAAGTTGTGTATCATCTATAACAAATATCCATTCGGAGATCTCTTTATCACATTTTAAGACATTTGGGTGAACAGGAATTCCGTAATACATTTGAAACGTTAATATGTGCTCTAGCACCTAGTAGTCAATTATACAACAAACACAGAAACGGTTGATATAAAAAAAGATTTGTTAATTCTTTGCTTTTTATAGTAGTTTTAAATAACCATTCATATACGTGGCTCATAATTGTAGAGTGTGAATGTGGTATGGTGCAAAACATCGAGATCGCGTTTGTAAAAATAAGCAGTATCGCAAGGAAATTCCTGTTCAAAATTTTACATACCTCACAGCAAAAGATATATGTAGTGTTACTCGTTTTTGGTGAAACTTCTGCTTCGTGTTTTTCGCAAAATACAAATCTTTGTTGAATTTAGCTATACCTTCAACAATAAAGAATCGACGACAGGCTCTAGAGCTAAAAACTTCTATTATCAAAATCAGAAGTAGGCATTCAAAGTACATTTCCAGCACCCCGATGGATTTTCAACTATCCCCCCAGTGGTTTGCCAGCCACTGAAATTCAACAATGTATACGCTGGTGGTATAATATACAACAAACCTGTTATTTTCTTAATTTTTTAACATTTGAAATACAAGTAACCACTCAGAAAATTCAAAAAATCTGAATATAGGGTTGGTAACTACTTCAATGTAGAATTAAATGGAGAACTGAAATCCAATAATATTGGAACATAGGAGGAGAATAGAGGTGTTAAGTGAATGAGTCAATTTTTCGAAAAACATGTACCCATTTTTGTGAGAATATCTAATTGGTAGCTCAATCTCAATAAATTCATTAATAAAATTTACTCCTGATCAGAAAACTATTGAAACATTTATTTCGAAAAATTGCGATGAGAAGCAAACTGAACAGTCAACGTCTTTTCAGTTTTTGCTGCATCACTGTAATAATCAAAGAGAAAGACAACTTGAAATTGCGATAACAACCATCGATTAACTGGCGATTTGCACATTATGATTAAAAATAGTTTTCGTTTCTGACAACAAAATACATGAAACTTACCGGGTGCAACACTATCACTCATGTAAATAAACGCTGAGTCACATAAACCTCGTACACTTTCATCGATGATCAGATTAGTTAGTACCGAAGCAACTCTAATAACTTCTCTCGGAAATATGATTGTTCTTACAATTTGGTCAGTCCTTAAATCAAAAATTAAAAGCTTCGGTGGACAAACTCTTCTGAAGTCTCCTAGGGAATCTACTGTTCCGGCATCTAGTACCTGAAATCAATATCACCGAGAGTAGAATCCAGGCAACTAATATGGGATATATGGGATATACATATATATATATATATATATATATATATATATATATATATATATATATATATATATATATGTATATATACATATATATATATATATATATATATATATATATATATATATATGTATAGGTGGGGATAACGGGGATTTCAGTCCAAAGAATCAACGCCAAGATCTTTTATTTACAAAATGCCGCCAAGCTTTCGTGTCCTTTTGACACTTCTTCAGGGCACTATAATACATATACAAATATAAATATGATTTAAAAATAGAGAAATAAATATAAGTACGTACATGTGAAATATTTTAAGTAAATTCAATATGAATAATCATTGAAAAATTTGTAAATGTAAAAATAAATATAATTATAATATACTTGATGTCATATTTCACATAAGACAAATCGATACATAATTTGTTTGTTCGTTACTTAGTTATTTTAATTTTTTTAGGTGACTTTATAATTATTTAATGAAGTTTGAATTTGAGGTTAGATTATAACCTTATAAAATGACTTTGACAGATAATTTGTTTTTGACGTTAATAGAAAAGGAGATAAGGTTAGATTATAACCTGTGAAAATGACTTTGACAAATAATTCCTTATATTTTGACCTTAATAGGAGTGAATTTAATTTTTATGAAATAATCATATAAATAATGAAAAATTATCTATTTTGTTCAATATTCAAAAGGTAGCGATAAATATTACTAAGATTTTCAATGTCACTTTTCTTATTCATACTATTATTTGCCTTGTTGATTTCAACCATTTCAAGAAAATATCTTTTAGACATATTTTGTTCAGTATGTAGAACTTTAGCTTCATTAAATAACATTTTATGGCCTGTTTCGATGGAATGCTGTGTTAATGCACATGATTTTTTGTTAAGTTTTATATCACTTTTATGAGATGTGATGCGATTAGTCAAATTTCTAGAGCTGGTACCGATGTAGTTAAGATCACAGTTATTGCATTTTATTTCATAGACTACATTTGATTTTTATAAGTCAGGTGTAGAATCTTTCAATTTACTATTTAAATTTCCAATCGTTTTTATATTTTTCTGTGTTATCTTTATATTAGTTTCATTTTTGAAAAGTTTTATTATGTTCTTTGATAAATTTTCAATATTTGGAATTGATAGGTAATTAATAATGTCTAAAAGATATTTTCTTGAAATGGTTGAAATCAACAAGGCAAATAATAGTATGAATAAGAAAAGTGACATTGAAAATCTTAGTAATATTTATAGCTACCTTTTGAATATTGAACAAAATAGATAATTTTTCATTATTTATATGATTATTTCATAAAAATTAAATTCACTTCTATTAA
Organism: Galeruca laticollis; assembly: GCA_963921935.1. Lineage (NCBI taxonomy): Eukaryota > Metazoa > Arthropoda > Insecta > Coleoptera > Chrysomelidae > Galeruca > Galeruca laticollis. The sequence goes on from OY998176.1 coordinate 181,505,421, forward strand.
GGTCAAAATATAAGAAATTATTTGTCAAAGTCATTTTCACAGGTTATAATCTAACCTTATCTCCTTTTATATTAACGTCAAAAACAAATTATCTGTCAAAGTCATTTTATAAGGTTATAATCTAACCTCAAATTCAAACTTCATTAAATAATTATAAAGTAACCTGAAAAAATTAAAATAACTAAGTAACGAACAAACAAATTATGTATCGATTTGTCTTATGTGAAATATGACATCAAGTATATTATAATTATATTTATTTTTACATTTACAAATTTTTTAATGATTATTTATATTGAATTTACTTAAAATATTTTACATGTAAATACTTATATCTATTTCTCTATTTTTAAATCATATTTATATTTGTATATGTATTATAGTGCCCTGAAGAAGTGTCAAAAGGACACGAAAGCTTGGAGGCATTTTGTAAATAAAAGATCTTGGCGTTGATTCTTTGGACTGAAATCCCCGTTATCCCCACCTATATAGCATTTTTCAGTCGTTATATAAAAAAATTTTTTTATTTATATATATATATATATATATATATATAATATACAGTGTTAGATAGAATATATCTTGGGTATAGTTTTTTAAGAGCATAACGGATGGCCTGCTTAAATATAGAAATAGCATTAGAACTTCTCCTCAAATAGCTCGATGTGAGGATACGCTCGACGTCACTACATCGAGACTCGTCAACAAGACAGGTTAACTAATCTTATATTGGTTGTTATGAACCTGGCCTGTGTTTGTCAAAGTTAAAAAGGAAGTATGAAAAATAAAAATTGCTAAAAATATGGTTATGGTGTGACAAGGGAGGGTAGGATTATTTTAATTTATTTAGGATATTAGTTATAATAAAGTAAATAAAAGTAAGTGAACCTCTAAAATGTCAGCACCAGGTATATTTTGTCATAGTTGTATTGCAAAAAATTGTAAAAGTGAATATTTTTGTGCCACAACACAATTATAAGTCTAAGAACAAAACAATTTTCAAATTACCATCTGACATTAATCAAAGGGAACAGTGGTACAAAACTTTTGAACTACCTTATACACCCAATGATTCAAGGTTTTGTGAAGATCATTTTGATGAGAATGCGTCTACAAGAATATTACGTGAAAGATTTAAATTTGCTTTACCTTTTCAACCCTACATCATACACCACCAAAAGTAGTTGAACATAGTAATAATACTCTTACTTTTTAAAGTATAGTATTGTCTGTAAAAATATAGCCCATTCTTAACAATAATGATAGTCAAGAACTATAACACAAATTGTGAAGCAAATGACTGCAGTTCATTGGATAACTTCAATTATTTTTCAAATTTTTATAATGAACCAAAACTATTCACTTCTAATACTATTAACGAATTTGAAAATATTGAATTCCTGTTTTTGGATACATAATTAAATGATCCAAATTGTGACACTCAAACAATAAGCTATGTTTCTGGTTTCGATGTTAAAAAGATTACAACTATTATTTCCGAAGGATGTAAGGCTAATTTGCAGACGTGTTTTAGATGTTCATCACAGTTTCATTTACTGCAAGGAAAATTATTATAAAATACGTCTAATTTATGTACAAAGAGAAGTTGTTAAACTTTTTTAATACTGCACGACTTTGTTAGGATATTTTACCACTTTTAGGTCGTGAAAAAAATATTACTGAAAAATTGGAACACATTGCAAAAGGTCCTATAAATTTTTATTGCTTTACCTATAGAGAACATGAATAATGCGTATTTTCTCAACTCATGAAAGTTTGTGTCCCCTTACTACTTAAGAAATATTATAATTATGATAAGAGGACTAACAAAGAAAAAAATTTTTTGGTAAGTTAATGTACTGCGTTTCATTTGTTTTTCCTTTCAGACCTCTTCCTCTCTTCACAGAAATGGGGAATCTACTTTTTAACTCTTTTTTATTAAAATCTTTGTTTTTTGTGTGGTCAATAATTTCAAAATAACTTAAAGTGCAATTTGATGTCATATTGCATTAATTTTCTCAACTATTAGGTTGTACGAAATATGTAATTTTATAATTAGTAACTTTTTTATATTATGTGCAGGGTAATAAAAAATTTAAATGTGTGCTGTTTTGTTAATTTTCTAAATTATTTGTCTCAAAATTGTTTAATATAATTATTTCATTACAAAAAATTAAGTATAATTCTATTTTTTGTAATGAATTAATAATATAATAAACAATTTTAAGACAAATTGTAAAATTTACATACCCATAATTCAGACTACCAAATTTAAATATTCCGCATGTAAAAAAATAATTACAACACTCATACCTGATGCGCTCAGATCAACGTGATACCAACTGTTTATAAAGGGACGAGAACTCTCTTAACACCGAATACTACTCTACGAATAGAAAAGAAAGCAAATGTACTCCCGCCAAAACTTATTTATATTTTTAACACACCCGGAGGATGGCGCTGTCAAAGGTTGTTGCGCTACTCATTATAATTGTTCTATGTTTTGGCAGATGTCTCTGTAATGACTGTAAATATATAAACCTTTTATTGAATGTAAGAGGGCACCACGTCCTAATATTTTCTATACGAGAAAGCAGTTGTAAGAAACGAACCGCAGTTTATTTTATTTTTTTCGTTAAATATTAAACTTGTCCCTTGTGATTATAAGAATAATAGTGTATTCCTAAAATGGATTCAGATCACCGACCTCCTTTATCTAAACGGAAATGTTGCGTTCCGAAATGTACAAATTGAGATGGAAAAATGCATCGTTTTCCTAAAAATGAACCAATTGTATATAGTGAATGGATTTCAAAAATACGACCAATTAATTATCCAGATTTGTCTACTGAAGATATTTATAGAAAATATGTAGTGTGTAACGAACATTTTTCTAGTGACTGTAAAGTTTTAGGCACAAGAAGAGGTCTTAAAAAGACAGCAATCCCAACTGTAAATTTACCGGATGGTAAGTGAATAAATCATAAATTCTAATGTAAAAACACAAAATTAGATTTAAAATTAGAGAAATAGATATATCTAAATGCATTTATCACCAAAAAATTACCCGTTCTTATCCTATATGTTGACAGAGTTCATATATGCATACTACTTTATTTTATTCTAATTCCAGAAATCACAGTAGGTGATAAGGACAAAACTGTTGGAAATGATGAATTTGCTCTTGAAATTGGGGATATATATTTGGATCCAAAACCTGGACCAAGTACAAGATACGGTAATTTTTGATTATGAATAAATATGCTATATTGTATTTAATTTATATTTTATCAACATACTTTAATAGATTTGTATTTTTTTAGACGAAGACTATCCAATTGTATTAGATAAACAGTATGAAGAAATAGGACCTGAAACACCTAATAAAAGTAGACTTGAGACACCTAATAGGTTTATACCAAGACCACCTAAAAAAGGTAGTTATTAGAATCAAGCTTAATAAATATTATAACTTCTAACTTTTAGGAGGATCCATCTTAAAAGAAATCAATGTATCTAGAGCAGTTCAATTAACGCCAAAAAAATTATATTCAAGAGTGAAAGAGTGTTGCAAAAAAATGTATCAAATGGGACAAAAAATAAAATCATTCAAAGGCCGCTTGTGTGCAGCTGAAAAAGTTGCAAACTCAGAAAATTACAGTTTTTTATTAAAATATGTAAATGATCCTACATTTACATGTATTAAATGTCAAATAAAAAATCAACAATTACATCCCAAAGCTCGAAGATACACTTTGGAAGAAAAATTTTTATCATTGAGTCTTTATAAAAATAGTGCGAAAGGATACAAACTCTTGAGCAAACTATTTGCTTTACCATCAAGAAGGACTTTAGACAACCTTCTCACCAAAATACCATATGAGCCAGGCATAAATGAACATATATTTTTGTCACTTAAAAGCAAAATAGAAAAAATGAAAATGGCAAATGAAAAATTTTGTATATTTATTTTTGATGAAATGGCTATTAGCAGTCAATTCAGTTACCAGAGGGCAAAAGATATTATAATAGGGTTACAAGACGATGGTTCTGAAAGAAAAGCTGTTCTGGCAGATCATGCAAATGCTTTTATGTTGAAGGGACTCTACAAACAGTGGAAGCAACCACTAGGTTTTACATTGAGTGAAGGCCCTCATAATTCCAGAGTTTTAAAGAATCTACTGAAGACTTTCATTGGCAAATGGCAAAGTATAGGATTGAAGGTAGTATCAACAGTTTGTGACCAAAGCGAAAATAACGTTGGAGCTATTAGACTGTTGCTGAATGAGACAAACGAGGAATATTTGAGAAGAAATGAAGAGAATAGAAATTTTGGTTTTGTTTTAAATAATCAAGAAATTATTCCTATATTTGACGTTCCTCATATCTTCAAGTGCTTGAGAAATAATCTTTAAAAATATGACTTCTATTTTTAGTAAAATGGTCAATCCAAGATTGCCAAATGGAACCATATCATCCAATTTTATGAACTAGATAGTGAAGAGCCAAATTTTGGAATATGTTCAAAATTGACAGATTCCCATACATATAGAGACAAAATTAATAAAATGAAAGTAAAACTTTGTACTCAAGTATTTAGTCACACGGTAGGATCTCTTATGAAAAGAATTTCTCAGTGGGGTAAGCAAACATTTTTGCTAAACTGTTCAAGTCTTTTTCTCAATATCATTTTTATTAATATCTTTTTTTGTAGTGCTTATACTCTTAATAACATGTGCATTTCAAAACTTAATTTGTTAAATAATTTTTTTCTAATATTTTTTACAGTAACGTAATAAAAACAATTTACCTCAAGAAGCTGAAATCGCTGCAGATCTGATTTTGCTCTTCGACCAAATTTTTGATTCTTTGAATGTTTCAAGAATATCCAAAGGTCAAGCCAAACCTTTAAAGCTTGCTGTGAGAAAAAATTCGCAACACGAAGACTTTTGGAAAGAATCGCTTCATCTTAATACTAAGATGAAATATTTTTCATTAAAAAAGAATAAGTATTTTACTCCTCCTTCTTTAAAAAACTTAAAACACAATTTACATGCATTTATGTATCTGAAAAAAATTTTAATAGAAAAATTTAAATTTAAATATATTCTGACAGCTGCCTTTAATTAGGATCCACTTGAAAATTTCTTAACACTCTGGCTGCCAGAAGGTATTTAGCACATTTTTCTAAAGGGCCTTGTCAGTCAAATAAGACTGACAACTATTTACAAGTTTCAAGCCTTGTCAGTCACATCAGACTGACAGCATATTATATTTTTCAAGCCGTGTCAGTCGTATTTGTACAAGGTTATATGTAGTTTTAATGGATGGGAATATTCTGTGGCCTGTAGGAAACAAGCTAATAATGTTGGCTTGGCTTGGGACACATGTTTCAATGAGATATCTTTATTACGAAATGTATTACAAAGTTTTATCTTATATGTCGAAAAAAATAACTAATAACTAAGGAAATAAAAAGAATAAAAACACAAACTTTAGTTTATAATGATGGTTTATGTATTACCACCATGAATGCGAACGTGACATTCATAACAAATTGTAGGCTTATTGTCGCAACCATCGCAATAAGTCTTCACTTTCCTCACTTTCTTTCTTGCCTCCGATCTTGGTAAATTTTTTACTAAATTGTCATAGCAACTTACACAATTGCGACGATCTTTTGTGCCTCCTGCATTCCTCTTTTTGAGCAAATGTTTGACTTTTACCGCCTTCACACGCTCTCTGTTTTCCAAACCTAATAAGTTTCTGCAAATTTTTTCACGAAATGCTGTTATTGTTATTTTGGTTTTGGTTTGTAATTTATAAATTATATGAGCGTTGACAATGGCAACTCCAGTCAATAATTCGAATGCTACCTTTCGATACCACTTTATTCCTTTTCTTATAGAAGTACGAAGACAGCTGATCAGATTTGTCTATTCCAATTTTGCCATTATTGTAATCAACTATAACAGCTGGCTTTTCTCTCACTGGTTCTTCTTCTGATAGTAATCGACGCCTTTTGGTAGGCACAGGACACTTGTCTAAATTGTGCAAGGTTGAAAGCATGAGAACATCTTTGTTTTTTTTAGGTTTCCATTTTGATACCACGATTCCCTCATTTGATTCTAGTCCATAAAATTAATCGATGTTTAGTTTTCGATTTAGCACCTCTTTTGGTATATATTTTCTATTTTTGCGTAATGTACCGACTAGATGTGTTTTTTTCGAAAGCAATTTTTTGGCCAGAGGGATGCTGGTGTAAAAATTATCGGTATATAATATGCGGCCTTCTTCTAAAAGCCCCTCACATAAATGCATTACTACCTTTTCAGCTAAACCAGAACCAGAACCCTCAGATTTACCGCAATAAATTTGAATTTTCCAGGTAAATCCATCAGGTGAACATATTTTGAACAGCTTTACTCCATATTTATGCCTTTTTCCTGGAATATACTGACGAAATGACAGGCGTCCCCGCCATGGAACCATGCTTTCGTCTATAACCATTTTTTGCCTATTGTATACACTTCTTGAAAAGTACTTTGAAGTAAATTCAGTAATGGGTTTATTTTTCGCAGTCTGTCATTTTCATTTGGTATACTGTTGTCGGAAAAGTGCAACATTCTAAGTAAAATTTCGAACCGATTACGAGTCATCTGTTTGCTTACTATGTTTTCATAAAGAGGATCGGTTGACCAATAATCACTTAGTTTTGGTCGAATATTTAGGCCCATCCAAATAATAATGCCTAAAAATTTTTCAATTTCTTCGATATTAGTATCTTCCCAACTATGTAATCTTAAGGATCTACTTAATACTGAATTGCTTATTACACTTTGTGCATATCTATTCGTTTCCGTTACAATTAAATTCAAGACATCCTCGTTCAAAAATAATTTGTACACTTCCATTGGGGTTGCATCGACAGAAATATTTGTTTGAATTCCAGCCTGTCCAACAAATGTTATATCAGCTTGCTTTCCCTCGTACACTTGCCACTGCATTTCAGAAATACCTACATTATGATTTGCATTATGTTCATCATTATCCTCACTTTCCATAATCTCATCATTCGGTTCAACGTCTCCATAAGCTGTGATATCAAGATCTGACTCACCAGTAGTATCATCAGAGCTTCCTGGAGCATATTCTGAATCTGAGTCGGTAGCAAAGGGGTCGTCATCATCACTTTCATAATTTTCCCAGTATGCATTTAACTCGGCTTCTGATAATTGCCTTTTTCGATTCCTATAAACGTAAGAACGAATAAGTACAAAAAATAATATATTTTAGATACTTACATTGTTATAGAATAATTATTATTATGCTGTAACCACAAACCATATACGCTGTAACCTCACAAATTACACTACATAATCGACTGACATGGCGCCATAACAGAACTTGTCTCTGCTACGCCGCGTCAGTCTTAAAAGACTGACATGACATAGACAACAGATTTGATATCGTTACCTGTATGCGAATAGATACATATAAGAAGCTTCGTCCTACTTTATCTAGATGGCGCAGAGCACGCCTGGCCTGGCAGAAAAGTTTCACTTACGATAGGTGGCTCAAACGGTGAAGTGAGTGTCAGTCAAATGTGACTGACATGGCAGCCAAAGTGTTAAGCTATACCAGAAGCCATGGAGTTACAAATACAAAGCCAAGTGCAGCTCATTTTATCGGTTCTTTTAAAGCTATTGTTACAAATAATTTCATGGCAGCATATTCGCCAAATGCAAACTGTATCAAGAACTACAGTTATGGCTTTGATAACCTACAAAGTTTTTTAACCAGTGAATTAGTTCCAGGCATTTTACCTTTAAAAGAGCAGCCTTGTAACACCCCTGAACTTCCTAACGAAATATACAGCCAAGGATGTACAAAAATTGGAAAATGTATAATGCAATATATGGTTGGAGCAATTGGAAAAATTATGTTTAAACAAAATTTGATTAAAAATTGTAGTGACTGTAGAAACTTAATTTTTAAAAAACATTATGTTCCTTCAGATGATAATTTTATCGAGAGCAGGAAATATCCAAATGCCCAATTAGTAAAGCCTGGTACTTTTTTTTCTTATTTAGTTTCGAATAGTTTGAATTCTCTTTTCTATAAAATTCCAAGAATGTGCACACTTAAAAATATAAGTCGACATTTACTTAATAGTTTAGATAAAGATTTTTATTTTAACACTTTTAACTGTTTAAATCTTGAGCATAACTCTGGCAAAAAGTTGAAAGAATTAATTATCAGATGTGCTCTTTATTGTGGTGTAAAAGTATTAATAACATTATTCAAGAGAAAGATAATAAATTTTATAAATTCATAATGCAAAAACCGCAAAATTTTTTTATTGATCCTATAAAATTACATGCTTTAAAAAAATTTAAAAAAGAAGTCTCTGCAAAAGAGTATACCTTTAATTCTGTAAAAGTGAAGGTTTCGATTAATTTTATTATTTATTAAGGGTTATACCTATACAGTACGTCTGAAAAATTTGGCAACATATGGGAAACTTTTTTATTGGTAGTGTTACGAAAAATAGTTATTCTTTATAAAAAGTTCTGCATGGCCCATAAAGTGAAACGCGAACGTCCGATGTCAATTTTTCAAATCGTATACGAGGTTTGTCAAAAAATATGAATTTGATACAAGACTAAAAAGTACCTTTATTTTTTACAATATCGAAAACTTTAATTATGGAAAGTTGTTCGAAATAGAATACTATGTTTTAATATACAATTATAACATACTACTTAAAAATATTATGTTATTTTTACAAGTATTCAATGTATTTTTAAAGTGTCCATAGGAATTACAAATTACGTTTAAGTGCAATTACTGATTACTCCACTCATTATCTTATTGCAAAATTGATAAACTTTGACTTTCTGTTGAGAATGATCACAAATAGACAAATAAAATTAATACACACTGACGTTTTTAATTTTGTTTACATTAGTTACAATTACATTTCAATACACACTAACTAAATGAAATGTATTATTTATTTCTCGAAAGATTTTACTAGACTGACTTTCGGAAAGAGAAATGTCATTGTCAGAGACGTCTACATTTTAAATTATTTCGTTTAATTTTGTGTATTATAGTAGAAAATACATTATTCTGTTTTTGGTATTACTTATTTATTACTGATTTAAGTTAATTGCTAAAATAAATTAAATAAGATAAAAGTTGACGTGTTTCACAACTAAAATTTAAGTTGAAATTGAAGTGGTCAAAATATTCCTATTAATCTTTTGAAATTTGTGGACACCTCTGTACATCTAATGTCAAATGTAAATACCTGAATATTATTATTTTCAAAAGCAGAGATTTTCATAAAGAATAACTTTTTTTCGTAATACTGTCAATAAAAGTTTCCCATATGTTGCCAACTTTTTCAGACATACTGTATATAATAATAAAAATAATATTTTTTCTAAATTCTTGAAATAACTAGTTTTTTGTAAGTAGTAATGTATCAATAGTTTTATTTAGCAGAACATTAACTAACATTTACTAAGATAAAATCACTTCTCCATCATAATTCTTTGAAAATAATTCTTTATTTTCCAGTATTAGTCAAAGTTATTATATTTTCCAATGATAGTACCTTTGTTTTAGCATAAATGCCAAATAATCTCATGTTAAAAGCTCGGACTAATATTTATTGAAATACATGTATCGCGAATGAGTATTTTATTCCATGCATTGTTGATGTTTCTTGAAAATTGTATATTATATCTATATAAGTGAGCGCTCTGAAATGAATCCATACATTAGAGATTTAAAAATAGAAAAAATAGGAAATTTTGTGTTTGAAAATGCAGACCAAGCTAAACAAGTACTAAAAGTCAATAGTTATTGCAACTTCAAAATAATACATAATAATATTCGAAGCATAGCTAAAAATCTGGATGAATTTATAATATTTCTAGAGGAATTAGACTCCACAATAGACTGCATAGTACTTACAGAAACTAGAATTATAGATGACATCGGAGTATATAATATTGAAGGCTATACAACTCTCTATAATTTTGGCAAACTCAACCAGAATGATGGAGTAGTAGTTTTCATTAAATCGAATTTATACCACTCTCACCAAGAAATTGAAATAAATGGTACAAGTCTACTCCAATTGACGGTGACTATTGGCAAAGAAGTTATTATTATTAATGCATTCTACAGATCACCTTGTAATACTCAAATCGCACCGTTTATTGATTACCTGGACAATATGTTAAAAAATCACCCAAAGAACTTCACATACAGTGTGTTTATCGGAGATATGAATATCGACTTGAATGAAAATACAGACGATTCGCAGATTTACCTGGACACATTAGGAGAGTATGGATTTAAGTCAGCAATAAATACTACCACCAGACCACAGTCAGGTACATGCATAGACCACATTTTCATTAAGTCGAAAAAGGGAAACCTTGAATCTATCATTCCGCTGACTGTGGAGACTTGTATTACCGACCATTTCACAATACTATTGCAAATAATATTCAGCGATAAGTATGCAAAAGAAACTACAGCCAATTCCAAATTCTATAAACAAATAAACGAAAAAAAATTGATCCAAATCATTAAAAGTACGGATTAGAAATATTTATTTGAAATAAATGATTTGGAAAACTCGGTTACTGAATTTATCAGACTAGTCCAAACTCCAATAGATGGATCCTCGAAATTCATAAAAGTTGAAAACAAATATATAAAGAGGAAACCATGGGTTACTGGATCATTACTGGAATCCATTAATAAAAAGAATACTACGTATGCTAGATTAAAGAAAAATCCACAATATGAAATTTGAAAAAATGAATACAATACTTACAGAAAAATACTAGAGAAAGCAATAAAAGACACAAAAGTGAAATACTACAAAAACAAGATAGAACAAGAAGGGGTAGACTCAAAACGATTATGGCAATTAGTAAATGAATTAACGAAAGCAAGACAACATACCGACATATCATTGATGCAGACTGAGGATGGAAATATAACTTGCGATCCAATTATAATCTCTGAAAAATTCAACTCATTCTTTAGCAATGTAGGTGCAAATCTTGCAAAAAATCTTAAGCAGGACAGAAATTATACGGAAACGAAAATTAAATCAGATCACACCTTTATTTAAATACTACTTTTTATGTATTTTTAACTTTATAATTAGGAACTATTCTGTACATTTCAACTAATCTTATGTTTTGTGTGCTGTTTTGTATATTTGTTTGTTTATTTATTTATATATTCTCGCTCTACATACAGGTATATATGTGTATTCTGATATACATACTATACCTCGTAGATTAACCTCTATTTATTCACACATTGCCTGTATATTAATTGTTATTTTTTATATCTACCTTGTGAATAAATTATTATATATTTGAATTATAGCTATTAGTTGGTGTACTCTTTGTTTATCGGTACTAGGAACTGTATTCGTATTATAATATAATACAATGAAATACTTTTGTGTAGTAACAGTTACATTTACTATAATGTATCAAAAGTTTTTGTAAATATACACATCATATTTTGTCATGCTTATAATAGTATTTTTCTACTCCTATTAAATTATATATTAATTATTCATGGCTTTTGAGCAATGCTGAGGGGATATAACGGCACTAAAACGCCACCAGATAGTACCTACATCAACAAACATAAAAGTAAATAATAAACTTGCATTCTTTAGCCCCACACATATTTAGTTTACTGGTTGTTGAAAATTCACAATTAATTTGGTTAATAAACAAAATGAGTAATCACAACTAAAATTTTTATAGCATTGTTATAGGTAACTATTAAGATTTGTGAATAAAGTTCTTTCTCTGTACTTCCATCTTTGTATTTATTGTTATAGTCGTAGATAAAGTATAGTATTCAACTAGCGGTAATGGTCATATAACTCCCGCAGATGAAGTTTGTAATTCATCAAGTTACATTATAGTCTATTTGAAAATCAAGAGAGAGTAAATTCCCAGAAATGTTTTGCAGTTATCAGTGTTAAAGGCAGTAAACCATAGACGTGCGTTTTCAAAATTAAATTAATATGGAAATAGAAATATTTAATTTGTTTTAGTTATTTATACCTAGATTACCAATTTTAGATAGATAAACATAATTCGTAAGTAGTAATTTAATTTGGGTAAAATGAAGAAAAAGTCAATATTATTTTAGGCATTTTGTTTTAGGCATATGTTTATTTATAAAATATGTATATAATATGTACAGATAATTACAATTATTTATAAATTAATATGAGGAGCTAAAAAAACAATTAAGTAGGTATATGAGAAAAACAAAACCAACCGCAAGGATAAAATTTGACGAGCAACATGCAAAAAATACGACAATATTAAATCTTAAAAAATTAAAATCTAAAATAAAATTAAAGTACATAAATTTTAAAGTTATGGTTCCTCGCACTCTGTGTCAGAAGATTCACCATCTGATTCTAGAGAAATTACAATGGGCTCTATAGTAATATCAATTATGTTATCTAGCTCCCACATTTTTTTTTCTATTTCTGTAACGTGTCTAATACATTTTTGCCAATTTTCACTTGTTACTTCAGATATTGCCTTATTGAAGAGATCTTTAACATCTGATAATTTAAAAGTCGTGTTATTTCTGGCAACATAACCTTTAACTTGAGCCCATATTAATTCTATCGGATTCATCTCACAATGGTAGGGTGGTAAACGAAGGATTTAAATTTCTCGTTTTTTGGCTATCTTCTCAATATTATATTTTTTATAATTTTGCTTATGTTTTTTAGCAATAGTTAACAATTCTGCCCTCAGCATTGTATTGTCAAAGGCTAAATTTTTAGAAGATAACCATTTTGCAATTTCATCCTTTTTCCATTTAGTGGTTGGTAAAGGTTCAAGTAATCTGGAGTGGTAACTTGCATTGTCCATTATAATAACCGATCCTTTTGGTATGAATTGAATCATCTGTTCAAAATATTCCTCAAACACGTCTCCATTCATTTCTTCGTGATAATCAACGGTTTTTTTTTATTCAAATAAGAGTAAACCATTCTCAAGAAAACCGTTTGTACTGCCTATATGACAAATAATTAATCTTTTACCTTTTCCTATAGGTTCCTTAAAACCAGTAGTATATCCTTCTAGAAAAGCTTGATGGGATGATTTTATATTTTTGTCTTTCCAAACTCTTCCTACACAATGTCCTTCATTAACCCATGTTTCATCTAAATAATAAATGTTTTTATTTTGAGCTTTAACTTGTAGTATTCTTCTGAGGTACTGTCTTCTCCAACATACAATTTCTTCAGAATCAATTATCATTGAGTGTCTGCCCATTTTTTCAAATTTAAAGTTTAACTCATGTAACACTTTCCATAGTTTATCCCGGCTTATTGTGGGTAAATCAACATCATTCGTAATGGCTTGCAAAACTTTATCTAAAGTTGGTATTTGCTTGTTTATAAAAAATGAGTGAACAAGCTTACGAATAGCATTTTTAAAAAACTCGTCCACGTTGACTTTTAATAGTTTTGGTCTACCTGGTTTCGGCTTTGGTGAGGTTACTCCACCTGATTTTTCCTCCTTTAGAACTCTATATATTGTAGATTTTCCATATCCCATTGCCTTAGATGTTGTTTCAACTACACTGTCAATAGTGTTTGAGGGATTTTGATGTTTAAAATAGTGGTACACATTCACTACAGCACTCTTTTCATTGAGCGATAAATGGTCTAGTTTTAATTTTTTCACTGGCGTATACTCACAAACTGCTTCCATTTTTAGTCACTACTATTTGTCACGTTTATCGAAAATCAAATAACTGCATTTCTAGAAACTTAAGCACTATTTAAGTCAAAATATCTGTCATTAGAAGCGGTCGGCGGGCGTAATTTCGGCCGGTAATCCCTTGGCCTACCTGCATAAATCAAAGGGTACCATTTATGACAGGGGTAATTTCGGCCGAGGGGTTGATGTTTACGATGAGATTAAAATATTGGTAATTACGCTTAATAGTTTCTGTAAAATATTAGTTGTGTATTTATTTGGAAATACCTAATCCTGTGTACCTGTCGGAAATACCTTTAATTTACTTATCTCTTTATTCTAATAACTATGTTGTACCTACTTAAGATTATTCCTTTAAATGTATAAAATTCACAAATAACAGGTATAAAATTATTATAGCTAGTCAGTATTATAACTTATCTTTAAGCTACTAGTCGATAGAAAGCATAAAATATATTATTTGTATACGATGGCATCAGTTTCAGTAATTAATAGTTCACGCGGTTGTGACTTACTAGTTGTAGAAAAGTTTCAGTTTTGTAAACAGGACGTATTAAAAAGTGGTGAAGTACGTTGGAGGTGTATAAAGAAAAATTTAAGATGTTTAGCCAAACTGTACACTGTTGGTGCGGAATACACAGTTACTAGAAGTGAATTAATCCACAACCACGAGTCCGATGAAACTACGTTGGAGAGAAAAATAGTGACGACTTCATGCAAGCGCAAAGCTGAGGAAGACATATCGGAGAAACCTTCAAAAATTATTAAAAGCGTTCTTTCAAATCATTTGCCTGAGAATTTGTCATCGATAGATGTCAGTCTAATAAGAAGAAAACAGCCGCCGTAAGCTCTTACCAGCCCTGCCTAAGGATATTCACGATGTACATTCTGTACTCGATAGTTATGGACCGAAAACCACAACAGGTGAAAATTCCAGCAAAAATTGAAGACAAACAAGTAAAAAACAAACTAAAATTTATCGAAAACATGGTAAATATGCTTCGATCTGACAATATTTCTAGAATTATAATTTCGTTAAATCTGTATCACATCAAAACGTTTTTTAAAAATTTATAGTTTACCTAAGTTATAGAAATAAGTTGATGTAATGATTTTATTGAATTAAAGAAATATTTTAATATAAAGCATTCTGTTATTTTATTTGATTTGCGGCCGAAAATACCTATGAGATAAGGAAGCAACTTAAAACCTCCGGCCGAATTTACCTACCGGCTTTTAGTACCTGCCCTTTTTCCGGCCGAAATTACATCCGCCCGAAGCGGTTGCCATTCTTGCCATTCGGAGGTCGTTAAATAACAATTATCCCTTTCTATTCTGGTTACGCCTATGACGCACGTTAATCCTCTTAGGCCTACTGTAGTAACAATGAAAGATCATAAAATAATGTGATAGTCCAAGAAATGTAATAAATTTTGTATTGAAATTAACAAAAACCATTTAGAATGCATTACAAATATTGAAGTTTTACCGCACGTACTGTACTATAGTTTTGCATACCGAATTAGTTTTTATTCTGGGAATTTACTCTCTCTTGATTTTCAAATAGACTATACCTCTCGTTAAATAATATTCTATTATTATAAACAAAAAGTTTGTGTCTATGTATAAACAAACACAGCTATTGCTTTGATCTCATAAAAATTTAAAATCTTTAAAATCATGTTGATATATTTATTACTTTGTTAATTTAATGTTAAAATAAGGTAAAGAAATATGTCAATCTGATTTTAAACTAATCTGATATTTGACTTAAATTTTACTAGACTGTAGATGCCTGCTGTCCATTGTGGCAAGGAGTGCTTTTACGATTCACGGGTAGATGGCAATACGTATATTTAAATACTTCGCAACACAACCGCAGCGAGTTGATGTCGCATACGGCTGAAGACGTTTAATAGGCAGATGTCCTTCTATTCGTAGAGTAGTATTCGGTGTCTCTTAATATGTTACTGTCTCTATGCCACAACACTTCAGGATCGCACAAGCAGTCGACAGATTGTGTTTGCGGCAATTAATAAATATTCACGATGACTGCAAATCGGATATTTGAACAAATTAATCTGAATCATTTATTCAATTTAATCTGTGGGACGACAGGTAATTCAAATCCTAGTAGCCGTTGTGGCCGCGAAAGAAAAAAATTCCTAAATATCAACAAAATAAAACGATAATTCCTTAAAAGAATGAAAAATATATTTTCAAATGAAAAACAAACAATACTTTTTCGGATAGACTATGAAAAACTATTTACATTGGAAAACAAACAAGAGTAAATATTCATTTAGAAAAATTATTTTATTAAATGTTCGAAGGAACCACCATTTGGGACCAAACAATAGCCAAATCGATTATACAATTCTGTTCTGATATCCGCAAACGTAGCTAGTGTTATCTGAGCACACAACTGAATAATGTTTTTCCTCAGTTCATCCAAATTGGTGGAACGTTCGAACTCATGACGCTTTACCTCAGAGTTCAATATTTCCCATAAATAAAAATCGAGAGGTGGTAGATCTGGTAATCGAGGGGGCCAGTTTATTGTACCACGAGTACTAATCAATCTATCGGGAAATAATTGATTCGATTATGTCACCACCGCGCGTACATTGACGGCTAAACAACCATATTATTGAAACCACACGTCGTCAAAGTGAATCGGAAGAACGCAAACTTCAGGAATAATGTGAATATGCAAAATTTTCCAACATGTCGGGGTATTTAAATTCCCGTCACTGAAAAGTGTGCCTAAGACGTGGTTGCCTAAAAGTCCAGTCCACACATTTAATTTTCTTGGGTACCCCCAGCAATACACAAATATTCATTTTCCCGAGACCAATAACGTACTACAGATAAGTTGTGTTTTCGATGTTTTGAGAAGAACGATTCATCTGTAAATAACACTAAACGGCCATCATTTCCACGAAATACCCTATTGCATTTATGTATCGACCATAGTGTCACAATACTCCATACCTCTAAAATTTTCTTGTGTCGTCAGGACTTTAAGACAATTATAACTGCTTCTCTTCAAGATATTCCTCATCGAAATGAACTTTCTCAGCGGTTGTGTAAATAGTTTCAGCGGAAATTTATTGTTTGAATGTTTTCGCAACCAGGGCCGTATAATAATGACTCATTGTCTAGACACTGTTGTGCCCAGTTTCTAAACTGGGAGTGATTTTAATTTAAGTTGGCAATTCTGTAGATTCCTGATTGGTCAGATCACAGCCGGTTTAACACATCACCTTTGACACATAGAGTTGACTAAGGTACCAGGAGGGGAGGACAGTATTCCGTCTCTCCCGATTATGTGGTATTATAGTATAACTGCGTTCCTTGCTACTCTTCCAAATTTCTGTCTATACCCAAGATATATTTTTTCCGATACGGTATACAGGGGCGGGACTAATGGGAGCGTGCAGTCCGAGCCAAAATAATATTATTACTTCATATAAAATGTTTCAATACAAGTTCTAGCATTCGAATTATAGGCCACTAAAGTTAAAAAAATATTTTTTTTTCGTACGGTTCATTTGAACTTTATTAAATGTTCAGCATATGTATAATCTATGTGTATGTTCATAGTTGTGCCTTGAGGCCGAGACAGACTACTTGTAATGGTTACCGTTCCAAAATGTTTGCAGGCATTGAATGAAAATATCGAAAATGACTTCCTCATATCTTTAGCTAATGGAAAGATGCCCTTGTTGGAATTTGATGGAATAAGTTGTTCGGCTGATATTTACCATTCCATTATTGCACTTCGTACGGATTCTGGCTTCCATCATTATTATGATGATATGTAACCTATAGTTTCGCATAATCTATCCTACCTCAAAACTGGACATGATAGGTTCTTCGGTTGTCCCGGTTCTTCAACCTTTCCGACCTTTGGCTAAACTCATATTGAGACGGTCGTTGATAAAACAAAGTCTTCCCGGAATTCCAAAAGAAGAGATGGTCTAGGGCGCCAGCTAGGTTTCTACGCCTGGCCTAAATCTGCTTCTAAATTCCCCTAACCCAGCAAGAGAGAAACAATAACAAGACGAACCTTCAAACTTACCAAGTTTATTTCAAGAACAAATATGTTCGAACAGTATATCTCATGATTCAATATAACAATGTCAGTCTACTCAGTCTGTCAGATTATTACTAGGTTTACATTAAGTAAAACTTTTAAATTAATATCCGTTACCCCCCCCCCTCCCAATTACCATAAAGATATGAAATGATTAAATGTTAGGCTAGTAATTAAAAAAAAAGATGTAAAGTGTGACTGTGTACGCAAAATGTCGGTGACTTTGGTACCAAGGTAAGCGACGCATTGGCAAAATTGAATGATAATATACATAAATACCTGTATAAATTCATGAATTTGGTAAGTTAGAAAAAATTATTATAACTACTTAGAATTCACCTTAGATGACATCTTGACTCCCCGAACTGGAGAAGATATAACCCACGATCATGGGCATCCATCCCATACTGCAACCTCGATTTTCCTCAGGCTTACTTGCCCACAACCAAAACCCTACAATACATACATTCCCCAATTATTATTTAAATTAAAATTAAATTAAAAACCATCTTTTTACTTCAGCAGTACATTTACATGATTCTATTAATTGGATACTAAGGAAGTATCTATGTAACTAACAACAGACATTTAAGCATCAAGATTAATTACCACACCATTTAGTAACCTCGTGACTAGAACTGTCTAGTCTGGCTAGTATTTTTTCAAACAAGCGTATTTGCAGAAATGTAGATACCTTCTTTCCGAAGGTTTAACATCTAAAAATCGTAAAAGGAAATTAATATCCTCCAATGCAAAAAAACTTGTAAACGCATTTCTTAATTTTGAATCTACTGGGAAAAAAAAGGTAATCAAATCCTACCCATTACCATCGGCCTCTAAATATCGGCTCAGTAACATCTGCTATCACAACCCAGAGCTCCACAGCCCAGAAAATGTAATCCCCTAATCGGGATATCCAAGATATCCTCTAGATCACCAATTTTTCTGTCTGCACCTGTACCCACGCCTACCTTGTCGTGTTCATCCCAAGGAAAAATGCCATCCGGAAGTCAAATTACCAAGGAACTGTCCCCAGCACTACCAACTTGGCAGTCTATTTTTGGTACGACCCCCGGAATCACTTAGGTAAATTCGAACTAATCAATCGAATGAACCGTAAAATCGTCCAATCCGTGTAGTCCATAAAAGTCTAATCTAAAAAAAAATATAAGTTATATTCCCTAAATTCTCTTATAATTCTATATTGTGGAAACAACAATATGTGTACCGATAGACGATGACGTCATGCGCAAGAAATATCTAAAATTTCTCAACAATAGCTATCACGCCAGAAACCACAACAACAAGTTCTCGCCGTCGCTCACTGACACTGATAATTGATTCTTTACTTCACACCAAATAGTAAACAAAACATTTCGAACCACTAACAATTACTAACTTTATCAACAATGTAAGATGAACTACAACAGTATAAGAGAACGAAATATGTCTTTAACTAATTAAATTGTATAAGGACCACAGAAGGATTGGATAAAATTACAAACACAGAATAAACTGACAAAAATTTCATAAGTCAAAACATAAAGATGTTTAGTGTATGTATTATATTAAAAGTAAGTGTTCCATTATAAACGTATAACTAATAACTAGACACGATAATTACGATTCTATAAAGTTCTCATGTACTGTCAATAAGCATAAATGTTGAGTTCTAACAAAATAAGAGGTGATATCTTGTCACTTTGTGATACAAAATTTCACTATTCAGACGGAACGTTACAGATAACCTATTTAACGAGTTAAAAGTAATTTATTGATACCATGTTCAAGAGTCACATACTGTAGTGTAAATGAATAACTTAGCAATAATTGACAATAAAAATATTGACCACTCATTCCATGGAAATTACATAGGTATGCAAATAACGTAATTAATTGCTTTGAATCGAAATTACAAACATAGAGTTATGAAACCATTAAGCAAACATTGAAAATACAAGTCATAAAACATTAAACTAGAACTAATCCCTACTCAACAAAAAACTTACGTTACCCCTGACTTTTAAAAGTTTACAAAGCTATATCTTTCAGTTTGGATTATACTAAATCGAATAAGGCGGTACAATATTCGTCATTTACATCGGAGCCGAACGCGAATAAACAGTTTTATTTACTATGCAACTGATAACCATCACGTGAAAATAATGCTGATTAAGACATATTTTTAAATAAAATTAAAGGCAATAAACAATACATGGAGACAACCATCTTTATGTCAATGAAATCTTGGAGTATTTCAGAATGTATTAATTTTTTCAAGAAGAACAATTCATATGAAATCTAACGATGTATTACAAACCCAAACATCGTTAACAAACAATGTTTGGTATGTACCCGTATTTAGTACTAGTACCATTCGTAAAATGCTTTATTGGTTAATTACTTAATAATGTATATCAAATCAGATACTTTCATTTGCGCAACAAAATCGCTGCAAACTATATAAAACCTGATTAACTCAATTCACGATATTTTTTGTAGGGAAAGAAGAGATGGTGGAACGTCTTGTTTATTTGAAACTTTTTTCGAGCTTAGCATTAAACTGTAGACCAATGTATATCTCACTTATTAATAATGTAATTCAAAGTTTGCCTACAAAGAATAAACCGTTTATAAATGTTGTATAATTCATACCTCACGTGGTTGCACAGTATTGGACCAAGAAGAATATATTTTGACCTTGACTATGCAGCTAAAATAAGAGAAAACGAAAGATTCGAAAGAAGTCACTTATTATACCTTATAATTAACGTCTACAATTTAATTTAAACGGAAGTAGTTGTGAACTATATTTTTCTCCTGTTAATAATCGAGCAACTTGGGGATCAATTCAAGTGTTCCACACCTACCAGACAACTTCTAGACTTAATGAATTTGTTGCACTTTTCATAGCTCAGATGCAACCGTAGTTCCCCATTGTAACCGAACTTATTTCGATGCACGTATCAATAATATTTCTACAATATTTGATTGGAACATGATCTGAAAAGGGATGACAGCAACATCTAGTAAAAAATTTTTATTTCTGTAATATCTGGCATATATATCAGTGAGCTCGTAATACGTATATTAAAATATAATATTAATAACAAAAATTAATAATGGATTAAAGCTCCACTATTTCTCACACATTCCCTAATACGTCTAACCATACTTATAATCAGGTGATCAAAATCCTTCTGCGGTATCTCATTCCAGGCCACCTCTATCTTAGGTCGAAGAGCCCTTAGAGTTGGAAGAGGACGCTGAAAGTTTCTCAATCTTCTACTGATTATATCTAACACTCGTTCAATTGGTATTAAATCCAGGGATCTTGGGGGCCAAGGAAGGAGACGAATTTGAGACTAGTGGAATTAGTCCAAGGTTTGTCTTGCTGAAAAGTTAAATTTTGACGGGTGTTGAGGTAAGGAACCAGATGAGGTTCCAATATTTCTTGAATGTCTTGGTGTGCATTCATATTGCCCCTAATGTGGACAAAAGGTGACCTTGAGTCATAAGCAATGGCAACCCATATCATAACTCCAACAGTGCGATGTACATCCGTGCCCGGTGGAGTCAGATGGAGGAGGCTGGAAGTGATCCCCCCTAATCTTCCATGCGAGTTTCCTGGAGAGGGGGGGGGGGGATTTCCCTACCCGACACGGCGCGTCCCAATGGCTCATAGGATGTCTCCACGGGGAGTGGTGGGTCATGGTTCTTGCGCTCCTAAGAGCTGTGAGGGAGGCACGACCGACCAAACCCGGGGATAGGTGATGAATAGGAACGATTCGTTCTGAATAATCGCCCGCGGATCAAAAGGGATAGAGGAGTAAACCTGACAAAAATCATCGTCGCTGACCTCCTCGCTTCTGCTGGGCATCTTACAATTAGTTGAGGGGAGGAAAAAACTTCTTCCTTCATGACTATTGTGTCTCATCTACTCTAAGTAACCCTTCAATTTCTTGTACTTTCTCTATCTTTCCTTTCTTTTCTATTCTTCCATATTAACACAATAGACTTCTCTTCACTCTGGATCGCATGTCTGTCTCTCTTCTTTCCTCTCGCCAACTAGTTCACTTATTCTCTTTCTTTCTTTCCTTCTTCTCTGCTTTTTTTTCCACCTACTATATTATTCAATTACTTCATGAAACATCTCGGTCTATCCCCTAGATAATCAATTCAACTCAAAGACCACGCACAGGGGAGGCAGCTGTGTGGGTCTACCCGTTGGCAAATCTGCGTCCGAAGGCAACCGTGAAAAAAGCCTAGAGGAGTAAACCTCGAAAAAAGAACCCGTAACCCACGTTGCTAGCTACCGTAACTATGGATGAATGGCTGCACGAAACGCAGTCAGAAACGGTGCCTCTGGGATACCTGGCGACCTCCCAGAGTATTCAGCCTTAGCGAGGTAAGGGCGCACTGCCTCGCCGGACTTTCTTTCAACCCAACTCGTGGGAAGTAGTTATGGAGAAGAAAGATAAATTAAAACAGAAAGTTATGGAGGAGAGGGTGAGGAGTGAGAAGAAGGATGAGGAGAAGATGGAGGAGGAAGATAAATCAAAACAGAAAGATGTGGAGGAGAGGGTGAGGAGTGAGAAGAAGGATGAGGAGATAAGGAAAGATGAGGAAAGCCTATCGGAACAAAAAGAGAAGAAACTGGTAGTGAGGATCAAGAATTCGGAGGACGAAGTGAGGGCAGAATATCAGAGAAAAATGGAGGAGGAAGAGAGGGAAAAGTATGAGAGGTGCATGAGAAGAGCCAAGAAATTATTTGAGAGGTATGGAGGGGAGAAGGGAAAGGAAAAATTAAGAGAAATAGCACTGGATATGGAAAACTCGGCAAGAATGTCGGAAAAGAAAAAAAGAAGGGGGGACGGAAACGAGGAGGGAGATCTTGAAGAGCAGGAAAGGTAAATAAGAATAAAGATGCGCGAGAATGTTCAAACAACTAAAAATGAAAAGGAACAAAGATTATGGTTAATCATGGAGAAGCAGCCCATGCTGTTATGGGACGGGGAAAGCGAGGAGGAGTTAGAATCTGAGGATGAGGGAAAGCTATACTCAAGAGGAAAGTTAGCAGAAGCAGAGAGGCAATTTAGAACAAGGATAGAGGAGTTGGAAAGAGAAAGTGAAGAGAGGGTAAGAAGGGTAAGGGAGGAAATGGATGGAAGGGAGAGAGGGGAACATGAAAGAGAGGGGGAGAGAGGAGAGTCAACAGATGAGGGGGCAAGTCAATCCGATGACAGTATTGTCATCGACGAAGACGAGTCTGATGGGAAAAAAGAAAAAGCAGAGGAGATAGTCCTGAGGAGAAGCAGGTGGGAAACAAAGGAAGGAAAGAGGAGGGAATCAAGGAGAGACTCGGGAGAAAGTTGGAGGTACTAGAAAATCTGGAGAAAAACGCAGAATCTTTCGACATGGAGGTTTTTAGGAGAGCTCTACGGGAGATAAGGATAATTCATGGGGAGATGAGGGAAAAAAACCAAGAGTTATGTAAGGAGTGTAAGGAGATTGAAGTAGAGAAGGAAACAAGGGAAACTACACAGAAACTGATAGAGGACCTCGATAAGGGGAGGGTTTTTAGGGATTTCAGCAAGATCAAGCATGACGTCTGGGACGATGAGGTGTATGTAACTACTAAATGGATTAAATGAGATATTGAGGAGATTATTCTGAATGGAGAAAATTGCGCGTTTATATGTAAAGGAGACTGTGACGGTGGGACGCGAGAGAGCGTTATGAAATGTAAAAAGGAGATTTGGAACCTGTTAGAAAGCTGCGAGGAGGAAGGGTGTGACACCCTAGAAAATAGAATAAAAAGTATAAGGTCCCAAAGAACTTGGTATAACTATGTAGCGAAGGCGGGGGATAACGAAGATGCGGCTTTATATGAAACTATTGAAAGTCTGAATGAAATGGTCAGACAAACACAAGGAGGTGGGGAGGTTAAAGTTGTAATAGAGGAAAGAATAGATAAAACCAGGACAAGGAAGGCGATGGAGTTTATAAGTAGGAAGGCAGGGATCATGTGGATGATAGTTACAAGATCTGAGGAAAGGATGGGAGAAACGAGGGGTACGGAAAGGGAGGTACCCCTTATTAAAACGAGGGAGGAAAGATATGCTGACGTTCTAACAGAATGAAGTCCCAAGTCAACGTGGATGGCTTGGGCATTAAGGTTGACAACATCAAGAAAACCAATGGTGGCGATCTCATTGTCAAGATAAGAGGTAGGGGTGCAGCCGTTAGGCTTAGGGATAAGCTGAGGAACAGGATGGGGGAAAAGAAAATGATTGTCAAGAAAGATGAGATAACTTTTGACATTCTGGACATTGATCCGTCTGTCAGTGAGCAAGTGCTCAAAGCGGTGGTATGTCGCTGGAAGGGGCTGGTACAAGAGGATTTGAATGTAAGGAGTATGGGGGAAAATAGAGGAGGTGGGCAGACTGCAAGCGTGTCCGTCAGGAGGAGGAAAGCGGAGGTGCTACGAAGACACAAAAACATCAAAGTGCACTGGCAAATGTGCAGAGTTAGGGAGAGGTTTAACACTCTTCGCTGCTACAAATGTTTAGAATACGGGCATAACACCTACTCATGCAGAAATAAGGAAAGGAGAAGGGCATGTTTCAACTGCCTTAAGGAAAATCATTGTGCAATGATGATGGGAAGAGGAGGTGTATGAGGGATGACGGGTAGATAGGGGGAAGAAGTTTTATTCTTACGTTGGGAAGTGCACTGATGTTATGGCTATTACAAGCCCTTCCGGTGCACACTTATTCCCGAGGCGAATGAGGAGGGTGGTTAAGTGGGGTGCAAGTCCCACACGAACTCGCAGCATTGCACTGCCCGCTGCGAGGAAGGCATTAGCTTCCACCCTACCTCTTGGGCAAAAAAAAGTGTGATGTACAGAGAGACAAAAAATTGAGAGTTACGACGTTCGCCTCGTCTCTTTCCCACCTTCGCCCAGCCGTCATGCATGTCTAGGCAGAACCGGGATTCATCACTGAAGATGATAGTGTTCCATT
Source organism: Galeruca laticollis (assembly GCA_963921935.1). Lineage (NCBI taxonomy): Eukaryota > Metazoa > Arthropoda > Insecta > Coleoptera > Chrysomelidae > Galeruca > Galeruca laticollis. The sequence continues at coordinate 181,530,359 of OY998176.1, forward strand.
CCTGATTCCACACTAGACGTTCTTGGAACCACTGAAGTCGATTTATTCGATGTTCCGGAGTTAATGGTAACACTGACTGAGGTCGGTATGAAAAAAATTCAAACCTTTTTATCCCTCTATGAACACTTCGCATTCCAAGGGCTCTTCACTGAGTATATTAAGTCAAAAAATCTAGTTACAGTTTAAACACATATAGATACATATTGAAAAAATATTCCACGAGCTATTTGTTTGGACTGACATCATGATAAAGAGCTGATATAGTGTTTCTAATCCATTTTTATAACATTAAGTTTAGCGTGATATACAATTAGGCTTTTCGATTTATTGTCTGACAAGTATATTGCGGTGAAGTTATTCTTCTCATATACAACAGCTTGATTTTGATTATAAATTTTTCGACACCATGTCTACTGTAATAACATATTTTTGACACTGAATTAAGCTCAAATATGTGCCCACATAATATCGAAGATTCTTTCATTTTTTTTATTTAAGTGTACGACGCCTATACAGTTATAATATTTTCAAAAATCTTACCCATAGTCGATTACAAGAATCTACTCTCATTCTGTAAACTGATATAAGTCCGGAACAATTGTAGTCAGCGCTGGCAGCATTATGGAAAGACCAATCAGGATATGCTTGAAGAACTGGACTGGATCCTTTCGGAGTATATTTTGGAATTGTACTAATTGTTGATGCCACTCCAGGTCGAAGTCTAGGAACCGCAATGAATATTCTATCATCTGTCACTTCTATCCCAGTAAATACATTGTTCTCAGGTCTACAAAAATATATTCAAGAAGTAAGGCATAAATGTATTCTCCAGAAAACTAATTAATATCAACCAAACATTGTGAGAAATAAACGGTTTTAGAGATTGAAACTAACTATTCCGCATCTGTGGCCCTGAACAATATTATATTATAAAATTGCCACTTGTATACACTTTGGGGGATGTATCGTGCTAACAAACCGAAATTTCTCAAAAATTAACCAAAAATGTAGTTTATCTGGATTTATAGGACCCGCTCTAGTCGCTGTAGTCAGCTGAAAATCAGAAAGGTACATCTGTGAGACACCTTGTACGATATTCAATCATAAAATTGGTCACTTATATAAACTCTGGAGGCTGTATCGTGCTAACAAACTGAAATTTCTCAAAAAATGACAAAAATGTCGTACCATAGCACCCGTTGTACTGGCTCGGGTGAGTTAAAAATCAATGTGGTTCATCTGTGACATGTCCTTAACAATATTCAATCAATCATAAAATTGATGACTTGTTCCACTCCGTAGGCTGTATCGTGCTAACAAAACCGAAAAGTGGCCGATGACAACGACGACGACGACGACATACACACAGGAGTTTTTTCTAAAAACCGTTTTTTCATGTTGTTGTTGATGGAAAACGTAAAAATAACTCAAACATTTTTTCAAAATTCCAATTTTTTTTGGGGTAAACCAATACTTCTCTCGCATATTAGATATGAGTAGTGATGACATAGATTCACACGAAATGAAACATCTGGTTATCACCGTAGTTATATATTAAACAATCTTGCACAATTTTTATTCATGCAAAAATGCGTGTGTTCATTGATGATTATTGGACTGAAGCTAAACTCATAATTTTCATGGAATAATCATGAATTAGTAAAAATGAGAAGCAATTATCTGTATTGGATTAAAAGAAATGACTCAACAATGTTCTCTTCCAATAATTAAATTATTCTTAATCCATGCGAATACCATGCGATTCATTTAACGACTCATTTTATTCATCTTATCAGCATATATCCTATAAATTACTTGATTAATTTTAAAAAGTTGAAGTGAACTTCTAATTACAATTACATGCGACTATGAAGGCATATTTCATAAACACATGTGTGGCGAAATCGATGAATCATATTTTCTGTATCTAGCTAAAAATTCCCATTTGTAAACTTACCCGTTAAGGTATTTTCTCCATACTCTAAGAATGATTTACATTATGAATAATTCCAGTGTAGGATTTATTATCGTTTATGATGTTTAACACTTTATATGTGAGCTTCGCAAATACTAAAAATTCATCCAATGCGGATTGTGAGGTGAATTTGGTCACATGGTATATTTATTTAGGGTTCTTCCATATTTCTATCCTAGAATCGCATTTCTGAATCCAATTTTAGAATTGTAACGTGGAGGAACCCTTGAGTAGAACAAGTGGTACTCATAAACCGAGCCACGGATAAAGTCCAGGTCCCGAGACGCATTCTTTGGAATCGCACGTATGAAGAGTCCCTATTTAAATATATGTAGAATGACACAGCGTACCGAAATTTGATTCCGGAATGCGATTCTAGAATCGTAATATGAAAGAACTCTTAGATTTAATTTGAGTTCTTAGACTTCTAATCACGAGTGGACGAAGTTTGCAAAGAAAAAGGTTATATTTCATTAGATGCTCTATCAACGGCAGTTTTTCTGATATTTTGTTCAGTATTTCATAATTATCGGTGAAATTATTAGTTTCTACTAAACTAGATATTCTAGTAATTTGTGATTTGAATTCTTCTATGATTTTTTTTCAGATTCCATGGAATTTTCTTGTAACGTTTCTTCCATAGTTAAATCAGAAATCAGAATTCATGATCAAGAAACAGTCCATTTAATCAAAGTGTAACGAACTATTTTGGTACGTCGAAGAGTAATTATCACCCACTTTTAAAAACTGTTTCAGTTGGATGACACTGAAATCATTTGAGATATTTAAACTTGACTTATTCTGAACAACCATCGCAGCTATACGACTGGAAATAATCGACTTTCAATCTCCTCTACACGCTCAGCCAACTGATAGATTGTGCTGTGATTTTAGAGTACCAAACGTGATAGACCACTAATTGACCTAATCACTCCTAAAATGGTTTTGATTCTCTTTCAATATACCGTATTTCATTATTTAAGTGAAAAAAAAATGATTCAAATAAATTCTAGCTGTCATCAAATATAATTAAAACAGATTTTATGACTTTAGAATGTAGGTAGTTCATGAAAGCACATATTTCCCATTTTATTACAGTATTCCAACACATCTGAGTGGCAACGTGGCGTTAAATCATTTGAAAGTGATTATTAATATCTCCTTCATTTTTATCATTTTAACTGAAATTAAAATCTGGAGGTTTAGTGTAGACTCCATTTCACGAAAGTTGAAGCCACCTGAAGTTGGAACAATGACAATCGCAGCAACCAAATTCGGTTTTGTTTATCTACGTCGCTTATCAACGACCACTGACGTAGAATAATTATTTATGGCGATACCCACTTCATAATTTTACATTGATGGTTATGTTTCTGTTGGTTTATTTGTTGAATATTTTTTACTTTGAATATTTTCAGAGGATTGGCTAGTTTATAAGTGAGTGTTCTGTGTTTTATTTAATAGAAACACATGTTTTCTAAAAATCTTGTTGGTGGAAAAGGAAAAATTATCATAGTCATTGCACTAAAATTTGGAGAACTGCAAAGCATTCGGAAAATAATTAAAATTTCTACGTCCTGGAGAAAATGGCTCCTATTTCAAAATGTCAGTTGGATAAAATCAAATAATAAAGATAAAATGAATCACAAGAAACTTCTAGTATGAACTTTTAAGCTAGAATTACTTCTAATAGCGTTAAGAGAAAAATCGTTATATACTGAGGTATATTCATTTCTTCGTCTAGGTATTCTCCACAAAATGCACATTGTTCTACCTGTGTTCACTATAAGAAGAACTTATTTGTGGCGGCTGCTAAAAAGTATGAGTTTTAGGTAAGTAGGTAGTTTTTATTAGTTATTGAAGATACAAGTGTTCAGGTGAAAATTATTTTGTCAATGGAAGAAATCTTGAACGAGTGGAACAAATTCATTATAAGAACACAAATCAACATATAAACTACAATAAACATTGGAAAATTAAAAATAATAATATACATAGGAATATTATTGAAAATAATGCCTTTATTGTAGATTGCAGCGCACACAAGACAACGAGGGGGAACCTGATTATGAATCGCATGATATTCGCCTTAAAACAATTAATTTCTTAGAAAATATCATTAAATACAAGACCTAATGCTGGAATAATGTGTATACTGATGGAACATACATACATACATACAGCTTGCTTATACAATCCAAGGGATGGTACGATCTATCAGGAATAGGTTTGGAATTAGTCAGGAAGACATTTTTTCTACGACTATTATAGAATTTCTATATGCCGACGTTGTTTTTGATTATAGAATAGCTTCATTCTAGCCCTAGTGTGAGAATATTCATTCACGCCATTGGTATGGACGAATACTTGTGGCGCCCTCTAAATGCGATGGTTCATTTGCCATAAAGAGAAAATAGGCGTGTTCCGTTTTCTACACTAGCTGCACTAGGCAGAGTAGAAGTGCCAAAATATCAAAATGCATAAAAAATCCTCTAAAGTGAACGTAAAATGACTAAATGGCCGTTGACTCTTGATTGTTAGGGCCATAAGTGCACCATAAGTGTATTTTGTGGCACTTTTTAAGAAGAAAATAGAAATCGCTATTTAGTAAGAATTGTCAACTGTCAAAAATGTCAATTGTCAAAGTTGTTTAATTATCTATTTGTTTTTAATTTCAAATTAAAATTGAATAATACTTCATAACAAGATTGTAATTTTATATAAATTCATTTAAATCATAGCTATTACATGGCTTCATTCCTTTATAGTGTTTGATACTGACATCAGTAATGATTTCACCACAACTACTCCAGAAATTAAGGAGTTAGCAATTCAATATATGTTGTTATGTTATTTGATAGTCTCAGAAAAAGTATAGTCTAAAACATATTCAAAATTCTACATTCGTAGAATCTTTCAACTCGTGTAGAATTTTCTTTATTCTACCCTTGATATAGAATATACTATTCTCAAATATCTGTTCAAAAATGGTGGTTCGCGGAGAGAACACCATCTTAGCACATGTAAAAAAATGTGAATCTGAATAGATTGAAAACAACATGTTTTTGATGATGCTGTAGATTCTCTATGTTTAATGTAAATACACGATCGTCTGACAAATCTACTAGTGCTATCGAAGGCGATTGATAACACAGGTCTACAAAGTTGATATAAATAAATATGTTTTATATTTTAGGAATATGGAAGAGTTTACAGCATGAAGAGGATTACAGAACAGAGAAGTTGATTATTGTTGCTTGGATAGAAAAAAACTTACAAATGGGAAGGGATCCATTTTGTATGACTGTAATAGGACTGTCTCGAATGGTCCATCCCTTTTATTATAATTGTTTAGTTTTTATGAATGTATAATTTCAGAATTTTTTTCTTTGTCTAAGAAACGCAAAATAAAGGTTTGAGAAAGCATATAATATTCCTGGAATGTATCCAACGAGAATTAATCTTGACATTGAAAGTGATGGTATCTACTTATTATGCATCTATAAATTGAATATTATATTTTAACTTGTTATTACAATTTAGAGTAATAGTATAAATCACGGAAATAAATGTTGGACACAAATATGAAATACGTGCCAAAAGATTGAAGGAACAACTCAAAATAGTGTAGTAAATTGATATTGCAGGAGAGCGAGTTTGTTTCAGATACTGCCACCACTACATCAGAAGATGATTTTTATATAGGTGAGATATCCGTGACGTATTTGAATTATCTAAGAAGTAACCCATTTTATTGAAAAAAGGTCCAGAGCACAAGCTTTACTTAGCTTAGAAGAAATAAGAAAGGTAATTGTAATTGGAATTTCATCAATATTTTTCAAATAATACTTCAATTCAACAGGATTCAATTCAAAAAGTTCATGATTTCATCCAAAATTTAAACTACGAAACATTGGCAAAATTCAATGAGGCATTTGAAAAACCAAAAATATACATGTCATGCAAATTTTAGAAATAGAGGAAATTTGTCAAACAATAAAAACAGAGGAACAGGCATACTATCGTTATGAAAAATAGAATGTGTATTCAAATTTTTGCGTAATGGTATTTTGTTTATAATTTAAATTTGTGTTTGGTTAATGTTAAGTAGGAATGTTTCTACCTCTATTCTCCATAAATAAAAATAAACAGTTTCATAACTTCTTATTTTGTGTTTCTTTTCTTATTTTTCTATACCTAAATGATGTATCTACTTACGACTTGAGGTAAGTTTGCTTTGTTTATAATTTAAATACTTCACTTAATTGAACTTCTAGTAGTCTTTGTTTTCCCCAACCATAACCTATGAGCAGCATATCGATAACACTTTAAATACACCACCAATTTTCAAAGGAACTGTCATATCATGATAAGTGAATTATTATTATTATTAATATTTTAATTTTGTGTTAACCTACAAAATGTGAAATCATCACGCTACTGATTTTCAATTTTACAATATGGCGGTGGTTTTGACAACAAGTTGGCGCATACGACTGCAAATTTAGGTTGCTCCAACAGAAAACTTCTTGAAACAAACTATTCACGTAAGACAAAAAGTGCACAAAACAGTGCAAAGAACATATATTTATAGCACTTATACTGATAAATATATAGTCCAATCAAAATAGTTCTGAACTCAAATCTCAATTCATTTTTGTGCTGTATGGCCGTAGTATCGAGGAGAACAACTTTCCTCATATGTCGGAAACGGAGTCCGATTTATGAATTTAGAATTTGATTTTTTTCAACCAAAATTCACGAAGTGCCGTCGATAAGTAGAGTGAGCTGGCAGGCTGCAAACCTTTTGATGACATGGTTAACTACCTGCATGCTCTAATCTTTTTTCTAAATTCGTTGACCCGTAATCGTTAGGCAAGCCGTCTATTAATAGCAGTTTTTGCTAGAAACGCAAAAAAGGCAAATTTGGCTGTTTACTCGAAACCCCGGCCATGCAGCTACAAAAATATTTCAGATCTTCACACCCCTATCTGCAAAAATTCAGTTGGACTTGACTTATTAGAGAAATTCCATTATATTAATACTTTGCGGTGTTGCCAGCTTCACCAAAATCAAAACCGAGGAGGGAAAATCTTCCGAACCACTGAGGTGTGATCTTCTCTATTCGCAGTCAAGAAATAACTAATGAGAAGCTGGAAGAAATGAGTAACATGGCCATACGAATAAAAGAGTAGCTAAATAACATGGATGCAAAACTGGAACATTTGATGGAGGAAAACAAACAAATGAAGGAAGAAATTAAAAAAAATAAAAGAGTACCAATGAGTAAATAACTACATTGGAGAATGAAATTGAACGAAAAGATATTGGCATTAGAGGAATAGCAGACTTATATAATTGAAGCAAAGAAGAATCAATGTAAGTTATAGTTGATATGATACAAAAGCTTACAATACGTTTCAACAAGGCAGAAATTGATGTTTGATGGTTAAAAGAATCAGGAATTACGCAAATAGTAGACAATATTATCAAAACTAACGACAGGAACCAGAAAAATGTAACTACTGAAGAGAGCCACAAGGAGCGAACATATGGATAGACGAGAATTACACCAAGCAAATCATAGAAGAGCGAAATATGCTATCACCGAAATTGAAAGAAGCATGAATTGAGGGAAATATAGCGTATCATAAATATAACAAGCTGACAGTGCAGGAATTGGAGCTAAAGATAAACACACTAACAATAACAACGTGAGAGAAGGAGGAAAAAACATCAACAAAAGAACAACCTACGGAAGGTCGTCTAATAACAACGTGATTGTAGAGCAACTAGCAAAAATATAAAGAAAAACTGATCAAAGCAGACACTAATCATATCGGCGCAACGCATAGTAGGCAAGGCACTTACCTGAACAATACAAAAGAATTACAAAAAGAAGATATAAACAGAGAAGAAGAGAGAATTAAAATCAGGAGAAAGAAAATAAATGGAAAATAGGGACCTGGAACATCAAAAGTATCACAGGAAAAGGAAACGAATTAGAAAATGAACTTAAATAGGCGGATATACTAGCCCTTACGTAAATAAAAAAGGACAAGGAATAATGAAAATGCATAACAGGTATAGATATATATATATATATATATATATATATATATATATATATATATATATATATATATATATATATATATTAGAGTGAAAAAAGAGCCAATTGTAGCGGTGGGTGTGGGAGATATAATACAGGAAAAATTGAAAAAACGAGAGCATGGCTAATAAGCATGGTCATAAAGAATATTATTCATAAAACGAGAACAGTAATAGTGATATCTGGACCAAATGGAGACGATGTAGTGAAAAATGAAAATAAGTTTTGGGAAGATCTAATAATAGTAGTATATATAAGAAATGAGAGGATTCACAATTATAATTGGGACTTTAACAGTAAAGTTGGAACCAGAGACCATATGAAGAAATATTAGGAACATATGGAGAAAATATTAGAAAAAACAAAGAATCTTAGAGTCTCGTGAATAACTTGATTATTACCAATACATATTCGAATACCAGGGAAATCCAAAGCAGAGAAGAAAAATCTATAAAATGTTACACTATAAACAGAGAGATTTGTAATAAACACAAAAGTCCGTAGAGGAACAAAGATTGGTAGTGTTATTACTTTGTAGGTATATCAACGATAAAGATGCACAAACGATAACGCAAAAAAGCGTAACAGCAATAAACAAGGAATTGTTTAAGCATAATCTCTGCGAGTACACAAATTATGAAATTCATAGGTAGCATCAAAGTATAAGGGAAGAATTGAAGAACAAATATAGGATATAGCAGGAAATATAGGAAACATATGAGTGATTGTTGAAAATACGACAATAAATGTGAAAAAAGAAATAATTGGAGTGCACAAAACTGAAATTCAAAGCCAAATAAAATGATGGACAATAGAAATTAAGCAAAAAATCGAAATGAAGCAACAAATGTGGAAGAGGTATGTACCAGAAGAGATGGAAGAAAATTCCGAGGCATACAAACAACAGAGAGAAAAGTCAAAGGACTAGCTATAGCAACAAAAAGAGAAAGAAGGAAATAATTTGGAGTAAAAATGGAACAAAACAGTAACGGTAATCAGAAACGACTGCAAAATGTTCTAAATAAGAAAATAACAAATTCACCAGAAAAAAATTATATACAAAATAAACAAAGAGAAATTTTGAGCGATCATATGCAAGTACTACAATGATGGAAAGCATACTCCTAAGAATTATCTAACGAAAAAGTACATTACGAACAATGAACGAAAGATGAAATGATAGACGATAAAGATGAAGAAAAAATGAATATTACTGAACTAGAGAAGCTATGCATATACTAAATAATAGAAAAACACTATGATGATAAAAACTCTGAGCAGATAGGAACAGAATTAAACTAACAAACTTATTTATAATAGAATATCGGAAGAAGAAGAATTACCACAATTTTGGGAAACATCACCAATTATATTATATATTAGAATAAAGGATATAGAAAAGAATGCAACAAGTATAGAGCAATATATCTCTTTTGTACCACGATGAAAATTTTTGAAAATATTTTAGACAAAAGATTGGGAACGAATCTCTAAAATATATTCCACGAGGCCCAATGTGGATTTAGAAGTGGAATAACCATACAAGATGACAAATATATTCCATAAAAGAAATAAGAGAGAAAACACATGAAGAGAAGAACAGAGTAGTTTCAGTCTATAGACATAGAAAACGCATTCAACAGAGGCTTGAGTGAAAGAGTATGGAAACTCGTGGAAATAAATCACACAGAAAAAATATATAACATTAGCGTAAACCCGTAATAGTCAACAAAATGGAGTCGGAAACATTTTAAACAACAGAAGAACTACGACAAGGAGAAAGCATAAGTCCAACTTCAATTATTACTCACGCTAATTGAATTATTAAAACATGTACTTGAAGAAGCAGAAAATTACTTAACCAGAGTAGAATTATAGGGAGCAGCATTTTGTGATATATGTAAAGGGTCTTCGTGGAATAACAGGATCTGGTATGATTTCTTGTAAGGAGTAAGTTATTCCAGAACCATTGTACTTTCACTTGTTTATTCACTATCTATTTATAATAAGAAACCTTAACTAAATTTAATGAGTTAACTACATGTTACTTTGTTGTTAGATATACTTCTCTTCTTATGAGTATATGGATCAAATATTTATAGTACAATATCGACCTATTTATAATGTGTTGACTGACCTAAGACACATGCGCGAGTGACCTAAATATATTCTTATACAGAGCTTTAAACAATTAATTATGTAATTGACTGTCTCGACCCTTACTTCGTGGAATATGCTCATATTAGTGTTTTTAATTCCACAATATAATACAAGTTATTGAAAATTCTAAAAATTGACAATTGTTTCGATAAATCAATATCATCGTCAGAATGACAGAAGTTACATTTCATTTTATGCCTACCTGATGTTTAGAAGTTATATTTTTGGCTAGACCAAGAAGTAACCTAACTTGTGATTGGCTTAATATATGTTTATAGAAAAAAGAAGAAGATGTGATATTACAAATATTGAAGCTTAGATATTATTAGCCCTATGGTGATATCCTGGATATCATTTTTCCAATTAAGATCAGTATAACTGTGCAATGATATAGAAAACCAGGAAAACTATATCTGCTGATCTTTACAATTATCACTTAAGATGACAGTTTATTAGTGGAGAATACCCTAGATTTAACTGTTACATTAGAAATTGAAGAAAATAGCTCAATCAATTTTCTTGATTTAAAAATTCAAAGAGTTAATGATGTACTTGATTATTCAATTTACCGAAAACCAACACAGACTGATGTGACAATTCCATTCAATTCTAACCACCCTGTCTCACACAGACTAGCAGCATATAATTCAATGATACATAGAGCTTTTTCAGTTCCTATGAACAAATGTAATTTTGATAGAGAGATTAATACAATTAGACAAATAGCAGCATCTAACGGTTATCCATTAGATATGATAAATAAACTAATTAGTAAAAAAGAGAAAAAAGTGGCATTACAACTAATATATCCTAAACAAGCTGATGAAATTAAAACTTATAAAACCATCACATATGCAGGAAATATTTCTAATAATATTTCAAAGATAATATCTTCAGCAACGAATGCAACAATTTCTTTTAAAACAGAAAGTAACGTTAGTACAAAATTGTTAAATGTAAAAACAAAAATACCACTATTAAAGAAGTCAGGTATATATAAACTCAAATGTCCAGAATGTAATGCTGTCTATTTGGGTCAGACCCTTAGGAATTTTGAAATACGATACAGTGAGCACTTACGAGCTTACAGATTAAAACAACCAGATAAATCTCACTACGCAAAACATCTACTTGACACCAATCATTCATTGACACCTAACACAGAACTAGAAGTGCTATTATTTGGATTAGTTCAGTTTCTTGTGTTTTTGTATCGTCGATTTTTACTTCTAAAAGTATTGGAATGTTTCCACGTTTTATTTCGGTGCCATCTACTATTTTCGTAATTATCTGTTTGTCGCTTATTGTCAGCACTTCTGTTTTATTTTTATTTATTGTCATTACGTTTTCCTTTAATACTTCGATCCGTTTGCTTAGGTTTTGTTGTAGGTGTTCTCATTTGCTGGCTACAATCACCACAGTATCAGCGAATTGTGACGCACATGTTCACTTTGCAATAGTCTGTGTTATATTTTGATTATTTCATAATTCAATTACATAATTAATTAGTGTTTTTAAATGAAACTCAAGGTCTCTAGTTAATTCCACAATATAATACAAGTTATTGAAAATTCTAAAAAATTGACAATTGTTTCGATAAATCAATATCATCGTCAGAATGACAGAAGTTACATTTTATTTGATGCCTACCTGATGTTTAGTAATTACTTTTGCTAGACCAAGAAGTGACCTAACTTGTGATTGACTTAATATATGTTTATAGAAAAAAGAAGAAGATGTGATATTACAAATATTAAAGCTTAGATATTATTAGCCCTATGGTGATATCCTGGATATCATTTTTCCAATTAAGATCAGTATAATTGTGCAATGATATAGAAAACCAGGAAAACTATATCTGCTGATCTTAACAATTATCACTTAAGAAGACAATTTATTAGTGGAGAACTCCCTAGATTTAACTGTTCATTGACAACTTCATATTGTGGGTTTCTTAAATGTCTTCTAATTTCCAATTCTTCAAGGAAATCCAGTTCTTGTTCCTTTTCACAAATATGCAGCACTTCTAGTTTTGTGTTAGGTGTCAATGAACGATTTATGTCAAGTAGATGTTTTGCGTAGTGGGATTTATCTGGTTGTTTTAACCTGTATGCTCGTGAGTGTTCACTGTATCGGATTTCAAAATTCCTAAGGGTCTGACCCAAATAGATAGCATTACATTCTGGACATTTGAGTTTATATATACCTGACTTCTTTAATAGTGGTATTTTTGTTTTTACATTTAACAATTTTGTACTAATGTTACTTTCTGTTTTAAAAGAAATTGTTGTAACCGTTGCTGAAGATATTATCTTTGATATATTATTAGAATTACTTCCTGCATATGTGATGGTTTTATAAGTTTTTATTTCATTAGCTTGTTTAGGAAATATTAGATGTAATGCCACTTTTTCCTCTTTTTCACTAATTAGCTTATTTAACAACCAGATAAATCCCACTACGCAAAACATCTACTTGACACAAATCATTCATTGACACCTAACACAAAACTAGAAGTGCTGCATATTTGTGAAAAGAAACAAGAACTGGATTTCCTTAAAGAATTGGAATTTAGAAGACATTTAAGAAACCCACAATATGAAGTTGTCAATGAACAGTTAAATCTAGGGAGTTCTCCACTAATAAACTGTCCTCTTAAGTGATAATTGTAAAGATCAGCAGATATAGTTTTCATGGTTTTCTATATCATTGCACTATTATACTGATCTTAATTGGAAAAATGATATTCAGGATATCACCATAGGGCTAATAATATCTAAGCTTCAATATTTGTAATATCACATCTTCTTCTATTTTCTATAAACATATATTAAGTCAATCACAAGTTAGGTCACTTCTTGGTCTAGCCAAAAATAACTACTAAACATCAGGTAGGCATCAAATAAAATGTAACTTCTGTCATTCTGACGATGATATTGATTTATCGAAACAATTGTCAATTTTTTAGAATTTTCAATAACTTTTATTATATTGTGGAATTAACTAGAAACCGTGAGTTTCATTTGAAACACTAATATGAGCAGATTCCACGAAGTAAGGGTCGAGACAGTTAATTTCATTTGTTAACATCTTTGTATTAGAGCATAATCGATCAAAAAATTGTATCAACATTTCGAACAGTAACCAATTCACCAATCTTCTACAAGACGTCGATAGGAATACTCTCCTCGCCATTATTGATGATTGATATACAAAAGTCGTACTAAAAATTACTGACTCACCTGAAATTGTTGAGGTTGAAATTCGGAGGAAAATCAAATGATAGCAAATTCCATTGATTGAGTACCTCCATACAAGATAATTGAGTGATTTGTAAAACTAGATATAGTGCTAATGGAAACATGATATCCAGCCTATGAAAAATTAACCTGCAAGAAACATTATACAATGAATTAATTTCAATTCCATATTTTGACAGTAGACGAAATGTATTTTTCTGGTTAAACGTTTATCACTATAGCTCAAGGTATTTTGTTGAAAGACAATTTCATCAGGTAACCAATCAGTTCCATTGGATAGTGGGTAGTCTAATATCAATCTGTGAATTTTTTTAATCTGACAGTATACTATTTGATATAAAAAATGAAATATTAAGTTAGATAGTTGCTTATGCAGTTTTTCGCAGTAATTATTCGAAAATGCCATGCTTCATATGGGATTTTTTATATAGGATGGAAATATTCTCTGTAATTATTGTAAAATATCTATTACAAATCATGAAGATAAATTCTGACTGAATACATTTCACGTTTTGTCACCTCTTCTCATGATTCATGATTCTATGCATGTCAGAACATACAGCACTAAAGTCGAGGTATGGTATCTCTCTATGTTGTATGTATTTTCTCATCCCCGTTCTAATTTCATTCCATGAATGTTCTTTATTCAACTCAATCAGCTTGAACATGCTGAAATACACAAAGGGACTATCCAGGAAAATAACGGGGTAGGAGAAGACCAAATGAGAATAAGAACTATCCATCCAACGAATAGTTCATTTGACAGCAGAGTGTTGTGGTCAACAATGAAAAATATGCCAATCGATAGAAAATATTAGGAGTACCCAATATGTGAAAGTTCTACCTAACTTATTACACTATTCCAACCCCCAAAATACTTAAGAATAAATGTACCATTATTATGTATAGAAATTTATAACTGAACTCAATGTTACCTATTGCTTGATAACTATAACACACCCACGTATATCGAACAACGTAAACGATATGATCGCTTTATTGGTACAATGTTTGTATTTATGTATTTCTTAGACACTTTACTATTGTAGTTAGTAGCGCACTACTTTTTCCGTGCAAGTGAATTGAATTAGATTTTATTCAATTATGAATTTATAATGAATTATATAATTAATAAAGGGGTCATTGCGGAAAACAACTAGTCATAAATGCACTGTTTGTCCAGAAATATCAATTAGTGATAATATTTTAAAAATGGATATAACCTAGATAATTATATTTCCAGAAAATATAATCAGTAATTGCGCGGAAATTCAGACCAATATTATCTGTGGCAGCTAAGCGGTAAAAAAATTTACAAGAATATCGTTAGTCCTCTAGTTACTGTCAACGACAGGAATATTATTTATAAATATTTTTCATTAATATTAGTTATCTGATTATAGAGATTTACTCTCTATTTTATGGCAACCATCACCCCAAATTTCACAGCATTTATAAAATATTTGTTTTACTTATGGTGTGCTTTGTGGTTTCTAATGAATGAAAAGTGAACTGAACCTTAAGTTTTACATTAATATCCTCTACGCTACAGTTATGGCTTAATCTAAAGTTTCTTTTATTATATATTTCCATATGTTGAATAAACTGAAAATCTCGGTCACACTTCAATCATGACCAAATTTTATGCTGAGACAGTAGAAGTACGAATCACCAATGTTCTTTTTAAAACGATTAGAAGATTTTTTCAATACCAATAATACTCATGACTCATAAAAGATTCCTAACCGTGGTAATATTCTACAATAAAAATGTTGTAATTATCGAAAAGAAACCAAATTTTGTATTTTGGTACAAGAATTTATTATTAGCAGAGCGCTTTCGGTTCAATGATAAACCATCATCAGTGCCCCTTGTAGAAGTAAGAAAATTGATCTTACATTCTCGATATAAAATAAGAGGTTTAGAAGGGCCTAAAGCCAAATAGAAACAATTCACTCTAATGGTCAGGGTGTACTCCAAATCCTCATAAATTAGAATATACATAAAATGAATTAAAATATAGTGCTTGAAACACAGTCATAAAAATAATAATAAAAAGCACACACAACCCATTGTACAATGGATGAATCCCTAAAATAGAGGATGAAATTTAACTCAACACAACATTTATGAGTCAGCTGTTTGATATTTGACAATAATTGTGAAGAATAAGTTGAAAATGAACCATTTTTGAAGGTGTAAATTAGTAAGGTAGGCTAACAACAGCCGGTGCTCTGATGACGTCATGAGAATCATAGAAGCAAAAGTTGACAAAAGCTTGAAAGATTAGTAAATTTCTTCAACAATTACGTTCTTATGACCTCCTCAGAGAAACAAATTTGTGATGGTGAGAATAACTGAAAATAGTTCAGGTTTCAAAGTTAAGTAAGAGTCACGGAAGAAAAGGAAAAATTGAAAACAACTTTAATGAAAAAGTGACTCACAATCAGACAAGGATAATCCCGCCTGCACACCACCCCACCCCGGAATTCCAATCAGGAAAGTGACCCGAAAGTCTCTAAAGGATAAACAACTACTCCTCGAGCTATTTGCTCCGACAGGCATTGTATTACATCCCTCCAGCAACAAACCGTGTAAACGATTACCTGTCCCCTTCGTCATAAAGTTTTTGCATAATTCAAGACTTTAACGGAAATCTGAGCCATTTAATCAATAAAACCGTGAATTATAGCATCAAGTGATATTCAAATTCATGGTTAATTGCTTGTAATTTATAGATATATATATATATATATATATATATATATATATATATATATATGTATATAAATATATATATACATATATATATATATATATACATATATATATATATATATATATATATATATATATATATATATATATTTGTGAGGATGCAGCAATTGGCTTGGAAATTAAACTCCTATTTTAATTTAGTGAAAGCTTTCGTAATAGTTTTATTACTTCGTCAGTCACGCTAAAATACAATGTATAACTAAAAATGAAAAATCAAAAAATGGGTACTTACATTAAACGAGTAAAATATATAAATTAAAATTCAGAAAAAACAGTGTAAAAATATTGATATATGCTTGAGACTTTTCAAAAATTATTGTCAATATGAAGTTGACAAATGGATGATATAACAGAAATGTTCGTAAAAATTATTGTAAAAGGTTGAACTAAGATATTGATGAAAAATTATTATTAGATCTGTGATTCTTTTTATTTAATTTTGTCTCAATGTCCAGAATATTAGAGTAAATAATGTTTAAATTTTGAAAATCACTTTTCTTGTTCAATCTATTTGGTTCATTTTTTATATAAACCATTTCTAAAAAACATCTTTTGAACAAATTATTTTCTTTGGTTAAAATAGAAACGTTATTGAAATCTATGGAATGTCCTGTTACACCAACGTGCTGTGACAAAGCACAAGCATTCGGTCTTAAAAGAATATCGCTCTTATGTGAAGTAATTCGTGATTTCAAATTTCTTGAGGTCTCACCAACATATTTTTTATCACATTCTTGACAACTGATTTTATAAATAACTCCAGTCTGATCAAGTATAGGTGTTCTATCTTTAAATTTTGTGAATAATGAGTTAACAGTTTTGATAGGTTTATTAGCCAGAACTATGTTTTTTTCTTCTTTCAGTACATTACTAATTTTGGGAGTGAGTTCTTTTATGTATGGGAATGATCGAAATTTTTTTAAGATATTTTCTTGAGAGTTTTCATTATTATTTATAATATTATTTGTTGAAAATATTAATTTATAAAGTAGTCGTTTTGGGTAGGAATTTTCAATAAGTAAATTAAATAATTTCTTGAAATTTTTCATTTTCAAAGTTCCATGACATATTTTGTCTATTCTATTCTTCATCCCAAGTACTTGAACCAAATAGATTGAACAAGAAAAGTGATTTCCAAAATTTAAACATTATTTACTCTAATATTCTGGACATTGAGATAAAATTAAATAAAAAGAATCACAGATCTAATAATAATTTTTCATCAATATCTTAGTTCAACCTTTTACAATAATTTTTACGAACATTTCTGTTATATCATCCATTTGTCAACTTCATATTGACAATAATTTTTGAAAAGTCTCAAGCATATATCAATATTTTTACACTGTTTTTTCTGAATTTTAATTTATATATTTTACTCGTTTAATGTAAGTACCCATTTTTTGATTTTTCATTTTTAGTTATACATTGTATTTTAGCGTGACTGACGAAGTAATAAAACTATTACGAAAGCTTTCACTAAATTAAAATAGGAGTTTAATTTCCAAGCCAATTGCTGCATCCTCACAAATATTTCTAAATTGTGACATAAACAGCTGCTAATACGAATTATTATATATATATATATATATATATATATATATATATATATATATATATTATCATAGTAAGAATCATCCAGCAAGTATAATGAGCACCTTGAATCTATTTTCTTGAACAAATTGACGTTGTGACAAAATTAATAAGGCTACTGATATTCGGATTTTAAACTATTTGGATTTATTTTAGCTTCAAGTGTATAGTATTATATTTTGTATGTTTAATTGTAAAAAAAAGCCCAATAGCAAAGCCATCATTTTACCGGATACTTATAAATTGTAAAAAGAAACATGTCTCAATCAATTATAGATGCCGATAGTAAAAACAGTGAACAAAATCCTCACAACCATACAGAATAAAGAAAGTGTACAAGTACAAGTATATATATATATATATATATATATATATATATATATATATATATATATATATATATATATATAGTTGGTTATATATAGGCATATATTCAAAGGAAATCTATTTTGTTGATAATCGGGTTACTGCGGTCATTAGACTAATAAAACTCTTTTTATCTAAATACTCAATATTTCGCTATATTTCATAGCTTCATCAGGAGTGAACTAAAATAACATAGTGAAATTATAATTACATCCCAAATCAACACAATTTAATCAATAACTCACAGATATTTGAGTACGTCCTCATAGGAAACACATTTAAATGGTTAAAACTGTACTAATAAGAAAGGGTAATGTATAAAATGAAGTATTGCTAATTATTGTTAGTTTTTTGCTTGAAAGGAGTACTTGAAACTATATATATATATATATATATATATATATATATATATATATACATATATACATATACATATATATAAACTAAAAGGGTATTCTTGACGGTAGATAAATCAAAAATCTCTTAATATCTTAGGGATTCCGTCGAATTAAACTCTTATTTACTACCAAAAAACTGTCACTCAAACTGTGACACCCTGACAAACATATAAGGTTCCTTAAAATCGAAAAGATCCTTTTGAATTAGTACTTAAAAAGTATCTATATATAAAAAATATATTTTTGTTATTCCGAGTATGAACTGTTTAAATAACTATTACCTCAGTTTACACGTATGTATAGAAAAATTGGTAATTAATGAAATGCACCAATATCTCCATATTTCATCCTTGAAAAAGAAAAGAAAATTTTTCGAAACGTTGGGTAGTAAATAAGAGTTTAATCCAGCCCTACTTACGACGGAGTCCCTAAGATATTGAGAGATTTTTATTATACTCAAAGGAAGGTACACAGGTTCAAAATTTAAAATGTTACTTAATTGGTTGGTGTCAGTTTTGTAATTAATTTTGTATTTCTGTTTTCTTGTTATGTGATACGTCTCCAGAAATAAGCGGCTCTTGTAGTTGTTTGAGTGACCTATAATATTTACCCCAAAAAAGTCAAAAATATGTCCGTTTTTTGGTGGTGTTCAACAGTAGCACATCTATTTTTGCCTAATCGGCAATCACTCTGGTGTAGAGTTATACGCTGCTTGAGCCATTGTGATGTTTGAGCTATATATGAGCATTGCATTCACCACAAGGTATCTCGTTAATAACGTTACTATTACAAAGAATAAGTGTTTTATCATTGAGTCTGGTAAATAGATTCGATATCTTTAATGGGGTAAATTTTGCAATCTTGATATTGGGAATTTCTTGGAAAACGGACACGATTCTGTTTGTCAGGGAACTTACCTATCGAATCCTTCTATCCTTAATCCTCCATGATTCAAGTCTCTTGGTCCGTCATAATAGTCTGAGTTCAATAGTAAGCTTTTTTAACATATGTTTGGGATACCCATTATTTACAAATAAGGAATACAATTCTTTTAAGTTTTTATGTAAGGACAGGTCATCACAAATGTGCAACATTCTGTTCTTTGAAGCCATTACAGTATTGTACTTCTGGTTTTTTGGGTGATCCGGAAAATAATGAAGATATCTCCCTGATGCCATGGGTTTTTGGTACCAATCCTGAACAACTCTATCAGCGTCCAGTCTAATTACAAAAAGGTACTCTTTGGTCTGCTTCAGTTTCAACGGTAAATCTAATGATACTATTGAAAGCGTTAGAAGTATCCACACAGGTTTTGATGTGACTGTTAGATACATCACAAATCAAATGATCAACGTATTTGTAAAGAAAAGGAAAATCAAACGGTAAAGTCGGAATCGTATCTAGAATCGGACTTACAGGCGAACCCATAGCAGTTCCAAATATTTGAGAATAAAATTGTTGTTGAAACTGAAAATAAGTATTATTAAATATGAAACGAATGAGAGTCAACAAGTTGTCCATAGACAAAGCGGTGCAGACCTCAATCAAACCCCACTCAGAATGCAGAACCTCCATTACCAGACCCAAGGGCAGGTTAGTGAATAAATACACAATATACAAGATATCAAGACGTAACCTTTTGGACTGACTCTGCATTCCATAGCAACAGCAAGCTTTCACAGCAACGAAAAAGTATCTTTGACATAATAATTCGTGGAATTATCAATCCACTCTTTGAGAATATCAGCTACAAATTTGGAAATGTTATACGTAACTGAGTTAATTATACTAACAATTGGTCGAAGGGGAGCTGAATTATATATAAAAAGGTTTTTAGCAATTTCTTCGTTAATATCGTTTTTATATTTCAAATTTTTGATAAAATCGTTATAGTTTAACTGTATGTTAGCAGTAGGGTATTTATTTAATTTAGTGTAAGTAGATGTATCTTTTAATAATTCTCCCATAACCCGAAATTAAACAAAATCAATTTCCTTTGAATTTATAAGTAACCACGGTGGAACGGTGGAAATATCGACTTTGTCTATTGTATATATATATATATATATATATATATATATATATATATATATATATATATATATATATATATATATATATATATATATATATATATATATATAAGTAATGAAATATTTATTATAATTAAAATTCTTATATTCGAATAATTAGTATTGAATCAAATCAGGTACAATAATTTAATTTAATTTTCAGAGTATAATATTAAAATAAAAACCGCAATAAAGACACCAAGTTCTTTTAGGATGAACATTTTCTTTTAAATGGTTTTTTAAATTCCTTGTATGGGACAACTCCGTGATATTTTTTCCTGTCTAATCAACCCTTTTTCCGCAAATAAAAATTCAACTGTTTCTTCCCCTTGTCGAAACATTATATCCCAATGATAATTTTTTAACAATCGACCTATCCGTTAATGCAAGATGTATCACCCTAAACGTGGTAAGAAAACTACATTAAACTAAATTCTAAATTGTCACTAAACTTCAAAAAAATAAGATAATTAAAATCAAGGTTTTCCTTCACACTAAGCTAATATTAAGTTTTTTATCTGTCTCTCCACTTTTCTTTTCTTTCTTCAGCTTGCATCTTCACTCTTCGGATATTTGGTCCCCCAAGTCTTTTTACTCTAGTTTCACTTGGCTTATATTTATTGATCACAAGATTTTATCAGGCAGCTATTTTCAGAAAATTCTTTCTTTTAAGGGTTTCTCATGTGCTCCTCACATGAATGGTGTTTAATTTTTATAAAAAAATACAAGTTTCTATTACCTTTTTTTATCTATTTAGAAACAAATTGATTAATTATGAAAAATAAATTGTTAGAACCCCTGTCAAACGAAGAGTAAGCCCTACAATTGATATTTTAAATACAATGATTGACTAAGAAACATATGGTAAGTCCCAGCAAACAAAAAAACATATTGAATACATATATGTTACATATTTTTTTAAATATAAAAGTCACAGTTACATAAAACTGAAGTCACAACTAGATAAAATTTATGTATTGGATACTGACAAAGGCAGGCACAGCTAGAGAACAATAATGATATAAGAAATACATATTATAAATTATATCTCAAATATTTCCAAATTACTATGTAATATGTATGTAAAAATGAGATAATATCTAGAGAATATTTATGTATTAAATATTACATAATATAGATGTAACAAAAGATACCTAATTTTTCCTTTGCCTCACCCCTTACCCAGAATATTTTATTTCATTGGATCTATGAAAAAATTCAGCGAAATTCTTAATTTATAATAAATTCAGAAAAATCTGTTGAAACATTATTTTTCATAGATGAAATGAAATACAATATTTTTAGTAGTGTTGATGGCCAAAAGATTAAGGAACTATTGTTACTATATTATTCAATAGCTTTCTTATGAATACTTCAAACTTAAAGCAACTTATTACAATTTAATATGTATATATTGTATATGGTATTTATCAATATTTGGAATTGAGTAGCTGGTACTTAGTTACTAAGAAAACAGCATATCAGTACATTGATTTTATTAACATAAAAAAGAGAAACTAAAAACAAAACACCTAATGAAAAAAACATATTACAAAACTAAAAATATTCAAAAACTATTTGATGATAAAATATAAAAAGATAATGCAAAACAAATGAATATTCAAAAACAAAACAATAGTTAACCATGGGAAATGTTCTCTTAAAGACTTTTCGAGGTCCACTTGTAAGCGGAGGGATATTACCCATTGCTTTGAAGGGTTACAGTTTCGCCCTTCTTTTCCTTCTAGAGTCTCTTTACTTAGCCTTATCCACACCAAGGTGATCAAAATCATTGCCTGCGATATTAAACTGTTTCAGCAACGTTTCTAAAAATGTAGGTATATATTAATTATATTAAATGAACAAATCATATAGTAACAATACCTTGAAATAACTTAATTGATTTTAAGTTCCTTATTTTGTAGTTATTTCTATGTCCTAACCATGAGTGAGATGTCTCTATATTATGTATTTCTGGTTCACCATCACCATTGTAAGATTGTACTACCTATCGTTTTTCTGTCTTATTGATAAATCACAGAAGTCTTTCAATTTTTTTCATTTTAAATAGTTATATTGCCTAAAATTCATCATTTATATTAATCTAAGTATTCGAATATAAATAACTTTCAACAGATAAGGGTTAATTAATCCATTTCAAGATATTTTGTCTTGACTTACTACCTGTGGTTAGAGGATTAAAGATGTATATTTTATTTGATATTATTACAAAATCTACTTGAGCCCTAAATGCATACCTGGGCGGTGATATTTGTTTCGGAATAACGACTCCCTACATAGGGAAATATTGTTAAATCATGTCTAAGTTGTAAGTTAAAACGAAAATATCTTGAAAAGTAGATAGGTGATAGATAGGTATATTGTGATTAGTAAATGTTTACTTCATTGTATATTTTAATATAGTTAACCTTTTTAATACGTTTATTAAATAGTCTTTTGTAAACGACAGTTGAATGACGGCTTCATTGGCGATACCCCATGCCTGTTGAATATAATAATAATAGTAACACTTACATGATGAGTTCTCCATTCCTCTACAAACAAAACTATAAACAAACACACAGACAAAACTAAAGAAAAACCTTTTAAAACGTTATTATACTTGCATGTATGTGGGTAGATCGACTCGTGACAATTTAAAGGTTATAATATTGAAGAGCTCTCTTCTTTTTTTTAGAAATACACCAGACGAGGTTCGTAAGAAATACATATGAAATATATAAAATATTTTATGTAACAAATTTTACGTAATAAATATAAATAAAAAACATTTCATATTTATGTAGCAGAATTTACATCTTGAATACATATAAAATTAGATATATCCAACATATAAAACATTTTATAATATAAATATTGAGAATATATAACAAAATTTATGAAGATATTGTTACATAAATACTACATAAAAAATAGATAAACGTTTTATATAAAAATTATTCCTCCTCTGTTATATATTTTTATGTAACATATACATTTGTGTTTGCTGGGGTAAAACACATCTCCCACATCACATTTATTGTTTTAATGTTTATCATAATAATTTTACTGTCATCAGAATATATTACGCACTGAAAGAAAATTTGTTTTTAACAACTTAGTGTATACAGCTATACATAACTATTACATACACCTGCCTTTCCGTACACCCCCTGTATAATGTAGAATTTGTATCGATGGTACTGGTTTTTGAATGTTTGTTGTTTGTGAATATTTTTCCCCTATTGTACATGTGTTTTATTAATTTCTTAATTGTATTTTATTGTTTTTTATTCAATAATAAACATTGAGAATGTTCCTAACCCTGGAACAAAACGTCAGTACCAAAAAACTTTAATTATGTACACAAAGAATTAAAAAAATAAATTGTACATATATATATATATATATATATATATATATATATATATATATGTTCCATAACCGAAATAATTTCTATATATAGAAGTTTCGTAAACTAGTTTGCCAAAGTTATAATTCAATCCCTTCAAAATAAAAGAAAGCAATAATTCAACAGTTAAAAAACTTAAAATGATATTAACACTTATTAAGAATCAAAAATAATTATTTTTTAGAGAACTATTTAAACAACAAAGCGGATATTTCAAGATTTTAATGGTTCTTCTACGAAATTGCTGTTACATTTTTTAAACAGATTTACGTAAGCTCATCATATTATTTAGATTTCAAAAAATCATGCAAATCAAATTAAATAACAAACCTCTATTTATACGTAACTTTTTACATGAATAGGTATTTCACTCATATATATTCAACGAAAACTTCATTCACAGTGCAGGATACCGTACACGGTTGACTTAACAACTGAATGCTTAAGGTTGAGAAAGTATTGCTACAACTTCTCAAGGATAGGGTGAGTTAGATTAGTTTGTCGATTATCTATAACAGGTATGCAAATATACAGGCTTTTGGAAAAAGTTCATTTCTAGATCTCTTAGAGTACATAATAAATTTTTAAACAGTCACACCACTACTCATTTTTTCTATTCTTCCATCAATCCAATGCTTTTCAGAGTATATCATTTCATGAGCACTTATTACCACCAGGAAAGTTCATAATTATACAATATAGTTGAATTATTGGATCTTTACGTGTGCGTCAATAATATCTGATAACGTAACCGACATAATTATTAAGTGAGGAACATAACAAAATAATTTGACATTTGTCGGTTATGTTATCAGATATTACTGCCGAGCGGGTAAAGATCCAATAATTCAACTGTATATAATTATTATTTGGGTAAACAGGAGAACTTATAGCACAATCAAAATAGACATTTGGGGTTACAATAATTCCGATAGAGCTGATTATTGGTACCAGTCACAAATAAACTCTTACAATTATGTATCAAAAATACATATCGATTATACAAAAAAATTATTCAATTTAATGTCGAAAATATTTCTTTTTTATCCGAAAAATAGATGAAACAAATGTTGATCATTCAGATTTGTATAAAAGCATTCTTCGTTTCTAAAAGTTGAGGTTGTGTTTGAAATTCAGCATGTTATTTTTGACTTTAGGAAAAATTGAATCTGCTAATCTGCAAATGATACGTCCTCATATTTTCTAGTTTATTCTTCTTATTGTTCATATATTCCTGTTGATGGTTCCATTTTATGATTCAGTAACAATATTTGGTCTAATCCAATAATTCTCACATTCTACAGCGTGTCCATGTATAGGGTATCCTATAGGTGAAAAATTTTTAAATATTAGTTTTAGTTAAAAATGTCATTCTTTATAGAGAGTTTTGCTTTTTCTGAAACACCATAAAATGAAATAAAATTCAAGTTTTTCAAAACCCGTCTCATTTTATAGCCAGTATTATGAAAACCATATGAATTTTTGCAATAAGTTCGAAAATAATGTATTAATCTAGTGAGTGATGTTTACGATGTACCAAGTAACTGTCAACTTTTATAAATAATTTTCAAATTGTCAATCTTCAATAAATATTTGATAACAATGTTAACGATTCAACAAAGTGTATATCTTAATAAGTGTTATGGTATTGGGGAAGTTTCGTACCAGTATGCAATTGCAAAATTTCACAAAAAATATCCAGATGTACCCATTTCGCTGTGTGGATTAAAAAAATGAATAAAGACGTTTGATGAGACAGGATCTGTTCGTTTAAGACAAAAAGGAATTGAAAAAGGCGTACGTTGAAGAGGATTATGCAGCTAGTGCACTAGCTATGCATTGGTTAAGGGAAATCCCAAGTTGAGTCTACGAAAAAGAGCAGTGGAGGTTGGTTTTTGCTTGAGTCCCAGAAAATATTTAAGCAAAACAAAATGCATCCATTCAAACGAAGTTTATTCATACCTTACAAGATTATGATTATGGCACAAGGTTAGACTTTTGTGCGATGATTAGTGAAAAACTTATGTAGGCCGATTCTTTCACAATAATATTTTGTTTTCTGATGAAGCAACGTTTACAACAACCGGAATCGTCTCTTTCCAAAATCGTCGATATTGGGCTAGTGAAAACTCGAGTTACAGGATTAACTGTAATAGTCAATTTGCTGGAAAAGTTAATAATTGGTGTGCGGATTTACCGGATCGAAGAATCGGACGGTATTTTTTGGAAGATACATCAAATCAGGAGGTATATTTGTATTTGCTGGACAACTTCTTAATACCTGATATGATAAAATATTCCCTTAAAGCAAATGTGTAAAATATACTTTCAACATGATGGATGTTCGTCACATTCGACTTTGCACATTAGAGGATGGCTAGATGAATATTTTCCTGGGCGATGGATGGGACGTTATGGACCAATATTTTTTCCGCCCTGATCTCAATATTTAACTCATTTGTCTCATTTATAATACATTTCTTAAGAAGCTACAATAAAACAGAACAGACTGCTCAACTTAAAAACCTCGAATAAAAACAATAATCGAAACATATATTCAAAAACAAATATTGCAAACTTAAATATAGTAATTTTAAGTAGTTGAACCCTGTGATAACCTAGTGCTGCAATCTTTACAGAAAGGATTGATATGCGATGAACAAATTAATTTTTGACAAAAGTTACATGAAATTGACTGTCCCGACCCTTACTTCGATGAATATGTTCATATTAGTGTTTTTAAATGAAACTCAATGTCTCTAGTTAATTAACTAGAGACCTTGAGTTTCATTTAAAAACACTAAAGTTACATGAGTATTTTGTTAATTTTTTCGTTATTGGCTGGCCCAGAGCTGTCTTCACATATTTTTCTCTTGATCCCTTGAGATGATTGACTAATTTGTTGGTTGTTTTCTTCTTCATTATGCACTCTGTAGCGTTATAATTTATGCTGCAATTCAAGGGGCATGCCGATAGGGAGTTCGCTTCTCTTTTCCAATTGAGATAAAATAAGTTCGTTCGATAACTGCTTCAATAATAATTTGCTGCAAATAGTTTTTTGATTATTTCCTGAACAGATTACTTGGAAATTTATCCCGCACATATTGAGAATTGCTAAAAATACCATCATGGGCCAGCGACGAACATTTCTTGCGACATTATAACAGGCACATAACTTATCTGTAGTACCTACAGATCTAGTTTCATTATAGTATGTTATGATTTCTGGTTTTTGCCGGTCCCCTGTTTCCGGGTCTATTGCAGTGTCATGATGCAAAGAAGAGACGAGTTACACACATTTTCCTTTTTTGGGAACATATGAAACCAGGGTGCATACGTTTTGAATCCAAAAATGCTACTATTTGTTTCTCGGCCCTGGCTTGATACAAATTCATGAGGGATTTCTTTCTTGTTTTTTTTTCATAGTTCCCACAAAATACAACCTTTCTTCTTGCAGTTTTTCTATTAGAGGAATACTACTAAACTAATTATTAGCAGTTACATTCCTTCCACTATTGATAATTGTTTCAACTAATAACATTACCACATCTTCAAGCTTATTACGCATTCTAACTACACCATCTGGCTGCATGCCTGCGTAGATTTACAAATTATAGAGATAAATCACCTGTGCATTTACCAGTGCGTATATCTTTATACCATATTTATTCGGTATATATTGCTTGAATATGCACCTCCCTCTAAATCCCTCAAACTTTTCATCAATTGTTACACTTTCACCTAAAGTGTAGCATTTTTGGCAATTTTTGACAAATATATTGAATATTCTATCAGTATTTTTGCGTTCCTCACGAGTAATCTTATTATCGAATCTTATACAACGCATTATGAACTTGAAACATTTTATACTAATTACCATTCGAAATTTTTCAACTCCATCATCATCAGTGCCCCAAAGGTCCTCCAAACTTTGTCTGTTACTTCTCCAACCTCCGGCTACATATAGAAGTCCTAAGAACGCTTTGAGTTATATGAGATCTACAGGTCTAGCGTCCCGTTCACGGGCATAGGATGACTTTACAGTTTCAATATATTCATTTGTATGGATCAAAATTATTTCCAAAATTTCATCAATCATAAAATTACTCCAACATCTAAAGGTGTACGTTCATTTCTGGCTTCTCCGATAACACATGATAGTTTTTCAAAATATTATGGGCATTACCACGAGCACGAGTCTTTCCCTATAAAATAGTCTTCGCTCACCTCGTTATACTCCGCGTTGTTGATTTCTGATTGTTCTGTTTCTGAATCCTCTGTGCGAGTTTCTCTAATATCTTCTTCATCAGTATCACTATCGTCACCCAAGTCCTCAACTACTTCTGCAATGTCGTTTTCTCTTATTAAAATATTGTAGATGTCTTCTATATCCCTAGGATCTTTCAGGTTGAATGTTCTTTAAAATTAGACGTGACTGGGTTTCAAATATCCTGGAAATGACAAAAAAAATTATGTTCGGGCGCAATATATCAAACTGAACACAAACTAAAAGATTCCTTATTTTGATTATAATGAAAAAAGTGGTTATTAATGACAAGCTTACTACTAAAACAACTTACCGAAGCATGAAATTATCAAGCAAATTTGTCTTATATAGAATTACTTTGCTGGGCGCAATATATCAAAATGGTACAATAAAATATATCAACAGCGCACTAATCGTAACGGTGGTTTATGATTCTTAGAGGCGCGAAGCTACACAAATGGAGAGGTGACAATAGTCATGCGTCTTAGAGTAGCGCCGTAATATATGAGCCATGTTTCAATTTTATCAGTTGCTCCCGGCGGAAGGTTGAATAGTTTGGAAGAAGAACGTATGAAAAACTGTCAAATGATGAAGCCAAATCTGACTATGAACCAAGAACGAGCAATTCATCATTTGATCAATTTAGCGTAGTAACTAAAAGTGGTGGAAACAACGTTCCAATTTCTCCTAATTGTGAGCAAATTTCTAATGTTAAGTTTGAAGTAAAAACCGAATTCACGACAGATATGTGTTCTCTTTCGGAAAATAAGACTGAAGTGCATATTTTATCCGAAATTATGTCTCACGTGAGCAATTAATCTGAAAATAAGATTGATATGTGCCTTTTCTGCCAAACCAAGAAATATATTTTTCCCCGAATGACACCAACGCAGAAAGCAATTAGAATAATTTAGCATACTTACCTGATAAAGAAATTCATGATGATCAAGTCAACGATGTATTAAACAATAAATACCTATCAAATGAGTCCCCTCCCATAACAAATTATCTTTATAAAGAAACAGAAATGAACGCTGTCCTAATCAAGAATGATTACGTTCTAACAACGAACAATGTGAGGGTAGTTTAATACAACAAAATAAATTTTTAATTAGAGAGTGTTAATTTAATAGACTCATGATCAACACTTTATCAGACGTCGAGGTTTGTGAAAAAAATACAGATGTATTGGATAAACATTTATATTGGTCAAAACCCGAAAACGCACCAAAAAGGAACAAAAAAATAATTAAATTGCCAAATGCTATCACAACCAATCAATGTCTGAAGTTTCAACAAGAACAAGATCAACCGAAACAACAACAAGATATGAAAGTGAGAAAAATAAAATTAGAAAGACAAGGAAAAAACAGAAAAAAGAATGTATGAAACAAAAAACTAAGAGAACTGATTACTCCAATTTTCGAAAAGATGACTACGTAGTGTGGTAACTTATGAAGACAAAATGTATCTTGGCGTAATCAAAAACATCATCAATAGTGATTCAGAACAGTACCTATATGGAATAATTGTTCTAGAAGAAATATCTAATGAAATTTGAAAACGGCCAAACCCAGCCGACAAAATATGGAACACCAAAGAAGAAGTATTACGTAAAATTAAGAAACCAAAGAAAGAAACATATGGTACATATACAGTTCAAATCTGAATAATTATGTGCTATCTATGTATGTCTCCAAATACTCATTTTTATGCATTTTGTCAAATAAAGGCAATTTTTCATTCACTGGTTCATGTCTGTTCAGTTATTTGATTTGTTTTTTGGTACATTATTTAGATTTTGTGACGTTTTTCCACAAGAAACTTATTTTCAATACGATTTTTCTCCAGAAAATATCTTTTTTTGACAACACTTTTTCTTTGTAATTTTAATCTATCAAATTTATTTACAATAAATATTGTCTCATTTTATACCAGTATGATATACATATATACATACATATGTTACAGTCAATTTGTGAAAAGACGCCGTATATATACCGTTTTATACAGACTGCACAAATCAGACCGTATATATAAAAAAAAATTTCATAAATCGTCTAGCCATTATACAGCGTCGGCCGTATTATACTGCGTACTTAATTTTAGACAGTTTGTGAAACAATTCAATATTAACATCTACAAACCGTAATGGAATTTTGAACTATACCCAAATATTATTAATCGATGGCAAATAAAATAATCAATAGGTGTTCATTAAAGGCCCTTTTTATTAAAAAACTGTAAAATTATTGAAAGAAACAATGAACATTAAAATTTATCTGTTATGGCAACTTAGGATATTGTGGCATAAAACTTTATTTTTTTCACATCAGCATCTATTTGGTGCACATTTGATGCTTCCACAATGGCATCTTCGAAAATCTTGCCCATGCCCATTTGACTACAATTTTGCCGCAGTTTGAAGAGTCAGTATGTTGTCGGAGCAAAGATTTAGTTCCATAAGTGTATTTGGGCAAGTACTAAATTCGGCCCTGGAACATAATTTGGAAAGAATGCCGTTTTTCGAGGCTAATCTGAAAAGGCCCTATTTGGTCACTTCTTTGACTACTCCTAAAATAGATCTAGGATCCTCTCGCCCTCTATCCACCTCTGGAACAGGGATTATTACTGTATCTCCAATATCCACATGTGGATGTGAAGAATCATTTATAATGCTTCATGCGTTTCACTTGTTGTTCCAGCGACTCTTTGGCGTTTCTTCTAATTTTATTGATATTCTCACCCTTCAAACATAGATTACAGAGTAGTTTATCGGTTTGCAAAGTTTGACATCACCGCCGTCCTTTTCGCATGTATTGCCTATTAATTGTTTAGGTTGATTAGATTCGTAAGTGATACCTCTATTATCTTCCTCATATTCCATGATATCTTCTTGAATATCGGTTATTATTATATCTAAAACTTAACAGAAATAGTAGTTTACGTAACAAGTCCCGAAAGTGGTCTTTTACTGGACGAGTGGGCATGCGAGTCCAATAAAAGCACTTTTGGGACGTATTACGTACAATATTTTTTTTGAAATGGTCATTGTTGTACCATAAACTTCATAATATTCAGTTTACATTTTTATAACAAGAACTCTTTATCAACTTTTTTTAATAATTTTTATAACAATCGTTAATTTTTGGTTTACAAATATAAACATTATTTTTGAATAGTTATATTAAACGTACATTTATTAGCATTACTTATCTGTAAGAACAATATTTAAAAATTATTCGTTGACGTGAGATTTTTTGAACTGCTTACATTATAATGAGTTTCTGAGACAATTTCTGTGTTTGAGTTACCTACTTTTTGAATTCTGTTAGCTATATCCATCTTATTCTGAAATGAATCCTCAATGAGCCTTCGGCAACTTATATATAATACCCATACCCATTATCAACAACACCTTGGTCATTAGATATTGTTCGTCTGAAGCTTCTACTTAAAACATATCGATATCCTCTTTATTAAGTACTCTAAACTTCTTTGCTTTATACCCTACGGATATTTGCTTCATAAACGCTGTTAATTTAAAATATTTGCTTATGTCGATATATCTTCTGGTAAATAGCATGACCTTCAGCATCGAATATAAACTCCACAACGAAGAAGATTTCAGCGTTTCTGATTTTTCTGACTAATATGTCAATAACACATCCTCACCTTCTTTTCCAGGCACCACTTCTCATAAATTTGGTATGTTTGTTCATATCGTGTCCGGGACTTCGACGGTAATGAATCAAAGGTTGCTTGGGTGGCCACCTTAATAATTTCAACTGGTATAATTTCATCTTCCATTAATTCACAATCAAATGCATCATTTTGAATATCTATTTCATAATAAATGTCACGTTTTCAACTAAACGTCAAAATATTTCAAGTTATTTTATAGTTTTAAATAATACAAAACTCGGTTAATATAGAAACCAATTGACCGCTATCTTAGACTAACTATTTTATTTTTTTCATTAAAGATAGGCCGGATAGTAAATAAACATGAGTCCAGTAAAAGCTTTTAACAGGCTATAACAATAATTTTCTGGCTCGGTCCGACAAAATGATATTTTCTGACATAAAAATAAACTGGAAAGTACTAATTTCTGGCCGGTTAAAAAAAATTATTAAGTTTCTAACCCGAAGTTAGTTTCCAATTACTTACCGCTATTTAATATGGAATCTATAAAAGTTAATGCAGTATTTTTTTCGCTTTCTTGATTGTTTTCTGGTATGTTTTCGGATCCCGAATTTAGTGTAATTAATGCAGAAGAGAAATCATTTGTTTGATTTTCCATTTGAGATTCAGAATTAGAAGCAAACTGAATAATAGTTTCTTCTTCTGTTTGTATATTTTCATATGATTCCGATGGAGATTTGAGTCTTTTAAACATACCAAACATAGCTTCATATGGTGTAATTCTTATTCCTGAAGAGTAAACAATATTTTTCATAAACTGAACAAATTTGACTCCCTCGGCCCAATTTTCGGTATTATTGTCTTGCATCTGAGATGTAAATAATGATTTCTACGCCTTGATTAGCTCTTTCTACACTTCCTTGGCTCTGACTGTGGCGAGGTTTTCCATGAACCAACTATATTTTTGGCCACATTCGTGTCAATTCATAAATTAGTTTATTGCAAAAGTCTCTGCCTTTATCAGATTGTAAAACTACAGGAGCCCCGATTATAGTAAATATGTTCATCAGGTGAAGAGCAACCTCATTAGCAGTTTACGTTTTTAATGGCCTTGATACGACAAATTTTCTCAAGTGATCCTATTAGATCATTAAAAACTTATAGTCTTGATCAGGATGGGATTGATAATCAATTGAACCCACTTGAAAACTCGAATTTAAAACAAATATGAAATGGAAGAAACCAAATATGGTCAATAATTAAGATGTATATTTCTTATATCAAATGGTATAAGAACAAAGTAGTATTCTTGTATAGGTCAGGAATTATACAATTTTTTATGGAAGAATATTTGAAGAATTTCAAAAATTTTGATTTTCTGGTCAAATAATTGAAAATGTGGGTTTTCAGTGAATGTATAGGAAAAAGCATGGAGTATTATGTGTTTCATGTCGTAGAATCCAAAAAATATTTCAGTTTTTGATTTCGATGTATAGTTTTTCAGAAAATCCCATTTTCATCAAATTTTCCCCAAATTTCCACCCGATATATTTTTTTTCAAACAGATGACCAATTTTTTGGATTCCTCGTATCAAAAAACCCCCCCTTTACAAAACTTTATCGAAATCGGAATAAGAATTTTGTTTCGATTTTCATTCCAATGGGTGTTTAATAGTCAGAGGTTCCAACTTTCTAAACGAATTTAGTTTCTTTCATACATTTCGATTTTTCATAAAACAAATGAGTGATTAAACTTAATAATTTTCTCACATAAATAATTCATTATTACGTGTTTCATGTTAATATTCGTATTAATCTCATGCAAACACATGTATTATGCAGTTGAAAATAACAACAGAATGTGTGATTCTGCTTAGATCAATACTCAGAAACGGATATGTCATCACTGAACTCCTACGCGAAATATACATAATGCTGGGCAGATAATTAATCCGAATTAGTCCTAAACAAATCCTATATGCACATTGGAATAACAAGATGATTCCTCATTAGACAGTGAAATAATTATCATTGATGCATTGACAACGATAATTCATGATAATACCATCGGACTCATAACCAGATGGTGTAGAAGGTATGAAAAGCAATCCCCACATTTTCTTAAGAGTATACTAAGTGAGGATTCATTAATTTTTCAAATTATTTATTGCCCATAGTTGCTGATAAAATTTGAAAAGAATTGAAGATATTCAAGCTGTTAATTTTGATTTAAAAGCACATCTCACAACCGAGATTAGTGTAGCCATACAACTATCTCTAAATTGCTGTTTTGAAACATACAAGTCAAACCATGACGAGAGTTCACGATTTCTGTTTTGAAAAAAATAGCGTTGTCATATATCAGTCCTCTTTTACCGATTTGTATCACAATCGAAATGTTAGAGTCAAAATGTGAGGGGTCTCATTATTAGGTAAAGTATATCCGAGCAAGTCTAAACTTTAAATTGTGAGACTCTTCCATTCACAGACGTAACGATAACGATTTTTTACCAAACAATAATTTGAGTTAATTCACATCTAAAAAACTGGCGATTGCCACGTGGATATGTATTATACAGGGTGTTTCAAGAAAAGGTTGCCCCTTGCTAGAATACTAAGGTCACTGCAAAATAAGTTAGGTTCGCTAGGTAAAAAATTTTCGTAAAGGTAAAAAGAACCTGGAAGTATCCACTATAGGAGGTCTTAAAGCAATATATTTTCTTATAAAAGCCAAATAATATATTTTTGAATAATTTGGATTTAAAATAGTTAAAACCCTTTCTGTCCCATTTTTAGTTTCAGAGTTCGCTTACATGGTGGCCGATGACCTTCTAAAACAATGTCCTGTATACATGGCTGGATCAGGTAAATTAAGGTACTTTGATATAATAGATGGCATTTTGCCAAATGTGTTCATACCCACTGGTTGTTTTGTGCATTTATTATTTACATATTCTAAAAAGAACCTGGAAGTATCCACTATAGGAGGTCTTAAAGCAATATATTTTCTTATAAAAGCCAAATAATATATTTTTGAATAATTTGGATTTAAAATAGTTAAAACCCTTTCTGTCCCATTTTTAGTTTCAGAGTTCGCTTACATGGTGGCCGATGACCTTCTAAAACAATGTCCTGTATACATGGCTGGATCAGGTAAATTGAGGTACTTTGCAATAATAGATGGCATTTTGCCAAATGTGTTCATACCCACTGGTTGTTTTGTGCATTTATTATTTACATATTCTAGAAAGAACCTGGAAGTATCCACTATAGGAGGTCTTAAAGCAATATATTTTCTTATAAAAGCCAAATAATCTATTTTTGAATAAGTTGGATTTAAAATAGTAAAAACACTTTCTGTCCCATTTTCAGTTTCAGGAATTCTAATGATTAATATTGTTTCCTTATCTTCAATATCTGCGATTGTTAGTTTTGTCAACTCTTCTCTTCGGCATGCGCCGGAAATACCAATTAAAAAAGCAACCTACAAATAATTATCACTAAAAATTAACACAAAATTAAAACAGTAGTATAAGCGCGACCTGAACCTGGGACCTCCCGCATGTGAGGCTCGCACCTTAGCAACTACGCTGCGGATAACTATATTAAACGTTGTGAAATTTGAGTACATATACAAACGCAATAGGATAACATTTCTCTGAAAATTCTATGAAGTAGAACTTTTTTATTTGAAATTTATTGGAAACTGTTTATAAATGAAATACAGGTACTTACTATTGTGAATTATACTTACTTTAATCATTAGAAACGTCGAATCAGGAGCCGTCTCGAGAAATGTTACCAAGTGATCTTTTTCCAAAATTTTTGATTTCTCAACTTTGTGCCCTTCGTTTTTATTTTTAATAAGAGCAACTAATTTATAAAATTTAGAAATATCAATATTATCATTGATTTTTAAAGTAGTCTTCAACATTGAAAAATCGACACCATGTTGTGGATGGTTGGTAGTGTTTCAATTCGCTTGAAAAATATGCCACAAGAACATTATCGGAATATTTCGTTATTTTATTTTTCCTATACCATTCTTTAAACAAATTGTATTTTGATTCGTGAATATTCGCAGATTTTTGGGGCAATAAATCATTGGAAGCATTCTGTGCTACGTCTAATATGTTTGGTGATGTATTTGCGAAATAATCTTCTGAGAGATCGTCAGAGGAATCCATCTTTATAATTATATGTACTTATCTATTACGATATCTGAAAAAAGAATCTAAAATAACATCATAGTTTCCTAAAAAGGTTCAATACTTTTGCTTACCTTAATAGGTATAGTCGGAAGATCTCAATTTAAGTTTTAAATGTCAAATGTCAGTCACTCACAGCCAACTTATATAGATACCACTTATGCACCCTATTCTATTATTATTCAGTACACAATAATTATTTATTAAATTATTAGATATGCACTTTACTGAATTCTATATGTTTCAATCTCTGATTTAAAAAACAGATTTAATATCCGTTTATTATACCTACCTGTATTTTTATAAGAATAGCTAGAACTACATACAAATTGGAACTTTTTCTTTACGCACTAGTGCGTAAAGTAAAGTTTTACGCACTCGAAAGTGTGTCTAAAGTACGTACTTTACGTACGGTAGTGGAAAAAGTATTTTTTTTAATAGTTTTCTATTTATTAGAAACCAAAAACAATATTCAAATGCTGAAGTTGTTAATTAAATGAAGAATCATAAAAAGACAATTGAATTTGGGTAAAAACATGAAATATTAAATCGGTTAGAATAGGTGTTCAAAATACATTCCGCTAAAACAGTTTAGGTTTCTTCACAAACCTCAAAATGATTGTGTCTGAGTTAGTTATGCAAAACTGACATTCATTGATAGTTCAAACAGTTTCTAATAAACAGATAACTGTTTTAAAAACATACTTTATACAGCATTATTTGTTACTTAATATCTTTTTAAAATCAAAATATTCCGAAAACTGTACACACTATCGAGTTTTATCAAAAGTGGCTTTTCGGTGTAAAATTGAATGATGTTTACGTTGACATGAAATTTGGACTAATAAATTTAACCTCAAAAAAGATGTGTTCAAAATTACTCGGAACGAACCGTGTAACTAACGCCCTCTGTGATAAGCCGATACACAAACACATATATGCGATCAGTTATTCTTCAAAACATATTCGTGAGAAGTTTTATCACAATGTTCCCATATTTGTATGTGTACATATTTTTTCATTACCCTGTATCTTCAAAAGGGATACCATGACGAAATGATTTTACTGAACAGCCCCAAATTATTTTGCAGTGATCTAACTATCCTAACAAGGAAGCCACCTTTTTGTAAACACCCTGACCCATGACATTTTGTCACATTGTATTTTATACTCCTTGCATGTTTCGCATTTTTCAAGTTTGAATTATCACCGTCATACTAGAAACAGATAGTATATTGTAAAACAAGTGTCACAATGACTCTTTCGTAGTACGTGTGCAGTTTGCGTAACGAACCGCAAAGCGGTGAGTTACGCAAAGCACGAGTACTACAAAATGTCATTTTGATAATAGTTTTACACACTTTTTTTTATAATGAACGTGCAAAAATGTTTTTCATAAAAATATAATTGCAATATCAGGGTTTTTTGTGTTTCTTTATTTATGTTGGTAACCCTCACATATACAATTGGCAGTTAAAACTTTTGAATGTTTATTAAATTACTATTTGGTAATGGTATTTTTGTTTTAATTTGCTTCAATTCACGTTCATAATTCTGTCATTTGTTCTGCACGTGACAAAAGTTCAATGCTGAAAAATTAGAAATTGAAATACATACGATTGATATTAAAAATCAAGACATACCTTTTAATTATATATTGTTTATATTTAATATTATTGTTTTTATTCAAATCATGTAAATTCTTCACACTTTTTCGAATATTTATCATGTCATGGGT
The DNA here is from genome assembly GCA_963921935.1 of Galeruca laticollis. NCBI lineage: Eukaryota > Metazoa > Arthropoda > Insecta > Coleoptera > Chrysomelidae > Galeruca > Galeruca laticollis. The sequence goes on from OY998176.1 coordinate 181,568,344, forward strand.
CCACCGTCCAATGCCAGTTATGAATATCAGTTTGTCACCCATAAGTTAAAGAGTGCCTCCAGCTGTATAAAAAGTTACCAAAAACGATGCTGAAATAGTTATTTTGTGACACTGTTTTCGATGTCACAAAGTAAATTTTCTATGCGTGAATTATAAAAAAAAATATTTCATCACTATTAATATGTTACGTGAATAAATTATAAAATATACAATAATTTGGCGAAGAGTGATGAAAACTAAACTACAAAGACCAACAAGCAAGTTACAGAACACACAATATATAAATCCAAAATGACTGAATTAGATAACATCCCTTGTTGAAAAATTAGCGAAACTCATCCAGACGATAAAATAACAAAAAAGTAAGTGATCCAAATGATAAAAGAAAGACAAACAATCTGCATTTCGAACCATTCCATGAATAAGTCGAATTATTTACTAAGTATTATGAACGTTCAGAAAACCATTCCAAACTCAAAGCATGAGATACAAATGAGGATACTACAAATGATGCAAAAGTTATGGTTTTAGTCAAATATCTAGGAAGTGAACAATATCAAGTGCAACATCTCCTGATTTACCAAGTACAAAAAACTACAATGACTATTGATTTATTTCGAAATCATATATTTCCAAAAATAAACAATCTCACTGTTAGTATCGGAAATATGAAAAATAATTACTGTATTTGTATTGATTTCATAGAATATAACACATCATCAAAGCAACGTATAGAGAGAATCTATAAGGCTCATAGCTATATATTTACCGGTTTTGTATCGACACTACTGGTTACCGCACAAAGTTTTATGAACTACTGACTATTTGGGCATGTCGATAATTTCCTCAAACATGTGCCAATGATGTGTTAGGCGGTAAAATTCTAAAATTTAAGAGATTAATTAACATTCACCCCACCAAAACGAATGTTTCTAAAAAGTGGAATGCATAGACAAAAAAGAGAAATATGACGTGAAAAAAAGGAAATATCCCACCGCTTAATTCTACAAATGTATATATATATATATATATATATATATATATATATATATATATATATATATATATATATATACATATACAGGGTGTCCCACGACGATTGAGACAAGTAATATATCAGAGTTGGACAGTAGAAGATGATTATAATTTTGGGGTTGTAAATAAGAGCAAATGTTGCAGCTTTTCTTGTTATTGTGTTACCCATTGAGGTATTTGTTTTTGGTCACGTGACGTCGCATTCAAAATCGTTAATGAGACAACCTGTATATTTGTGCCTTTCTGTGTTCCTCCCGATAAAACAATTCCATGTAACTAGCACACTTGGGGTCTAAAGTGATTTAATTCAAGAGCTACAGGTACTTAAAGGATTGTAAGTTAAAAACTTGTATCCCCTGTAATCTTCGGCAATCTTACATTCGTACGTAATGATTAAGACAAACCAATATTATAAGTTTTAATAATAATTCAAATGAACTGTCACAAAAAAAACTCACAATCTCAAAGGAGATGTTCAAATTGATGCCCACCTTCGCAAATGCCTTTCTCAAATCTTGATAATAGATTTCGGCTACATGCTGCCCTAATCATTTCCGGTGTCACAGTTCTACAAGCATCGCGTATTTTTCCTCTCAAATCGCCTGAATCTGTACACGGAGTTGCATACACGATACCTTTAAGATATCCTCAAAGGAATAAATCTAACGGTGTCAGGTCTGGCGATCTTGGAGGCCAGTAAATAGTACCGTTTTGTCCAATCCAGCGTTCTGGGAATATCATGTCCAGATAATTTCTCACTCTACGATCATAATGTGTAGGTGCACCATCTTGCTGCCACCACATTGTATTTCTTTCATTCAATGGAATGTCTTCAAGTAGGTCTGGAAGTATATTTTGTAAAATATTCTTTGAAATCGGGTTTCCATCACCCATTTTGGATTTTCTGCAGACCAGTAATGGCAATTTTATATCGATTGACGATTCCGTTATTATGAAATCTCGATTCGTCGCACCACAGAATTTTATCCAAAAAAGATAACTCATCGTCTAACCGTACATGCATATCTGCAATAAATGTACATCTTAGATCAAAATCTTGAAGATTCAGACCTTGCACCAAATGTATCTTAAAGGGATGATACTTATGATTTTTTAATATACTGTGGATAGTTGATTTGCTGATACCAAGTTCAGATTCCAAATGTCGAATGGATGTATGAGGATATGCTTGTAAATATGCTAAAGTATTAATTACATTGTCTGCAGTTTGTACAGACTTTGTCCTAGATGTTTCTACTTTGGCTTTACCACTGGGAAAAGAACCATTGCGTAATTCTTGTTCCACATACCTAAATGTATCTTTACCAGGTATTCGGCGATTGGGATAACGATCTCTGTATAAATCTCTAGCTCTTCTACAATTTCTTTCACATTCACCATAAATAAGAAGCATATCAACATATTCCCTAGCCGTATAAAGATAAGGCATGTTGACTTACCGTTTCACAACTTAAAAATAACTATTCTGTCAGTTATTGGCACTTTTGTCATTATCATGGCAAACTTGACAATATTTTTTATAAGATTTGCTATCCTACTTTTTAATCGATATTTAATAGGTAAACAAGTTTTTGTGGAAAAAAACCATTCTATGTAATTTTACTCCATGATATACAGGTCGTTTCATTATTAACTTTCAAGTATTATTAAAAATTATAATATTGGTTTGTCTTAATCATTACGTACGAATGTAAGATTGCCAAAAATTACAGGGGATTCAATTATGAATTTTTCAACTTACAATCCTTTAAGTACCTGTTGCTCTTGAATTAATCACTTTAGACCCCAAGTGTGCTAGTTAGTTGGAATTGTTTTATCGGGAGGAACACAGAAAGGCACAAATATTAATAATTTTGAATGCGACGTCACGTGACCAAAAACAAATACCTCATTGGATAACACAAGAACAAGAAAATATGCAACATTTGCTCTAATTTACACCCCCAAAATTATAATTATCTACAACTGCCCAATTCTTATATATTACTCGTCTTAATCGTCGTGGGACACCCTGTATATTGTTTAATGGTATGTTGGTCAGCCCGGTATATGGACGGGTCGTTCGTGCACCCGGTATTTTCAATACAGTTGGTGGTGTATATATTACGTAGTTGTGAATAGCTAGTTATATTGTAGACACAAAGAGGGGTAAATTAATTTGAGAAATAAAAAAAATATATACGAACAGTGTTTACATCAGCCCGGATAAGCTAACAGGTTGGTGATCCTACGTCTGATACATTTCCATATATACGGCTGTTCGTCAGCCCAGCTGCGTTGCCACTTTGTATCCTAGAAAATGTTTACTGTTTTCAGCGGAAAATCAAGTGGGCAGAGAAAAAAACGGAAGAAACAAGAAATGGTATGATGAAAAATGTGGAGAAGTTGTAAGAACAAAAGGAATCGCTAGAATGAAATGGATATGTACAAACAACCCAGAAGATAGAGAGGAATATGAGAGAATAAGGAAAAATTGCAACAAATTGATAAGAAATGCTAAAAGAGGATGGGCGAATGACAGAATAAGAGAAAATGAAAAACTAACAGAAACACAAAAGCCTACTATAAAAAAATAAATGAACAAAATAGACTTATAAAGGTAAAGTTAAAGGTATAAGGAATAAAAACGCAAAGTGATACAAGAAGAAGCTCATTATAAACAAATTTCGAAAGAATATTTCGAGGAACTGCTAACCGAGGCACTCCCAGATAATACAACAGAGGGAGAAGACGAAGAAGATGAAGAATAAAAGTATCACAGGAACCAACAAAAAATGAAGTAGTATAAGTTATTAAAAGAAGTAAGAATGGGAAAGCACCGGGCAAAGACGAAATAAATATGGAATTGATCAAGTATGGAGGAGAGGAACTGCACGAAAGTCTATATCGGCTAATAAAGAAAATATGGAGAGAAGAAAGAATGCCCGAAGATTAAGAGGTTGGACAAATTGTCATGATACACAAAAAAGTGATCAGCAGGAGTGCAAAAACTACAGAGGTATAACTCTTTTAAATGTAGCGTACAAAATAATGTCAGAAATAATTCAAAGTCGCTTAGCTGGAAAAGCGAAAGTAATAATGGGTCAATACCAATACCGGTTTCACACAAGGAAAGTCAACAATTGACGCTATTCACACTATCAAGCAGACAATGGAAAAGGCCCATGAACACAAAATGGAAATAGAATGCTATTTATAGACTTACAACAAGCATTTGACTCAGAAACGAAGTAAACTGATGAGAGGACTGAAAGAACAGGGGATAGAAAGTAAGTTAGGAAGATTAATTGCAATGACTATGAACTAGTCAGAAGTGAATTTACTTACAAGTAAAGGAGAAACGGCAGGCTTTGTAACTAATAGAAGTGTAAGACAGGGCGATGGCCTATCAACCAAACTGTTTAATCTGGCCCTGGAGTGTGTTATGAGAAACGTGAACAAGGGTAATTTAAGAACGAACAGGAGCCATGTAGTCGCATATGCAGATGACATAGTGATAGTACCGAAAAAAAAAGAGTATTCTGAATTAAATGCTACTAGAATTAACAAAAGAGGGCGAAAAATGGGATTAAAAATAAATAGCAACAAAACCACAATAATGAGAGTTGGCAAACATTGTAAAAACAGAATGATAAAAATAGGGCAATATGAATTTGAGGAAGTGGAAAAATTCAGATATCTGGGAGTCACGATCAGCAGTAATGGGGAACGAAGATCAGAAATCGACGAAAAAATAATGGCAGCAAATAGGGCATACAATGCCAATAAGAAACTATTGGAAAGCAAACTATTAACAGGATCCACAAAATTTAGCATTTATAACACAATAATAAGACCTGTGTTAATGTATGGAGCAGAAACAATGACAATGACAAAAAGAGATGAAAAGGAGTTTAGGATAGTAGAACGAAAAATAATGGAACAATTTTAGGGCCAATAAAGGTTGACGACAATGGCAACGTTTGAACCATGAAATATTGAGAGAAATGAACGGGGAAGATATAGTAAAGAGAATAAAGAGGCAAAGAATAAAATGGCTCGGTCATGTATGGAGAGAAGAAGAGCACGCAATCGTTTGCTCAATGATACAGTGGGCGCCAGGTGGTAGGAGAAGGCAAGAAAGACCCAGATCAAAGTAGCTGAAAGAAGTAGAGGAGGACTTGAGAAAAATAGGAATCGTTAGATGGATGGAAGAAACTGAGGATAAGACCCTATGGAGAAAAATAAGCGAGCAAATGCTGAAATGACGGGGATTGATCCACCCCAGAAAGCGGATCTAGAAAGCATTTATGCGGCGCAACCCCACAAGGGGTGTCTAGCCACTTTATATACACATCAATATATTGCAAGCAAGGTTTAGGAAAATTTAAAGAATGATGTATACTATATATATATATATATATATATATATATATATATATATATATATATATATATATATTGGTTTTAAATAATTTATAATATGTACCTATCACTCTTACACGCTCCATAACAAAACCATTTTTTTACTTTTCGTACAGACTAGAAGAATCTATTTTTCAATTAAGACACTTATTATTTTCATTTTCTCGTAATTTCTCGTAAATAAGTATTATTTGTTCGACGTTTGCGGCAAAAGAGTTTCAAATGTACCGAAAAAATTACCTTCACTACTTAAAAATTAAAAAAATTGGTATTATCAATCCGGCTCGAAGAACCACTGTTGGTACATAAATATGAAAAATTAGTGAACTGCATTTCTATCGATTTCATAAAACATATCACATCACCAACGCAACGTTTGACGAAAAAAAGAAAACCTATGAGGGTCTTAGCTGGTGAAACTATATTACTGTCCGTTATCCAGTCGCTTGGGATGGTTGAACGATAGTTTCTGGCACACTTTTACCGCTGGTTTTTACCTGAACGATTTCCACCGGTTTTTTATCGACACTATTGCTTACATTAGTGTTTTTAAATGAAACTCAAGGTCTCTAGTTAATTCCACAATATAATACAAGTTATTGAAAATTCTAAGAAATTGACAATTGTTTCGATAAATCAATATCATCGTCAGAATGACAGAAGTTACATTTCATTTTATGCCTACCTGATGTTTAGTAGTTATATTTTTTTGGCTAGACCAAGAAGTAACCTAACTTGTGATTGGCTTAATATATGTTTATAGAAAAAAGAAGAAGATGTGATATTACAAATATTGAAGCTTAGATATTATTAGCCCTATGGTGATATCCTGGATATCATTTTTCCAATTAAGATCAGTATAACTGTGCAATGATATAGAAAACCAGGAAAACTATATCTGCTGATCTTTACAATTATCACTTAAGAAGACAGTTTATTAGTGGAGAATTCCCTAGATTTAACTGTTCATTGACAACTTCATATTGTGGGTTTCTTAAATGTCTTCTAATTTCCAGTTCTTCAAGGAAATCCAGTTCTTGTTTCTTTTCACAAATATGCAGCACTTCTAGTTCTGTGTTAGGTGTCAATGAATGATTGGTGTCAAGTAAATGTTTTGCGTAGTGAGATTTATCTGGTTGTTTTAATCTGTAAGCTCGTAAGTGCTCACTGTATCGTATTTCAAAATTCCTAAGGGTCTGACCCAAATAGACAGCATTACATTCTGGACATTTGAGTTTATATATACCTGACTTCTTTAATAGTGGTATTTTTGTTTTTACATTTAACAATTCTGTACTAACGTTACTTTCTGTTTTAAAAGAAATTTACTTGACACCAATCATTCATTGACACCTAACACAGAACTAGAAGTGCTGCATATTTGTGAAAAGAAACAAGAACTGGATTTCCTTGAAGAACTGGAAATTAGAAGACATTTAAGAAACCCACAATATGAAGTTGTCAATGAACAGTTAAATCTAGGGAATTCTCCACTAATAAACTGTCTTCTTAAGTGATAATTGTAAAGATCAGCAGATATAGTTTTCCTGGTTTTCTATATCATTGCACAGTTATACTGATCTTAATTGGAAAAATGATATCCAGGATATCACCATAGGGCTAATAATATCTAAGCTTCAATATTTGTAATATCACATCTTCTTCTTTTTTCTATAAACATATATTAAGCCAATCACAAGTTAGGTTACTTCTTGGTCTAGCCAAAAAAATATAACTACTAAACATGAAATGTAACTTCTGTCATTCTGACGATGATATTGATTTATCGAAACAATTGTCAATTTCTTAGAATTTTCAATAACTTGTATTATATTGTGGAATTAACTAGAGACCTTGAGTTTCATTTAAAAACACTAATATGAGCATATTCCACGAAGTAAGGGTCGAGACAGTCAATTTCACTATTGCTTACCGTACAAACTACAGACTCTCTGGACCTGTGTTTAAAAATATTAGAGATTCCTTAACACTCACTGAACAACATAAATTTTTATCGAAATTTCAAACATCGGTTTCTACATTAGTTGCTTCTCTCAAGGAACAAATGAAAAATTGTGACATAAAAGTTGAATGTAAGGATCATATTGATTCTAATAATTGCAATAAATCTGGTGTAGAATTATTTCTTGCAGCACAATTTATTCATCCGTGATTTAGCTAATGAGAATATTCCTCAAAAATCTCTTTTGATCGACCAGTACAGATCGCCTTTGCAATTGAAGCTTCAAAAATCCAAAATTAAGATTTTTATTATACTCCTTTGAAATAGTATTAAAATGTATTAAAACAATTGCATGGCAGTTATAGTTCAAGCGTTCAAAGTCTGACTATGTTTCAGTTTTCTCAAGAATATCTGCTTACAAAATTCAAATTTCTCCTGAACTGTTCATTTTATCGAATTCAAACAGTACGTTTTCATTAGTGAATAGATTGAAAAATGAATTTTTGGAATTTAGATATTATAGAGGTTATCCCTGTTAACATTACGTATTGTTACCCACTGGGCGCAAGCCGCCTCTGGATTTCTGAGTGCATTGTAGATTCATCCATTCAGTCAATCACAATACATGGACTTACGCAATCAATTGCTATTTGTTATATTATTTTATAGTACCTCGATGTATAATTTATAGTATATGTCTAAATATGAGTTTGTATTTCGATATTTTGAAGATCTATAATTTCGAAACGGACAAAAAAGTATTTTAACTTCTAACATTATTTTGACCTAATGTATATGTACTAGGTTAAAATCTCTATATTATATCACAACATGTAGTTACTAGATTAGTATAAATAATCAAAATGGAATCTCAGTTTCAATATTATACATTCAGCGCAACCCAAATGCCCTTCAATTGTCATTTCATGAAATGAATTTCTGTAAGCCTTGATCTGGGCGGCGGTATTACAAAGTGAAGGAAGTATATTGGGATATATATATGGCGCTATTTTGTTGAACCGGTTTTATCCACGATAAATATGCAGTTGAAGAATGAAAAAAGTATCTAATAACTAGCATGAAAAAACAGAAGTATCAAAATTGGTCTCAATTGGGACTGAACGACAGTGAAAATTGCATATTATACGTCAAATTATGATTGCAAGGCCAAACAATATACAAGACCTTACAGAAGCAATCTAGACGCTCTCTGATACATTTGTCGAAATTTAACAGCTACCTCAAGAATAGTGTTATCAACATTTCATTGTTATCGATTACTCTACGAGTTCTTTCCAAGCATTTTCATAAACGTATCATAATTGAATATTGTTAGCCAGCCTACTGCTAAGCTACATACATTTTTAATGTAGACTAAATCAGGACTCCATATTTCCATACAATTATGGCTGTTAATCGCCAAATAATATCTCACATATTTCCGAACCGTTAACAATTATCTCCACCAAACATTGACAGGGAAATACCCATTATTAGTAATACCCAATGAATAGTTCTCGTTAAATCAACATTACCTATGATGGTGATTTCTTCGAGCTAGCTTATTTCGGACGTATTTCAGAGATCATGGGAACAATGTTTTTAGAAGGGTGTTGATGAATATATTCGATTTTTATTTTTATCAAAGACCGTCCCTGGCAAACCAGATCTTTCCAATCCGTTTTGGTCTTGCTAACGTATTTTTATTACAGCTTTCTTCCATTTACTAGAATTTGAATTTCAATCAATAGCAGCTTTATTTGAAGTCCAATTATGTACCCATTCCTCTTCAATCCTCCACTTCGGAGCGTCATTTGAATACTGTGGCATTTCCAAATAATTATTTGACAACTTTGGAGAGCTGTTAAGTGTTAATGAAACGAACGACTATGATACAAAGGCGCAATTATACCAGTGATTGTTTGCGTTCACCAGAGGCATCGATTCAATTCTAAATTAAATGGATTCAGAAATATCTCAAATGGCCACTTGACCATAATTATAAAATAAAATTATTTTTAAGATATGATATTGGAAATATGAACTGTCACGATTCCATGAAGGGTTTCATTTTTATATACGTCACTAGCCATGACCACATTGGCTGTTGTACTGGAAAGGAGTGTGAAAATTTAGGAACTTTTCACTTTTAGTGCGGACCAAGAAGAAGTCCTGAGGACATTACATGGTTATGATGAGTAATAGAATCAGATGGTAGTAAAAGGAGCATTTTTAAGGGAAACATTAAACACCAATAAATTAACAGATGTTAGCAAAGAGCAGGGATTACTTCACTACACAGGAGCCAATAAATGAGCTGATAATTTTGATGGATCCAATTTGGTTATATGAAGAGAGAGAATGATATTGGTGAGAGTTGCTGAAAATATTTTCGGGGTGTCTACCTTACCGTTCGGTAATAAATTCCGTTAGGTCGTCTCTGCTTGTTTCAGTTTTGGGAGGTAAATTTGGTTTTCAATGGAAATTATTATTCGAATCACTCACAAACCACTAAACAAGAAACGTAACAAGTCTTTTTCGTGATGTTTTTTTAGAGAACTTTCGTGATGTTTATCCAAAACGTTAGATGTCTTAATTTTATTACCAACTCTATAAACATCCATGTCATGTAAATAAAACATATTTTTGATGTACATAGTAATACTTGAATTCGCAGTTACATACACATCCTATGAGCTTCTTTTTAGTAACGTCCTATAGGAAACATTCATACGATGTTAATTTGTATACTTCTTACTAATGTCACATACAGAACGTTACTGTAATATTACAAATTAACATGTTTCTAAGATGATCACATCTTGCAGTTACTTGTACATCTTTCGAAATAATTTTTAGTAACATCCTACTATTACGTCTGTACGATGTTAGTTCGTAAAACTCTCAGTAATATCTCATATTAAACATCACAGTAACATAAAAAAAAGAAGAAAACACAAGAGGAACTGACGAACAAAACAAACAGTAGTTATCTGTGGAATCAAATGACAAGCAAGAAATGGCGGATGGTTTCCAGTTATGTGTTATATTTTATTTGCAGGAAGCACATATTTTGCAAGTAGTACTTGAATAAAGTGGTCTTCGTTTTCGTTAGTTCCTACTTAGCTACAGTTTCTATACTTAGTTATAATTCTTGTTATAATGGACGAACAACAATTGTTATCGGTAAGTACGTATTCCAAAATCATAATTATTAAAACTTAATACTCATTCAATACTTTAATCGGCTATTATACATGGAAATTCCACGTGGCGAAATTGTACACTAACATTATATAATATAGTTTACAAGATAAAGGTTTTTTCAACTTTCAAAATATTTTAGTTAGTAAGTATATTTTAAAAATGATTCAAAATATTTCAAATCCTAGATATGCATTATAACCTACAAATAACTTAATATTACAATAGGGTAGATATTATTATTAATATTAAAACATGCACATATCTTGGCAGATATTTGAATCTAGAAGAAAATATTTTCAATGTTCTAAATGTTTCAGAAGCTCTTCTTACAGTGCCATATCCGTAATCAGACGTAGGCGACCTCTCACTTCTACATGTGTTGTGCTCTCCAGTTACCACAGATAAGAAGGGACCTACAGTTTAACGACGTATCCGAACGTCTATGTTGAGAGGCTGTACTAGGCAGAATACTGTCGGTGGTTAGCCATTGCCTTCCGACAGGTGGCTCTCCGAATTTTTAATTATGATGTTAACTAGGCCCGGGATTAATCCCAGGACCTCTCGGTTAGCAGACAGAACACCATTCCACTAGCCTACGGAGACCACTTTCAGAAGCTACTTACACAAATAAAATAAAAAACAAATAGTTGGTAATTATGTAATGAAAGGGGAGTAACTATTTCAGATAGTCTGATACAAACATTGTATTATATAGTTCAAAAAATATTGAATCAAGTTTCTCTAGTTCTGGTTCTTGTTATAGTAGTCTTAGCCCCATCAATATAGTTTTGCAGGTTTAGAAAATTTTAACATTATTACTAACAATTCTTGTGAACAATTAGAGACTGTTTAAGATTTTAAAAACAGAAATTTCTGTTGATAAGCTCATTTCCATTTGACAATTCACTGATTACAATAAATAAGCTGTAGATGTCCCTTACAATGGTATCTACATTAATCTAGTTGAAGAATATGTAACTTATGGTAGGTACTGAATGCTCCAGTCAACAAACAGTATTCAATAATTTATTATTGTAGAAACAGAGCTATTGGATACTCAATTGGATACAATAAATTATAAACTCATTCACCTTGATAATGTGTTCATTTATCTTCTTCATAAGTAGTTTCTTTTGTATACAGTGTATTATTAATGTTCAGTTTCCATTAAGTTACAATTCCACCATGTTAATATACAATTTGTTCCAGGATGAAAATAACAAGATGAGAATAGTATATTATTCTATACAGAAAAAAACTATGAATTTTAATAGCACATATGAATGCACATGCCAAATGGAGTGTGGCATGTTGTAGCATGATAAAAATACAATGCTTTTTTTGTATTGTATTATGAGTAACTCACGGAGGTACGTTAATTCAATTAAGCCACCCACTGAGTATGCAACTTTATACACATTTCTGTATGGTTGGTTGCATAACGGAATTAACAATGGGTTTTCAAATTATTTAAGCATATCCTGGAATAACGGGAAGTAAATAATTAAATGGGTGTTAGAGCAATATTTTTATTAATATTCTTCATGTGATTTAACCAATCCATGAGTATTTTATTATTTAATGTGGGGTTTTATTTGACTGCCATTGGTAACACTGTTTGCTGATGTCAATTGTAAAGTATAGGAAAGCTGTTGAAAGCACTTGTCTGATACTTATCGAACGATTAAGTTGGGGTATCGATGAGGACAAGTAGTAAGTATATAAAATGGCTGGTGGCACATGGTTTAATCCATATATTTTGGGAACTGTAGTGGTGAAAAACCCTTGGTAACAAGGTAAGCTTTCATCTTGTATATATTTTCACGGCTATAACCCCCAATTTTTTTTAGGGTTTTTTTCTATACTGCATAGTTTTTACAAGCAGTTTTTACAATATTTTTTGCCAATTGATGGTTTGATAGTTTTTATGGGTGATGGTTATCAATGATAGGATGATCAAGAACAGATTTTAAGAAGCTTCAATTTCGGATGATTCCTGTATGGTATATATTCTCGTAGGGATAGCTGACAGACCAAAGTTATCCGTCCAGGGTTGTTGAGATGCTTCGTACATCAGATTACGATTAACGTTATAGAGCGACAAGAGCTTCTAACGCTGTTTCCAGTTCAAAGGACGAAGCTGGACTTTGTTGGTGACGACTGCCGAATAATTTCATCGATTATTAACCGCATGGCTGAATCTTGTTCCATAAGTCAGATGTTGCTTGTCAATTAGGCCAATTGACGTCTAATAGTTTGGACACTAACCGCAAGTAACATTTAAAGTTTTATTTGTTTTCATCTGAACTTTGAGCACATTATTCATTTTATAACTTCATTTTTTAACGTTGAATCACACATTAACTTTTATATTCTACTGTTTAGTAATTTCACATTTTATTAAGACGTCTATCAAATTCACAGTTTTAACATTACATTCTTTCAATTCTTTAGAGTTGAAATATCAACTTTGTTATTGTATATCGCACTGAAATTATATTTCAGTTTAATCTTATTATATTAGAGATACTTTTGACCTACTTGTATGTATATGGTTAATTATTACTGTTGTAAAGCGGTAACTGGTATACCATTTACGTGTTGCTAAAGATTTAGTGTATTGTATATTTTGATCTCAGTTAGTTGATAACATTAGAAATTGTTAAACATTTTAAATTAACTAGTCATTGATAACTGATTATCATTTCATAAATAGAGTTGATCACCTCATATTTTTGAGACAGGTTATCACAACATATGTTCAAGGTACCATCCATTTAATTAAACTGTTTCATTGGCAACAAAGTGTTTTATTCGATTCACAAACGTAAAAGCAAAACGACATAAATAACATATTTGAAAAGTTACAATAGCTAATTTTTTGTTCATTATTGGTTTCTTGGTTAATCAGTAAATTTCTTGAATGTCCTACTAATCAAGTGGCGCCTTAAAAAATAATAAAGGACAAGCTTTCAAATATTCCTCACTAACTCATGACCTTATGCTCTCCGGCGAAAAGCGAAGCTTTGGCAATGTAACCTAACTTCTTGGAGTAACAACAACAAGGTAAGGTTACAATGTAATAGAAGGTAAATCATGAAAAGTCACTTCTCGAAATAAAATATGTTATTATTTCTGTGAAGAACCTCGCATGTATCTTATGGAAAATGGGTCCCAGTCAATTGGCTGAAAATCAAGTTTGATGTAGTTTTTGATGATCTATCGAAGGTCTCCATGGGCACAATTTGATCTAAAATAATTGTTTTATTAGCTATTGTTCAAAACACCTTCAAATGTTTCACAGATAGGGATTTTGAACTGTACGTTATGGAATGGTTGAGGCACTCGGAACAGCCACTCTTGCGTGAGAAAAAGTAACTGTAAGTAAACGATGAAATTTTCTTTAATCAGATTGGACTTCTGTTGATGTAACGTAATGTTTCATTAAATCTTTATGGTGTAAAATTTTTATTAGTTTTAATATAATTAAAAAACTATTCTAATAAATTTTCTCTAAACTAGCTGTAATGTATGTGTATCCGTTAAACTTTATTAATTCAGTTTAAAGTATGTTACGTTATGGTAACTACGGATTAATATGGTTACAGGTTAATCTGTTCTAAATTTCATTGACCAAATTTTGCGATAACATTTTTCGCAGCAGTTGCTGTTAACATTACATCCCTTGATTTTGGGATATTATGAATCAAACCAACATTTTCAATGTTTTCCTTGTAGGTAATAATTAAAATTAGTGTGTATCTACTAACTCCTTATATTTTTCGAACCTCATTTTGTTTAACCTTGTATATGTCATGGTAATGAAGCTTCTGACTTTTGTAAGTTTCAAAAATAGTAATTAGCTGCATTTACGAAGGATACCATTTTTCGAAAGATTAAGTTATATTTATTCTCGAAACCTTCACCCAAAACATCAAATTGCAAGAGGTTATGGGCTCAGGACACGTGTGACACCACTGAAGTCTATGAAGTTTGTAATTTGTTTACCTTTTGTTTAAACTTGTGCCTTACGCCAATCGAACCTTTAAAAGGGCGCAAGAACTATGATACGATATGTGAAAATTCGCGGTACAGCAGACTTACTAAGAACATTAAAAGATATGGGACGCAGTAAAAGGCTCAAATAAAGACGACAAGAAGATAACTAAATCCCGTGCGATAATTACACTTTTGGTTGTTCCAACTTACTTTGTTCATGTGCAGCCAACACAAACAGATAGAGAAGAATGGGAAAAGTTACAAGCAGCTTTTGAAGACTCTGGGCTCACGCGGCGTGTTGGTCTTTAACGTATTTTAATAACTACAAATCTGGAAAGTTGTAATTCAGTAGAACAATATGTAAACAAGATCATCACGTCAGCCAACAAACTTTCTGCTATTGGTTGACAAGTAATGGATGAGTGAATAGGTACGATATTATTAGCGGGCTAACCAGACACTTATCAACCGATGATCATGGGAATTGAAATCTCTGGCATCAAAGTTACGAGTAACTCAGTCAAAACAAAGTTACTATAGGATGTCTCGATAGTCAAGGAACCTGAATTGTACGATGCAAGCAAACCTAAAACTTATTCAGAAGAAAAATCGTGTTCAGCGAATAATCAGAAAAAAGTACAGAACACTCCTAGGTGTTATTCTTGCAATAAGTGTGGGCAATTTGCATCAAATTGTGACCAGAACAAAGAAAAAGAGAAGAAAAATCAGAATTCAGCATATGAAAATTGTTGATATCTACATTAGGGTATTCTGAATATATGATATCAAATAGGAACATGTCTAATTCAAAGAAAAAGACCGTTAGGCCGACAATTACCACAACTAACAATGAGGATATTACAACTGAGATAATCAGTGATATAGAACTGGCCACTTAAGGTAAATAAAAATATAATGAATGTGGAATCAAAGATGTTCAAAATATATTCTAGAGATGAAAAGTAGGTTATCGATAAGTCTTCTTCTTCTTTTTTTCTAAATCCTTTTGCCCTTTCAGGCGTCGGATGTGGATTCCGTGTCCTGTACCCATTTCTTCCATGCCTTTCTGTCTCTTGCTAGATTTTTCATTTCTGCTATGGTCTTTCCTCTTTCTAAACCTATCTCTTGTATTTGGTCTAACCATTTCCTTCTAGGCCTACCCCTTTGTTTTTTGATCGGCTTTCCAATCTCCATTATTTTCCTAGTTAATCTATTTTGTTCCATTCTTACCATATGACCATACCAGCTAAGTTGTCTCTTTTTTATTTTACTAATTATCGCTTCCTGCTTAGTTGTCTCTCTAATAACGTCATTTCTAATCCTATCGATAAGTCAAAATGTTACAAAAAATAGGTACAGTTTAACTCAAAAGATGCGAATACTTTTAATAATAAAAATGAGCCGATTGCGACAACCCCGTTGAATAATAATTTGTTTGAAATGGACGTTTGTCATAAACAAACAGTATTATTAGCTGAAAGAAAACAAAATAAATGCATTTTGTGGCATGGTATACTAGCACATAAAGATAAACTAAAGAAACTAAAAAATTATTGAGCTATCGGAAAATATTTCACAGATAGATTTCAAACCGATTGCGTATGTGAAGCTTGAATGATGGGTGAAATGCATAGACTACCATTTCAAGACAGTGACACAAAAACAACAAGACCTTTGGAATTGATACATTTCGATCTTTGTGGGCCAATGCTAGAAGAGTTTCCTACTGGATCGTGATTACAATTTAAATTGCTTAATGACTATACCCATTTTACATAACTTTCTGAAGAATAAGAGTCAAGTTATAGAGTATTTCAAAATTTCCGAAAATTGTACAGTAAATTAGAGCGTAGGTACATACAATTAAAATATTGAGAATCGATGCTGGTTTTTCAAAGCACAGGAATATAACATCAGCTCACAAATGAACAAAATAACAAAGCAGAAAGATTGAATCGTTCAATAATGGAAAAAGCACGTTGTCTCTAAATAGAGGTTGTATACACATTTATGTACCTACTCAATAGATTACCTATCCGAAGTTTTGATCAAACGTACGAACATTGGACAGATAAAAATCGACTCTTAGACACTCATTTTGGGTTGGTTACAAAGCATACGTGCATATTACTATCCAAAACCGCTCAGACTATTTTTCTTAGCTACAATTTAGAAATTTAGAGTCCATGGTGTACAGGCTTCACGATCTACAGAAGAAAGTAGATTTTATATCCAGAGATGTACAGTTCGCAGAACAAGAATAAGGCAGCATACTTTTGGAACACACAGAAAAACAATCTGAAAAAGAGCAAAAAGATTTCATCTATTTTCCCGAACCTAACCAGATGCAAGAAGAAGATCGTGAAGTAGAGAAGACTCGGTTGAAGAAATTAACGTAAACTATTTCAATCCAGATTTTTATAACAGTTCAGATATAGACTAATATTTTGAAGCAGTAATGAATGACAACAGTATTCTTCCAATCATGAGACCACGGAGACAGAGAAAAACTCCTGAAGCAATGAAATATTATGTTACTTACATATCAATGCTCAAATCACAAGGAGATCCAGTTGGTATTGCAGTCGCTCTCAGTCGCTCAGAAAATGATTCTTCCTCTAGGTAATAGAACTCTGAACAGTAAATGGGTGTTCAAAACAAAAAGAACGGAAGACAAAACTCAGTATAAGGCCAGGTTGCTGATCAAAGGTTGTGCACAGAAAAAAGGTATTGACTTCGAAGAAGCTTACGCATCAGTAGTTACATATAAATCAATGAAATATTTACCATCTCTGGCAGCAGGACTAAATTCAGGCATTGTCAGATGCAGCAATTTATGAATACTGTAATGCTGATTGGACTAATGATCCACCTGAAAGGAGTTCGGCGACTGAATAACTTTTTGGAAGAATAATAATAATAATAATTTAACACCCCTAGTGGGGTTGCGGCGCAAAAATTCTCTCTATATCCTCTTGTTGGAGTGGATCAGTCCGAATATTCTATGCCTACACTTTCTCTTTTATTTCCCGCCACAACTTCCTGTTCCCTATTTTTTTCTGCCAGTTTCTAACTCCTACTCTTCTTAGGTCATCCTCAACCTCATTTAACCAGTCTGTTTTAGGGCTGCCACGTCTTTTTTCACCACTAGGATCCCATTGTATCATACTGTATGCTATAGATTGTATTTCTTCTCCCGATATATGCCCCAGCCACTTAACTCGCTGAACTTTGATTTTCTTCATAACATCTCCGCCATTGAGTTCCCTTCATTCCCTTGACATTTCCTTTGTATGTTTTGTTAGCTTCGTTTACTTTTTTATAGAAACTCTTTGTATTTATCGTTTTCTATTTCTCTAATAGTATTATCCATATACTCCTGTTTACTTTTCCTTGTCAGCTTATTACTCTCCCTTTTAATCATTTCGTATTATTTTCTGTCTCCAATTCTGTTCGTTTTCATCCATCTTAGTCTTGCTCTGACTTTCATTTCTATTACGCTTCTACAGTTTTCATTAAATCATCCTTTTTTCTTGAGGGTCTTTGTTCTACCCAGATGATTGCTGACTGCAGTTTGCAAGCTCTTCTTTATACTATTCCAGTCATATATGCAGCATATTCTTCCCGCGTGTTTTCATTATGGAGTTTATCCAAATTCCATTCATGATATTTACGTTTTCTGTGATTTATCCTTCTTATTTTCTGTTTTATTTTTGCCATAACCATGAAGTGAGCCGGGTCCGGACATGCTCCTCTGTATGATCTGATATCTCGTACTGATGAGTGTTTTCTTCTACTTACCATCACGTGATCTATTCGTGAGCGTGTTTTTTGATCTGGTGTTACCAACGTCATTTTATGATTTTTATGGTGCCGAAATTTGGTACTGCTGATAATCATATTCGTTTGTGCTGCTAGATTACATAATCGCTGTCCAATATCATTTGTTCTCCGATGTATTGTTTCTTTTACTGCTATTTGGTTTAGATATTTCTCCTTTCCTATTGGAGCGTTGAAATCTCTCAAAATTAATAGTGTTTCTTGCTTCAGAATATTCTCTATTTTTTCTGCAGCTCTTTCATACAATTCTTCTTTGTCCTCCCTGTTACTGTTCTCTGTTGGGGCATACACATTTAATACTGACAGGTTGGATGGTTTTGCTTCAATTCTTTCATCTATTGGTCTAAATTCGAGTACTTTTTCCTTAATTCCCCAAAAATCATGAAACCTACTCCATACTGACCTTGTCTTTCATAACCTGAGTATCGAAAGCTAAAATGTTTATTTTCTAAAATTCCTTGTCCCTTCCATCTTGTTTCCTGTACTGCCACGATTAATGCTTCATACTTTCTTAATTCCAAGCCAATCTTTTGCATCTTTCCTGTTCTCAGCATTGTTCTAACGTTCCATGTACATATTCTCATCACTTTTTTCCTGCTACGTTTTTTTATTAATTTCTTTGTTTTTTTTTTGTTTTTTTTTTATGTTGACTTTCTATGTTAGTTATCAATAATGCATTTCCTTCCTCATCCCGGGTCGTTAACCTTTGTTTTACATTCTTATTAATTTCTGTTTTCCTTTCTCTTTCTTCATTAAGTCCTCATTAATATATACTCTCGTGACATACTCCTTAGCTTTGCTTTATTCTTCATAACTTTTTTTTGTCCTCCTCGCCTTCTAGCTGTATTAAGCAGGTTTTTGGCCCTATCTTTTTAGCCGACCTAATGTGAGTTTCCGTTTCTATGTATTGTTCCAAGAATTTTTCTTTCAGCATCTCCTTCTCCTTCATTTTCTGTATCTATCAATAGGCCGCCCATTACTATAAAATTTTCTTTTTCTTGTCCTTTTCTATCCATTCTATGTCCAATGGAATGTATTTTATTTCTTCTTTGATTTTTGCATTTCCTGTTTTTACTTGTTCATTTTCTACCCTTAATCTTGCGTTTTCCTCTCCTAATTTAAGTATTTCCTAGGAGAAATGTTTTTCTTCTGTGCTTATCTGATGTATTTCGTTTCTGGTTCCCTTTTGTTCACATTTGACATCCTCAATTCTTTTTTTATTTCTGTTTTCATGTCTTCCATATTACTTTTCATTTGTAGTTTCAATTCTTCCAGTATCTTTTTAGTTTTCTCTATTGAAACTTCTTTTAAATTAGTTTCTTTCCATACAAGTGATATTCCGAGTATTTCATTTTTCTGAATGTTTTTTCTTCTTCCTCAAAGGAGTTATCGTGCTCTGGCTTTTCTATTTTTCCACTCATCCAGCATTTCTATCGTCCTGCGTGTAGGTTTAATGCTACGAGCCTACTTCGTTCAACCCGCGATACACACCCAGACTGGCCAAACTCACAGCGAGTATTGGAAAGGGGTTGGTATTATTATTACTGATCCGTTAATAATCACCTAACTGTTATATTTATCAGTTACCACTTATTAATTATCGTTGATTGCTTTTAAATTACCTATAGTGATGCCTATGGTTCTATTTTTATCCGCTTATCTACTATCACTTAGTTGTTCAGTTTTGCTGTTTTTGTTCCCTTTTGACTTCTATTTTGGATTTGATATTTTGAATTTCTTTTATTATTAATTCATTCATTCATAGATATATTGGTTAATTTTAATTCGTGCAATACTTAATTACTTATCTGATTATCTGTTGGAGTTTCTCATGAATACTAGCAGTTTAAACCACTAAATTTTCACTTTTTCTTTTTTGAAGAATAGCTCCCCAATTTCATGAAACAGCCACAAACAACCAACTATAGTATTGTGTACTACAGAGTCAGAATATATGGGAATGTCAAAAGAAGTATTATGTTACGTGGACTTTATTCGAGAACTCAGTTTGTGTGAAGAGACAACCTTGTTATACATACATAATCAAGGAGAACAAATGTTGTCTATGAATGGTGGATATATCAACCTCATTCCGAACACATTGATGTCTTCCATCTTTTTTTGAAGGAGAGAATTTGTAATGGAAGTTTGACTCTAAAGTAAGTACCCATACAAGAAATAATAGCAGATTCGTTCACGAAGTCCTCGGAAAAAGTGAAATTTTTGAAGTGCATTAGATATTAACGACTTATTCCAAATAGTAAGTTTTAAAAATTGTCATCTGTTGCTTTTATGAAGGATACCGTATTTTGATAGATTAAGTTATTTTTCTTCTTGAAACATTCATCGAAAACCTCAAAATGCTAGATTCCATTGATGATTAATTAGTTGTTCGATTCAAAATTATATTTTTGGTTTGTCAAAATAATCCTGACATTTTTCAGTTGTGTGGTCTAGTTCAAGACACATAATTGAAGACATCCATTAACGAAAAAAAAACGATAATTGTGGGCATTTTTCACCATAACAGTCTGAACAAACAAATTTTGTAGATGATGTAACCTACTATCTAACTTGTCAGTTTCTAAAACGGTTTTCAGTTAAGTCGGAATTGTGCAGTTGGCGTACTCGTATATATTATCCCACATTTTTAGTGGTTTCATATTCTGTCTAGCTCTTCCAATTCAACTTCAACCACAAATTAAAATATTTTTTCTGGTATAACAAAGCGTTATTTCAATTTAATATTTTTGCTTCACTGGTATGATTTGTTTATACCGTCTGTGTTAAAGATTTTCTTGTTCCTTCTGACACAGGCGTCTATTATTTTTCATTTCGTCCAAATGTTTTCCAGATTCGATTTATAATTATTGATACTATTTGTTTTCCGCCTTTGCTGTAGTTGACTTTATCACGAGTGTATTTATTTAAAATAAAATTGTTCCATACATTACCAAAAATTGTTACTTCATGTCTTCATTTTCGAGCTGATATTAATCAAAGAAAAACTTTCTGATCTCTGGTTACTTTTTCATTGCAAGTAATTAATTTCCACAAATATATGTTTCTTTCGTGCATTCATATCTGTTAACTAATTTCCTGGACATCCTCCGAATTCAAGCTTCGCTTCAGTAAATGTGTGTGGACATATTTCATCTGAATTCAAAATAAATTACTCTGTTTGGCTCTTCTCGGTTGTATCTATAATGTACTTTTCGAAACTTCCAGGGCTTTGAACGCTTTTTAAATTGCTTCAGATCGAGATTCTGTGTCATTTATAACTCACTACAAAAAGCAATCTATTCAACGCTTAACTTTAAAATCGCTATTTTCTACTTCGACATGCTTGTATATTTCGAATGCCGAGTGTTCTAAGTACGTCGTAATTACGATTGTGAGTTTAGAAACAAAATTTTTTGTCGGTATCACTTTAATTCATACAGGGCATTTTCTTTGTATAATGAACAACGAATGCATAGCAATTAATAGCTGGCAACTCAAAAATTCACTAATAAAACTGGAAACAGAACCCAAACAACTTAGCTCTACTAGCTGGCAATATAATTAGAATAGAACAATAACGGCTAGATGCTCTCCGTCGTCCATTCAACAGGAACAAATTTCTATTGAGCTGTTAGCAGTGACTATTCAACGTTGGAAGTACCATCACTTATCCCAAAGTAAAATGGAAATTCTCGTCCCTAATGTCCAGATCTATTGGTCTTCGGCAGGACCCTCGTAACCGTTTTGAAGGGACAAAAAATAAAATCTGGTGATATAAAAACTTCAAGGTCGATTCAAACGACCTCGCACGTGTGAGCATTCCATTATTGCTCCATTTTCAATTTCAGTTGGAATGGCAATACTTTAATTGTAGTAAAGTATCGGCTTATGGGACCCAGTTAACATACGCATCTGAAGCGATGTTTGTTGTACGGTCCACAAGTTATGCTTTTCTCCTTACAATGTTGCGAACTATCAGAGATAAAGTTTAAGAAGTCGTTTAAAATAATTAGGGATTTTGAGTAATACTTTTATTGTACGAAACTAAATCTCTAAGAAATTTTCATATATTATACAGGGTGAGTCACCAAGAACGCCACGGAGCTTTATGGCAAATGGATAAATATTTTCAAAAATGTTTTCGCAATATTATGTAAGCCGTCAAGAGCTACATTCTAAAAATATTTTTCAACTTACAGGGAGTTCCAAAAATCCGGGTCATATAAAAGGAAAAGGTATTCGTTTAAATTTTTAAATTAAACGTAACAAAATAATATCTGTTTTATAAAGGTTCCCTATACCTATCTTTATGGTTTTCGATATATCTCGGTTTTTACGAAATGCGGGGTGTTGAAATAACTAATAACGAAAAAATGGCTTAACATAAAAGAAAAAGAGAGTGCACAAGTTAATAAGAAGGCCTTGGGGCAACTTTTTGTTGCATTGCTAATTGAGAAAAATGTGCAGGGTACTCCAAAAAGTTGGAGATATCATTGACACCTTCAACCTAAATAACTTTCTTAACTTAAATGCAACGCCCTGTATTTGTTTTACTTTATTTGATACAGTGAATAATTATCTTTCAATCGATATAAGGTTTTCCGATATCAATCATTAGTATTATTGGGTAATTAAGAAAAAACATAATTTTATACGGTTCTCGGGCTTTTTAATCTATTATGAAGGTGTATTGGGCTGAGTTTAATTATCAAAATATCAAATTTAATTCCCACATCCTGTTGTTCTTATTTTCAAATAATGTAATTTTCTAATATTAAATTTATTCATTCATAAAACAGATATAATTTTGATGCGTTTAATATATATTTAAAAAAGCATAACTTTGATATGCCACGGCTTTTTGAAACACCCTGTAAGTTAAAAAATATTTTTACAGTCTAGCTCTTGAACACCTATGCTCAATATTTCGGCATTATTTAATGGCTTAATCAGGAGTGAACTACAATATTTATTGAATGAAACAATATAATAATCAAATATTTTAAAATTAATTCTTACAGAAATTAACTCAGGTAATTAAAATGTAAAACAGAAAACAACACAACACGTTCAACACATTTTCAGACAGTAGGTAACTTTCAAAATTATATATGTTGATAAAATTAAAAACTAGTTTTTTTGTTGTAGAAATTGCAAAAACGAATTAGTTACAGGGAGATAAAATTGACTTACTTTTTAATTGTATAGGGTGATACTTACATTTTATTTAAAATGTTACAATGGGTATTACTTAGTTGATTGACACCAGATTTATGGTTTATGTTGTTTTTTGTTTTATAAATGTAGCATATTTCCAGTAAAAACCTATTCTTATATCTGTTCTCTCTTTCTAGAAGTTCACTGTTCGTGTAGTCAAACCCGTGTCCCGTATTTATATGGTGTTCCACAGCCGGATAGGTGTTTTTTTGTTGCGACAATCGCCTTTGTGTTGAGTGACTCTTTATCTTAACCATTTGCCCGGCTGTCCTATGTAACATTCATTGCAACCAGAACAGGGCAAACTGTAAACAACATTGCTATTAAATAACGTGTGTGTTTTATCCTTTACTTATGAGAAAATGTTTCTAATTGTTATCGGATTGTAAGGGTCAATTTTCAAATTAGGAATACAATTTTTGAACAGTGGTCTAATATGATGAGACAAATAGTGTATTCGAGGAATCCTTTCATAAATTATGCTCATAGGTTTTTCTTCATTTGTGGGACCATCGGAAAAGTCTGTGTTGTATATTAACTTCTTTAAAATGTTCTTCGGATACCCGTTATTTGCAAAAATATCTAAAAGCTTCTTTAGATTGTCTTGAATTAAGTATCATCGCAGATGTGTGAGATTCTATTTTTCATGGCAATAACAGTGTTGTATTTTTGATTTTTTGGATGGTTAGAGAAAAACTTTAAAAATCTATCAGAAAATGTTGGCTTTTGATACCAATCCAAACTTATTTTCTTTGCTGTGTATTACTCTCGTATCTTAGAAGGACGCAGAGCATTCTTGCTCGATCTTTATTGTAAACTACAATCTATCGTTAAATGAATTAAATATATCTAATGTTGTTTGAATATCGTCAGCTGGAATAGCGCTGATTATATTATCTACATATTTATAAAAAAAGTGTAAGCTGAAAGGTAACAGTGGAATTACATTATTAACTAACTCATCCAACACTATAGTACCTAAAATAGTTCCTATAGGAGAACCCATTGGAGTTCCAAGCTTCTGCTGATAAAAATTGATATTGAAACTGAATTAGGTATTGTTTATTATAAGTTTTGTGAGAATTAAGTAGCTTTCTTAGCATAATGTAGTGTGCTTTTCAATCATGTTCAATCTCCTCTGTAAAATGTCGATCCGTTATCTGTAGGAATGTTGGTGAAAAGTGAAACATCTAAAGAGATCAGAACATAATTGTCTGGCAAAGTAATACCTCTTACTAGGTTGACAAAAGAAAACGAGTCCTGAACATTTTAGTTAGTTCGATCTCCTAAAGAATCCGTTAGTGTTTGATAGAAATCTTGAAATTTCATAAGTAGTGGAGTTTATCGAACTGACTATAGGACGCATTGGGCTTGTGACTTTTTGGTAGGCAATATAGTTTCGGAAAACATGAATTGTAGGAGGTTAATTGTTTGGCTTGTTGTTCGGTCAATTCCTTTTTTTCTGTTTTAAGGTTTTAATTGGGTCATTGTGATTATTTTGAATAGACGTTGTTGGATCTTTATTTATTTTCTTGTATGTGAATGAGTCATTTAAAAGCTAATCAGTTTTTGCAAGAAAATAATTTTTATCCATAGCCACCGTGCAACCACTTTTTTCAGATTGAAGGATATATAACTGAGGGTCATCTCTTCAAACGGACCTAGACTCGTTGAATAATTTGTTGAAAATTGATAGTTTTTTCAATTCATTTTGTTGTACAAAATTGGTAACTATATTCGTTGTTTTACATCTGATATTATGTTTCATTTCCATGGGTGTAACGTCTATGATGTCTTCAACGTCTGCCAAAAATGTGTCACGTCTTACGTCAGCTTTAGTGCACTCTACTCCAAACTTCGGTCCAAGAGATAGAAAATCAGATATATGTTCGGAAATGCTTGTGCTTGATATGTTTTTAAACCATTTACTGTTATCTTTGAATGTTATTTTTATGTTGTTTGGAACGTTTAGTTGAAGTTTTCTAATTTTGCGAATATTTTTCTATTTCACTATTCTATGTATGCGATTGTATGACTTTTATGACTTTTTTTCAAATTCAGCTAAGATGTTGGAAGGAATTATTTTTTGATTTTTGATTTTATCGTATTGATATTGTTGTTACTTCTAGAAATGTTACCACAAGATATTTAAATCTCCATTGCTAACATTTGACTACACACATTAAAAATATAATTGTCTAGTTTTTGTTCATATTCCTATCATTGTTTGTGAATAACAAATAATGGATGTTTTTTACACTGGCTTTAATGTGTTTAGGAAAAAATCCACTATTTCTGCATCGAAGTAGAAATATTCTTCTGTCGTTGTTTTTGGCTAGTTTGATGTTAAAACTTGCACATTGTTTCATCAGTCTCATAGTTTTTCTACCGTACGTTAGACTAATGTCCTGATAGAAACCCATCATAAAAAATATAAAAAAAAAATAGTTTTTTTCAAGTGAGAAATATTTATTTTTTTAGCGAATATTTCAAGTTTGCGGTCATAAGAAATGAAAACTGTTTTTCTTTTCTGCTCAATATTTCGCCATTATTCAATGGCTTCCTCAGAAGCGAACTACAAGATTTATTGAATGAAACAATATGATAAGAAAATATTTAAAAAAATACTACTTATAAAAATTGACGTCAGTTGATTAAAATGTAAAACAAAAAACAACACAACGCGTTCAACACATTTTCAGACAGTAGGTACTTTTTAAAATTGAACATATTGATAGAATTAAAAACTGTTTTTTTTTCTTATACAAAGTGTAGAAACGAGTTAGTTACAGGGAGATAGAACTAATTTGGAAATTGCCCCTTACAATTCGATAACAATCAGAATCATTTTTTCAAAAGTAAAAGATGAGACGCCCACGTTATTTAATAGCAATGTTGTTTAGAGTTTGCCCTGTTCTGGTTGCAATGATTGTTACATAGGACAGACGAGCCAATGGTTGAGTTAAAGAGTCACTCAACACAAAAGCGATTTCGTAACAAAAAAACACATGTGCGAATATAAAAATTTGAGAAAGAGAGATCAGATATAAGGATAGGTTATTTCTGGAAATGTGCTACAATAATAAAACACCATAAATCATAAATCTGACGTCAATCAACTCAGTAATATCTATTGTAACATTCTAAATAACAATTGAGTATCACCCTAAACAATTAAAAAACATTATATATATATATATATATATATATATATATATATGTATATATATATATATATATATATATATATATATATAATTTGAAGAAAGATATTCGCCAACTTATTTGTAATGGATATTTTTGTGGGGATGTGGCAATAAGACTACAGAGTAAATTCTTTTAGATATTTATTCCCGAGCTTTCGAATAACTTTTATTCATTATCATGTGCTAGAATTGTTTAGTCAATGATATCATTATTAACAATTAAATGAAATAATAAATACTTACATAAAATCTATAGCGAATTTTGGAAAAGTTGTAAATTTTTATAATAAATTCTTTTAAACATGAATCAATGAAAAAAACAAAAAACAATATGCATATCTTTCAGATTATAAAAAAAACACAACATTCATAAACATCTTTATTTTTATGATAAATAAATCAAAATTATAGTAGTTCAGGATCAAATAGTTTGTTTATTGTCATATTGTTTTTTGAGTTTTTCATTTATTTATGTACAACTCTTCCAAAATTTGCTATTATATAGTAATGGTTCAAGAACATTCTTCCAATATATATATATATATATATATATATATATATATATATATAACAACAAAGAAGGTGTAGGAATATCGCGTTATATGTAAACAACAACAACAAAGAGATTCATGTGTAATTCACGCAAAAAGGAAAAGGGCTACTGAAACAGAGTGGTAACCGCAGACATGCATGTTTCTGGCTTATTAGCCGTCCTCAGCACGGTATAATCAAATAAGGATGTGAAATTTGCGAGTAAAAATGTTAATCGAAACATGGGAGAACACAAAATTCAACAGAGAATCCGCTCATTTGTGTCTTCAGTTGGAAGATCCCGAAATTCGGGACAACAACCAAGATCGACACGGAGCCGCATATAGTCTCCCTGCCTGAACCTTCCGACCCATTGTAAACAACAGAGAAGATTTAGACATATCGCGTGATATGTAAACAACAAAGAGATTCATGGGTAATTCACGCAAAAAGAAAAAGGGCTACTGAAACAGAGTGGTCACCGCGGACATGCATGTTTCTGGCTCATTTGCCGTCCTCGGCACGGTATAACCAAATACGGATGTGAAATTTGGGAGCAAAGATGTGTTTTCCCATGTTTCTATTGAAATCTTTGCTCCTAAATTTCACATCCTTATTTGGTTATACCGTGCTGAGGACGGCAAATGAGCTAGAAACATGCATGTCCGCGTTACCACTCTGTTTCAGTAGCCATTTTTCTTTTTACGTGAATTACCCATGAATCTCATTGTTGTTGATATATATATATATATATATATATATATATATATATATATATATATATATGTATTGTTGTATAATTATTTTTTTGATTTTCCTTTTTAAGGAAGACCCAATTAATAAATCCAACTTAATAAAATGTATAGTTGTTAAAAAAGTAATAAAATTTAGTTTAAGACAAGTATGGGTTAACTTTAATCCAAGTTGGTTGATTTTATTGTTATTATCCAAGTTATGGGCGCCAGAATTGGTGTGGTTATAAACCAATACCAATTCAGTTGAAAATCTTAATTTTGTTAAAAAATATTTTGCTCTTCATTATTATTATTACCTCAGGAATGTGTTCGGCACTGAACGCTCCTCTGCAACAGGAAACCTATAGGTAGAGATATCAGAGAAATGCGGAAGAAATCATAGACAAAACATTTTAATATAGCAATAAATTTCAAATGGTTATCAATGTTTCATAACGAAATTGTGAAAATATAATACAACTCTCATAAATAAAAATTGTGAAAACCTTTATATAAATGTAAATACAGTTATTTTACGAAATTGTATTTAGTTTGATATTAAGTAAACTTCAATCAAAAATATGTGCATTTAATATTTCGGGACCATGATCATGTTTACCGCGTCAATCCCAAATCTAATCGTTCCAATATTCTGTTCGCGTGGTTTTATGAATAGTAAAATGAATATAATGTGGAAACAAAGTGTGGTGTGCTGGAAATGTAATCTGTTACTGAAAAGATAGAAATTTGGGGAGTAATAATGTATTGATTTTATTTAGTGTGTTATGTCCGTAATTCTGTGGAGATTGATTATTCAATATCTAGTTACTATATAAGAATTCAGTTATGATTATTATCCCTAACCTAACATTTGGAAGGTTTATTTCGATTATTGTTTTCAGAAAAGATTCATATATACATGAAGATAAAAATTTCTTTATTGGTTTCTCATCGACTCAGGAGATTATGCGAAAATCGTTCGTAGTTGTGATTGAATAAAAGTTCAAATCAGGATTGGAAAGCAATAAAATTGCGGATTGTTTTTCTGGATTGTTCCACAATTAACCGCAGTAACAAATTGATGAC
This sequence comes from Galeruca laticollis, assembly GCA_963921935.1. Taxonomy (NCBI): domain Eukaryota; kingdom Metazoa; phylum Arthropoda; class Insecta; order Coleoptera; family Chrysomelidae; genus Galeruca; species Galeruca laticollis. The sequence goes on from OY998176.1 coordinate 181,597,590, forward strand.
CAGCAAATTGTTTAAATTAGGTAAATTCTTTTATCTTACCAAATTCTTGTAGTTAATACTAAACTCTCGGGTTTTTTACACTTATATATTTAAAAAGCGTGATATTATTATTGATTTACACTTACATACGTTGTTTGAGACTTTAGTTTATTTTTTATTAATCTTATTGTAGTTATTCACTTTTAAATTATAATTTTGAAGAGAATAAATTTACGTGACCATTCCTTTCTACACCAGCAACGCTTCTCCCCAAGCCAACAATCAACAACGTTCAACTTTTTTGATTTTGTTTGATTGTTTTTCTGTTGTTAGGATAAATAAAATATTTTTCTTAAATCAAACTACCCATTCTCGCGTTCATTCCGACATTTCAGCTGTGTTCTATCAAGTATCGGAACCGCACTGTTGTCACTCTTAATTGCACTTACCGAACTACCGACGAACGTCAATTTCCGTATCAAATATTTTCATTTGACATTATAATACAATTTTATCTAAATGTTTATACAATATACAGGGTTCATCCAAAAATAACAATAATTGAGAAGATATAATTGTGGAATTTTGTTTTGGGATTTATATTATTACATATACAGGGTTTTTTAAAATAAACATCAGAAATATAATTCTTGCAATTTACTCCTAATCATTATTCTTTTCTAAATTACATAGATGTCTCATAAATGACTTCAAACGTATACAATGTGTAGGTTAGCTTAATTATTGACATGTTTAGATTATATACATTCAGATAGCATGTCGTTATGAGAACTTTTTATTGAATTATTTATTACAAATTAGTATTATTCAAGCAATCTAATTAGTTTGTTTTCCCCGTAGCCATATTTCACTTAATATATATATATATATATATATATATATATATATATATATATATATATATATATATATATATATATATATATATATTAACAAAAGAACTAGGTTCACGGGTTGAACCGCGTTGGAAATTTGAAATTTCTAGACGTTTCGGCTTCCACCTTGAAGCCGTTATCAGCTTTGACATTGTCTCCTTATTTACCAACATCCCTATCGATGAAACTTTGTCTATCTTAGATACTAAATACCACATCCCCTCAGATTGCCTTTTCCTAATCAAACACTGTTGTCCAACACCTACTTCATTTTCCAAGGTAACTTCTACAGACAACTGAAAGGTGCCCCTATAAGATCCCCTATCTCTCCGGTTATGGCCAACAATTTCATGGAATACTTCGAAAATTCGGCACTATCTTCCTCTCCCCTCTGACCAAGCTGTTGGTTACGATATGTTGATGACACTTTCGTCATTTGGACCCATGGAAGAGATACTTTGATTTCCTCCCTACTCCATCTGAACAGTGTACATCCCTGTATACAATTCACGATGGAAGTGGAGGATAACTCATCTCTACCATTTCTTGATATCATGATTAAAAAACTTCCACCAAATGGTTTCTCACGATCCATCTATCGCAAACCCACTCACACCAACCGTTTTCTCAATGCCCACTCCCATCACCATCCGGCCCAACTTAATTCTGTCATCAATACACTCGTATCCCGATCCATATCTCTATCTGACGAATCCAATCGACCATCAGAAATAAATTTCCTTAAACAAACTTTAATTCAAAATGGTTACAAAGAATCCCAAATCAACAGGAGCATTCAGAAATTTTCAACTCACACTCCATCACCTTCCACCATCGACTTAGACAGTCAATTGAAAATATCCCTTCCTCACATAAAAGGCGTGACAGACAGAATCTGTAGAATCTTCAAACCCCACGGCATTCGAACAATCTTCAAACCCCAACAAAAAATCTCCCACCTAATCAGATCTGTCAAAGACAAAATTCCCAATGAACAGCATTGAGTATATGAAATCCCTTGCTTCGATTGTCCTCGCACCTACTTAGGTCAGACCAACCGACGTATCTCGGTTAGAGCAAAAGAACACTCATTGTCTGTCAGAAATTCCGATCCTTCTTCCACCTTGGCCCAACATCGTGTCCAAATAGGGTACACAATCAATTTCGAGAAAACCATAACTATCGCCCCAACTCGCTCCCTGAAGTCCCGAATAATTCGAGAAGCTAACGAAATAGAAAAACGTCCAAACTGTTCAAATACCAGGGACGACAGCCAGAGATTGCCATCAACCTGGAAACATCTTCTCCACCCGCCCCATTCCGATACCACCTCACCCCCTTCCACCATGGGCTGCGCCAATAATAACAAATACCCTCCAAAATATGGCAGGATATGGAACGTCTCATATCTATTACTACTCCCGCCAGCAGCACACGCACCGCGCGAGCTAAAAAGACAATACGCGCCAATAGGTCCCCCATAAATACACGGTCCCGACAACTAATCGGTCAGTCGGCTTCAAGCCAGTAGTGAGTGTAGCGTTAGTGTTCTACGGTGATTTAACTGGTAAGCAATTTTTATTATTATTTCCATTTTATTTCATTTTATTTATATATTTATTTTATTGTTATGTCCTTTTTCGGTGAAGTTCCAAGGAGTAGGCAGATTGAGGCCTTGGAATTAGCCGAAGGGGGTGATTCATTGCGTAGAGTAGGCAGATTGAGACTACGGAATCTGATCACTACCTAGATTAATGAACTAATAACCTACCCCCCCTCTTGATAATGGCTTCAAAGTGGAAGCCGTAACGTCGAGAAATTTCAAATTTCCAACGCGGTTCAACGCGTGAACCTAGTTCGCTTGTTAATATATATATATATATATATATATATATATATATATATATATATATATATATATATATCAAAAATGACGGGTTATTAGCACGATACAGTCTCCGGAGTGTATACAAGTGGCCAATTTTAAAATTGGATATTTTTCGAGGTGTCTCATTCAAGGTGTCTTACAGATTTACCCTATTGATTTTCAGCTGACTAGAGCGAGTATAGCGATTCCTATAAATCGACATATACTACATTTCTGGTTACTTTTGGAGACATTTAGGTTTGCTAGCACGATACATCCCCCTAAGTGTATACAAGTCATAATTTTATGATCGAGTATTGTTCAGGACATCTCACAGATGCGGAAAAGTAAATTTTAATCATTAAACCGTTTATTTAATAACACATTTGTAAACCCATCAACTTATTATACTTATAATTATTAGCATAACTTATTAACTATTTATTAAAATTCCTGAAATTCCTAGAATAATAATGAAATATTCACCAACTAAAAAAAATGTCTCATGTCTCGTCTATCTCGTTTAAATCATTTGAAATTTCATTTCAATTGATTTTCTTATATATTTCGACACCATGGATATTCCTTATTGTAAATTTTCAATGCAACTGAATACTACCTGTAATCTGGATTGATATATTTGTAATAATAATAATTAAGTAATTTTTGTATCTAAGGTTAACTCCCATCAATTTAACAAAATAAAAATATTTTCCTACCCATATCTAAGGCTACATTAACCCTTTTTGAATAGCCCATATCAGTAATCCTATTTTTATGTGATAGGTCTCCAGAGGCTTTAATATGGAGTTCTCTCTCATTGTTACCGTTATGGTCATGGTGTTTGCTCCCAGTGGCTGTAGCTTGCTGAGTTTTATCTCTTAACCGGATTTATCTAGTCATTTTTCCAGATCCTCCTTAACTTCCAGTGTCAGTATCCGAGGACATACGCTGAATATTCACGGTTCCCCATTTTCCTCGCCCATCGTTCGTATTTTTAGTCTGCTCATTCCAGATGTAAAACGTTTTATTATTGACGTTTAACGTTTAACGTCCATAGTGAGAAGCAGCGCACCATCCATTGTACTTCTGATTGTTCTAATGTCTTTCGATTCATCTCTGCCTTTCATAACAACTTTTACATGTGCTAGAATTTCCTTGTACGACTTTCCTTTGGGATTACTGCCGTTTCCGGATCTCCGGTCCCCGTACATATTATTATTTTGATATTTGTGCCGGCAAGGACTGTTTTTGCTACTTTTCTGAGATACTCTGTCTTCCAGCCATGTATTTGGTGCATTGACAACTTTTCGCCGCTTTCCGCTTCGGTTTTTAAGGCGTGGAGCTGTTGCCACTCTACTTCTTGTGTGGAATCATGGATTGGTTTTACTATTCTTTTAATATTTAGGTCGGACTGGGCAGATCACTTAGATCTGATTCTAGTGATTTGATTAATTACTTCAAAAATGTGTTGTACATTTCTGCTAACATGAACGAGAAGATTTCTGCCATGGAAGAGAACATGGACGAGAAGATTTCTGCTATGAAAGAGAAGATTTCAACGAATGTGAAAAGCGATATTTCGGCTATAAAGAACGATATTTCTACTTTGAAGAACGATATATCTGCCGATATCTTATTAATGAAAAACGACATTGCCGCTGACGTTGAAAATGAAATTTCGTCTTTAAAATCTGAAATCGAGAATAACATGTCAACGATGGACGAGAAAATCGAGAATAAGATTACAACGATAGACGAGAATATCAAGGAGTTACAAAAAAAGATGACAGATATAAGGACTCAAGACACGCCAGCGGAAGAAAAGACGACCGAGCAAACAAAACCTTGCAAGTCAGAAACACACCCTGAGCTAGAAGACATTGGCAGTTTCACCCGAGTCAAGGCCCCAACGTTCGATGGAAAAATGTCGTGGACCAATTATGTGAAACAGTTTGAAGCAGCCGCTAGAGTGAATAATTGGTCCGATAAGGAGAAGGCAGTGAACCTCACCATCGCGCTTCGCGGAGATGCCTTAGATGTACTTCAGACAATACCTTTGGCAGAAACGGACGACTTCGAGCAGCTGAAGAAGAGGATGGACATGCGATATAGTCATGAACATCTAGAACATTTGTACCAATCTCAGCTGAAGAACCGAAGGCAGAAACGTGATAAATCCCTTCAAGAATATGAAGTGGACATTGCCCGACTAATTCGATTTGCTTATCCGTTAGCACCAGAGAACATGATGGAATGTTTGGGCATCCAGGCCTTCATTGACGGCTTACGTAATCCCGATATGCAGAGGACGCTTCGTTTAGCCAATCCGAAAACATTAGTCGACGTATTGACAGCTGCTCTTGAATATGAAGCAGCAACGAAGGCTTCCGGGTATAACAGAATTGGGACCATTCAAGAAGAAGGTGAAGAAGACAGATTTGACCAGTTCGTTAGTTTAATAGATAGTATCATGGACAAGAAGCCGAGAAAGATCAGATGCTGGAATTGTGGCGAACTAGGGCATGTACGTAGTTCGTGTAGGCGCCCCAAGACTCGTGCAAACCAAGAACCCCAGTCACAGGAAAACTAGAACGGGTCGGCTACGAGGGGGCAGTATCGACCCATGACCGTTCCAAAGACCCTCTCATACTGACAGCTTCTCTCAGATGTCGCAACGACAGTGTAAATGTGGATGGCGAAGTAAATGGCAAGAGATATGTTCTGCTGGTTGACACTGGAGCAACTAGAATCATTATACGACCAGAGATAATAAACCCCAAGAAGAAGCTTCTACCAACGAGACTGCGACTGTGGACCGCCACAGGCGAGAGTGGCAACGTTCACGGGCAAACACAAATCCAATTAAGAATTGGCGCAGAAAAGTTCACGCATACGGTAATCGTAGCTGACATTGAAGAAGACGTGATTCTGGAAATGGACGTAATGAATGTACATGGTTTCCAATTAGACTTTAGAAACAGAACCATTAAAGTGGGCAAAGGAGTACTAATTGGAAAAGGATTAGCTATGTCGGCGAAAGAGATATCAGTACGTGTGATAAACGTGAATGATTACTCAGTTACTATCAAGAAGGAAACCAGGATTTGATCCTGCGTACCAGTGACGTCTATAGTCGGCCAAGCAACGACCACTGACAATTCTTATGTCAGATTCAAACAGATGTTATCAGTAGCTGGTCAATCTTTGAGTCGAGCTGAAAAATGGAGAATGAGATAATTTCTCTTGCAGTATCAAGACCTATTCGTACCAAAAGGAGGAAAGACTGATAGAACATCAGCCGTCAAACACAAATTTGATACTGGTATTGCCAAGCCAATTAGGCAATCAGCTAAACGACTACCACGAGCGAAGAGAGAGGAAGCTGGAAGAATGATTCGAGAGATGGCTGAAGAAAAAGTAATAGAACCATCTACTAGTCCATGGTTGTCTCCAGTAATTCTCGTCAAGAAAAAGGATGGAATTACGAGATTCTGCGTGGATTATCGCCAGCTTAACAACGTGACGAAGAAAGACAGCTATCCTCTGCCTTGAATTGACGATACGCTAGATACTTTGGCAAGCAGCAAACTGTTTTCCACCTTGGACCTGAAGTCTGGTTATTGGCAAGTGGAAATGGACCCAGAAGACAAAGAAAAGACTGCTTATACCACCGGATCTGGATTATGGCAATTCAACGTCATGCCATTCGGGCTCTGTAATGCGCCTGCGACATTTGAAAGACTCATGGAAAATGTCTTGAGAGGGTTATCTTGGAAGACATGCCTGGTCTATTTGGACAACATCGTAGTACTGAGGAAGACATTTGACGAACATCTGAAGAATTTTGAAGACGTATTCAAACGACTCCAAGCTGCACAGCTTATGTCAAACCCGAAGAAATGTCAGCTGTTCCGTAACCGAGTCACCTATCTAGGTCATATAGTGAGCAATGAAGGAGTGGCGGTGGATCCCGAGAAAATTGCTTCCATTCCGCAATGGCCGCAACCAACCGACAAACATCAAATTAGGAGTTTCCTTGGACTTTGCACGTATTATAAAAGATTTATCAGGAAGTTTGGAGATATTGCTAAGCCTCTAACGCTACTTACAGAAGAAGCAAGAGCTTTCCAATGGGACGAAGACTGTCAAACAGCTTTTCATACCTTGAAGAAGCACTTAACCACGGCGCCGACATCAGGTTACCCTTAACCAGAGGGTGACTTTATTCTTGACACTGACGCAAGCAACGTAGGAATTGGTGGAGTGATCTCACAGATCCAAGGAGGGCAAGAAAGTGTGCTGGGATATTTGAGTAAAGTCCTCTCCAAACCAGAACGAAACTACTGCGTCACAAGAAGAGAACTTCTGGTGGTAGTGAAGTCCGTGGAACACTTTTATCAGTATCTCTATGGTAGGAAGTTTTTAATCCGGACTGATCATGCAGCACTCGAGTGGTTGATGCAGTTCAAGAATCCCGAGGGCCAGATCGCTAGATGGATTGAACGACTTCAGGATTGTGAGTCACCAAAATTCCGACTCCCTGTCCAGACGACCATGTCCAACAGACTGCTCCCACTGCAACAAGGCGGAATCTAGGGAAGCTGCAGTTTCAAGAACTACTGTAGTCAACGAGGAATGGTCACCCACCAGGATCAGAGAAGATCAGGAGAATGATCCTCACCTGAATATGATCCGGCAATGGAAGAAAGAAAATCGGCGACCTACCTGGCAAGAAGTGTCAAAATTTTCACCGAAACTCAAGGCGTATTGGGCTCCCTTGTCCTGGAAGTAGGACTGTTGAAAATAGTCCTTGGAAACGATGATGGTTCTGAGTTGAGGAGATGCTAGTAATCCCGAGAACAAGAGTAGCTGATGTACTGAAGAAGTTACACGACAGTCCATCGGGAGGTCACCTGGGAGTGAAGGAAACCCTTCAGCGAGTCCGTGAAAGGTTTCATTAGATGAACAGCTCCGACGATGTGAAGGACTGGTGTAAGAAATGTACGACTTGTGCTACGAGTAATGGACCACATCGGAAGAGAAAGGAACCTATGGAACAATACAATGTTGGAAGCCCTTTCGAAAGGATTGCTTTAGATATCGCTGGACCATTTCCGACGACAGAAAATGGTAGCAAATACGTACTGGTTGTAATGGATTATTTCACAAAGTGGGTGGAAATTTACGCGATCCCTAACCAAGAGGCCACAATTGTAGCAGATGTATTGGTGAAAGAATTTATCAGCCGATATGGAGTGCCCCTGGAAGTCCACAGCGACCTGGGAAGAAATTTCGGAAGTCATCTATTCCAGGAGATCTGCGAGAAGCTGGGAATGAAGAAGACCAGGACAACAGCATTACAACCACAGTTAGATGGAATGGTCTAGAATATAAACAGGACTATTGGAAAATACCTGTCCAAAATTGTATCCAACCATCAGAGAGATTGGGACCAGTATCTTTCCTTATTCGCATTGGCTTATCGATCTGCCGTCAATGAGTCCACGGGTGAAACACCGGCGAAAATCCTGCTTGGACGTGAAATGAACCTTCCTTGTGACCTGGAATTTGGCTGTCGGCCTGGAGAAAATCTAGCAGGCGAAGACTACGTTGCCATCAACAGAATGAAAAGTCGGTACGACACGCAGGCCACAGAAGGCGGTGTTAAAGAAGGGGACAAAGTATGGTTACACAACCCGACGAGGAGAAAAGGATTTTCTCCAAAATTACAAACATCCTGGAAAGGTCCATACTTAATCAAGAAAATGATCAATGATGTTATATATCGCATAAGCAAGATCTCCAACGGAAAACCAAAAGTAGTTCACCAAAACCGACTAGCGCCATTCGGAGGAGACCATTACCTGGAGGAAGGAGTAAACCTTATTCGAGATGTGTCTGACCCTACCTTCGATAAATTTATGAGCACGTATGGAGGTACCGGATAAGCTAGATATGGTGTCACTTCGGAACAACAACAAGATTTGTTCACTCTCCCAGAAGATTATTCACTGACATACAACATCCCCGCCCGTATCAAGAGCGCACGAGGTTTGGCAACCGTTTTTCGAATGAAGTTCGGGCAATTAGAAGAACTTGAAGACCAGATTCCAGACCATAATTCGCAATACGTCTTCTACGTGGTAACCAAAAATGAATTTCAAGATCGATCTACCTACCGCGATGTGTGGGAGGCACTTCGACACCTCCGAGACCATGTCTTAGAATCCAGCGTGAAGAAACTGGCTATGCCTAAGATAGCGAGTGACCAGTTGGATTGGCGAGTTATCAGGAACATGGTAGAGGTTATCTTTAGAGATACCGGTGTCCAGATATTAATTTGCAGCTACAGCCCCCGTTATCAGTATCCGATGAAGACGGTGCCCTGCTATTTCCATAAGATTGGAAAGTGTAGAAATGGGGCCATTTGCTGATTCAAACAGCCAGTCTCGGCTACACAAAAGTTCCAGGAGGAACTTCCATTTAAAGAGGGGGTGATGTTACGAAACAGCACACTGGTATAGACCCTAAATCCGACTCTGTCTAAGCCAGGTATGAAAATTAAAATTATGGCGGATACGCAGGTTTTTTTATAACCGTTTACGACTATCTCATCTAAACATTGTTTTTGTGACCAGACTTATCTATAAAATGCCAGAACCAATTGTTTTTGTGTGTGTAAGCCGCAGTCCGGAATTTTCTAGTAAAAAAGGCTTTAATATATAAGGGACCGATCAGGAAGAGTTAGTTAGTTGATAAAGTGATCTCGTGAAATAAATAAACCGAAATATCGATCAGTAAAGTGTTTATATGACTTAATAATTAAGTTTGTGTGCATATAAATTAAATTTAAGTGACTAGTTGAGTATATATAAATTAAGTGTTAGTGATTAGTTAAGTGTTTAAAATAATTAGTAAGTAGCCATACCGTGTGTTTAAAATTTATCCCACCCATTTACTGTTCAAATAAATTAGAAAAACATTACATTATGTTAGGCTGGTTTAATTATAAATAACTTGGTACAAACAATTGGGATTCATTTTAATGAATTATAACGTAAAGAAAAATATTAAGAACCAAACCCAATTTGAATTATTGTAAATATTATTTGTAACATTTGGATTCTCATTACTGTGAACCGTTAATGTTGTTGGTTAACATTCTATTCGATTTCGGAAGTTGACAAAGAAGCCGACGTGACGGGATAACATATGTATAATTTTTACTTGATCATGTAACGAGTTCTCCATGTTCCATCATCCTAATTTTTTAACTGTAGATGTCTCCACCCTCATTTGCTAGCAATGTAGCTAAAGTACGTCTATAAAAATGTCCGTCAACCCGTGAGCATTGTCTAGTTTTAAAAACCCGCGAATTTTTATGGGAAAACCTCTAATAGCATTGTGGCCAGAATGCTGATTTGTAAACTTGCCATTCCTTATTTGTAAAAAAACGATCGGAACCAATGGTCTTGTGAAGATCATGTCATCATCTTTTCTTAATTCCAAGTATTGTTCTAACTTTCTATTTTGTGAATCGATAATTTTTTTTAAACTTATCTTCTGTAACTCCAGAGCATTTTTTCTGTTATTATATTTTCTTTATCTTATTGCACGAATCTCACGTATTTGACGAACCTCACTAAGATCTATATCCATGATAATAGTATTTTGATTACACAAATTATCAATATTGTAAACAAAAATTCAATTCATAAGTTTTGAAATTGTCACTTTAGTATCGCTTCAAGCAAGGTTATGTCGCTTCTAAATTTGTGCCACTATATTATAATTTACTAAGCACTACAATCATTATTACTGTTAAGTTTTTCTTATTTATTTGAATAGTTTTTACCACAACGGGCTGGATAAATTCATACACACGGTATATCTACTTACTTGATTTATTTATACACTTATACACTATTCACTCATATTTAATTTATGTACACACTTAATTCTAATTTATATCAAATACATATTTCACTTTTATTGTTAACTTGTTTTGCTCCGTTGACTATGAAATCAGGCTGTATTCTAATTCGCCGCTGGCAGGTAGTCTCTTATATATTAAAACCACCTTCTCGAACCTTCGGATTCCGAAAATTTCTAGTATGCGGCTCCAGACAAACAGTCGACTCTTGGAAATTCCTATAAAAACAATCACAAAAAAAAATAAACAGTCCTTACCTTTATTTATAGTATTAGACAGAGTCGGATTGAGGGACTACCCCAGTGCACGATTTCATAACAATATTGTACTATGAACACCGAGTTTTAGTAACACCTAGTGTTCTGGTCTTAATAACGCTACTAATATTTAGTGAAAGATTATGAGCATGGCCCAATATTTTTAAAAGCTTGTAACTAAGTTATTGTGAATAAAAAAGTAATCAAACTACGCGGGAAGGATCATTCCAGCCACGGCTTTTAGTGTGTCTAAGAAAGCCTGGGCTGTGATTATCTACTTCCCTGCTAGGTATGTAATGTATTGTTTCATCAGCAGTGGTGAGGTATTTTACTTTTCATAACTAGTTACGGAAAGTAAAACGTCCATGAGTTTTAAAAAGTGTCATTTTATATGTCAAAATTAGAAAATAGTAGTTTGTATGTACAGCGCATAGCGTCACTTTTCCCACGACCGCAGAAGTTTTCAAGCAAGTTGGAAAAGTGACTTTGCGTACGAGTAGTACACAATACTTTTTGTACAACCACGTTTATTAAAGAGAGACAAAAAAATAAATTATATGTTATTTAAACTGTGAAGAGACAGAATTTAAAAAATGGAGAGTGAATATAGAAAAATCAGGTAAACGTGATCAATCTTGATCAATTTTGAATTACTTTGACTGGTGTTCATTTGTTTTATAATAAATTTCCATTCATTGTAATATTGGTGTCTCTGGAATAAAGTGCCAGGACAAAGACAAGCGAAAAGACTAGTGTGCCTATCGCCTAAGAAAGCTAAACAGCTTCTCGAGTTGGACAAGAAAGACTTGAAGATGGTAACGGGACTCCTCACTGGACACTGCCCTCTGGGGTATCATCTCAAAAAGATGGGCAAATCAGAGAGTGACAGTTGCCGCTACTGCGAGAACTTCGCGGAAAGTGCAGAACATTTGCTTTGCGAATGCCCAGCGCTTTTCTGCAAGAGGCTTAAGTTCCTGGAAGGGGCCTTTTTAACGCCCTCCGACATCAGGAACTTAGCTCCCAGGAAACTGATAAACTTCACAAGAAGTCTCGGTATCCCGGGCCTCGAATAGATCAAGGGTCACGCACAAAAGAACGTATAGGTCGAAGTGCTTGTGAGGCTGTACAGCCTGTACGACCCCCCTACAATCTACAATCTACAATATTGGTGTCTGTCAACTAAAGTCACTATAAAGATAATGTTAGATTGTCAAACTTAATTTGACATTGACATTCCCGTGCGAAAAAATGCCATAGCGTTTACTTTCACACTGTAAGTTATTACTTTTCCAACGGATATCTAAAAAAAAGCCTGCTCAGCTTATAAAAATTTATGTAGAATAGCGTGTTTTGCATAGTGGTCGTAGAAAAATAATGATTTTGATATACCTTGAATTGTACTTTGGAGTACTGGATAACTACGACTCTCACAGCTTTAAGTTTGTAAAGTTCATGTTTTCTGTCTCAAGAAAATAGATGGAAAAGTAGAGGGGTATTAGTTTGTGAATTTAATTGTCATTTGAATCCGGAAATTTGTAGCCAATATATATTTTACAAAGTAATTTGGGCATGGTAATTTGGAATAATTCAAAAATATTGTGAATTTGGGTTCGCTCTTACAAATTGCGAGGCTTATTTCGTTTCAATTTATATTGAGGGTTTGTTAGGTTCTGTATTTAGTATCTCCAAGGGCGATATCTAGCGCAGTATTTTATGTAATATATATATTTTATTATATTCAAAAAAGTTTGTCTAGACCAGTTTCAAACAATCAGTGCTTTACTACTCTCAATCCTAACTTGCTTGCGATGCTGTATTTTAACATGAAATTATAATTTCAAGATTGGAGTATCGCATGCTAACCATTGAATGACAGCCGTAATGAAAACAGTTTCACAACATCGTTTCACATGAAAAAATTGTGGTTCACTATACATCGTTATTATTCGACCTCAAATAGACCTTGAGTTACCTACAAAGATTATTATCAAAGTCAAAAAAATAATTACTTTTACTACAAATAGTCCTGGTAATATGATAAAGTTGTTATTAATATTTTTATTAGTGGATGATGAAAATGTGTTAACCAGAATAGAATCCCTGCAGAATTTTTCGTTCAGCTGGTCAGAATATAAAAAATTACTAAATCATCACTAAAATATGTTTGTGACTAATAATTAAATAAATAGTAGAAATTTGAAGGAAACTACCATAACGATGCCGAATTGCTAAGCGGGTTGTCTGAAAGAAGTAGTCGGAAAAATAATTACGATTCATATATCAACCTGTGACATTTGCATCATTTTGTTTGTTGTTTTTTAATTTTCTCTAAAGCATAAATTTTCTACTACTAATACATTGATTTCACGATAGAGCATACTATAGAGCAGACTATACGTTAACTAATACGCTTGTGTACGAATTCACTAATCTATTAGTTTTTCTGTGAAAAAATTCACGTGCAGAGAAAATTGCCATCGAATGGAATGACTTAGTTCACTAATCCCTTGAATTCCATAGGTATCAAATACTTAGTTATTTGTAATTGTCGAATGAACAAATGAATAATCACACAAGCACAGTAATTTGAAACTATATGGAAAAAAATGTCGGAATGTAGATAAAATAGTGCTCATCATATATTTTTCACAAATATCAGCGAAAAGCTGCCTATGAACAACGTGATTGTGGAACGAAATAGACAATGAATAAATTGAAGATGTTATAAGTGATAGTAATCCAAACAATTCTTTCATAGTTTTTCTAAGATTAAAGTACCATCGGATAAAAGACACACCATACTTGCCAGTCAGTCATTCCGCTCCAAGTATTTTATCATCTGAATTGAATATCTAGATACCTCTTCAATAAATATAGTATTATAATGTGTTTCAAACTTGGAGTATGTTAATCCAAATTAAGATATGTTTAGATAAAAGTTCATTCAGTTTTATACATATATCTTTGTAACGGAAATACTAGCGATACTTACACTTCCCTTCACTTCCAGACGTCTGAATAATGTGGAATTTTAAACACATATTAAAAACAGATAACAAAACAATACTGCCATTATTTTAATCTATCGTCCTGACTAGAATCATAAGGATAATGATTTAGCACAAATATTTCATCTGTTATATAATAATACTAAATTGATGGAAAGCCAAATGGTATAAATATATATAATTATGTATAGGAAAAAAAGTTATTCTTCATAAAAAGTTCTACATTATCTAAAACCTAAAATACAGTCATCAAATATAAAAATTTTCAGGCGTATACGAGGTTTGTCAAAAAATATCAGTTTTACTCAAGAGTAAAGTACCATTAAATTTGACTATATCGAGGAATGTTACTCAAAAAAGTTGATCGGAATTAAAAATTACGTTTAACTATGCAATTATATTCATTTACATTAATAAAATTATTTTTAAAACGTATGTCTATAATTATGCAAATTTAACTGTAGTTACGTGTAATCTATGATGCACTGAAAAACAAATAATTTGTTGATAGAAGGAAATGTTGACAGTAAATTTCAAACCGCGTTAGAATTTATGAGACACATAAAAATGGTAGCGTTATTATCTAATGAAAAGAAAATAGAAACTGTTTTGATTGATTTTGATTTTTTCCGATGTGACGACATTTTTGTCAAATGGAACTGTCCCGTAGCAACATTGTCGCTGGTGGCCTGAGGAAAATCCCAATTTGGTATTAAAGTCTCATGACCAATATTTGTTCAAGACAAAGATGTGGTGTGGCTTTTATAATAACAAAAAATTAATAGGACCATATCAATAAATTCATGGACGAACTACCCTTAATAGAACGTCAATACTTGTGGTACCAACAAGACGGTGCCGCTTACCACTGTACAATAAATGTTAGGAACTATCTTGAAAATATGTTCCATGGAAAAGTTATTGACAGATATTTTGATCACTTTTGGCCTGCTAGATCCCCTGACCTAACCCCTTTTGATTACTTTTTATGGGGCTTCCCGAATCAAAAAGTTTACCAGAAAGCTCCGTTTCAAGATATTGACAACTTGGAGGAGATAATTTTAGAAACATGTCAAGGAATTTCTCCACAAATGATAAGTGTATTACGTGAATTTTTCAATAGAACAATTAAGTGCATTGAACGAGAGGGTGGATATGTCGAAGCATTAGTATGAGTGAAAATTAAATTTGTTTGTTTCTAATATTAATATGATGTTAGTTTTATAACTTAGTATTTGAATGTGTTTTGTTATTTGCAAAATAAATGAATATGCACTTATTACGCGTTTTAATTGCAAAATTATAAGAAGACATCAAAAAATTAAAAGGTTATCATGTGTTCCGTGATCAGAAGAGATAAATGTTCATTCAAACTAGAATTATTAGTAAAAAATAAAATAATCTAAAGTTTCAATTGAAATGAATGCATATTTAAACGTAGTTTTCAATTTTGATCAAGTTTTTATAATAACATTTTTCGATATTGTCAAATTTAAAGGTATTTTCTTCTGAGTAAAACTCGTATATGACTAAAAAATTGGATACTCCATGACTGGATTAAAGGTTTTAGATAATGCAGAACTTTTTATGAAAAATAACTTTTTTTCCTAAAATTAATAACAAAAAAGTTTTCCAGATGATTCCAACTTATGGGGATATATTGTTTGTGTTCTCCCATGTTTCATTCAACATCGTTGCTCCCAAGTTTCAAATCCATACTTGGTTATACCGTACTGATGAAGGCTAATGAGCTAGAAAGATGCATGTTTACGGTTACCACTCCTCTTCAGTAACCTCTTTATTTTTGCGTGCTTTCCCATGGAAACACTTGTTTGCTCTTTGTTTATATACACATGTATATATATATATATATATATATATATATATATATTATAACAGATAATAAGTCAATTGGAGCACGATGTGCCATAGCCTTAAAAAAAATGTGATCACAACTTCCATTTAAAAAACAATGTGCAAGTTGAAGGAGACGTAATTTTACTTAAGATCTTTTAAGTTTGTATGCATATATTTCTGTAAATAACAAAATTAATATTTGTACTCAGTTGAAAAATGTTTAAAAAGTATGTGATGGAAAATCAAGCTTTATTCACACCAAACAAACCAATGATAATAAATGAAAGGAAAGGGTACAAGAGAACTTTGAGTTAGGTATAAAAGCATTCAAAATGTTTTTCAATATTTTTACCGTGTCGCGCTTGTTAGAACAATTTTTAATGAACATTGTAATACGCTTCTTTTATGCGAATAACAGACACGTTTGTTTGATTATATTAATATAGACAAACACCAACCAATAGTTACACCCACCATAGAAGCAGAAAGCTAAAAGAATAATTTAGAGAATTATGTGAGAATGGTTATAATTTTTGAAAATCTGACAGTTAATGACAGTTAATAAAATATAAATGTATGCAAACAACCCTTTAAAATGAAGTCGTTATGTGAAGGTTTGTTGAAAAGGAGAATCGAGGTACTTGACATATTGTTGACGTTTAATGAAAGAAAAACTTTGAGAAGAGAAAAAAGTTATATTAGGGCAGTTGAGACTTTTGAAATATTGAACTGGCTAATATAAGGAGTGATAATTTAAAATTAAAACATTATAATTGACAATTCATATGGATATTTTGGAATAATCGGAGAAATTTATATACATATACGTAGAATACGTTTGTAAGAATTGGAAGACAGAAGAGATTGATTTGAAAAGAGGTATATATACATATAGAACACGTTTGTAAGAGTTGGAAGGCAGAAGATATTAATTTGAAGAGAGGTTTATATACATATAGAACACGCTTATAAGAAATGGAAGAAAGAGGAGAGTCAATTTGAAAGGTCTGGTTAATTGTTGTCAAAATTCTCTAATAGTGTATATTGCAGAAGTTTTCTTTTTATCATGAGACATTGAATGTTTTTGTAAATCTTAAATTAATATATTTTCTTATAAGGTAGTCTAACATAGAAAAGGAAAATCCAGAAACAAAGATCTTTGTTTGGGAATACTAAGAAGCAGTTCCTGTATTTATAGTTTAGAAGGTAAGATATTTTATTATAATTGTGAATACATTCAAAAGAAAAATTTAATAGTTCTATTTAAAAAAAATTAGATACAGGGTGTTTCTTAAATAAAGAATAGTATTTGAAATTTAATTTTAATATTGCATCAATTATTTAAACTTTATCTATATTTCAATATATTATTAAAATTTGAATCAACTCAAATTTACTTTCATAAAAAAAATGTATGAAAGGAGATATAGATCAATACTACAATTCTTTCACGAATCGACACCCTGAGAGAAAGACTCATACTATAGAGAGCCGGAGCAAGTTAGTTGGTATATTATTTTATTTCACTTACCTGATACATGGTAAGTTGGCGCCCTAAAACCTTTTCACCAATATAATAACAAATTTTACTAAGCTAAATTGAATCTTATAAAAAACTATACTTACAATATATCTTAAAATATATATATATATATATATATAAATATATATTTATATATATATATATATATATATATATATATATATATATATATATATAACAAAGAAGATGTAGGAATATCGCGTGATATGTTAACAACAACAACAAAGAGATTCATGGGTAATTCACGCAAAACAAGGGCTACTGAAATAGAGTGGTAACCGTGAACATGCAAGTTTCTGGCTCATTTTGCCTCTTCAGCACGACATATCCAAATGAGGATGTGAAATTTGGGAGCAAAGATGTTAATCGAAACATGGGAAAACACAAAATAACGGATTTCAGCAGAGAAACCATACGCTCATTTGTGTCTTCAATTGGAAGATCCCGAGTTTGGTTTCCCTGCTGAAATCCGTTATTTTGTGTTTTCCCATGTTTCGATTAACATCTTTGGTCCCAAATTTCATATCCTTATTTGGTTATGCCGTGCTGAAGACGCAAAATGAGCCAGAAACTTGCATGTCCACGGTTACCACTCTATTTCAGTAGCCCTTTTCTTTGCGTGAATTACCCATGATTCTCTTTGTTGTTATATATATATATATATATATATATATATATATATATATATATATATATATATATATATATGTATATATTACACAATCATGATTTTACTTTATTAATTACTATATTACAATATTATTATTTTCACATTCTTTAATTGCTTTTGTTTGTCTTTTTGACTGGTGATAAGTTACCAATGTCGTGCACGGTATACGTTTTATAAATATACAAACCGCTTATTGTAGGAAATATATTTTTCCTCTTCTTCTTTCTTACGAATGCAATATTCAACCCCTCAGCATTCTTCTTTTACATATTAAATATTAACTATCACGTCGGAGGCCATTCTCGAATGGGTACTTGATGTCATATTTATCTACTTAACTATAGGTTGGCATAATTGACTGTCAACTAATTACCCCATTTTAGAGGGAAAACTATATTATTTCCTGGCCGGTTTTTGACAAAAAAGGACTCGTGTCCGTTTGCCTGCAAAATGGTGTTAGATGTTGACTTTTCTAGTAATCTTAATGTGATTGTGCTGTTTTAAACCATTGTTGGTTAACTGTTCCATATTTTAAATATCCGTAGTTTAATTTTATACAACATAATGGAATCTAACCTCAACTCGGAGGTAAGTTCACACCTGCTGTGATTTCTTTCCTATTGTATCTTGCTTGTTAACTACAGTATCTTAATGCTGTTTTTCCATTTCAGTATTTCTGTAGATGAGGACAATCATCCTCGAAAGCTTGAAAATTTTCCGTTAAGAGTACACTTTTTTCCGTTTCTCTTGCTGCAAGACCCCAATATTCACCAGTTTTATTCCTAACAGTCAGCAAAGACTATCTTCCTTATATTATATATATATATATATATATATATATATATATATATATATATATATATATATATGAGAAAATATAACAGAATTCAGCACCTTTGCTCCCATGTTTCACATATTTCCTTGGTTGTACCGTACCGATGACGGCTAATGAGCCAGAAACATGCATGTCTGCGGTTACCACTCTTTTCAATAGCCCCTTCTTCTATTTGCGTGCAATACCCACTAATCTATTCGTTGCTTATTGTCCATATGTCACGCACTATTCGTACATCTTGTTATTATATATGTATATATATATATATATATATATATATATATATATATATATATTGAACCAGATATCATATATATTAAAAGAATTCAGTTGTGTAGGAATATTTTGCTTATATGAAAATAGATTAAAATGATGAAATTTAAGGAAACATTATAAAAAGAAGACACCATTCATAATAAAAAGCATATAAATGAAAGATATATTAAATAATTAGTTTATAACAAAAATAAATAAAGAAATTACCTCAATAAGAGTATAAAATTAGAAACTGCCTAACAAATGTGGTGGAGAAATTTAAAACTGCCCAAGATGAGGAATGATTATTTGCTATAGCGTAGTCAGCTGTTCATCTGAAATAAAACTAATCTTAGTATAGTCAATTCATAATTATTATCAGTTTAAATAGTTAAGTTATTAGGCATATACATATTTAAGAGAATAAGGAAAATAAGTTTCATAGATAAGTTAATAATGGCATAGAGAAAAATTATATATTGCAAAGTAGAGTAAATTTAGAGTCAATGAATGATAATTTGTGAATGAATTTAAAGAAATATTTGATAAGACCCTATAGAATTAATGTACATAATTTAAAACAAAGAATATAGAGAGGTTACATGAAAGAATTTATGTTCATAAATAAATATAATTGTCACAGTAATAAATTGTCAATAAGAAAACTAGATAATGGACTATTTAAAGGTGATTATGTGTGTCACCAACTATAAAGTATTCATTTGATAACAATTAGAGGAACTCTAAATAAGACTTATAATGCCAAGTGAATTTACATTAGTATATGTATAAAACTTTTCTGTATGTGAAATAAATATTAATATAATTTTACTGCTCAAAACAATATGTGATTGGTTTAAAAACAGTGACAGAACGAAGTTCAATCAATTAAGAAAAAACATTTTTTATAAATAGTGACCTAACAAACAAAATGTTTGTTTGTTGAAAATAATTGAAAATCGGCATGGAGGCGTTAGTAGTTGGGAGTCGGCGTCGAGATAAGAAGAGGCTTATGTAAAAGTGTTCCAGAAATATCATGAAATTTCCCAATTCTCATGCCTAAACTTACGAATAACTGTTAAATAATAAACTACAAATACTTACAAACAGTTATATCCAGTTTTCCTGGGAGAACAATCAATATTTCTCCTAATTATCGGTGTTGGAACTTCGATGGAGTATTCCTGGGTCCAGAGGTGTTCATCCCAAGTCCAGAACTTCAGGTCAGTGCTTATTTAAAATATTATTGGCTAATAATAAGAGTTAAAATATCACAAACTTAACTCAGTGCATAATTTCATGAAATTAACAAACTTTGCGGCAATGATCGATCTAAGAAAGAAATAAAACGAACTTTATGTAGATAATTAATTAAACAAATCTTTAATATTAATTAAAAAGGCCTAATTCAATATAAATAAAGCTTGTACTTACGCCATTTTCTAATATCATAATGAAGATTCTTCATAAATTTCTCATGTAATATTTCCATGTATATATAAATCTTATAATCTATTTCTTCCACAGCAATTTGTAATTTGTAATTCATATATGTATATTTTCACCATGAATTCTTTTATATAAATAAAACCATATCTATATTCAACGACGAAAACGTTGTGTTCATCAATCAGCTCATAGATGCTACGTATCGTAAAGTTTCCGTTTGCGTCGCTCTGAACCACATGACTAGAGTTAAGCATGCGCATATGACGGTATATAAAAATCAATAATATTATTTTGTACTCCATAGGCGCCGCAGTTTATAAATATCAAATTAAAAAGTTTTCTTAAAAAATTCAACTCTTTTACAAGTAAAGTGTTTCTTTTTCTTTTATATAAGTGAAATATATCTACGGAAGCCTGTACTCAAAGAGAAACAGGGTTTCATGTTCTACCGAACCAATAATATAATTATTACATAAAAATTAATAAACTATAAATAAACAACTGAGCTAGCCACATCACACAATAAATAAATAAGTAAATATCTATCCAATTATAATTATAATAATAACATACAAGTTCAATATATATATATATATATATATATATATATATATATATATTTATATATATTATTGTTTGTCATATTTGAAAACGTTTAATGGCCGGGTAGTCAAAAATGTTTACTATAGTGTGTGTTCACCACACTACTGCCCCTCTTGAAACAAAAATGATATAAAAAATAGGAACAAATTTCCTAAAAAATAAAATAGGAAGAGAACTTTAAAATCGTAAAATAAAATGGAAACTACTAAATGTGAACTATCGGATTCAAAGTAAATGATATTTTCTTTTCAGGTAAAATGAATGCAGGATTCAAATTATTAATGCTAATAATTAGTTCCTTGCTATTTTTATAAATTGTAATCGTATTTCCATCATTTTTGATGACTTCCGGAGGGACAAAAGGCGGAGAAAGTGCAGGTTTTAGACCTGTCATTTCAACAAAAACGAAATCAGCTTTTTCTAGTTCAGGTGAAACGAATATTGTATTTACTCCATGTCTTATGACTGTTTCTGGTCTAAACTGATTAAAATTTTTGCTAAGAAAATTTTATTCGAATCTGGTTTATCTTGGGTGTCGTCTAAAAATTCACCTGGTAACCTCAAAGATTGACCATATATCAAATCCGCTGCATAGTGATACAAATCCTCCTTGAGTGTGGATCTAAAACCCAACAACATAAAAGAAAGATGTGCTTTCCAGCTCTCATTTTCAATTAATTTTAGTGCTGATTTAAGTGTTCTATGGAAACGTTCAACCATACCATTAGCTTTGGAGTGATAAGGAGTTGTCCGAATCGACTGAAAACCAAACCTTTCGTTTAAACCTCAAATTGTCCACTTTGATCCTGAGTAATTTTCAGTGGTATACCAAAACATATTGATTCAAAAAGTGTTTACGATGCCTTTGGCTAAAATATCGCGTAATGGATACGCTTCTGGCCGCCACATGTGGATTTCTTCAAAACGTTTTTCACGAACGTCATGATGTTAGGTTAAAAGACCGGGAAGTAAAAAATGGTTCCCATAGTGTGTGTTCACCACAAATAAAATGCAGATTATGCCATAAAAAGAAATGGTTGAATTGTAGTTAATATCGATACCGCTACAAAACTTTCTGTAATATACATTGATTTCAACTAAGTTAATCTCATGCTTTTTCTAAGAAGCTCTTGAAAGAAATGTATAGACGTTGGGAATAAATTTGGCAAAAGAACTTTGGGTATAATTTTTTAAACCAAATTTTTTTAACTCGATAATTTGAGAACTTTTTTTTGTTATTGATGAGTCTACATATCTTCCCAATATATAAAAACTAATCACAAAAACCATCTGGTTAAATATTGGCATTCGTAAGATAACGACATTACGAAAACACAATGAGTGATTTTCATGTATCAAGAAGACTATTAGCACAATCTGTTACTCGGATTTAATCTCTGGCTCTCGGCTCTGTCAGACCGACAGTGATTGAGTTCGAGGCTCCCCATTAGAGCTCTGAGACGTATATGTTGCAAATGTTATCGATTCTAAACGTTATTAATAGAATTTGGTGCGATACGGATAGCACACGTTCTAGCATTATTACTTCACGAAAATATCTAGTTATAACTGCTTACTCATTTACAGTCAGAGTAAGTGATGAATATTATTACAGTATAATTTAGTTTGAATGGAATTACATATTATAACATGCTCAAAAGTGAAAACTATTTAATTACACATGTATGTATGTGACAATGTTTAATGAAACAATTTGTATTGTTATAACAAATTCGAATGAACTTGAGTATGTAAATGTCTGAATTAATATTTGTGGTAAGATGGTACACTTTTAGTAAAAAATTTGTTCTTACAGTGTCATCTGAATGGCATTTTAGTAATATAATTTGGACTTTGGATCAGTGTTGCTCACCACATAAGAAGTTCCGCTAATTATTTGCCAATAATTGTTCACAAATATTGCACTAGAAGAAAAAAAAACATTCTGTCATTTAGTACGTATTGACTGTAATGAGAATGAAGGGCTGTAATTCATTTCTCGAAGTTAAGGGACTAAACAATTTATCATGAAAACTAAACAAAAATACGTAAAATTTACATAAAAGTTACGTAGTGTCCAATAATACGAGTGCACTGTACAATACGGACTTATCGATTTTGTCCCATTTTCCATAAAAAGGACTTCAACCGAGTGTCAAAAGATATGCTTTCCCTTTCTAATCCTCCACAAATTTGAAGTCGCGCGGTAATGCACGCTTGAACACACTCTTCCGCGTCTAGCTGAGCCGGTGAAATAAAATCGCAGCAAACAGTGAGCGACTACAATCCGTTATCGTCCAAGCCACGTATCCTTGTGTTAAATTTAACCTGAATATGAAAGAAGCTCTAAATGTGTAGTTTACAAAAGTGCTGGGATACCTAAAGACTCGATTATCAAACACCTTATAAAAGCAAGTGCTCAATGAAAACCTCACTCAAATAACTCAAATGCCGGAATAGTAAATTCTATATCTTTCTTATTCTATATAAGGGTGGAATAAGCAAAATTCTACACGAGTAGAAAGGCGAGGGGAACGATTCTATGAGTGAACAGTTTTGAATTCCACACGTGTTATAGACTGTTCTATTTTACGACTATCAAATAGAAACAAAAAAACATATATTGAATTGCTAACACCTTAATTTTGGGTGGAGTTGTGGTGAAATCATTACTGATGTCAGTGTCAAACACTAAAAAAGAAAGAAGGCATGTAATAACAATTATTTGGATAAAAATATATAAATTTTAGTATTTATCAATTTTAATTTGAAAAAATAGATAATTAAACAATTTTGACCATCGACATTTTTGACAGTCGGCAATTGCTGTTCTTCTTTTTTCTAAAAAGTGCCATAAAAACACTTACGCTGCATTTCTGGCTCTAACAATTATTACTCAATGACCATATTAGTTATTTTACGTTCACTTTAGAAGACTTTTTCTGCATTTCGATATTTGTGCAAAACTTCTACTCTACTCAGTGCAGTTGATGTAGAAAACGGAACACGCCTATTTTCTCTTTCTGCCAAGTTAACCGTGACATTGAGAGTGCGCCACAAGTATTCATTCCATACCAAGGGCGAAAATGAATACTTTCGCCCTAGGGCTAGAATGAAGCTATTCCATATTCAAAAAATACGTCGGAATATAGAAATTCCATAATAGTCGGAGAAAATATATTTTCTGAAGTAGACTGAGTAGACTGATATTCAGTACAGTACTTGTCTTCAATACAGCTATTTAGCAAATTCCAAACCTTTTATTTGAAACTTGTTTACTATATTTTTAAGTGTCTTTGAACCTATTGCCAGATCAGAGTTATTTCAAATTGTGAATATTTATTTTTTAACACTCCAATAATTGCCTAGTATTTGACCTATTACAAGGTCTGTGATTTATAACCGCAATTTATATATCATATAGCCACACCTCGTATATGAAATTTTATATTCGAAGTGTATCTATATGATATGATACAGACATCTGGTTGATTCTCAACTGTAAGAAGAAGGGCATAGTACGCTGACCGGTTTCTACCTTATTGGGTCTCCTCAAGAGCACCGTAATGCCGTCTAGTTCGGAGTCTTTAATCCAAACTGAAACGTGCGCCTTGTAACAACCTCTATTTTGCTTGTGGGGTTACCAGAAGAAGTTAGCTGGCGCTATCGCCACGTTCAATTGCGAACCACTACCTCGGAGAATTATTTCACCATAGCGGAAGCCTTATGAAATGTAATAAGTTTTCATATACGATTTCATATCTAATTTGCGGTTTTCTACTATACACCTACGTTTCAATCGAAATATCAATAATTTCGAAAAAGTAGTCTAACCATTCCTCGGAGAGGTCAACAACTACCTTCCTGGCTAATACCATGCAGAATAATTAATTACGAGGAACGGTCGGACTACTATTTCGAAATTAATAATATTTCGAATGAAACGTGGGTGTTTAGTAGAACACGGCAATTTATAAATCATATAGACACACCACGTATATGACATTTTATTTTATTTCAACGACTTATTCTACGATCGAATATTTCTCTGAGGTGGTGGTTCGCAATTGGAACTGGAGATGGCGCCAGCTAACTACTTCTCCCAGAATTGATATATAAATTACCATTCATATCATAGACGTAGTACAAAAATTTACTTGATTAAACAGATGAAAACCAGAGTCCTAAAAATTTCCAATACAATATTTCACAATAAAAATCTAAAAATACTCTACAAACTTTTCTATAATAACTCATATCCTTCATATCTTTTGAAACATGTTTTATATAATACTTCTGACAATAGAAATGACATTACTGTTGACATAATACGAAACGAAGAGTGTAGTGACATTTTAACTACTAATATTACATCTCCAACGTATATTTCTTTTTCATATATAAAATCTATCACACCTAAAATTTCTGTAGTATTTGAACCACATAATATAAAAATTGCTAATAAATAGTGTGTTACAATAAAATCAATTTTAAGAAAGATCATATGATTATGAAAATGAATATTACATTGAGGACTCCTTTGAAATTAGCAAAAAATTCAATAATATAATATTGCCACCTAATTATGTTCTTCTAAGTTTAGATGTAGTATCCCTTTTTAGTAATGTACACTCAAATATATGTTTAACAGCCCTTCAACAAAAATGGAGTGATATAAGTAAAAATTGTAAAATTAGTAAAGAAACCCTTTTAGAAGTAATAATATTTATTTTCAATAATACATATTTTTCGTATAATAATATGTACCTCCAACAAATTTTTGAAACACCTATGGGCTCTTCAATATCTCCTATATTAGCGAATTATGTAATGGATTACATTCTAGACTTTGTTATATCTGTTTTACCATTTAAATTGTTTTTCATCAAAAAATATGTGGATGATATAATTTTATCTCTTCCATTGGAAGAAATTGATAATATTCTTTTCTATTTCAATAGCTTTGATCCTCATATACAATTTACTATAGAAAAAGAAAACACAGAACATTTCTTACCTTTTCTTGATACTAAATTCATTAGAAATAATGGAAATAAAATTTTAATTGACTGGTATAAAAAACCAATAAGTTCAGGTAAATACATTAATCCTCCATATCTCTTAAAACGAATTTTGTATAATACTTCTGAAAGAATGACTGACATTTCTAATAACATCACATCAAACTTGAATTATATTGACGCTGAAACTGACAATAATCATATGCCAATTTATGTGTTTCTACCATATATTGAATCAGTTACACCAAAAATTTCTGCAATATTAAAAAATCATAATATAAAAGTTGGTAACAAGCAACATCTTACTATTAGGTCAATCTTCAGTAGAATAAAAGATAAAACTCCTACCAATAAACTGGCTAATATAGTTTATGGGATTCCTTGTGATACTAGTAATAAAAAGTACTATGGTCAATCTAAGAGGTCACTTTCCAACCGAATTACCTCTCACAGGAGTGACAGCAAGTTGTATCCTGACAGATGTGCACTTGCTGAACATGTGTTTTATGAAGGGCATAGCATGAATTATCAATCCGCTAAGGTGTTAACTACAGAAAGGAATTATAAAAAACGTCTGTTTTTAGAAACAGCTTACATCAATCAAGATGTTGATTGTATAAATAAAAAAACAGACCTAAATAATCTTAGTGTAATATACGCATATTTATTAGAATTTGAAAAGCAACATTTAAAAATTTGAGTACAAATCATATAAGTAACATCAAAGTAAAAGAAATCGAAAAAAAATTCATATTGACTTGGTAACATTATTTAATACATATATTGTGTTTTGAAGTTTTATAATAATTTTTGGATACTATTTGAAATGATTTATTATACATATATTTTACAACTTTACCTGCAATCTCGTTAAATAATGTAAGTTTTTTCATATACTCTTTATTTTAATTTTTGACCATATTTTATAATTTTTAGTACTTGAAAATGAATACGATTGTATTCGAAAGCTCGTATAATAAATATTTGTAACAGTACTCTTGGTATCATTGCCACAAACCCAAAAAAAATAATCCTATATATATATATATATATATATATATAAACTTTGGAACGGGGGGTGATTTTGGCATCTAGGAACACCAAAACGAAAAACTGCATTGAAATTTTTCCGAAGTCGCGTCAGGCTACTCTCTACAATAGCCCTATTTCATTCGGAAATAAGCGTAAAATATCTAACGGCATATCACATCAGGAAACTAGAATGTCTGTTTATATTTATTGAACAACATTTTCACTTTAAAAAAAATATATTTTCTCGCGACTAAGAAAAGTCAACTTGTTAATTAAAAAGAACATTGAATGGATCTTCAACGTTCTAAATAGAGAGTTGATTTTGACTTGTGTCTTTTTTTTATAGTTATTAAATATTTCAGAAGTTAACAGTGTAGAATTGTGTTTTGTTTTGAGTAAGAGCTTTTATATCGAATTCTACAACTAAAAGATGACTTTATCAACACGTATTTCACTTCAATAAATATCTTATATAAATTCTGGTGAACCAATTAGTTAAAAACTTTTTTGTAAACAAAAATAAAACGGTTGAAATTCTGGACGTCAAAACATATAAAGCATTAAGTTTTGGAGAATGCGCATGTTATGAGAAATAGGGGTTAAAACTATCTTTCATTAATAAAAATATTGGAAATATTATTGAGAAAATTATTTTTTCAAGTAAGTAGAAAAAAAAAGATATACTAAATGTGAGCTAATTCAATTTTTAATGAAATTTTTCAAATGTAGGAGTATATAGAAATGTAGTTCGGAGCACTTTGTGACTTTTAAAAAAAATTTTAGTTTCAAAATATGAACTAATTCCAAATAACTTTGGAAATTTCAATAGTATAAATAGATTTTATTACCACAACGTATATAATAAAGATCTTACTACAAAAAGCCGTTAAAATATATGAGTAAACCACAATACACTCACAACGGTATGCTTACGCGCATCGAACGTTTGGCGTCTGACGTCACTGAGATGCAATATACATTTCTATATTATGGCCACGAATGCCACCCTCGGTAGCATCAATAGGTATTTATGGCGATATTTGTTTGACGGGATAATTATACAAATTTTTATTGTTCATACTAAGAGATAATTTATATTATAATAATTAAAATAAACTTTACTGAAACAGAAAAATAATTGAACCTTTTTGAATTGAGTCAAAAGCCACATTTAAGGACAAGTCCAAGTAGGGGGGTTTCAGGGGTAATCTGGATGCATTAAAACTCACTTATTTAAAAATTACATGAAATTAAAAAAGGTGTTTCGTATTCAAATATTAACTGTTCCGATCTCACTTTCTTTTTAACGTTCGTAAATTTTGAAAGTTTTTTTTCCATTATCGCTTTCAAATTTTGCAAACTTATTTGTTTATTTAGATCTCGCAGTATAATGTAAGTTCTTGTTCGACTCAAACAAGAAATCACTTCATATGGGATTTCAATTAGTTTTTGACCTACAATACTAAAAGTTTTATCAGTCAAAATTTTGAAAATATTTTCTTCTTTTGATAAAGATGTTCCGTGGAGTGATCGAAACTCGGATTCAAGAATTTCCGTAGGTTTCAAAAGATCTTGATTTGGCTGTAATAAACCACCCCTCTATAGGAAATGTACCGAATCTTGAGCTCCAACGGAAATCATCTCGCTGGTTTTAGTACTTAAATTGAATTTATCATTAAATCTGTACGCTATGTACCCTGCTAGATATTTAAGAGCTTCTTGACGAATTATTTAGGGAACTTCCAAAGGTTGTCAATAACTGTAGAGACTCGTCGTCAGGAATATATTCTGGTTGAGTGAATGTATATGGAATAAATGTTTCTTCTTCTTCAAGTATACGGGTATTTGTTATCTGAATATTTTTGGAGACATTAGATAGTAGTGTTTCAGTTGAGCAGATGGGACGCGATTCTTCTGATTCTAATGGTTGTATTAGACATGTTTCACCAGATTCCTCTGTATTTTTGTTCTCTGTAAAAATTGCCGCCGAGTTTTTACCTAATATATACCACCTCAAACGATACATAAAATCTAGAGGTTCTGGACGGTATGCCTCTCATATAAGAGAAGAAGTTTTCAACAACGTCTTGATTTAGACGCGAGGTCAAGATGTAATCGACTCCTTTATAGTTTTCCTGAAGATAAGAAAACAATTCTTCGAGTGACCTATTTGACAACAGAATACCTTTTTGAAACGGAATGAGAGACTTATGTTTGCCCACGGTCATATTCCCAATAGTTTCGGTGACCTCTTTTAACACTTTTTCCGGCTTATCTAAATCTACTCCATACGAATTTTTAGTTGTACAATTTGCTACAATTTTTGTATGGGAATTAAAAAGATCAAATAATAAATGATTGGTTTGAACTGTACAAAATCCGAAACTTCCTTCCACGGTAAAACAGATGGCAGTAGCCTATTTTCTCCACAAAACCGAATACTTTTTGCAACAGAATTAGATAATAGTTGAACGGCTGGTTTAACTTTTTGTCTTTCGGAACCTTTTAACCCTTCGGTAGGCGCAAGTTGAACTTGTTCATTAGTGGGCGCACACGGTGTACGAGACCGGTTAAAATAAATAGACTTGAGAGACTACTAATAAGTGTTTTGTTGAAACTATAAGTTTTTTGAACAGTTTATCACAATTATATGACATTTGCTTGACAACATTCCTTTTACATTATTTTCAAACAGGGAGCTGAAAAAACTACACAATTGCGGTTATATTGTTTTTGTTCAATTCCAAAGCAATAACTAAAAAAATATTCTTATACATTCGACCTCAAAGTTATTCTTCAATATACTGGAAGCACTAAAATAATTAAAACCAGTAATAAAATTACTATACATAGACGTACCCGGAACATAAAAAAGAGGTACAAAAATCAGCGATGAGAATCGTAGCAATTTACACATGCTCTAAACACAAAAATTTAGCACATAGTTCACAATAATATTTTGTTTTCAGTTTTTTCTCCCTTTACAGTCATCACATCTTCCAGTTTGCCCTGGATTTCTCTGAGCTGGCTCATCCTCTTGCGGATCTTGCAGTTTACACAGTTCTTCCAGTCGCATTCTAATACTTGCTGGGATATGTCGATTCAGATACCTATTTTTTTGATGGTTGTACGTCAAAGCAAAAGCTAGTTCTGTTACCATTTGTCGTCTTAGTTTTGTTGAATTGATTGTTACAGCTATAAATAACGAACGCGTTTATTCCTGTAACATTCAATAAACTATAAAAAATCACCATGGGCCATCTTCTGGAACAACATGCTACATTGTACTGTGCACACAATTGGTCCACAGTATCGGCACCACTTTTCGTTGAATTATACTGTAATATTATTACTGGTTTACCAGATTCCTCATCAACATCATCGCCGTGATGCATTGTTGAGTAGAATATATCATTTTTATTTTTTTTCGGTTTATATGACACCAAGGTTCCTCCGCAGCCAAAAGCAAATACACTAGATCCAATTGGCCTACTTTGTGCTTGGTTGAAAAAATCAGGTATATCCCCTCTTTTGCCCTTTACAGTTCCAACTAAGGTTAGACCATTTCGTTTTAGTTCTATACCAAGTGCAGCGCTAGTGTACCAGTTGTCTGTTGTAACATTTCTGTTCGAATTATAAAGGTGCTCACATGCTCTTTCAGTTATAGCTTTCGTACTGTTGTTTAGACTGAACGGGCCCGCTGGTTGTGGCCCAACTCAACTTCCACATGACTAGCGTAAAATAATTTCGCATCACAAGTAGCGAATATTTTCAAATCATATCTATTCGGTTTACTTGGGCCCGCTGGTTGTGTCCCAACATAACTTCCATATGACTAGTGTAAAATAGTTTCCCGTCACAAGTAGCGAATATTTCCAAACCATATCTATTCGGTTTATTTGGGATGTACTGGCGGAAAGGACATCTGCCTCTGAAGTCTTCCAGTTTCTCATCAACAGTAACAAATTGAGAATGAGAGAAACTGTTCTTTTGATTTTCATTCCATTTTGTCAGTATAGTTCTAATTGGAGCTAGTTTGTCTAAAACAGATCTCTTAGCTCTAGTATGTACGTCGTCAAATCGAATATATCTTAGTAAAACTTTAAATCTTCTCTCGTTCATTGTTACCCGGAAAAGTTCTATACCAGTCCAATCTGTGTTTCATAAGTCAGTAGTATTCAAATGACTTTCCTAACACCTGCAAGATAAAATAATCCAATTAGGGCTCGAATTTCGTCAATATTGGTTGGCAAAATATCACTCTCGCGAACAAAATGTGAACTTTCTGAATACATTTTTTTGTTTGTCTCATCAACAATTATTTGTAGCATGTTTAGATCGAATAGAGTACCCCAAATATCATCAATTTTAGTTTTAATTTTCACATTAAGTCTTGGGCCTGGTAGCTGCATCACTATTTTTTCTCTACGAGTTCTGACGTTTTTAAGAGGTACATGCTTGGCCCATTTGGTAATTTTATCTTTCCCTATGAAATGAGGTCCAATAGTATTTCCAGTTCCCTTTTTTTCGTTTTCCTCGATTTCTTCTTCTGTATCGCTATCTTCAGATCTCTCTTCCACAACATCGTTTTCGGTTGTTTCTTCCTCATCATCAAATTCTTCTTCTGTCTGGACTTCTTCAAAAAGTCGCAACAATCGCTGCTGATCTCTTTCGTAGTTCATTTTAATTTGAATTTCAAAACCTAAAATTATAAGAAATTCTATAATTTAAAGCTTTTTAAGTATATTTCTTATAATACCTCAGTGGGCGCACACGGTGTCCTGCACCGGGTTTTCAAATTGCTCTGCCGCTTTCTAAAGTACTGCACTCCGCGACTAGAACTGACTGGCTGACCATGAAACGGGAAGGTACACGGACGCATAATACCGATTATTTACGATACGTCGTTTCTTAACTCCGCCCGGTGTCCAAGACCGGCTGCGCCTACTGAACGGTTAAATCTAAGTGGTATCGGTTAATTTTATATGCGATGGTTAATTCGGACGACGACAGTTGCAACAAATTCTCAAAACAATCCCTATTAATTAATGTGTTCTATGTGGTTCCTTAATAATGTAATTAGATGAGGAACTTGACTGTCTCGACCCTTACTTCGTGGAATTGTCAATTTTTTAGCATTTTCAATAACTTGTATTATATTGTGGAATTAACTAGAGACCTTGAGTTTCATTTAAAAACACTAATAGATGAGGAACGTCACCAAACACATATATGTTTAACAAACTATTGCTAGGGTGTGGAGAACAACAATTTTGGTCATGTCCAATATTCAGTTGTGACCCAGCTTTAACGTTAGATGAACATTAATCACTGACAATACCCACAACTGTGAAACCCGTATCAAAAAGTTTTGATATTATAGAAGATAATACGTCGATAGGCATTGCTTGATTGAAATTATAATGAACAGGTTGCTTCCAGTTACTAAAAATACCACGTGCTATTACCGTTTGACACGTTTTATGTGGCCCTATTACTTTTTATGTCGTTTCTCAATATTTATGTGATTAGATAAATGTATTTCGTCAAATGATAAAATAAACAATTTTTCAATATTCTGCATATCAGAAGATTTTTTAGCCATTAAAATTATAACTTCATTCAGAATGCCCGGTTTTACTGAAAGTGTCGATGCCCATCTGCGCAGTGTCGAAAGCGCCGGTAAAGGATAACCATTTGTTCTTAAGTAGCGTTTTGCTTTGGGGCTAACGCTCTGTAAGGATATCGAACATGCTATTTCATCTGGCGACCATCGTTTGGCTGTACATTTTGAGTGTACGATTCTTTTGATTTGACCTTCTGACAAAAATTGTCGCAGTCCAGTTTTCATCTGCTCCAACTCAACTTTCAGTGCACAATTCTCATTGACAAGGAAATTGTTTTCTTTCAGTAGTGTTGCAACTTTTGTTTGAAGTTCAAGTATTTGTTTTTCATCCTCACTGAAATAGAAGAATAAGAATCCACAGTAACTGTCTCAACCCTTACTTCGTGGAATCTACTCATATTACTATTGTAAATGAAACTTACTGTTTCTAGATAACTCCACAAAAAACTCTAAAAAAATGTTAAAAATTCTAAGAAATTTGACAATTGTTTCGATATTAAATAGCATCGTCAGAATGTAACTTCTGTCATTCTGACGATGATATTTAATATCGAAACAATTGTCAAAGTTCTTAGAATTTTTAACATTTTTTTCCATATATTGTGGAATTATCTAGAAACAATAAGTTTCATTTAAAACAGTAAAATAAGAATCCACGTGACGATTTTTGATTTCTTAAGTTTACCTTACAGATGCTCGACTTAATGTAATGTCACCTTCCGTTATTCCTATTTTATCTTCACAACTTTGGGAAGTGATCGAGGCAGAGGACATTGTAGCTCCCGCTAGGCATTCAGCTACCAATCGCCTTCGTTTTTTTCGAACTACTCCATCAGAATTTCTAGTATTTTCCCTTTTACCGAGCAGTTTCAAAGTGGGGATTGTATCATATTTTAAATTTCTTATATTTTTCCCTGTATAATTTGAAAGTTCCTGTCTTACAGAAATATCTTCGGAACAATCTTTCTCAACATGTAATGAGCAAATACATGCTATAAGGAAAACAAATGTGTAAACATAGTGATCAGTGATCAGTAATCATTTTTGTAATATTTACCGTTTTTTCAATTAATGTCGTCTTGCCGGCGACACGCAGTTAACCACAGTTTACAAATTTCATCATTTTTGGGAACTTAAAATATCTAATGTCTGTTACCTTAGTTTTCCTATTGTAATTTGCACATCCATAAACAGCGCAACTGGGCATTTCAACCACTGACCGTTCTAACTAAATTGAACAGCAAATTAGAGTATTTAAATGTTCGTAATTATAATAAAACCGCAAACATTCAAAACACACATTCCACCGTTCACGTCGACTAATTCTAACAGTGAAACACTATGGGCCTTGTGGGGTTAAATCGAAGAAAACTAAAACACTTTGTATATCGGCCCGTGTTCTACGATCGGTGCATGCATCGCAAATACGCCATCTGCGCGCAGAGGACGAATTTTCGTTTCCAGTCGATCATACCGTTGTTAGTGTATCGTGGAGTAAACTGAATTTATAACATCCTATTCGCTGATCATGCATGTAGGTCAGCTATCATCTTCCTCCTCGCTTATGGTTACATTTCTCCTCCCTCCTTTGGTTCTGACTTCGTCCTCGAAGTCTTGGGGATATTTTCGAATAACTCGTCCAATATTTGGTAGATTTTCTAATGGTTCAATTGGTTGGATTTGACCGTGAGTTTCTGGGATTTTCAGCTTTTCTAGTTTGATTTTATGGTCTGGTGTGAGCTTCATGGGTACGGCTTCTGGAACGGAAATTTCTTGAATTGTTTTCTTTGTGTAGAGTACACCTTCAATGGCGATTGGTTCATCGGTTAGCAGGATGCTGGTTAATTAATGTTGTTAATTAATGAAATGTACCAACATGTCCATATTTCAGCCTTGAAAAAGAAAAGAAAATTTTTCGAAACGTTGGGTAGTAAATAAGAGTTTCATTCAGCCCTACTTACGACGGAATCCCTAAGATATTGAGAGATTTTTGATTTATATATATATATATATATATATATATATATATATATATATATATATATATATATATATATAGCCAGATCATATCAGAACCTCGCTAGCCAACGAAATCGGAGAATATTTCTATTGCGATGCAAGGACAACAACATCCAACCGAATTAAATTTTAACGTGTCTCATATAAATGTAACAGGTACGTGCCTTAGAATCAAATTTAACAATTTTATAAAATACACTAAATTAAAAATTATAAATTTAAGTATTTATGATACAATACAAAACATAAAACTATTCAATTCTTTAATTACAAATGAAACTAATAAAATAATTAATATTATTCCTGAGAATATCCTTGAACAATTTTTAAAATTGGAGAAAGATAAATATGAAAAACAGTTTAATAGAATTGAAGAAAAAAATAAAAACAAACTTAATAAATTAATTGCACAAACCACATGCGAAGATATTGAAATTAACACAACAAAATGGATTCAAAATCTATCAAATACAGATATTCCTGCCAATATAGCAAATGTGTTGGCGTTGGGTTGCGATCCCATACAATACGGAAAATGAGCTACCCTGCACAGAGTATATTGCATGCATTGAAACCGCGATTGCAAATCAACCTGAACACACACAAAATATTATTAGAGCCGAAGCTGTTAATGCTATCACTAACCACAAAACTAAACTTCGTCATTATAAAGGTAAAACCAACAATAGAATACAGAAAGATTTACAAAAAAAATGTAAAAAAACCAAACATTTCATTAAAAATCACCCTCAGATCACGGTACTACAACCTGATAAAAGTAATAAAACTGTAATAATGAACACTACAGATTATGAAACAAAAATGAATGAAATATTAAATAATACAAATGTATATCAAAAAATCAAATCTGATCAGACAAAGTCCTCCCAAGAAAAAAATAATAAATTTGTTAAAAAACTTTTAGATAATCAATCAATTAGTGCAACGGAAGCTAAGCAATTACAAACATATAATGCCATACCACCAAGAATTTACGGTTTACCTAAATTATATAAACCTGACATACCATTACGGCCAATAGTTTCCTATGTTCAATCTTCCTTTCACAAACTGTCTAAATATTTATCAAGCTGTCTCTCACAAACAATCAACAAGAATGAATTCTATATAAAAGATTAGTTTACACTTAAACACTTTTTACACACTGTTGAAATACCAAACAATTATAGCATTATTTCTCTAGACGTGGTCTCAATGTATACCAACATTCCAAACGAGAACTAATAACCCATATATTAAAACATAAATTGAGATTATTAAAAGAACACACAACTCTCACATATGAAGAATTCATAGAAGGAATAATGCTAATCCAAAACAATAATTTTTTTCAATATAGAAAAGATTTTTTTGGAACAACTCAATGGGTGCACTATGGGTTCAACAATTTCATCAACCCTTGCACAAATTGTAATGGAATATCTTGAAGAAAATGTGCTTAATCAAATAAATTTCGATATATTCTTTTTTTTAAAATACGTTGATGATTGCTTAGCTGCCGTTCCATCCAATCAAATAAATCATATATTGACTACTTTCAATAATTTTCATCCAAAGCGTCAATTCACAATAGAAACAGAGCAGAACAATACCATAAATTTTCTGGACATGACACTTATTAAAAGTAGAGAAAATAAAATCACAACCAAACATTTTATTAAAGAAACATCATCAGGTCGCTACATGAATTACCACTCCCACCATCCTAATTCCGAAAAAAACAGCGTAATCATAGGATTAGTAGATGGAGCCATTACACTCACATCACCTGAATATCGTCCAGAAATTCCATATCAAACAGTCACTATCCTTCCAAACATATTGACAGAATTATTAAACAACGCACACATAAATTTTACAATAGTCAAATCCAACCAACACAAACCAATACACTAGCCCCTCTTACATACATCGCAATGCCATACACAAATCAATTCAGAAAAACTGAACTATATATTATCTAAACATAACATAAAAGTTTGTCATAGGGCACAAAATACTCTATCACCATTGTTCTCCAAATTAAAAAGTCCAATAAATGATTCAAAAAATCTAACGTCATTTATTCTATACCATGTATAGACTGTCCCAAAAAATATATAGGTATGACAACCCAACATCTTGAAAATAGACTTGCCATAAATATACAAAAAACGCCTCCACTGCGCTTCATAAACATGTGAAAAATGAAAAACATAAATTTGACTTTAATAATACTAAAATAATAAACCAAGATTCTAATTACGCAAACCTAACAATAAAAGAAATTATACATATAAAAAAGGAGAACAATGCAGTAAACGATAAACAAGATATCAAAAATCTAAGCCAGATATATTATAATTTATTATAATAATAACATCAACTTGTTGAATGTCCCTGGTATATTGTAAACCGTTGTTTCTAAGGCAGGTACTTTCGATTTCATTATTTTTGAAATTGTTTTAATAATTACCAGTTTATGTCGTCTCTATGTGTACATTTAATTTTAATAGTTCAATCGTTTTCAATTTATTATTTTAACATCAATGTAAACATTTTTGAAAATGCTCCGAACTCGGGAGCGAAACGTTAAATAAAAATATAATTTGATACATTATTTATGATTAACCTGATACCCAAGAACAATGAAAGGAATTATATATATATATATATATATATATATATATTATTGTGGTTTGCTATTTGTGTTTTAAAACCTTCTTATCAATAAATTTATATTGTGGTTTACTCAGTGTGAGAAACCTAATTATTATTGTTCAGTGCATTTACTGTTTTAAACTTTATATTATAAGTGACAAAAACCAATTTTTTATTAATTAAAAAGTTTCAAATAAAAAATGAAATTCTTGCTTTTCTTTTCTCTACAAATTTTTAGAGAACGGTCCTGTACATTCTGTTTCGATACCCCTCTCCAGTTACGATACGTCTGATCCATGATGCCAACTGATAAATTAAACAATAGTCTAGAAATGAAATTCACCAACAATGCAGTTAAATCTTTTCAAATAGAAAACGTTATTTAATGCGAAATTAAGGAAAACAAAGACATTATTCAAATACAAAATTTTAAAAGGAATAACTTATCTACAGTGATCGTTCATTCAATACACATTCACACGAATGGATTATTATTAAATATAGTTACAACTATGCAACATATTATACACACTAAATAGATCATATGATGTCAAAAACCACCAAAACATAATATGGCGGATACGGTGATGATTAATGTCTTTGAAATTTCAAAGTTTAACGATATACACACAATACAAGTGAGTTTATTTAACTTTTTAAAACGAAATGGTTTTTAAATACATGTTCACTTATGTCCAATTCGCCTTGTTTAATTCTTCCTGGGATATTCTACAGTCTCTCCTGTTTGGGTATAAACCAAAGATGATGTTATATTTCATCTACATCAATACATCTTTGATGATGATATATACATTCACGGCGTGTAGTGGCATTCGCGCCTATTAAAATCGCGGTAGCTGTGGTGTCCGCGGCACTATGACATCCGATATACGGACGTCACAGTGCATCGAGCTCCAAAATATCGCAAACGGTTCAGTGAATGCTAGGGAATCTATTGCTGATGGAATCAGCAGGACGTCACTTTGGTCGGTTTTTATATAAACCTAAACACCAAGGTTCACAAGGTTGATTTTCGAATGGGTATATTTTTCTACTTCACTATAGCAGATAGCAGTCAAATTTTTTTTGTGAAAATTCCGAAAACTTAAATACAATCAGATTACTAGGTGGATTGTTCGTAGTTGAGCTAGAATCTTGTATTTCAGAAAAATTTACTAATTTCGGAGACGTTGAAACTCTCTCTGGCATATACAGGGTGTATCAATGATAACTGTATGGACGATACCTGCATTCTAATTTGATCTAAGGAAAAAATGTCTTAAATGAAAGTTGTAGAGAGCACTATAATTTATGTATACACTAGAAATTTCCCCCAACATCATAGCGGTTTGGTGTTGGGAAAAAACTCTGGTTTGTTCATTACTACACAATTGGTTCCAAACAGTGCTGTGCAAAAATGAAAGCTATGTTCCAATATACAGGTTGTCTGATAAATGAAAACTTAACATGTGCAAATGGTTCTACTGTTGTGATGTCTGTATACAGGGTGTCCCAGTCCGACATACAATCAATTCTAGAGCTCGATATAGGACGACTGAAATCAACTTACCTTTATATGCGTATTGAGCCGTGTGAGGTTGATGAAGGTTTTTTTTCGTACTAATAATTCGAGACCCGTGAAAAGTTAGGCTCTGAATTTTGAAGAGAAACTTTTAAACAGAATTTCAAAAAGAAAAGTGTAAACACAAAATTTGTAAACTCTTGAATTCACTTGAATTGCTAGACTTAGGTGTAACGCTAATGAAGATCATATCAAAAGAATAAGGAATCTAAAGAGATAATGAAGTAGTGAGGAATCCATTATGACTGTGTTCACGTTTTCAAATCAGTATCATCATTACAACTCTTCTCTATTGTGCGTTTTAAATAGAATAGACATAAAAAAATATTCAATGAAACTGATACAAATATTCGTACAAGAAATAAACAGCTTCAAAGATTATAACTAACTATTCCGCATCTGTGGCCCTGGACAAAATTCTATTATAAAATTGTCACTTGTATACACTTCGGGGGATGTATCTTGCTAACAAACCGAAATTTCTCCAAAAATAACCAAAAATATAGTATATCTGGATTTATAGGACCCGCTGTACTTGTTCTAATCTTCTGAAAATTAGAGTATATATGGGAGACATCTTGATCAATATTCAATCATGAAATTATGCAATTTTATACACTCTGGAGGCTGTATCGTGCTAACAAACTGAAAATTCTCCAAAAATGATAAAAATTTGCTACTTCAAGTACTATAGAACCCGTTGTACTGGCGTTAGTGAGCTGAATATCAATAGGTTTAATCTTTGAGATGCTCTGAATAATATCCAATCATAAAATTGGTTACTTGTATATACTCCGGAGGCTGTATCGTGCTAACAACCCGAAATTTGTCCAAAAATGACAAAAATATCGTACTCAAAGTACTATGTCACCTGTTGTACTGGTGAGCTGAATATCAATAGGGTTCATCTGTGTGATGTCCTGAATACTATTTAATCATAAAATTAGTAACTTGTTGAACTCCAGAGGTTGTATCGTGCTAACAAACTGAAATTTCTCAAAAAATGACAAAAAAGTCGTACTTCAAGTACCATAGCACCCGTTGTAATTTCTTTGGTGAGCTGAAAATCAATAAGGTTCATCTGTAACATGTACTCAACAATATGGAATTATAAAATTGGTGACTTGTTGCACTCCGGAGGTTGTATCGTGCTAACCAGACATGTAACGGAAAGTGGCCGACGATAACGACGACGACGACGACGACATACACACATGATTTTTTTTCTTCTAAAAACCATTTTTTGTGTTGTTGTTGATATATTACGTGAAAATAACTCAAAAAAAATTTTAAAATTCCAACTTTTTTTGGGGCAAACCAATACTTTTCTCGCATATTAGATAGGTTGGGCGAAAAAGTAAAAAATTTCCTACATTATATTTCTCATTTTACCTACTGACACATCTTGGATTCTGCTGGATGCCACGGGCATGTGACAGCTTTCCTTTCATAATACTTTTCATGTGAATGATATATACATATAAGGCCTAATGATAGCTCAGTGTGCCGAAACTAGTTGCACCTCCAACTTGTAGTAATATATGCTGTAGTACGGAGTTTGCGTTTTACCTATTGCTATTTGCCTACAGACTACATTTGAGATGGAGAGTATTTTTCATTTACTTTAATGTAAGTTATAATCTCTGATAAACCACAAATATAAATTGAAAATCATTTTAGATATTTTTGGTAGTAGTAAAAATAAAACGTCAATTATTCACTAGTTCATTATTAGTTTGTTTGTTTACAGAGCTGATTTCAAGTTTTATTTCGTCGATATAGATGATAAGTATTTCCAAATATGATAATAAAAGAGTATATAAAATGAGTAAGGTGTCTGTCATTTGTAATAAAGTATGTCAATGAACAATTATAGTTACGCACAAAGACATTTTCACGTTCTTCTCCACTGAACAAAAGCCATGTTTCTAGCAAAGAAACTCGCACCATTATGGAATCAATCTTTGGTAATGCCGGCCATATATACGCTACGGTCTACCGGAGAGGTCTGCCTGTGCAGTTATGCCAGCGCAGGTAGACCGAAGCGTGTGTTGGAATAGACATGTGCAATTTTTTAACCTGCACAGGTGACCGGCGCAAGATCGAAAATCAATTCTTTTGAGTGACACCGTACAGTGAACCTGTGCATGTGTTCGTGTCCTCCGGTCACATGTGCAGGTCGCGCTAGTTGTTTTCTATTGTCTGTCCTAGACGGTCATCGCATCGTATTGCCACGTAAATCAACAAGCGACAATGGCGCCAACATATTCAACTAAAAAAGTGCTTGGAGATTTCATCGAAATATATAGAACTCATCCATGTCTTTGGCAAATCAAAAGCAAATATTGCCATGATCGAGACAAAAAAAAGCTGCTTATAAATTGCTCATAGATAAATTAAGAGAAATTGAGCCAGATGCGAACAAAGCAGTAGTTGTGCGAAAAACGAATAATTTGAGAAGCAATGTTGGAAGGAAAAGAAGAAACACGAAGAATATTTAAAGTCTAGGGCATATGCTAATGATGTATACTATATAAAAATGTGATATTACGATTTATTCCATTTCTGACATGATGAATGCACTCCCAGGGAATCTTCATCCAACT
The DNA here is from genome assembly GCA_963921935.1 of Galeruca laticollis. NCBI lineage: Eukaryota > Metazoa > Arthropoda > Insecta > Coleoptera > Chrysomelidae > Galeruca > Galeruca laticollis. The sequence goes on from OY998176.1 coordinate 181,639,292, forward strand.
TGGATAGTGATGACGAAAATAGTTGTGAGGTAAGTAGAATATTTGCGCTTAGTAATGTAATTTTCATTAAGTTGACTAAAACACAAGATTATTAACATTTTGAATCACACGAATGCCTATAACTATGTAGAACTACTTAGCTCGTATCAACCTAATTTATATGATTATCTTGCCACGGTACTGTTCCCTCATAATCAGAATATTTCATAAAATTTTCTCGGATAATCTTCGCGTTGTTAAAAGTATTTCCTGGGTTTTTCATGGTACTATTTTGTGAATTATATCCTCCAGAAATTATTGTCCCGTTTTGAGAGTTTTCTCGATAGAAATATGTTTGAGGTGCATAAGACTTTTTTCGTACTTCCGGGTCTAAAGTGACAACTTCACTCCCTTGTGACTCCGGGATTAAATATTGACGAAACTCCCGGAACGATTAAATCACAAACAAACGAATTTAAGGGATATTTTATTGAAAAATATAATTAATTAGAATGGTAATTAACGTTAATATTCAAATTAATATTGTGACAGTTCGTCATATTGACCAGTCTTTCCTGGGTTAATGCAGCAGGTAACTGACGAGTAACAGATAGTTTTCTAGATTTCGGTGGTAACAATTCTTCACCTACTTCGGCTGCTCTTTTATCAATATCAGATACACCTTCTTCACTCATGATACCAATAATTATCAATAACAATGTTTCTTTACAATGACACTAGTAATGACAATGTTTCTAAATTATAACTGTCACAACGCAATGTTACTATGGTAACTTATTTTAAAGACAGTTTATTAAATGAGTTGAAGAGAGAAAAAACTGATTGAAATTATTGAAATAATTAATAAAATCATACCGGAAGTACGAAAAGTATCGTATATTACTTGCGACTGAAGTACATTTAATCCTTCAGGTAAATTATGGCCCTCCCTGCGGTCGGGCCATAAACTTTACCTTCAGGATTAAATGTACTACTTCAGTCCCGCGGTATATAATATACTATTTGAGTATTCAATTAAAAAGTTATGTAATGCACAGGAAGCTTGAACTACTTTATCGATATTTTCGGGTTCTAATTTATATGAGTATAAAATATACTAAATCGTGATGCCAGTTTCCCGAAAGCGTTTTCTACAGTGCGTCTGGCGCGAGGTAATCTGTAATTCAGGATTTTTCTTTCTTGCGATGTTAAATCTGCCTGCCGAAACGGTTTTATCATGTCGGGGCGTAATGGAAACGCGTCGTCTGCCACGAATACATATGGCAAATTTCGGTTACTGCCTGTTAACGTTTCACTGCTTGGAATATGTAATTCACTGTTTTCTGATTTTTCAAAAATACAGTATTTTGTAGTAATCCTCCATGGGATATTCTATCATTCATACCAAAGTCTATATAAACAAATTGGTAATTTGCATTAACAATTGCCATAAGAACCAGACTACGATGTCTTTTATAATTATGAAAATACGATCCACTATTAGCCGGTGGAACAATCGCTATGTGCTTACTATCTATTGTACTAAGACAATGAGGAAAGTTCCATCGTTCTTCATACATCTTTGCTATGTCTTTCCATTCTTGTTCAGATGTAGGAAACTGAAATATAAAAATAACAGCATTATCTTACATATTCTATCATAAAAAAACTAGGTACTTATTATATACAGTTGTTGTTTTCAGATAGACAACACTCAAGAATCTTCGACTGCCGATCAGCAATATTCATCCAACAGTGAATCAACTGACAATAATGAGGCCCAATCAACGTCGTCAAATAATAATTCATCTCGTCCACCAAAACCGGGTAAAGCAAAAAGAAGAGATGAAACCATAACAAATGAATTGTTGGAATCGGTACAAGATCATTTTAAACGTCCACGTTCCTTACCAGAAGACCGTTGTAAAATTTTTGGCAAAAATGTGGCGATGAAACTGAGGGCTTTAGATACGAAACAAATGTTTGTCGCAGAAAAACTTATTAATTCTTCACTTTTTGAAGCAGAAATGGGACACCTCAATCCGATACACGCCTATATCAACATAAGAGATATTTTGAGACAAAATCAACGAATCAACAGGTTTATTATCAAACGTCTCCTATTTCCAATATGACATATACCCCTGTAAGTTCTATTCCTTCAGAAAGTCCTAGCTCACCCTGCCATCCTTTTCTCTCCGGTCAACATTCAGAGCATTTATCTCAATCATTTAAAACTAGCCATCTAATCAACAGTCATCAAGCCAATCCTTACTCTACATAAATGCAAACACCTACAATTCCGGGAAACCAACCCAGTGAAACAGAGGTAGTTGTATCGATTCCAGATTCTGTATGTATAATTTGTACGCGATCCTTGCATTTTTGTAGTTTTAATTCTCTCAATAAGCATTATCCGTAATAATTGACAGTGTTTTAATTACTCACATTCAAATAATCTCTTCTAAGAACTTTATACAAGACCTCACATGTTCCAGGAATAATTCTTCCAAGCGCTTGAGGTGAATTAATTGCTGAAAATTTTAGGTTCCCATAACTTCTGCCGGTTGCGAGAAATCTCAAAGTAATCTTTTGTGCGGAGAAATACTATTTCTCATAACTATATTTTTCTATTATCATAGGAGTAACCATTGCAAGTAATTTCATGTATGTTTTCTTGTCCATTCTGAGATAGTTTCTAAAATCATCAGGTTCGAATTTCAATTCGTTCAATAAGTTGACGTGACTTTGAGTTCTCCTTTTCAATAACCAATGCTTGCACCACATTTTCCGCTTCCTTTTCATTGTTTGTGTATCATTTTTCTTCAAAATAAACGCAAGGCATATCAATGCCAGTGCGTCATCGTCCTCAATCGATGCCATCGAGAAAAGAACTGAAGACCGCTCCGGTATACCGAAACGTCCCCATATACGCTACCGACCTCCGCAGGTCAACTTGCACAGGTAACATCTCCGGTAGACCGTAGCGTATATGGCCGCCATAAGTTACAACCATTTCTTTTGATGGATCCAGTCTCCAATGTGATAAGAATCGTAAAATAGTATCATTGTTCACACAAATTATCAAGAATAATAGTTCACACTTGTAACTGCGTTATGAGGAATAAGTCCACTTGTTCGTGCAGTGACGTCATCGCGCTCTGATTTGTGTTCGCAGTCACGTGATAATGGGTTATAAATAACGCAATTCAAATTAATTTTATTCAATTTAAGACGAGTAATAAGGTTATAAAAATGTTACTTCAGGTTTCTAAAAACTGTCTTTTATGCGTAAAATATAGCTTTATATGGATTTGTAATAACCGCCAACATTCCAATTACTAGAATATATGTTTCATTCTCCTCTCTCAAAAAAAAACAAATTCATATTTAAAATTACTGGAAGTCACTTCGTACGCGATCTGTAAACAACATACCGGACGCAACGATTCTTGAACAAACACAAATCTACCTACTAATATTCTGTCAAGGTCCCAGTGTTGCCAAATAATAGGAAGCCACTGTGTGCGTGATCTCAATTCATTGTGGATGCTTTATATACATATTGAGTATATCGGGGGATAAAGTGGCATCCGTATAGATTCGTAGTATATATAAAAGTGCCGTCTTTTTTTTAATATTGTACTTCTTCCCCTCCTTCGATTTTTACTAATTTCGTTCTTTTCAATTCATAAACGTAGCCGCTACAAATTTTTTTAGGTGGATAAAACTTTTTATTAAAAATCACCCTTTAAAAATTCGTAGCGGCTACGTTTATGGATTGGAAGGAATAAAATCGAAAAAGGGAGGTGTGTACAATCATAAAAAAAATACGGCATTTTTCCACAGGCATTACAAACCGAGTTATAGAACAACAAAGTTGAAATAATAAAATAATTCAACACCCTGTATCTCATGAACGACAAGACATCACACATGTTTATGAGAACTTTTTGTCATAAAATGGAGTGATAAAGCGCCCACTACAATATTTGAGATTACTTAAGAAACACCCGTATATAAAGAGAACGTATATTTATTTGGAATATGTACTGTTTATTTTTTGTACGAACATTTCAATTTTCAATAAATATTTTTTATGTCTATTCTATCTAAAACGCACAATAGAGAAGAGCTTTAATGATGATACTGATCTGAAACCTTTTACAGAGTCACGATGGATTCCTCACTACTTCAATATCTCTTCAGATTTCTTATTCTTTTGATTTGATCTTCATTAGCGTTACACCTAGGTCTAGCAATTCAATTCACACTTTTCATTTTGAAATTCTGTTTCAAATTTTTTTTTCAAAATTCAGAGCCTAACTTTTCACGGGTTTCGAATTATTCAAGAGTATGAAAAAAACCTTCATCAAACAACAGACATCACACCAGTAGAACCATTAGCACATGTTTAAGTTTTGCATTCATCAGACTGCCTATATATTGGAACATAGCTCTCATTTTTGCTCTGCACTTTTTGGAACCGGTGGTGTAGTAATGAAGAGACCAAACCGCTATGGTGGGAAAAAACTCTAGTGTATACATAGCTTTTATTGCTCTCTACAACTTTCATTTAAGACATTTTTTGCCTTAGATCAATTAAGGATGCAGTTATCGTCCTCACAGTTATCCTTGATAAACGCTGTATATGCCAGAGAGAGTTTCAACATCTCCGAAATTTTTGTAAAATTCAATATTCTAGGTCAACTACTTACAATCCACCTAGTAATCCGATTGCAATTAGGTTTTCAGGATTTTCACAAAAAAAACTGTACTTCTGCTATAGTGAAGTAAAAAAATATACCCATTCGAAAATTAACCTGATTTGAGTAGTAATTTTACTTCATCTCGTGGTTAACGTTGGAAAATTCAATTCATTTCCCCCGTATTTACAGAAATTCAGAATTATTTAGTTTGTTTATCGCCAGTAGTGTTTTATTTGGCCTCAAAATCAGATTTGAGTGAACGTAGAACGAAAATATAATTTTTCTATTGATAACGGTAGATATTCTGCAATAAGTAGCATCCTCCGCACTGTCAACAATGTTATCAAAAATTTAAAACAGATGTAAATCATCACATTCAATGTTAAAAGCTTTCTATAACCAAAAGTAGGATCGACAACACTGCCAGGATGCCACTATGCAAGAAAAATACATATACAGACGCCAAACTATACCGTTCTTCGATATGTATACTGACGGATGCCACTTTGTGCGTCAGATGTATAATAAATATATATGTGTGCTACTATAACGCCGCGTACGGAGAACCTGTGAATCATGGTGTATAGGTTTATACAAAAAACGACCAAAGTGACGTCCTGCTAATTTCTTCAGCAATAGATTCCCAAGCATTCACTTAGCCGTTTGCGATATTTTGGAGCACGATGCACTGTGGCGTCCGTATATCGGATGTCATAGTGCCCCGGACGCCACAGCTACCGCGATTTTAACATAGGCGGATGCCACTTCACGTCGTGAATGTATATATATATATATATATATATATATATATATATATATATATAACAACAACAAAGAGAATCATGGGTAATTCACGCAAAGTAAAGGGCTACTGAAATAGAGTGGTAACCGTGGACATGCATGTTTCTGGCTGATTTTGCCTCATCAGCACGGCATAACCAAATAATGATGTGAAATTTGGGAGCAAAGATGTTAATCGAAACATGGGAAAACGCATAATAACGGATTTCAGCAGGGAAACCAAACGCTCATTTGTGTCTTCAATTGGAAGATACCGAGTTTTCAGGATATCAACCAACATCGACACGGAGGCGCATATAGCCCCCCCGCCATGAACCTTCCGATCCATAGTAAATAACAAAGAAGATGTAGGAATATCGCGTAATATGATAACAACAACAACAAAGAGAATCATGGGTAATTCACGCAAAGTAAAGGGCTACTGAAATAGAGTGGTAACCGTGGACATGCATGTTTCTGGCTGATTTTGCCTCATATATATATATATATATATATATATATATCGCGATAGCGGTTGAAGTGGTATATATACATATATATATATATATATATATATATATATATATATATATATATATATATATATATATATTCACGACGTGAAGTGGCATCCGCCTAAGTTAAAATCGCGGTAGCTGTGGCGTCCGCGGCACTATGACATCCGATATACGGACGCCACAGTGCATCGTGCTCCAAAATATCGCAAACGGCTAAGTGAATGCTTGGGAATCTATTGCTGAAGAAATTAGCAGGACGTCACTTTGTTCGTTTTTTGTATTAACCTATACACCATGATTCACAGGTTCTCCGTACGCGGCGTTATAGTAGCACACATATATATTTATTATACATCTGACGCACAAAGTGGCATCCGTCAGTATACATATCGAAGAACGGTATAGTTTGGCGTCTGTATATGTATTTTTCTTGCATAGTGGCATCCTGGCAGTGTTGTCGATCCTACTTTTGGTTATAGAAAGCTTTTAACATTGAATGTGATGATTTACATCTGTTTTAAATTTTTGATACCATTGTTGACAGTGCGGAGGATGCTAGTTATTGCAGAATATCTACCGTTATCAATACAAAAATTATATTTTCGTTCTACGTTCACTCAAATCTGATTTTGAGGCCAAATAAAACACTACTGGCGATAAACAAACTAAATAATTCTGAATTTCTGTAAATAAGGGGAAAATGAATTGAATTTTCCAACGTTAACCACGAGATGAAGTAAAATTACTACTAAAATCAGCTTAATTTTCGAATGGGTATATTTTTTTACTTCACTATAGCAGAAGTCAAGTTTTTTTTGTGAAAATCCTGAAAACCTAAATGCAATCGGATTACTAGGTGGATTGTAAGTAGTTGACCTAGAATATTGAATTTTACAAAAATTTCGGAGATGTTGAAACTCTCCCTGGCATATACAGCGTTCATCAACGATAACGGTGAGGACGATAACTGCATCCTTAATTGATCTAAGGTAAAAAATTTCTTAAATAAAAGTTGTAGAGAGCAATAAAAGCTATGTATACACTAGAGTTTTTTCCCACCATAGCGGTTTGGTCTGTTCATTACTACACCAACGGTTCCAAAAAGTGCAGAGCAAAAATGAAAGCTATGTTCCAATATATAGGCAGTTTGATGAATGCAAAACTTAAACATGTGCTAATGGTTCTACTGGTGTGATGTCTGTTGTTTGATGAAGGTTTTTTTTCATACTCTTGAATAATTCGAAACCCGTGAAAAGTTAGGCTCTGAATTTTGAAAAAAAAATTTGAAACAGAATTTCAAAATGAAAAGTGTGAATTGAATTGCTAGACTTAGGTGTAACGCTAATGAAGATCAAATCAAAAGAATAAGAAATCTAAAGAGATAATGAAGTAGTGAGGAATCCATCGTGACTCTGTAAAAGGCTTCAGATCAGTATCATCATTAAAGCTCTTCTCTATTGTGCGTTTTAGATAGAATAGACATAGAAAATATTTATTGAAAATTGAAATGTTCGTACAAAAAATAAACAGTACATATTCCAAATAAATATACGTTCTCTTTATATACGGGTGTTTCTTAAGTAATCTCAAATATTGTAGTGGGCGCTTTATCACTCCATTTTAAGACAAAAAGTTCTCATAAACATGTGTGATGTCTTGTCGTTCATGAGATACAGGGTGTTGAATTATTTTATTATTTCAACTTTGATGTTCTATAACTCGGTTTGTAATGCCTGTGGAAAAATGCCGTATTTTTTTTATGATTGTACACACCTCCCTTTTCCGATTTTATTCTTTCCAATCCATAAACGTAGCCGCTACGAATTTTTAAAGGGTGATTTTTAATAAAAAGTTTTATCCACCTAAAAAAATTTTTAGCGGCTACGTTTATGAATTGAAAAGAACGTAATTAGTAAAAATCGAAGGAGGGGAAGAAGTACAATATTAAAAAAAAGACGGCACTTTTCTACCGGCATTACAGACTGAGTTATAAAACATTAAAATTGAAATAATACAACAATTCAGCACCCTGTATCTCATTAACGACAAGACTTATCACATATGTTTATCAGAACTTTCCGTGACAAAGCGTCCACTACTATATTGTAGATTACTTAGGAAACACTCTGAATAGTTTGCCAACGAAATTACTGTAGGAATTTCCCATAAATTCCTACAATGGATCTTAATTTAACATTAAGCGAAAGGTTCGAAGTTTAAATCTCCGCGCCTTTTATTCATGTTCACGGAACCAATTGGTACCTCCCGCGCCATAAGCCGCAAAATTACCGCCAACGAAAGGCAATCAGTAGTCTTGGCTCACCTCTTGTGACGATATGATCAAGTGTTGATTCATTGGTTTAAATACATACCTAATTTCGTTTATCAATTTAATGTAACTGCAACTAATGAGAGTGTAAATATGACGTGAAGTGCTTTTCCGGTCGGTGAATTTCTGTATTGTAAGTACTATTTTTATTAAAAATTATTGTTTGAATCCGCATGGTCGCCTAGACCGGTTCATCGGTAGTTTAGCGCTGTTGCCGTATCCAATACTGAAGTTTGGTACTTCGTTCTTGTAAGAATTCAAATAGAGGGATTGTGAGTGAGCCGTATTTTTATTACTCCTTTATTCTCACGACAATTTCAGCGTTCCCGTCAACAAAAGGTTGGCGAGTCTTCTTGTTTTAAAATACTCAAAAACATGTCGGGAAGGAAAGGATCAACCAACTAAACTTAGAGGAACCAGCCAAATATCGCTAAGGCGAATTTCCCTTCTCGTACATAGTTTTTATTGGTCCTTCGAGCCGGATGTAGTCTGTCAATTTGACATATCCATTTTTGCCTCTGCAGCAACTTGATATATCCATTTCCGCCTTTGCGGCAATTTGATTTCTTGGGTCTGTCTGAACCCTATTCTTCTTTTCTCTAATAAACATTCCAAAAAGTTGTTCATTAGACTCTCGTGAGGGCTGAGAAACTGTAAAAAATAAATACTGAAACAGTGATATGTATATAAGTGCGATTTGATTGCTCGGGAAATTAAAGACAGTCCGGCAACAGCGCGCGAAGCGAGTTCTGAATCTAGAATGGTCAACTGCTGGCCGTTTTTACTTCAACGACACCTCGCTCAAGGGGGGTGTATAGGATTAGGAGCCGGTTTGGAAGTGTTTATAAACAGCATATTTTGAAGAAACTAGTGTTTATTTACATGTCGGGTTTTTGTTACCTCAATAATACATGGTATAATAAATACATCGTTAAGTTTGAGGATATTTAATTAATGTATTTAGTTATATTTAGGTACATTTTCTTGCACTGTTAAAAGTAATTTACAGTTTTCTAAATATTAGATATTTTGTTTATCAATTATCAATGTGCGTTTATATGCATTTTTAGTACACTGTGAAAAATAAATCACAGTATTTTCTTCATTATTACTTTGGATATTTAATTAGTGTATTTAGTTATATCTAGGTACATTTTCTTACACTGTTAAAAATAATTTACAGTTTTCTCAATGTTTGATATTTTGTTTATTAATCTCAATATTAATTAGCAATGTGCGTTTATATGCATTTTTAGTACACTGTGAAAAATAAATCACAGTATTTTCTTCATTATTACTTTGGATATTTAATTAGTGTATTTAGTTATATCTAGGTACACTTTCTTACACTGTTAAAAATAATTTACAGTTTGCTCAATAGTAGATACTTTGTTTAATATTGATTATCTTTTTGCGTTTACATGCAATTTTAGTACCCTGTGAAAAATAAATCACAGTATTTTCTTCATTATTACTTTGGATATTTAATTAGTGTATTTAGTTATATCTAGGTACATTTTCTTACACTGTTAAAAGTAATTTACAGTTTTCTAAATATTAGATATTTTGTTTATCAATTATCTATGTGCGTTTATATGCATTTTTAGTACACTGTGAAAAATAAATCACAGTATTTTCTTCATTATTACTTTGGATATTTAATTAGTGTATTTAGTTATAAGTAGGTACATTTTCCTACACTGTTAAAAATAATTTACAATTTTCTCAATATTAGATATTTTGATTATGTATCTCAATATTGTTTATCTTTTTCCGTTCACGTACAATTTTAGTACACTGTGAAAAATAATTCACAGTCTTTTCTTCATTATTACTTTGAATATTTGATTAGTGTATTTGGTTATAAGTAGGTACATTTTCTTACACTGTTAAAAATAATCTACAGTTTTTTCAATGTTTGATATTTTGTTTATTAATCTCAATATTGATTATCTATTTGCGTTTACATGCATTCTAGTACACTGTGAAAAATAATTCACTGTAATTTCTTCTTTATTATTTTGAATATTAATACCGTATTTGGTTATAAGTAGGTTATAAGTAGGTAGGTATTTTCTTACAATGTTAAACTAATTTTCAGTAATTTGCATGCTATTGAAATACTTATCGCATTGATTGGAAAAGCTCTTTGTCTATTCGGTTATTCCATATATTGTAAAAATTTACTCGCTACTTTAGAAGCTTATTTTAATTCAGGTGGAGTTCAACTTTGATTGGTTACACTTTGATTCAATCATGTCGCTAAATCACTTGAAAAATAAAAGAGGGGGTTTCAAATCGCAATTATCTCGAATTGAAACATTTGTGTCGGAGCTGACTGGCTCCGAAGAGGTCTATATACTTAAAGTCAAACTTAAAAGCATATCTGGTCACTATGACAATTATCAAAAAGTCCAATTGGAAATCGTTTCATTATCTAACCCGGACGACGACAACTACTCTTCCGACGATGAGGCCGAGAACGTTGTCGCCGACCGTTTTGAAAGTTGTATTGCTATGCTTGAACTTCTAATAGAAAATAAGCAAAAAGAATCACTCAATTTAAATACTAGGCCAAACGATGTATCTAATGTCGTGTTACCTAAAATTAACATTAAACCTTTCTTAGGGGCTGCATCAGAGTGGCCATCCTTTATTGACTTGTTCACAGCACTGGTGCTTAATAATAATAATTTAAAGTCGGAGGGTGAAAAGTTTTATTACCTTAAAGGGCTGTTACGTGGACCACCTTTGGAAATGATTGAGTCCTTAAGCGTAACAAATCAAAATTTGAATATTGCCTTAAATATTCTTAAAAAGGCATATGACGATAAATATAAATTACTGTATTCTTTGTACCAAACTTTGGTGGATCAAAAACCTGTCTTGAAAAGTACTTCGGTCGAGTTGCGCGAATTTCAGATATCGACGCGTAAGACATTTGATTTGATTAAAAATATGAATTTATCGCCGGAAGTAAATTTTGAGTCATTAATAATATTTTTAATGGAGCAAAAACTTGATTTTAATTCAAGACGAGCCTTCGAAAGTGAGCGCAAGCCAGAGCTTATCCCTACAGCTGAATATTTCTTTGATTTTCTACAGCAACGCCAATCAATGTTGGAAAATTTAAATCTTTTTGAAACCAACACTAAGGGTAAATTCAACCCCAAGTCTAATAATGTTAGTAAAAATAGGGTGACATTGGTATCTAGTTTAAGTTCTTCGCAACAGTACCATTCTAGTTCTTCTCGGGTTAATAGACCGAGCTGTCTTCATTGTTCAGACCCCTCTCATCTTATATACGGTTGTTCCAAATTTATGTCCTTATCACCTCAAGAGAGGTATCAGTTAGTCAAAGCTAAAAAACTTTGTGTAAATTGCCTGAATAGTACCCATAGTACTACCGATTGTAAATCCCTTAGGAGATGTGCAACTTGCAATAAGTCTCATCATAGTTACTTACATTTTGACAGTCAGAACAGATTGCCAAACAACTCTAACAATCGTAATAATCCTAGAGCCTCCTCTTCCGGAAGCCCCAATGTAACCTCTCTATCCAATGTGAATAATCACCCCTCTCCTATTAATGTACATAATAATACGTCCCCAGATCAAATTAATAGATCTAATTTCATAAATACCAGTTATGCATCACCTAATCAATCACCTGAACCTCCGGAGTCAGTGAGATATCAAACTGCTTTGACTGCCATGTCAGCAAAAGACAGTATTGTACTATTGCCTACGGCTTTAGTGAATGTTAACGGTTTCAATGGTCGGTGTTTGGTTGGACGAGTTCTTCTTGATTCCGCTAGTCAAATGAGCGTTATTAACCGTGCCTTTGTACATAAATTGAATTTAGTCTCTCGAAAACAAACTCTTAATATTTCCGGATTAGGTAGCAATAACTACACCTATAGTAGAGAAGTGGTAGATATCACATTTAATTCTCAAATTGCACCTTACAGTACTTTCACTATATCTTGCTCGGTCATAGATAAAATAACAAATAGTTTACCACAATCTTCTATCTCACCTTCTAATTTTAAAATTCCATCCCATATAAAACTTGAGCTAGCTGACCCTTTATTCTTTGAATCCGGTCCAATAGATCTTCTTATTGGCTGTGATTTATATCATTACCTGCTTAAGGGGACCGTACTTAAAACGGATCCTTATTCTCCTTCCTTTATAGATACTCACCTGGGATATGTTATCGCGGGTCCTATCCCTTTGAGAAATGCTAACTCCTCCCAGCATAAACCTAAGTCTGCTTATTCCTTTTTGACGGTTTATAATGATCAAGTCTATCAATATTCTGACCTCCAAAGGACAATGGAGAAATTCTGGGAGCTTGAGGAAATTCCCGAATGTCCATCACAAGATCCCAGCGAGGAATATGTTGAACAACTATTTCGGGATACAACCGTTATCCTACCATCGGGGCGGTATCAGGTAGATATGCCTCTACTCGCAAATCAGAATAAAAAACTAGGCCAGTCATTCGGTATAGCCATCCAACGATTCTCTTCTCTTGAAAGAAAATTCAATGCTAATCCTACCCTTTTCTCTGAATATAAAGAAGTAATTTCAGAATATCTAACACTCAATCATGCTCAAGTCATTCCTCTGTCTTTCTATAACACTGTGTCTAACGATTTCAAGTATTTTATACCCCATACGGCGGTGATACGTGAGGAAAGCGCATCCACCAAACTTCGAATCGTATTCGATTTTTCGGCTAAAACCGATTCAGGTTTCTCTCTTAATGATTTAACGTCGAAGGGATACCAAGTTCAGGATAACCTATTCGACATTTTGTGCAGATTTAGATGCTATAAATATGTCCTGTGTGCTGACATCAAAATGATGTATAGATTCATAGATATCAATCCCATGCAACGCTATCTCCAAAACATACTGTGGAGGGATAACCCCACGAAACCCCTTCAATGTATCCAATTATCGAGGCTTAGTTTCGGACAGAACTGTGCCCCTTTCTTGGCCACCCGAGTCTTGAAAGACATTGCCTTAAATAGTCCCGATTGTCCAAATGCGCAGCAGGCTATTCTTCATCAAACCTACATGGATGATATCTTAACTGGAACCAATAAGGAAATGGACTTACCGGCTCTTTATGCCGAATTGACCAATATGCTTGGAAAACATGAGTTCCAACTTCACAAATGGCAATCAAATTCATTCAACTTTTTACAGTCAATCGATGAATTACCTAACGCTGAATTGGATCGTAGTTTTGACGATTCGTCAAGCAAAATTCTAGGACTAAAATGGAATCCTGCGTCTGATATTTTACACATCCAAACTGCCAAGTTGGCTGATTGTTCTCATATAACGAAACGAAGGATATTAAGTACCGTCGCCAGTACATTTGACCCTCTAGGGTTAGTAAACAATCTGACCGTGTTTGGCAAACTGTTGATGCAATCGGTCTGGAAATCCCAGATAGGGTGGGATGTTCTCATTTCCGACACATCCATAATTACTCAGTTTAATAAATTCCTTTCTTTATTAACTGAAGCTGCTCACCTCCGAGTACCCAGATACCTATTTAACCAAAAAATTATTATTTCGTGTTCTCTCCACGGGTTTTGCGATGCCAGTCAAAAGGCATACGGAGGGTGTCTCTATTTAGTAGCGATCTACGCTGATAATTCTAGATCCTCTCGCTTAATTTCTGCTAAATCTCGTGTGAATCCTTTGAAAATTACTTTAACTATTCCCAAGTTAGAGCTGTGTGCAATGGAGCTGTTGTCCACTTTAGCTCGCAGAATAGTTCAGATTCTGTGCATTTCTCTTCACATCTCTTCCATAAATTTATGGTCCGACTCTCAAGTCGCTCTCAGTTGGGTGAAACGGTCTTCTAATGATTTTTCTCCCTTTGTAGCTCGGCGTGTCCTAACCATTCAAAACAATAGTAAAGAGTTTATATGGCGACATGTCAAATCCGATTTAAACCCAGCCGATTTACTTTCTCGTGGTAAATTCTCATCTGATGTCTGGATTTTTTGGTTCGAGGGTCCTCGATTTCTACTTGAATCTAAAGATTTTGATTCTATGGATTCTTTCGAACCTATTGACGACTTGCCTGAAGTCAATAAGGTCAACCTTGCTATAGTCAACAGCGACTTAAACTTTTGGGAACCTATATTTTTCCGATTCTCAAAATTTATAACCTTAAATAGGGTTATAGCCCATATATTCAAATTTATAGACCTATCGAGGAGAAAATTCAGAGACGTTGGTTCGTTATCTGTTGACGATCTCCGAATTGCCCATGATTTTATAATCAAACAAATTCAACATAAACACTTCTTCAACGAAATTCGTTGTTTAAAAACTAACGTTCCGATTGGAAATAAAGACTTAATTCCATTGAACATTTTCTTGGATAATGACGGCCTTCTAAGAGTGGGTGGCCGATTACAATTTTCTACTTTGCCTTTCAATCAAAAATTTCCCTTGCTGTTACCACAAAATGATCATGTTGTTGATTTGCTAATAATACGGGAACATCGCCGTCTTGGCCATGGTGGAGCCCAAAATGTGTTAGGAAATTTAAGGCTACAGTACTGGCCCTTGAATGGCACTCGTCTTGTCAAAAAATTGATAAAAAGCTGCATCACCTGTTTTAGATTTAATGCCCAGTTCGCCTCTCAAATAATGTCCCCGTTACCCCTTGACCGAGTGCAAAAATCTCGCCCCTTTTCCAAAACTGGCATCGATTTTGCTGGACCTGTACAAATCAAATCTTCGCGCTTAAGAAAAGCCCCAATACAAAAGGCCTACATTGCCATATTCATATGCATGGTGACAAAGGCGATCCATATCGAATTAGTAAGTGATCTCTCTACCGATGCATTTATCGCCACTCTTAAAAGATTTCTCAGTCGTAGAGGGAATCCTCAGACTATCTATACTGATAATGGTTCCAACTTTGTTGGAGCAAGGAATCAATTACGAGAACTCTCCATTTTTCTCAAATCTTCCGAAAGTATCAATAAGATACAGTCTTTTCTTTCAACTACAGAAATTAGTTGGAAGTTTATTCCTCCGCGGTCACCGCACTGGGGTGGCTTATGGGAAGCGGCTGTGAAAAGCGCCAAATCCCACCTCACCAAAATAATTGGCAATTCGTGCCTTACCTTCGAGGAACTCTACACGGTTCTGAGTCAGATCGAAGCTATCTTGAACAGCAGACCATTATACCCGATGTCAAATGATCCTACCGATCTATCTCCTTTGACACCAGGTCATTTTTTGATCGGAGCACCTTTAACCGCTTATCCCGATCGCGATCTATCTACCATCCCTGTAAACAGATTAACTTTTTGGGAACAATGTACTAAGATGAACCAAGAATTCTGGAAGAGGTGGAGCACCGATTATCTGCATCGACTGCAGCATCGACCTAAGTGGTGTAAAGCCTCAAACAATCTTCAGCTTAATCAGCTTGTACTAGTGCAATCGGAGGACCGTCCTCCCTTGAATTGGCCCCTTGCCAGGGTAGTGGAACTACTAACTGGCAAAGACGGCAATGTTCGTGCCGCACGTGTAAGAACTGTGGATGGAGTTTATATTCGTCCTATTACTAAGTTAGCTCCTCTACCATGTATGGACTGAGTTCTATCTACATTTGGAGTAGAACGTATTTTTTTTTCTTTTTTCTTTTTCTTTTCTCCTTCCTTCTTGCTTAAAATTTGGATTCTGCTCCTAAACTGTTCCTCTCATCTTTGCCCCGGCCCCCAGTATGTAGGAATTTCCCATAAATTCCTACAATGGATCTTAATTTAACATTAAGCGAAAGGTTCGAAGTTTAAATCTCCGCGCCTTTTATTCATGTTCACGGAACCAATTGGTACCTCCCGCGCCATAAGCCGCAAAATTACCGCCAACGAAAGGCAATCAGTAGTCTTGGCTCACCTCTTGTGACGATATGATCAAGTGTTGATTCATTGGTTTAAATACATACCTAATTTCGTTTATCAATTTAATGTAACTGCAACTAATGAGAGTGTAAATATGACGTGAAGTGCTTTTCCGGTCGGTGAATTTCTGTATTGTAAGTACTATTTTTATTAAAAATTATTGTTTGAATCCGCATGGTCGCCTAGACCGGTTCATCGGTAGTTTAGCGCTGTTGCCGTATCCAATACTAAAGTTTGGTACTTCGTTCTTGTAAGAATTCAAATAGAGGGATTGTGAGTGAGCCGTATTTTTATTACTCCTTTATTCTCACGACAATTTCAGCGTTCCCGTCAACAAAAGGTTGGCGAGTCTTCTTGTTTTAAAATACTCAAAAACATGTCGGGAAGGAAAGGATCAACCAACTAAACTTAGAGGAACCAGCCAAATATCGCTAAGGCGAATTTCCCTTCTCGTACAATTACTAGCCAGCCCGCTATTTTGTTATTAAATGAGCGGACTTTTATTCAAATGCTCTAGAATGTAAAAAATAATTCCTTTGGACGTATAACATGAACTTCTGTAGGTTACAGATTAAAAAGCTTGTGTATTCGAACTAAACATTTTTGCGGCATGCTCTGTGTGGAAAAAAATCATATACAAAGTATGGTTAAAATTGGGCAACCCTTAAGTTTTTATTTTCAAATACGAATCTATATTTTTAATTGCATTGTTTCTAATGCCAAGAGTCATGTTTCATATCGGCGTAGTATTTACATCTAAACTACAGAATGTTTTGGAAATATTTAACTATACCGGTAAAATTTCAAATCTTCAATAATTAAACAAGTTATCGTTGTATGATCAACTTAGCATTGATTCACTTCTTACTCACTGATATTTTTCAATCACAGATGTTATGGAATATTAAAAGAGGTTAAAATTGTTCTCGTAATAGTTCAATATTTTCAAAACGCTCTGTAGTTCAGATGTAAATACTACGCCAATATAAAACCTCTTGGCATTCGAAAAATTGCAGTGAAAAATACAGGTCCGTATATGAAAATAAAATGTTGTGGGTGGCCCAAGGTGTTTCATACTTTCTATACAATTTTTATTCGCATGTTTGGATAGTCTACAAAAAGTTGCTATGGCAAAGTTTTGGAAAATCCTCGCAAATAAAAAGATGTAGGCAAAAGAAAAATTTCAAAAGTTTCAATTTTTCTGGTATAACTCCAGAACTAAAGAAGCTAGATTGTCTTGAATCAAATAAATGACCTCTGAAATACACAACTTTCACGCATCTAACTATCCCTATATCTCTTACCGTTACCATGATCCTAATGCATAGACTAGAATTTGAATAGCATTGTATAAGAAGTGTGGAAAGTGACATATTCCGTACGAGTGCATTAAATACAATTTCTAACGAGTTATTCACTTTCTATTTCCTACGACCATGAATATACAAACTGTGTGAATTATAAGTGTTGAAATATGAATTCTGAATATATATAATCATTATAATGCAGACTAACAGAACGCAAAAGTTGTTTTCGTTAGTCCGCATTCGGTCCTCTCTATTGCTCTTTTTACAGATACGACTATTCAATTACTAGACTTCTTGCTTCAGACACATTCTGTCGTAAGATGAAGTCCATATGTTCATCCTCTTTCTCTTAATTATACATCAATTTAATTTTAATTACTTCTCTTAACGTTGTCTAATTTTAATTATGTTTGACGTTTGTACAGTTATGTAAATTTTCCTGATTTTAATAACATTTTCCTACAGTATATTTCCCATATTACCTACTGACACATTTTGGATTCTGCTGGATGCCAGAGGCATGTGACAGCTTTCCTTTTATTATACTTTTCATGTGAATGATATACACATTTAAGGCCCGATGAATAGCTCAGTGTGACGAAACTAGTTGCCCTTGTAATTTGTAATAATATATGCTGTAGTACGTATTTTGCGTTTTACTTACTGCTATTTTCCTAGATAATACATTTGAGATGGATCGTCTTTTTCATTAATTTTAAACTAAGTGAAATCAACTGTCTCGACCCTTACTTCGTGGAATTTACTCAAATTAGTGTTTTAAATGAAACTCACGGTTTCTAGTTAATACCACAATATAATAAAAACTGTTGAAAATTCTAAAAAACTGACAGTTGTTTCGATAAATCAATATCATCGTCAGAATGATGATGATATTGCTTTATCGAAACAATTGTCAATTTTTTATAACTTTCAACAATTTTTATTATATTGTGGTATTAAATAGAAACCGTGAGTTCCATTTGAAACACTAATTTAATCTAAGTTATAAGCGCTGATAAACTACAAATATAAATTGAAAATCATTTTAGATATTTTTGGTTGTGATAAAAATCAAAAGTCAATTATTCATGAGTTTGTTTGTTTACAGAGCTTATTCCAAGTTTTATTTCGTTGATATGGATGTTAAGTAGCTCTAAATTTGATAAAAGAGTATATGAAATGAGTAAGGTGCCTCTCTCATTTCTAATAAAGTATGTCAATGAACAATTATAGGTACTTGCAAAGACATTTTCACGCTCTTCTCCACTGCACAAAAACTATGTTTCTAGCAAATAAACTCGCACCATTATAGTATCAATATTCGGTAAGTTAAAACTATTTCTTTTGATGGATCCAGTCTCCATTGTGATAAAAATCGTGAAATATGATCGTTGTTCTAACAAATTATCAAGAAAAATAGTTTATATTTATAAATGGGTTATGAGAAATAAGTTTAATTTTAAACAAATAATAAGGTTATTAGAATGTTATTAGAATGTTATTAGAATGATATTTTAGATTTCTAAAAACTGTCTTTTATGTGTAAAATGTAGCTTCACATGGATTTGTAACCACCGTCAACGTCCCAATTACTAGAATATGTGTTTCATTCTCATCTCTCAAAAGAAAAACAAATTCATATTCAAAATTACTGGAAGTCACTTCGTACGCGATCTATACACAATTTACAGGACGCACCAAGCAAAAGGTGATGATTATCAGGTATGCGGTCAGTATAAGACACTACAATAATTAAAATAGAAATAAAATAACAATGAAACGAACATAAACACTGACAGATTTAAAGAGTCAATAAAATTCGATGTACACCATGTCAAGCCACAACTAGACTAATAGACTAATTACTAATTTACAAAAACGGTACTAGTGTGAATAGGTAAAAACAATATAATTTAAATTAAAAGGAGGAACAATAAAATGAGTAATCTGAGAATATAAATACCTGATGTGACAAAACAATATTAAAATGAATTTAACAGGTGACAATAAATATCACTGAGATTATTAGTGTCAGATTTGAGATTAATAGTATCCTTTTGCTTGTTGATGTGATACATTTCAAAAAATGAACGATTCTTGTAATGGTCATCTTTCTGCAGAATTTCTGTCTCGTCATAATTGAATGTATGTCCTGTTTTTATAAAATGATCAACTATTGCACAGTTATTCTTACCTACTCGGCAATCACTTCTGTGTTGGGTAATACGGTTTTTTAACCATTGAGACGTTTGACCAACGTAGCATCCTGAACACTGCGAGCAATTTATTTTATAAATAACGTTGGTTTGATACATTAAAGGTGTTTTATCTTTGACTTTAGAAAAGAGAACAGAATTATTAGTAGTTGAACTATATTTGGCAACTCTGAAATTGGTGAATTGTTTGAACAGTGGCAGAATCAATTGAGTTGAACCATTAATATATGGAAGTCTTCTAAATTGAATGACCTGTTGATTAGATTTGTCAACCTGACCATCGTAAAAGTCTGTGTTATAGATTAATTTTTTTAAAATGCGCTTGGGGTAACCGTTGTTAACAAATATATAAAATAACGATTTTAAGTTAGTATTAACACATTTTTCATCGCTAACGTGTAAGATTCTATTTTTCATAGTTAGAACCAAGTTGTCCTTCTTACTCTTAGGATGATCAGAGTAGAAATTCGAAAACCTACCAGATGATGTTGGCTTCTCAATTGTAAATGCATATTAAACGAAGTGGAAACATCAAGTGTCAAATCGGTCTTATAAAATGGAACAGCACAAATTATATCATCAACATATTTATATATAAAAGGTAATTTGAAAGGCAATTTAGGGATTACATTGTCAAGTAACTCGTCAAGGACAATGGTGGCTAGGATTGGACTGATGGGGGATCCAATTGGTCTGCCAAAAATTTGGCTATAAAATTCGTTGTTGAAATTGAAATAAGTGTTATCAAATATAAATTCAATTAATGATAAAAAAAACTATCCTTTGATAATGTAGTGAGGGGTTCCAACAGAAACCAATTTTCATCAATAATATTGGTAATCAAGTTTAATGGGATATTAGTCAATAAAGATACTACATCCAAAGAAAAAAGTATTTAATCCTTTGGTAATATACAGCCCCTGATAGCATTTATAAAATAAAAGGTGTCGTTGATATTAAAATTGTTGTGATCCTGAAACGCATTATGTAGAATATCAGATAAAAACTTTGATAGTTTGTAAGTGGTAGAATTAATGGAACTAACTATCGGGCGAAGTGGTATCTCCAATTTATGTATTTTAGGTAAACAATACAACTTGGGAAAAGTAAAGTTATAAATGAATAAAAATTTAGCGTTGTCATCGGAAAGTTCCTGTTTGGTTTTTAACTTTTTAATTAAAATATTGTAATTCCTTTGTACCGAAGTGGTAGGATCTTTATTCAGTTTAATATAAGTCGACTCGTCACGTAATAAAAATTCAGTTCTCTCAACATAATCTGACCTACTCATAGCAACCGTACAACCTCCTTTGTCTGCTAGCAAAATATTAGGATCCGGATGAGATTTTAAAAAAACGATTAGTTTTATTGAACATTTTAGTGTAGATAGAGAGTTTGTTAGGTTTAGATTTATGCAGAAAATTACTTATAATATTAGTAGCACGGGCTCTTATTATATCTTTGGAATCCGTAGGTAAATCATCAATAATATTCTCAACATCGGCCATAAAAATATCCAATCTAATATTCGAGGAATCGGGAGAAACACTAAATTTAGGCCCAGAGATAAAAAGTCTGCTATATCCTTCGGAATATCTAAATCTGACAGGTTTCTGAACCATTTATTATTATCAATGAATAATGCATTATTTTCGGGTGAACTATTAACTGCTTTATTGAATTTATTAATATTATTAAATTTAATCCTGTTTAAATCGTTATTAAAAGTTGTTTTAAGCCTAATTTCATAATCTAATAGAATATTAGTTGGAATTACGCTGTACAATTCTGCCCTGATTTCACCAATGTAACGCTTAATTTTTGAAATGTAGTTACAAGTTATTTTTATTTCCAACGACAAAGTTTTTTGACACATTTTTAAAATGAAGTTATCAACCTTATTAGTTATTACTTTGTCATTACATGCAAAAAGTAAACTGTGAACAAATTGTTTAGTTCGAATACATAAGCTTTTTAATCTGTAAACTACAGAATAATCCACGTTATACGTCCAAAGAAATTATTACTTTCTACCGCATTTGAATAAAAGTTAGTCCTTAAAAAGTTTTTTATGATTTTATACAAATCATCCAAATTTCAAATCGTCCGCCTATTTAATAACAAAATAGCGGTCTGGCTAGTAATTTCGTTGGCAAGCTATACACGGTGTTGCCTAAGTAATATAAAATATTGTAGTGGATGCTTCGTCACTCCATTTTAAGACGAAAAGTTCTCATAAACATGTGTAATAAGTCTTGTCGTTAATGAGATACAGGGTGCTGAATTGTTGTATTATTTCAATTTTGATGTTTTATAACTCAGTCTGTAATGCCGGTGAAAGGGTGCCGTATTTTTTTTATAATTGTCCTTACTCCCCTCTTTCGTTCTTTTCAATTATTACGAATTTTTTAAGGAGGCTATTCATTGTTATTAAAAATCACCCTAAAAAAATTCGTAGCGGCTACGTTCATGGATTTGAAACAATTAAATTAGTATAGTAAAGTACAATCATAAAAAATACGGCATTTTTCCACCGGCATCACAAACCGAGTTATAAAACATCAAAGTTTAAATAATAAAACAACTCAACACCCTGTATCTCATTAACGACAAGACTAATCACACATGTTTATGAGAACTTTCCGTCTTAAAATAGAGTGACGAAGCGCCCACTACAATATTTTAGATTACTTAAGAATATATATAGAGAACATATATTTATTTGGAATATGTACTGTTTATTTTTTGAATGAACATTTGTATAAGTTTCAACGCACAATAGAGAAGAGCTTTAATGATGATACTGATCTGAAAACTTGTACATAGTCATCATGGATTCCGCACTACTTCATTATCTTTTTATTCTTCAAAATTCAGAGCCTAACTTTTCACAGGTTTGACAAAAAACCTTCATCAAACTCACACGGCTCAATGGATCATATAAAGGAGAAGTGATTTCAATCGCCCTATTTTGAGCTCTATTTCACTCTGTAGTTGTATTTTGGTCTGGGACACCCTGTATACAGACATCACACCAGTAGAACCATTAGCACATGTTTAAATTTTGCATTTATCAGACTCCCTGTATATTGGAACATAGCTTATTGGAACATAGCTTTCATTTTTACACTGCATTGTCTGGAACCGGTGGTGTAGTAATAAACAGACTAGAGTTTTTTCACCAAACCGCTATGGTGTTGGGAAAAAATCTCTAGTGTATACATAACTTCTATTGCTCTCTAAAACTTTTATTTAAGAGATTTTTTCCTTAGATCAAATGAGGATGCAGTTACTGTTCATACAGTTATCTTTGATACACCCTGTATATGCCAGAGAGAGAGAGAGAGAGAGAGAGAGTTTCAACGTGTCTGAAATTTTTGTGAAATTGAATATTCTAGGTCAACTACTAACAATCCACCTAGTAATCTGGTTGCATTTAGGTTTTCGGAATTTTCACAAAAAAACTTGACTTTTACTATCTGCTATAGTGAAGTAGAAAATTATACCTATTCGAAAATTAACCTGAGAATCGAGTAGTATTTTCACTTCATCTCGTGGTTTACGTTGGGAAATTCAATTCCTTTTCCCCTTATTTACAGAAATTCAGAATTCTTTAGTTTGTTTTATCGCCAGCATTATTCAGTGTTATCGCCAGTAGTGTTTTATTTTGCCTCAAAATCAGATTTGAGTGAATGTAGAACGAAAATATCATTTTTCTATTTATAACGGTAGATCTTTGGCAATAACTCACATCCTCCGCACTGTCTACAATGGTATCAAGAAATTGAAACAGATGTAAATATTCAAATTCAATGTTAAAAGCTTTCTATAACCAGAAGTGAAGACGGCAATACTGCCAGGATGCCACTATGCAAGAAACATACATATACAGACGCCAAACTATACCGTTCTTCGATATGTATACTGACGGATGCGACTTTGTGCGTTAGATCTATAATAAATATATAAGTGTGCTACTATAACGCCGCGTACGGAGAACCTGTGAATCTTGGTGTATAGGTTTACACAAAAAACGACCAAAGTGACGTCCTGCTGATTTCATCAGCAATAGATTCCTAAGCATTCACTGAACCGTTTGCGATAATTTGGAGCTTGATGCACTGTGACGTCCGTATGTCGGATGTCATAGTGCCACGGACGCCACAGTTACAGCGATTTTAACATGGGCGGATGTCTCTTCACGTGAATATATATATATATATATATATATATATATATATATATATATATATATATATATATATATATACAGGGTGTCCCGGGACTGATGGGAAAAAAGTCAGGAGCGTATAATCTGAGCTAAAATAATGTTAGTACTTCATATAAACTTTTACTATGCAGGCCCTCGTTTTCGAGTTATAGGCCTCCAAAGTTTTAATTTTGAATTTGGTTTTTATTTGTATTTTTTGTACTAGTTATTTGATCTTTATAAAATTTACGGCAAAGCTATAATGTATGTGTATGTTTATTTTGGTAAGGTAAACAGATTTACAGTAGTGCATTGAAGCCAGGGACGGACTACTCGCTATGGTTAGTGATCCAAAAATTTTGCAGGTACGGCACACCCTCTAAGAAATTATCGAAATTCACTTCCCCACACATTAAGCTAACGAAAAGGTACTTTTGTTGGAATTCGATAAAATAAGCCGTTTGGCTAATATTTACAGTTTTATTAATGCACTACGTATCAGTTTACTCATTCACCATTTTTATAAGTACACAACGAGGTAAAACTAACTTTTAATAGATGTCCAATATTTAGCTAGAGTACTACAAAAAAATAATTTAACGTTAGCAGAAGATGAAAAACATTAGCGACTTATTAATTGGAAAGTTGGTAAAAACTTTTTATAAGTGTTTTTACCGTTTATCAAGTTACCATAGGATTAGTTGTCAAACGTTGTGTACAATAGTTCGTAGTCAGTACTTGTCAATAATTCATAAGTCCTTAATTTAACAGTTACAATAGCAGAATTCGCTTTTATTGAGTACGCAGATAAACATCTAATGTATGGACTGGCTTCTCGAAACTGTTAAGAGGCCAAAAGGCTTTATGAAGAACATTTTGCAAACAGAGCATTGCCAGACAGACGAATGTTTGGGCGTATTGATCTCAGGTTACAAGAAACAGGTATGAATAAGTAAATGTAATTTTCTATGTATACGGAACAAAATTTTAAATTTTAGGAAGATTTTCGCCAGAAAAAGCTGGAGAAGGTCCAGTACGAAGCATACGTACTGTGGCAGTTGAACAAGACTTGTTAAATGCAGTTGATAATGAACCATCGAGTTTTAGAAAATTATCAAGAGAACATAACGTCTCGAAATCAGTTGTTCATCGCGTCCTGAAAGAACAGCTGTTATATCCTTTTCACATGAAAAAAGTACACCGTATGACAGTGGCTGATTATCCTGCACGACTTGAGTATAGCCAGTGGTTTCTGCGACAACAACAAGCAGACAACACATTTATTCGTAACGTTCTCTTTACGAACGAATCCGGTTTCACCAGAGATAGAATCATAAATTCTCATAATATGCATTTATGGGATGATGTGAATCCACATGGCATTATCCAAACTAGGATCCAGCATAGATTCATGGTTAATGTTTGGCAGGAATAGTTGGCAATCATTTGATACAGCCATACTTTATTGACGGTACTTTGACCGGTCAGAGATATTTGGAGTTTTTGCAAAATGAGTTATGGAACCTGTTTGATGATGTGCTACTACAAACTCGTAGGAATTTATGGTTCATGCATGATGGAGCCCCTCCTCGTTTCAGTTCAGATGTACGACAGCATTTACACACAAGGCTTCCTAATAGATGGATTGGTCGTGGAGGCCCTTTTCAATGACCACCGCGATCAGGAGACGTTAATCCTATGGATTTCTTTCTCTAGGGTTATCTCAAAAGTAAGGTATACGCAACACCTGTGCAAACAAGGCAAGATTTAATAGACAGAATTGTGTTACACTGCAATGTTATTAGAAATAGTGTGGGATTGCTCTTTCAAGTGCAAAGAAATAACCTTCGTAGACTTAGAATGTGCGTGGAAGTGGGAGGAGCTCATATTGAACATTTATTAGAATAACGTTAGTTTTTGTTGTTGTTTAGGAATTAGTTTTAGTCTAATGTTTTATAACTTGTGTTTTTTGAGGTTTTCTTAATGGTTTAATAATGTTGTGTTCGAAATTTTGATTAAAAGCAAGTAAATTCTGGACATCGTATTAATAAGTTAGTTAGGTAGATTTGTACGTAGTGCATTAATAAAACTGTAAATATTAGCCAAACGGCTTATTTTATCAAATTCCAACATGAGTACCTTTTCGTTAGCTCAATGTGTGGGGAAGTTAATTTCGATAATTTCATACAGGGTGTGCCATACCTGCAAAATTTTTGCATCACTAACCATTGCGAGTAGTCCGTCCCTGGCTTCAATGCACTACTGTAAATCTGTTTACCTTACCTAAATAAACATACACTTACATTATAGCTTTGCCGTAAATTTTATAAAGATCAAATAACTAGTACAAAAAATAAAAATAAAAACCAAATTCAAAATTAAAACTTTGGAGGCCTATAACTCGAAAACGAGGGCCTGCATAGTAAACGTTTATATGAAGTACTAACATTATTTTGGCTCATATTATACTCTCCTGACTTTTTTCCCATTAGTCCCGGGACTATATATATATATATATATATATATATATATATATATATATATATATATATATATATATATATATATATATACATATATATTATACTAATTTTAATTTTTATTATATTATTTTAATTAGTATATATGTGATATTTGATTTAAAATTTATTTTTCGTTGTGTGGCTAGCTCAGTTAATAATTATTTGATATATTTTATTATTTATATGATATTGGTTCGGGAACATTAGACTTTCTCTACTCTTTGAGTCCTGGCATTATTTGGATATATTTCGCTCATTCACAATAAAAAGAAACACAAAACACAATATTTTCAATCATTTAATTTTATAATGAAATTTTTTATTTAAATATATTTTTTAATCAATATGGTTACGCCTATGGAATTTACCAACACAGAATCATAACGAATATACACTATCTTATGCGCATGCCCAACTAACAACGAACATATTCGAGATGGAACGAACGTTTCTTTACGACGCTCTGCACATGCGTGAATATTGAATACATAGCATCATTGTCGTTATAACAATGCTGATGGATTCGCATAAAAGAATTTACGTTGAGAATTATATACATACACTAAATAAATTATTGAAAGAAATAAGTTACAAAATTTATATATACAAATGAACGTATTATGTGAATGAAATAAGATGCATCGTTCTTATATGATTTGAAAATACGTAAGTACAAACATTATTATATCATAGAATAGGCCTTTCATATAATATTTAGAATTTGTCTAGTGAATAAAATACATAAAGTCTTTTTTTCTTTTTTATAGATCGATCATAAAGACGCAAGAATTATTATATATACATGAAAATAGTCACTGAATTTATACTCAAGAGTTATTATTCTTATTATTGGCAAATAATATCTAAAGATGCACTGACCTGATGCCTGGAATTCTGGATATATCCCGTCTAGATACAGGACTACGCCTTCCGAAGTTCTAGCTGCTTGATTTGTTGAGAAATTTGGATATTCTCACAGGAAAAACTGGTTACAAATACATGTAAGTGTTCTAGGTTTTATATTTGTTAAGAATCTGTAGCTTTTATCATGAAAATTTGTAATTTTACTTAAAATTTCGGGAAAAGTTCCTCATCACATCCTCACTATTTCCAACGCTATTTGATCGTCAACTTTTTAATCAACAACCAATATATTGTTTCTAAGCTCACTAATTATCAATAAGTTTTTTGTTAAATTTTATTCAATCGGAATTTGTCATGTCACTTTCCATCAATCACATTGTTTCTGGAGATGTCGAACTATTTTCACAATTACTAAGGTAATTTCTTCATTTTTATTGTTGTTCTTTTAATTATTATAAACAAATGGTTTAATATATTCTGATTTTATATGCATTTTTACTGATTATTGTGTTTTTCTCAATGTGTTTTTAACTACATAGTTTCAATTCATTTCAAATAATAAGCAAAATATTTTCAAACAGCTGATACTCTTTCGTATATGAGATATATGGTTCAATATATATATATATATATATATATATATATATGTATATATATGAACAATAAACAATGACTATCCTGCTGAATTCTGTTATATTTCCTCATGTTTCATTCAACATCCTTGCTCCCATGTTTCACATCTTTTCTTGGTTGTACCGTACCGATGACAGCTAATGAGCCAGAAACATGCATGTCTGCAGTAGCCCCTTCTTCTATTTGCGTGCAATACCCACTGATCTATTCGTTGTTTATTATATGTATATATATATATATATATATATATATATATATATATATATATATATATATATATTAAAATATGGAAAAGAACATTGTATATAAATATTCAATTCAAATTTGCTTACCGCTTAAATACTAAGAAATAGCTGATCTATGAAAGAAAAACTATTCGAGAGATGAAACAAATGTAAATCGAACCAAAGAAATATAAAGAAACTTTATAATGCACCTTGTACATGCACACATGGTGGAGATAAGTTCAATTCCAGCTGTTTAGAGAAAATCTTTAGAACGTCACCTTTTATAAATTGTAAGAATCTATTTTTCAGATGGCAATAGTCAAAAGTTTATGATTTGTTTTAAAATATTCTATTAGACACCGTAAAAAACTCTTTATAATTACTAGGAAATTATATCATAAATTGTCAAGGGATAAAAGTCAAAATATTAAAACATTGGGGTTATAATGTCTGACATTTGTTAAATCAATTGTCATTTTCGATAGAGCAAGTGAAAGAAAATATAGCTGTCATCTTAAAATATTTTGGAAAATATATAAAAGGAAGTAGAATATGTTATTTGATTATTTAGAAATATAAAACAGGATGTTCTAAAATAGATAAATAGATAATTTGAAAAGTGAGATGAAATCTACCAACAAAAAAATTTATAACTTATTTGATTGGTAAATAATACTTGTAATATTTCAATTAGCGGAAAGCTGATACTTAGATTAGAACTCCTAACTATAGCCAACCGACGTTGGATTGGAAAAGAAGAACTGAAAATAATGTTGTTGAGAAGTTTAGAAGGATAAGAATTATTCTTAAACTCCTCAACAACATTATTTTCAGTTCTTGTTTTCCAATCCAACGTCGGTTGGCTATAGTTAAGAGTTCTAATGTTGATGATATACGTGAAACAGATATGAAACTTGTTTCCTTACCTTATATCAATGATCTGACTCCCAAACTTATTTCTGTTTTGAAACACATTCCACATGTTAAGGTTTCAACGAGGAATGTGAAAACTGTAGGTTCCCTGTTTACCCGCAATAAAACTAGAGTCAAACCGTTCCAATGTTGTGTATAAGATCAATTGCAAGGATTGTCATAAAGCATACATTGGACAAACCTCGAGGCTCTGCAGGGTTGAATAACATCTCACAAAAACGATTGCAGATTGGGAAGGCCGTCTTGCGCTCTGTCGACCCATGTTATTGAATCACAACATGATATGGATTTCGAAGGAGTTGAAGTTTTAATTGGAGAAAATAACTACTATAAAAGGGTTTTCTTGGAGATGGTGTTTATTAATAAAATTGAAAGACCCCTCAACACTAGATCAGATACTCAAAATCTGAGTCTCATCTATAATTACATTTTGGAGTATGAGAATAATAAGAACAAAATTCCTAAAATATTTCCCCTAACACATCACACTAACAATTCATAACATCTTCGTTAATGTAGTTTTCGCTGGTTTGCATTTTAGTTGAAGGCCCTTTTGTGTTGTTCCGTGCTTACCGTGTTGTTTCCATGCTAATTGTCACTTTTACCATTTGTTATCATTTGTTTTCATTTGGAGTTTTATCAGTTAATTTCTAACATCTTAAAATGTAATGATCATTGTGTGTTTAATCCGATAATAATTTCTAAATCAGTACAATGTTATTATTCCTAACGGTTTTTATGTTACTTTTAAATGTTTTTTAAATGTATATATTGTTTATGGAGTTTTTATTGTTTCCAACTTTTATGGTATAGTCGATCTTACAATCCATTTTAGTAAGTATGACTATGTTTTGTAACGTATTGTTTTTAAATATATAATATTTGTAGTCATCCTGAGGAAGACCCCAAACAAGGGTTGAAAGCTTGATGAATAATAAAATTGTTTGATTTCTCACCATCTCCACTGTTGACTCCTACACCCAGTTCTGGATGAACAAATTTTGTTATATATATATATATATATATATATATAGCAAGTAAGACTTTTCCTGAACCTTCCAGTTGTATTGGACAAAAAAGTTTTTCTTGGTATTTGGTTCGGTTCAAATTAGAAAACAGACTTCAAATAGTCATGTTTTTTATTTAGAAATATATAAAAACGGGACGTTTCGACTGGTTCCCGTAGTCATTTTCATACCATAATATTCTAAAAACCCATGTCACAAAAATGTTTTATAATGTTTTTTCATATTAAAAGATAAATAAACTCTCCCTGAAACGATGATAAAAACATTGAACACTACACATTTAAAAACCAAATTAACGACTACATTTGCGGAAGGAATAACAATCCGAGAAGTCATACATATTGTTTACATACACCCACACAGGAACCGTGTATTTATTAGACTGAAACGGTTTACGGTCAAGAGGTGCTTTGGTTTATTGTTGGTTCTGTTACGCAGATGAACTATCATTATATATATTATTAAGGTGTTGTTGGTTTTTTGGTATATGTTTGTTGTATCGTTTTTGATTTCTTTGTAAGTCGATGAGTCACGTAACAGTTCGGTCATAATCTTGATCAAGCATAATGACGATTTTATTTGTTTTGTCTGGTTTTAAAACAAGTACATCTGGATTTTGTTTTAAAAATATTTGGGTTTTTAATTTTGTTGCTAAGGGATCTATTTTCAGCAGTCGTGGCCTTTTTATTTTTGAAATTAGTTGAAATATTGCAACCCCTCGTTCGTACTTCGTCTCTATCAGAGCCGGTATATTTGAAATGGCATTTCCACGTTACAAATTACATCTTTTATTGGAATATCAGAACTTTTTTCTAGTGGTGCGGCAAAATTTGGACCTAAACTCAATACGTCATAGACATAGTCAGGCATATCTCTATTAGTCAAATTTTCCACCCATAACTTGCTATCTTTTGCTGTATTTTGATTTGAATTAACTGATTTTTTTAATTTGTTTGACTCATCGACTTACAAAGAAATCAAAAACGATCTAACAAACATACCAAAAAACCAACAACACCTTAATAGATGAATGGGGAAAAAACAACTACATTTCGCCCAACACTGCAAAACAATTAGAAAATTCACAACGCCCAACCACCAAAAATATACGGTCTCCCCAAATTACATAAAGACGGAATTCCCCTAAGACCTATAGTATCCTGCATACAATCGCCCTTTAACCTCCTTTCAAGCTTTTTGAAAAATATTCTTTCAGAAATAATCAATCAAAATCCCTACTATATAAAAGAATCTTTTGATTTTAAACAAAAAATTGAAAATATTCCCATAAATGACTCTTTAGAAGCCATAGAAATCACTCTTAATTCAACATACTTTTTATATAAAAATAAAATATACAAACAAATTGATGGTTGTGCTATGGGGTCAAGCATATCAAATGTAGTTGCCTAGTTAGTTATGGAAGACCTAGAAGAAACTGTCACCTCCCAACTAAATTTTAATTTACCATTTTTTACAGGTCTGTAGATGATTGTATTTTAGCCATTCCACATGATAAAAAATATTTTATTCTGAACATGTTTAATAGTTACCACCAAAAATTACAATTTACAATCGAATTAGAACAAAACAGAAACATACATTTTTTAGATGTTACTTTACACAATAAACACAATAACATAAAAACCAAATGGTACACTAAAAAACCTTGTCTTCTCGATACCTTGAAGCACACAAGTATGACAAAAAGAACCAAACTGCGTTCCTCAAACACGAAAAATAACACAAACACTATTTTTAATATGATAAAGCAAAAATTCTCAAAACCGAAACCCACAATAGAAAGAGGGAAATTTTTGAATCAATGGGAATTTTTAAGTGGAATCAATATGCGGTGAATGACAAAAAGGATGTGAACAACTTAAATTAAATATATTTCAGTATATTATGACTAACGTTCTATAAAATTTACTAAAATAACTTTCACAATAATAATAATAATAATTAAGAACTAAAAATTGAAAATAAAATTGATAAAAAAATAATAGTTCATCTGCGCAACACAACCAACAATAAACCAAAGCACCTCTTGACCGTAAATCGTTTCAGTCTAAAAAACACGGTTCCTGTGTGGGTGTATGTAAACAATATGTACGACTTCTCGGATTGTTATTCCTTCCACAAATGTAGTTGTTAATTTGATTTTTAAATGTGTAGTGTTCAATGTTTTTATCATCGTTTCAGGGTGAGTTTATTTATCTTTTAATATGAAAAAACATAAAACATTTTTGTGATTTGGGTTTTCTAATTAAAACCTAACCAAATACCAAGAAAAACATTTTTGTACTATATATATATATATATATATATATATATAAATATATATATATATAAACAAGATGTACGAATAGTGCGTGACATATGAACAATAAACAACGATTAATGGGTATTGCACGCAAATAGAAGAAGGGGCTACTGAAAACAGTCGTAACCGCAGACATGCATGTTACTGGCTCATTAGCTGTCATCGGTACGGAACAACCAAGAAAAGATGTGAAACATTGGAGCCAAGGTGTTGAATGAAACATGAGAAAATATAACAGAATTCAGCAGGATGGTCAAACACAACATTTGTGTCAGTAATATTAGAAGATCTCGAATATTCGAGACAACAAACAAAATAGACACGGAGGTGCATATAACACTTCCGTCTGAAACTTCCGACCCAGATTAATGAAATAACAATAAGATGTACGAATAGTGCGTGACATATGAACAATAACCAACGAATAGATTAGTGGGTATTGCACGCAAATAGAAGAAGGGGCTACTGAAAACAGTCGTAACCGCAGACATGCATGTTTCTGGCTCATTAGCTGTCATCGGTACGGTACAACCAAGAAAAGATGTGTTATATGCACCTCCGTGTCTATGTTGGTTGTTGTCTCGAATATTCGAGATCTTCTAATATTACTGAGACAAATGTTGTGTTTGACCATCCTGCTGAATTCTGTTATATTTTCTCATGTTTTATTCAACACCTTTGCTCCAGGAAGTGTTATATGCACCTCCGTGTCTATGTTGGTTGTTGTCTCGAATATTCGAGATCTTCTAATATTACTGACACAAATGTTGTGTTTGACCATCCTGCTGAATTCTGTTATATTTTCTCATGTTTCATTCAACACCTTTGCTCCAATGTTTCACATCTTTTCTTGGTTGTACCGTACCGATGACAGCTAATGAGCCAGAAACATGCATGTCTGCGGTTACCACTATTCTCAGTAGCCCCTTCTTCTATTTGCGTGCAATACCCACAAATCTATTCGTTGTTGGTTGTTCATATGTCACGCACTATTCGTACATCTTGTTGTTATTTCATTAATCTGGGTCGGAAGTTTCAGACGGAAGTGTTATATGCACCTCCGTGTCTATGTTGGTTGTTGTCTCGAATATTCGAGATCTTCTAATATTACTGACACACATGTTGTGTTTGACCATCCTGCTGAATTCTGTTATATTTTCTCATGTTGCATTCAACACCTTTGCTCCAATGTTTCACATATTTTCTTGGTTGTACCTTACCGATGACAGCTAATGAGCCAGAAACATGCATGTCTGCGAATACCACTGTTTTCAGTAGCCCCTTCTTCTATTTGCGTGCAATACCCACTAATCTATTCGTTGTTTATTGTTCATATGTCACGCACTATTCGTACGTCTTGTTGATATTTCATTAATCTGGGTCGGAAGTTTCAGACGGAAGTGTTATATGCACCTCCGTGTCTATGTTGGTTGTTGTCTCGAATATTCGAGATCTTCTAATATTACTGACACAAATTTTGTGTTTGACCACCCTGCTGAATTCTGTTATATTTTCTCATGTTCCATTCAACACCTTTGCTCCAATGTTTCACATCTTTTCTTGGTTGTACCGTACCGATGACAGCTATTTCTCTTTGTTGTTGATGTTAACATATCACGCGATATTTCTACATCTTCTTTGTTATTTACTATGGGTCGGAAGGTTCATGGCGGGGGGGCTATATGCGCCTCCGTGTCGATGTTGGTTGTTGTCCTGAAAACTCGGGATCTTCCAATTGAATACACAAATGAGCGTTTAGTTTCCTTGCTGAAGTTCGTTATTTTGTGTTTTCCCATGTTTCGATTAACATCTTTGCTCTCAAATTTCACATCCTTATTTGGTTATGCCGTGCTGAAGAAGCAAAAGGAGCCAGAAACATCCATGTCCACGGTTACCACTCTATTTCAGGTGCCCTTATTTCACGTGAATTACCCATGAATCTCATTGTTGTTGTTGTTAACATATCACGCGATATTCCTACATCTTCTTTATATATATATATATATATAAAAAAAT
Organism: Galeruca laticollis; assembly: GCA_963921935.1. Taxonomy (NCBI): domain Eukaryota; kingdom Metazoa; phylum Arthropoda; class Insecta; order Coleoptera; family Chrysomelidae; genus Galeruca; species Galeruca laticollis. The sequence continues at coordinate 181,673,841 of OY998176.1, forward strand.
TTTTTTTTATATAACGACTGAAAAATGCTATATAGGTGGGGATAACGGGGATTTCAGTCCAAGGAATCAACGCCAAGATCTTTTATTTACAAAATGCCGCCAAGCTTTCGTGTCCTTTTGACACTTCTTCAGGGCACTATAATACATATACAAATATAAATATGATTTAAAAATAGAGAAATAAATATAAGTACTTACATGTAAAATATTTTAAGTAAATTCAATATAAATAATCATTAAAAAATTTGTAAATGTAAAAATAAATATAATTATAATGTACTTGATGTCATATTTCACATAAGACAAATCAATACATAATTTGTTTGTTCGTTACTTAGTTATTTTAATTTTTTTAGGTTACTTTATAATTATTTAATGAAGTTTGAATTTGAGGTTAGATTATAACCTTATAAAATGACTTTGACAGATAATTTGTTTTTGACGTTAATAGAAAAGGAAATAAGGTTAGATTATAACCTGTGAAAATGACTTTGACAAATAATTTCTTATATTTTGACTTTAATAGAAGTGAATTTAATTTTTATGAAATAATCATATAAATAATGAAAAATTATCTATTTTGTTCAATATTCAAAAGGTAGCTATAAATATTACTAAGATTTTCAATGTCACTTTTCTTATTCATACTATTATTTGCCTTGTTGATTTCAACCATTTCAAGAAAATATCTTTTAGACATATTTTGTTCAGTATGTAGAACTTTAGCTTCATTAAATAACATTTTATGGCCTGTTTCGATGGAATGCTGTGTTAATGCACATGATTTTTTGTTAAGTTTTATATCACTTTTATGAGATGTGATGCGATTAGTCAAATTTCTAGAGCTGGTACCGATGTAGTTAAGATCACAGTTATTGCATTTTATTTCATAGACTACATTTGATTTTTTTAAGTCAGGTGTAGAATCTTTCAATTTACTATTTAAATTTCCAATCGTTTTTATATTTTTCTGTGTTATCTTTATATTAGTTTCATTTTTGAAAAGTTTTATTATGTTCTTTGATAAATTTTCAATATTTGGAATTGATAGGTAATTAATATTTTCTACATTTGTATTCCTATCTGTTTCATTGCTAGAGATATTATCATGAATAGTTCTATCAGATAAAAAAAACGATAACACTTTGATTACCGATTGGTATATAAAACCAACAAATTCAGGAAGGTATATAAACTATCATTCTTTTCATACAAAGAAAATGAAAATTAATCTCATTATTTGTTTAAAAAATAGAATTGAAAAACTAGTTCACCCTTCTTTAAAACAAAAAAATTTAAGAATTTTACGTAATATCTTATTAGAAAATTCTTATCCTAAATCACTTCTAAATAGAATTCTTTTCAACAATATTTCTGATAGAACTATTCATGATAATATCTCTAGCAATGAAACAGATAGGAATACAAATGTAGAAAATATTAATTACCTATCAATTCCAAATATTGAAAATTTATCAAAGAACATAATAAAACTTTTCAAAAATGAAACTAATATAAAGATAACACAGAAAAATATAAAAACGATTGGAAATTTAAATAGTAAATTGAAAGATTCTACACCTGACTTAAAAAAATCAAATGTAGTCTATGAAATAAAATGCAATAACTGTGATCTTAACTACATCGGTACCAGCTCTAGAAATTTGACTAATCGCATCACATCTCATAAAAGTGATATAAAACTTAACAAAAAATCATGTGCATTAACACAGCATTCCATCGAAACAGGCCATAAAATGTTATTTAATGAAGCTAAAGTTCTACATACTGAACAAAATATGTCTAAAAGATATTTTCTTGAAATGGTTGAAATCAACAAGGCAAATAATAGTATGAATAAGAAAAGTGACATTGAAAATCTTAGTAATATTTATAGCTACCTTTTGAATATTGAACAAAATAGATAATTTTTCATTATTTATATGATTATTTCATAAAAATTAAATTCACTTCTATTAAAGTCAAAATATAAGAAATTATTTGTCAAAGTCATTTTCACAGGTTATAATCTAACCTTATTTCCTTTTCTATTAACGTCAAAAACAAATTATCTGTCAAAGTCATTTTATAAGGTTATAATCTAACCTCAAATTCAAACTTCATTAAATAATTATAAAGTAACCTAAAAAAATTAAAATAACTAAGTAACGAACAAACAAATTATGTATTGATTTGTCTTATGTGAAATATGACATCAAGTACATTATAATTATATTTATTTTTACATTTACAAATTTTTTAATGATTATTTATATTGAATTTACTTAAAATATTTTACATGTAAGTACTTATATTTATTTCTCTATTTTTAAATCATATTTATATTTGTATATGTATTATAGTGCCCTGAAGAAGTGTCAAAAGGACACGAAAGCTTGGCGGCATTTTGTAAATAAAAGATCTTGGCGTTGATTCCTTGGACTGAAATCCCCGTTATCCCCACCTATATATATATATATATATATATATATATATATATATATATATATATATATATATATATATATATGTGTGTGTGTGTGTGTATTCTTCGATATTATCTAATTGGCGGTTGTTAACCCATATTATGTTATCTGTATCGTGCATAACCTTTATTTTATTGATATTAATTTTGAGACCTATTTGTAGTGATGCCTCATTGAGTTCGTTTAGTATTTGTTGGTGTCGCTATTAATACTATATTGTCCGCATATCGCAGATTACTTAAATATTGTCCGTTCACGTTGATGCCGCCAATCTAGTTTTCTAAATACGTCGTCAAATGCCAACGTGAACAGTTTAGGAGAAAAAGTATCTCCCTGCCCAATTCCTCTATTCAATGGGACTGGATAGGTGTTTACATATAGATGATTTGAAGCAGTTGCCCATTTCTAATATACGGTTTTATAGTACCTCCTAGTCCAGCTTTCTACCATGTCGAATGCTCTTTCGTAGTCTACAAATGCCAAACACGACAATATTCATTACATTTTTCCATTGAGAATTTCATAGTGAATTCCTTTTCTAACGCCTGCTTGTTCACACAGCTGGTATTTATCCAGGTTTCTAGTTAGGCGAATTGTTATTATCATTGTTAATAACTTGTACAGGTGTGAGAGCAATGTTATTGGCCGATCATTCTGTAATTGTTTTCTATCCCCCTTTTTATGCAGTAGTGTCACCTCCGCCCTTTCCCAAGATTCGGGTATTTTAGCTTGCTGAAGACATTCATTCATTAATATTGCGATCAATTTTTCTCCTCCTTCGATCAGCATATCGGTGTTACATCATTTTCTCCCGGCGTTCTGTTCTTTTTCATGTCTTGGAATGCTCTTCTTACTTTTCCTTTTGTCATTTCAGGTAACTTCTCAGATCCAACGTTTCTTATCATAACATGCCTCAATCCACTTAAGTAGATTTAAGTAAATCGAACTACCATTAAAGGTAAGGAATTGTTGGGAGCAATAGACCGAACTTGAATGTGAAACAATATCGACAATATCAAACTACATATAATTAGCAGAACCATTAGGGATATGGATTATGATTATTCGCCCAATCTCCTAATGCTCAGTAAAAAAACATCAGCCCAGATGAGACAATAGAGAGACTGACCGAAGGAGCTTTCAAATTTATCTAAAAATTCATGATAACTTCTCGTTTCCACTTAGAAAACGAAGTAGAAATGCTAAGTATATTGTAACGAATGGACAGTGTATGATATAAAGAAAGGTGCTGATTGTGCAGCATGTGCTATTTTTCAGATGAAGAAATGTTATAAACACTCAGACGTGAATCCTGGAATCTGGAGTAACCTATTTCATATTTCATTATAAGTCAATTCTGTAAAGTAGTAATGAAGTTTATATATAATTTATGTTTTGAAAAATTAACTTATTGAAATCAAAAATATAATTGGTGCAGTCAGAAAGATCGTAAGAGAGTCGATTTTTTGCGGAAACTCTCCTTATTCCAAAGCTTGTGCGCGATTCGAACTTATAGAAAAAAAATGTAGTTGAGGAAAAACATGTGAAGTGAAAATGAAGAATGAGTTCAGTTTTGGAATAATATCGCTTAGCATTCAGATTATTCTACAGAGTGAAACAAAATAAAGTCATCTTCCTGGACAGACAACGTTTGAAGTTTTCCATCCAGCCATATCATTCAACAGCGAATCTCCTGAGGGTACTTATGCCAGATTCCGTTGTTCATAATCATTTGAGTGATTTATTTGCAGAATCATCAGCAACCTCTGTATCAAGTATGTATATAATAAATATAATAAATAAGTGGTAATAAATAATTCAGTTAATAAAAAAATATGATGGATCTTCCACAATATGGCGTCAAGACCCTTTGCCTCTTACCAAATTTCGATGGAAATTCTAGGGAACTATATGATTTTATCAAAGTCACTACAACTCTTATAAACTATTATTTTGATAGAACATCGGGTAACGAGAATTGCATTCAAAATATTTTGTGTCTAAAATGACTGCTTAAGATCCAGAAATTATTCCGATGTATGGCTACAATGGCTGGAATATATTAGAAAAAATGAGTAGATAATTTTTGTGATGAAAAAGTTAGAATTCACTGATAAGAAATTAAGTTAATTCAAGGAAAACCAGCCACAATATTCATATGTATCACATGTGCCTTAAAATTGCAAACAATAATCGTAATTATTTAGATATTCATAATAAAGATCCTTTCATTATTCAAACTAAAAGAATTCTTTCCACAACAAGCTTTAATTACAGTAGGAACAGTGAAGCTTTTCCATCACGTGACTCAATTGACGATATTATTCAACACGTACTATGTAGGTACTGCCTTCTTCTAATAACAGAAAAAGAGTGAAACTCAATATAAGCGTTTGTCGTATTGTTTTGATTAAGATGCATATGGTTGATGTCGTATTAGTCACGTGATGGAAAACTACTGTACCTTTCTCGTCTTAAAGAGGCTTGAGGTGTCAACGTATTCGTAAGAGCTATGAGACTCAACACTTCAGCTACCGCTATGCAATTTACCCAATAAGAGAATGATATTCGTTACATACAAAGGACAGCGACATCGAACATAACTTATCAACAAAAACTCCGATTTGCTATAAAACATCAGTCTTTTTGTCAAAATATGTTCAACCTTCTTTTGGGCCGCAATGACTATTCACTCAATAAAGACCGTTTCCTCAAGATTCAATTATTATAAACCCAAGACATTTGACGATATTTCTCAACTGAAAAATTTTGGCAAGCACCAAAAGTGAAGTGAAAAACGAATTAATGCTCAAATTGCATTCAACAACGTAGACAACAATATAATAACATTTTTTAAAGAATTTGCAGAACCGAAAATATAATATGCTACACGTCTTTCACCTGATACATATCACGCATCTGCTTGTAGGTACTACATTATAACGTACTTTTACAAACAGTGCATATAATCTTATTAACAATTCTCCAAAATTCTCATACGATAATGACAAGAATGGCAATCTCAAATATTATCGTGGAGGAGAAACGAATTAACGTGATATTATTGAAATAGAACAAAAAATTCGTAAAATGATTTTATTGGCCCACTATGAAATTGTTTAGGAGAATATACAATACGTTCATAAAGTGTTGAAACAGTCCATTCTCTCAGGAGTCAACTATTTTTAGACGTAAAGCGAGGACAGGTAAATTTTTCTTTTTCTTTCATGATTGTTTCCAAAAATATATATTTTTACCACCACTATCCTACCAGATGTGACGTCATCGAGATTTTTCTAAATGGAAACGGTATGTTTTTATATTACAAATTGAAAGCCCATATCTTTTGTCCAAAATCGTTACAAAAATCACTTCTTGTGATTACGTTTTTTTTATTTTTAATAGGAAATTACTAGTTTAATCAGAATCTTTGGAAAATAATAATCATTTAAGTTCTATGTGTGTGCAGAACAGTTTTATGACTGTACCCAGAAAAATATGGGCTTTTAGTTTTTGATATAAAAATATACAATTTCCGTTTATATAAAATAGCGATGAAGTCACATCTAGTTAGGTAGTGATGGGAAAAAGCAGAAATAAAAATTGACCTATCCGCGCTTTTCCTCTGAATATGGTTAATTCGTGAGACAATGGACCGTTTCCACACTTTATGAATGCATTATATATAAATTCGTGCAAATATTTTCAATTAAACAAATATGACAGTTAAACTGTTGAACCCAAATTCATGTTAATAGCAACACCAGTACAACCTTCCAAAATTATGCATATCGATGCATTCCAGGCAAATGGACAAAACTTTTTGGTTTTATTTGATACTTGATACAGCCACAGATAATCCCTCTTCAAACGGTATGATTGTACGCTTTCGTTCTACCCGTGTCATTTAAAAATCTTGAAATAAAAATATAGAAATTCCTTCGATATGCCTTACGCTATTTTAATATAACATTGTTCGATTCATAGTACAATAAAATTGAAACTTTTTTTAAATGGACATCTAGACACTCAATATCCTCCTGAGAACGACATAAATCACATGCTATTAGATAATTATACAGAAGAACACCGTCAAAAAACTAAATTATTATATAATAATAATAAGTATATTGGTCGAGAAAAATCATTGAAATTTAAAAATAAATGTTATAAAGAAATTATGCAAAAAAGAGATGAGAACTGCAGAGTTGACATGAGTGCCATCCCTCAAAAAATTAAAAGTGAATAATATATACACACCCACATATGCACATATATAGATACATAGGGTATACATAAATGCATGTAAAGGTGCGAACGTTTACAAATTATGCATAACTATCTAAAAAAATTCCTGTGGCCGGTACACAGGCCACCCGTAATTCGGTACATCTGTGCAAAATACTTTGAAATCGGAACACCGAATAGGGGCAGTTTTAGGTTAGAACCACATGAACTGTAGTAGTAACTAGCAACACAAACATGAACGGAAAACAAAACCAGTACAAACCAATAATGTTTTGGAGTCAAACGTAAATTAACCGGTTGATGTATCCAGCACATACTTTACCTTATATTAGTTTTCACCCAACATTTTTTTTAATACTTGAAAATATTTTTTAATTTTTTTAATAACAAAAATTTCGTAAAACTGAACAAAAATGCATTCCGTGTGTTAAAATACATGGTACTGCATATTTTTCTCCAAATATTCACTATAAACCCAAAATTTACAATTTTTTGGTCAGGACCACAAAATTTTGGATAAATTTTTAACATGTTTCCATAAAAAAATCAATAATTACCAAATTATGTTAGATATCGATTCTTTTTTCACGGCAGTCGATAAAGGAAAGCAGTATCTCAATTACTCACTATACTTGAAATTTTCGGTTTTATATTTGTAGATAATATACGGAGTTAAAGCTGAAGTATAAATTTTGGTAAAAAATTACTTTAAAAAATGTGTAGAAACGACCTCTATGCAATGGAAAGACTGAAATTGGTGAAAATCGAAATAGGAGTGTTCATACTATTATAAAAAAATACAGAAACGTCCTATAGAGGATGCAAACCAAGTTATGAAACATCAAAGTTGAAGTTTTTTTAAGAAATTCCGACTCCCAAGATTGAAAATCCCAAAAAATTCTTTTTTGTTTCTGATTTCAATGAAATTTTGCATAGAGAGTCTTTTGATACGAGGATTCCAAAAAAAGTGTCAGTTGATTGTAAAAAAATATTTCGGGTGGAAAATTGAGAAAAAAATATGGAAATGGGATTTTCATGAAAACTGTACATCAGATTTTGCTCAGTTTTTTAGTTCTGAACCTACATATAAAATCTCATTGAAAAATTCTGTCGCGTTTTGAGTTATTGTGTTGACTAGTCAACGAAAAAGAATAGTACACTGAATTTATGTGTGTTTGTTCCTTTCTAACACATTGACGTTTAAACATATGTGCCCACAGAAAATTCCTAATAGCTTTTAGTTGTCTGTAGAAGTTACCTTGGAATATGAAGTGGGTGTTGGACAAACAGTTTTTGATTAGGGAAAGACAATCTGAGGTGATGTGGTGTTCAGTGTCTAGGATAGACAAAGTTTCATCGATAGGGATGTTGGTAAATAAGTAGACAATATCAAAACTGACAAGGATATCTGTGGAAGAAATATCAAATCCTTTGAGTAGGTCAATGAGATGGCGAGAACTTTTGACATAGGATTGGGACCGCTCACCAATTGGTTGAAGGGTTTGAGCTAGATGTTTAGCCAAGAGTTGGGTGGGGTAGTTAAATGCACTGACAATGGGATGATTTTTCTTGTGGAATGAGCTTGGCTTCTATGTCAGAAGGAAGTTGGGACTTATTGATGCAAGTTTTTGTTGTCTTTTCCAGATAGTTGGTAGGGTCATTAGTGAGGATTTTATAATCGGAAGAGTTGAGAGTTGAGAGTTTTTTTATTATTATTTTTTTTTCATTTTATTTATTTTATTTTTATTGTTATGTCCTTTTTCGCTAAAATTCCAAGAAGTAGGCAGATTGAGGCCTTGGAATTATCCGAAGAGGGTGATTCGTGGCGTAGAATAGGCAGATTGATTGAGACTACGGAATCGGATCACTTCCTAGATTAGTGAACGAATAATATAACCCCCTCCTTCTTGATAATGGCTTCAAAGTAGAAGCCGAAACGTCGGGAAATTACAAATTTCCAACGCGATTCAACCTGTGAACCTAGTTCATTTCTTCATAACTCTAACCACGGAAACCTTTCCAAAAAAAATACATATATGCCCCTCTTTCTTATTCCGGCTTGTTCTATATCAATTATTTTTTAACCGTTCTACTATCTGGCATGCTCTGTACAAGCCCCAGCGAACCTATTCTTCTGGATATTTTCATTTTACTCAGTTCTGCTTCCCCAAATATATTCTGTATTTCGTTATTCGTTCTTGTCAGTCACATACCCCCCTCATTTTCCCCCTAATATTCCCCTGAGTATTTCCCTTTCCCATCTATCTAATTTATTCTCCTCTGCTTTGTTGAGTATTCACGTTTCGCTTTCGTAGATTACTGTTGGCCTTATTACTGATATGTACAGATATAGCTTTGTCTTTCTGGAGATTTTCTTTGAAATTATTATCTTGTTCAATGCTCCTGCCTGTTTACTTCCTTTCATCTGCCTAGTTTCTAAATTCCCTCCTTCGTCGCCGTCGTCCTTGATAACCACAGCTAGATGTACAAAGCTTTGGACTTGTTCGAAGTTCATTATTTTTTGTCCATTTTCATAGACTTCGATTTGTCTTCATTGACTCGCAGGTTCATTGTATGTGCTGTTTCTATGCATATTCTTCTCAGTTCGTTTTCTGATGTTGGTAGTAGTACTACATCGTCCGCGTATGCCAGTAATTGTGTTGTCTTAGATTTCAGTGTCCCTGCCCTGTTCATGCCGGTTTTGCGTATTATCCATTCTAATACGATGTTGAACAAGGTGGTGGATAACCAGTCTCCTTGTTTTAATCCTGTATTGGTCTCGAAGCTTTCTGTTGGTTTTTGGTTCACCTTGATCTTAGTTATTGTACGCTCGAGTGTCATTTTGGTAAGACTTATAAGTTTTTTGGGATGCCTAGATCATTCATAATACTGTATAAAGATTTTGTAATTACTATGTCATACGCCCTTTGGAAGTCTTTAAAAATGGCATAGATTGGTTGATCGTATAAATATATATATTTATGTCCTCCATACATGATCCAGTTTTAGGTCATCCACCAGAAGGAATATATTCAATTTAATTCATGTATATATAATAGAGTATAATTTTGATTAGGGATCCAGAAAAAAATGAAAACTTTGATTTTATTATTTCGTTCAATTCACAGTGTCGCGTATGGGTCTTCCAACATTGTTGCCTATTCAACTGATTACAAACAACATTTCATAATAGTTTTTAAATTCTAGCCCCTCTGTGTTTTAAGTGTTACCGCAATTTTTTAATTATTCATGCTTTTATTAGTTAACAATTATTATTATGTTGAACATAAAAATCCTGACCATTTTTTATAAAACATCAAAAACTGAAATAATCAATTTTTTTTTCAAATATAATGATTGTTTTGATTTTTTATCGTTAACAGTTTCGTAAAAATCATATTTTTAAATTTTTTACTTCCCCTGCTTTGCATTATTTATAAGGTAATTACATTTTCTTTGGAAAGCTTATCTGATCAAATTTCTGATTAAACAAATCGTATCTTGTAAAACGATTTATGGCTTATAAACGCATGTGTTAATTATTACCAATTTATTTATGTGGATACATATTAATATTAAGGTTACGATTTTCTTTTGAAAATCTTAATTGATACTGCTTTTTTATATTCTGAAGAATTTTTTTTTACTTATTGTTCACATATCTATAAAGTGGTACTAAGAATATGGCATGTAAAAAACATATGTAATTAGATGTCTAAGGCCCGATAACCGATAATGGGGGCTTGTTTCAGAAACAACCGTTAACACTATGATATTTATGGAATGCGACATAGGTATTCCTGTACAAAACTATCAAAAATTAGCTTTTTTAGCAAATAGCGTTCATAAAAAATAATAACAGATTTTATAAGATCGTTCAAAAATAAGTCCATATGCACATTTAGTTTTATTAAATTTGTTGTACGCCGTTTTTATAACACTTTCGAAATGTAATAAAAGAGACGGCGTTTGAAGCACTGGAAATTTAAGAGTGAAACGTGAAATAACGTGGTTCCATCCCGCGTTGTGGCGAATTTTTTTCTTTTTGTATTCAGTTCTTTTTTCATAATTTTTGTCCAAAAACAAATTTTAAGTAGAAATATTAAAGACAAATTTATTATGGTTATAAATTTATTTATTCATATCAATACTCAAATTGTTTTACGTTTTTTGCTAAACTCAAATGGAATCAATCAAAATTGTTTAACATCATTCCTTAAATGCATACCAATCTGGTACCACCATTATGTATAAGAAATCAGGTCAAAATAAACCGTCTCAGAATTGGGCATACGGCATTAACACATCAGTTTTTAATACAGAAAGAACTTCTTCCTTAGTGTAATCATTGTGCAGTTAACCAACAATTTTTAAATTTGACATTGTTATATAATCAGATTAAGACACAAATTTTGTAAGAATTTTAAATTAGTCTTTGTACCTTGTGTACTATTGTACACTAGATTGCTGCTCATAACCCTTGTTGTTAATCATAAAAGTTCCGCCGTACATTATTAATAACACTTCTATCAATTTTTCGACATTCATCAATAGTAATTTTTTTCAATTAATCTTCTGTCTTCGGCTCATATTCTGCTACCTCATTTCTTAGGAACCCCCATAAAAATAAACCAGGGGGTGCTAAATCTTGAGATTCTTGCCGTCCAATGTATTGTAACCCTTCTACATATCCACGTTTTGAGCAAGTTGCATGTATTTCTGTTATTTACTATTTAAATAGATCGCAACTTACTGATGCAAACAGTGTTTACAAAAATAAAATCGGTTTGAAAATAACGGAGAAATCTTAGGTTTAAATTTGCTCTAAGCTCCTCTCCATTAAAAACATGCGACATTTCATGACGTCAGCTGCCAGATGATCACTTTTGAGTTTCACGGTGCCAATTCACTATAGTACACACTTGGCATTTTTCGGTGTAGGGGTATAATCTTTTGAGCGTGATTCTATGGGCACATTATACAGAAATTATGGTTTCTTTAGTTTCATCATATCCTAATAGACTAGGTTGTAAGGTTTTTTGGTCATATTATGTTCGAGTGTGTTCTGCCTTTCACTATACAAATATTTCCTTCTATTCTTACTTGTACGTACCCTACCGCATTGCCACAATAATTTTCACTGGCATACCTACAAGTAGTAATCGTAAAATCTTTCACAAACAAATTTCGTCACTAGTAATTTTTTTAACAAACTTGACAAACCCTCACTAATTATTTTCGAGATTTTTTGAAAAATAACATAATATTTGAATTTTTCATCTCCGAAAATATAGGAAACCATATATCACTCGATTTAACAGCTTCACCCTCTTTGCAACCCCACATAGAGGATTAATGAAATTCGGCTTACTGGAAGCCCGGATCGACCATAATTATAACCATGCATGATCAAACTACAACCAAATATAATACAAGCTAGTAGCTACACTAAAACTTATAATGATAACAGGTATATGTAGGTACTCACACAAACAAAAATAAAGACCATACAAGCTGCAGCATAATTTTTAGTCAATATACGCTGCAATACAATTCTCTCGGCTCAAACACACGCGTCCGGCAGTTGACGTCACGACAAGGACTAACCCATTTCTATCCGATCTGCAGGTCGCACGTAGTGAAATAATTAATAACGCACTTACAGTAATTATTATTGTTTTCAAATTATTCGCAGTGGCATTCACTTTGAATTAACAAGTTTTCAAAGATATTTAAGATATATGCAAATTCCTATTTGGGAACACAGTATCAAGGTATTCATGTACTTCCCTACTGGAGTGAGCCGGGCAACCATTATGTTGATATCATACGGAAACATTTCTAGGTGCGGCATTTGTCAGTTAAGATCCTATTTCATTTTGGAGAAGATTCGAATATTCTTGGCCATTGAAATTGTTACTTAGGAAAAAGGACCAATTATTTTATTACAAAATATTTTGGCCCATACGTTTACTTTTTCCTTGTATTGGGTATGTGACAAATTTATTTTATGTGAATTCACTGTATGCCAATACCTTTGATTTTCTTTAAAACAAAACTACACTCGTTGGTAAAACAAATGTATCTTGAAAAATTCCTATTTCGGTTGGCTTTGTCTATCATAATTTCGCAGAAAAATGGTCTATTAGAGTTGACTTGCTCAATAAGTTCTTGAATTTTCATGAAAGAAATAACCTTGTCTTATCTAAAATTCAATTTTTTAGGTCAAAATTATGAAAAAGAACTAAGTACAAACAAAAAGAGGAAACACTGTCGCATTTTATAAATAACACAGTGTATATACCAAAACGAAGACCCAAGAGAACAATTTAATTTTTAGACTCTCAGATGCCAAAGTAAGGTAACATGTTAATCTTTTTTGCGTTTCAATTTTTCTATTTTCATCCTTCGAGTTCATTTTTTCACTTGAAATAATGAACCAACGACACAGCTATTCACACGTACTTGATACATATACCTTATATTGCCTAGTTTTCAACATTTTTAAACTAGATATTTAAAACGCTGCCAGCCACTCGTCTACTTTTGAATTTTGGTTGATATCTCTATGTAGCTCACAATAATATTTTACGAAACAGAAGGCGCAGTATTGTCAATATTTCACATGAAACCAGGTTGACCTATTCACCGTTAAATTGAAATTAAATATACGCAAACGATTTACGAGCGACAGTAGCTCCAATAGGAATATCGCAGAAATGCTGAACTAAATTATACAAAATATAATAAAAACGGTAATAAGTCGTCCGCCTCAAAATTTGCCCGGAGTTGTAATATTATCAAATGGATTGTTTTACATTAGATGCGTTAGGTCGTCCGTATATGGAAGACCTTACGCACCGGAGGACCTATTAAATGTAAAAATGCTATTAGCGGAGAACCTATTATTGGGAGGTTGTATATATATATATATATATATATATATATATATATATTTATATTGATCTTATCGTAGCAAATAGTGAAGAGAATGAGACACAAATATATGAAATTTGAACTTTGTCAGATGGTAAATAGAGATTAATTTCGTCAGACAGATAGAATTATCATTTATACGTATAATTATAAGTAAGAAATATATCTCATACCAAATCAAACATCTATGATATCAATTATCCTTTATAACTATATAAATACATCAATAATATTGAAAATCGTTACCTTAGATTTCAGTTGTAAACAATGAGTCATAAATGTTAATCCATCGCTGGTAAATTATAAATTCATATTGTTTTATTAGCAGCATAGTTGATCATCTGTATATTTTATCTGGAATATCAAAATGAATCTGAAAAGAACATGAAATTACTATTATTACAGGATATTTGATACTCATATACAGAAAAGTAATCACATTTGTTGAAACGAAATCATTGAACTGTCACTACATACAATTTCATGTCATGTAGCATAGAATTAAAACATAGAAATATATTCAACCACAGAAGTAAGTTGGAATTTTGAAATATTGAATATTTGCAAAGCGGATGGAATGTTTTAAATATGTAATTGCATTAAATGATAGGACAAGTTTATATGAGATAATTGGTAAATTATATATAAGAAATGAATTGAAAGACATTATGAAAGATTTTAAGGACGTAATGATTGTAAATTCAATGATAATTAAAATTTAAAGTGGGATAGATACTATCATTGTAAATAAATATAAGATATATTTTGGAAATTTTTCACATGCAAATAGGTATAATGAATTATATTGAAATTTTACACAAATAATTAATAACAATAGGAATGAGAAGAAGACAATTAAATTAACTAATAAACATTCAATAAAAAGACTATGGAATATCTAGCAACTCAGTAGTGTTTTGTTTCAAATAACAAGACTAGCAACAAAAGTTTGTTGATTGGAAAAACAAAGGAGTGTGTGGTGTGATGCTTATGAAAATGGACATGTAAGAAAATCTTTCTAAAAATTTAACTAAAATAAGTGAAAATTGTTTGAAATTTAAGTAAAAACTGAAAATAAATGATAAAGTATTATCTAAGAAACATTTAGAGCAGAAAATATTTGTAAATAACAATTATTTGTGGAAATTATTAATTATTGAATTTGAGAAGGGACGCTATGGGTAAATTTTAAGTAAATTCCTACATGAGAGTCACAAGTATTTGATTAGAAGCATATAATATCGTAAAACATTTCAAGTCAAGTGAGAAGAACAATTTAATAAATTATATTGACTTACCTACGATACAAACTAGCGAATTTATTTCCACGATTTGAAGAGAGTCCAGCTTCATTCCAGGAGGGGAGAACAGGAATAGAGTGCACATAAAGAGACTTCCAAGTGTTATGAACAGGTCAGTGTATATATAATTTATATGTTACCATTTAAAACAATTCAGACATATATATAACTAATTTGGCCAAATTTCACGTATAACTAATTTTCTAAGTATAAGAATTTTCAATTTGTATATAGTAGTTTGTAATAGTAATTTGTTTAACACAAGTTTTTTCCTTAATAGTGATAATGTTTTTCAATTTGATGATTCATAATTATATATACTAAATTTTGACTCTTCTGCATTTTATTCATGTCATATGTTGATGATAGACAAAGGTATGATATCATAGAGGTTGAATGGGTATGTTCCGAGCTATCACTCACAGTATTTTTATAGGTAACAATGGTAAGGTAATATTTGATAAATGCAAATTTCATATATTTTAATTATCTTGAACCCAACGAGAGTAAGTTTGTCATGCTCACCATTGAACCAATCAACCACTAAATTATAAATAAAAAAATTAAGCAAAATTAAAATCATAGATAAAAAAAAATTATAAACTTAAATATTATAATATATATATATATATATATATATATATATATATATATATACATATATGCATGTTTCTAGCTCATTAGCCTTCATCAGTACGGTAGAGGAAGAGGTTACTTAAGTACGGTATAACCAAGTATGGATGTGAAACTTGGGAGCAACGATGTTGAATGAAACATGGAAGCACACAAACAACGGAAAATAACAGGACAACCAAACGCACATTTGTGCCATCAATTGGAAGATTCCGATTTTGGAACAACAACCAATATCAACACGGAGGCGCATGAAGCCCTCCTGTCTGGAAAAAACCAACCCAGGGTGAAGAAACAAGATTAAAAATGGATAACGCGTGAATTTAACAAAAGCAAAGAGTAATCAACAAGTGTTATTATGGGAAAGCACGCAAAAATAGAGAGGTTACTGAAGAGAAGTGGTAACCGTAAACATGCATGTTTCTAGCTCATTACGCTTCATCAGTACGGTATAACCAAGTATGGATGTGAAACTTGGGAGCAACGATGTTGAATGAAACATGGAAGAACACAAACAACGGAAAATAACAGGACAACCAAACGTACATTTGTGCCATCAATTGGAAGATTCCGATTTTGGAACAACAACCAATATCAACATGGAGGCGCATAGAGCCCTCCTGTCTGGGAAAACCCAACCCAGGGTGAAGAAACAAGATCAAAAATGGATAACGGGTGAATTTAACAAAAACAAAGAGCAAACAACAAGTGTTATCATGGGAAAGCACGCAAAACTAAAGAGGTTACTGAAGAGAAGTGGTAACCGTAAAGATGCATGTTTCTAGCTCATTAGCCTTCATCAGTACGGTATAACCAAGTATGGATGTGAAACTTGGGAGCATGGAAGAACACAAACAACGGAAAATAACAGGACAACCAAACGCACATTTGTGCCATCAATTGGAAGATTCCGATTTTAGAACAACAACCAATATCAACACCAATGTTTTAATTGTTTAATGTCCTTGTTGTGAGCTAACATGTTTTGATTTCTTTTACTTGTAGGTATTTCGAACATAATAAAAAAATATTTTGAAAAAGCCTACTATGATAGGCGAAACGTTATAAGAACGTCGTATTTTTTCAACTAAACCTATACCCAAAAGATAAATATAAAATAATAAATATATATATATATATATATATATATATATATATTTATATATATATATATTTATATATATATATATACAGGGTGTCCCGGGACTAATGGGCGTATAATCTGAGTCAAAATAATGTTAGTACTTCATATAAACTTTTTCTATTCAGGTCCTCGTTTTCGAGTTATAGGCCTCCAAAGTTTTAATTTTGAATTTGGTTTTTATTTTTATTTTTTGTACTAGTTATTTGATCTTTATAAAATTCACGGCAAAGCTATAATGTACGTGTATGTTTATTTTGGTAAGGTAAACAGATTTACAGTAGTGTCTTGAAGCCAGGGACGGACTACTCGCAATAGTTAGTATTCCAAAAAATTTGCAGGGATGGCACACCCTGTATAAAATTATCGAAATTCACTTCCCCACACATTAAGCTAACGAAAAGGTACTCCTGTTAGAATTCGATAAAATAAGCCGTTCGGCTAATATTGACAGTTTTATTGCACTACGTACATTCACCATTTTTATAAGTACACAACGAGGTAAAACTAACTTATTAATACGATGTCCAAGATTTACCTTCAGTACTACAAAAAAATAATTTAACGATAGCAGAAGATAAAAAACATTAACGACTTATGAATTGGAAAGTTGGTAAAAACTTTTTAAAAGTGTTTTTACCGTTTATCAAGTAACCATAGGATTAGTTGTCAAACATTGTGTAGAATAGTTCGTAGTCAGTACTTGTCAATAATTCATAAGTCCTTAATTTAACAGTTACAATGGCAGAATTCACTTTTATTGAGTACGCAGATATGAATTTAATGTATGGACTGGTTTCTCGAAACTGTTTAGAGGCCAGAAGGCTTTATGCAGAACATTTTGCAAACAGAGCATTTCCAGACAGACGAATGTTTGAGCGTATTGATATCAGGTTACGAGAAACAGGTATGAATAAGTAAATGTAATTTTCCATGTATACAAAACAAAGTTATGAATTTTAGGACGTTTTTTGCCAAAAAAAGGTGGAGAAGGTCCAGTACGAAGCGTACGTACTGTGGCAGTTGAACAAGACTTGTTAAATGCAGTTGATAATGAACCATCAACGAGTTTACGAAAATTATCAAGAGAACATAACGTCTCGAAATCAGTTGTGCATCGCGTTCTAGAAGAACAGCTGTTATATCCTTTTCACATGAAAAAAGTACACAGTATGACAGTGGCTGATTATCCTTCACGACTTGAGTATAGCCAGTGGTTCCTGCGACAACAACAAGCAGACAATACATTTATTAGTAACGTTCTCTTTACGAACTAATCCGGTTTCACCAGAGATGTAGTCATAAATTCTCATAATATGCATTTATGGGATGATGCGAATCCACATGGCATTAGTCAAACTAGGAGCCAGCATAGATTCATGGTTAATGTTTGGGCAGGAATAGTTGGAAATCATTTGATAGGGCCATACTTTATTGACGATACTTTGACCAGTCAGAGATATTTGGAGTTTTTGCAAAATGAGTTATGGAACCTATTTGATGATGTGCTACTACAAACTCGTAGGAATTTATGGTTCATGCATGATGGGGCCCCTCCTCATTTCAGTTTAGATGTACGATAGAATTTACACACAAGGTTTCCTAAAAGATGGATTGGTCGTGGAGGCCCTTTTCAATGACCACCGCGATCAGGAGATGTTATTCCTATGGATTTCTTCCTCTAGGGTTATCTCAAAAGTAAGGTATACGCAACACCTGTGCAAACAAGGCAAGATTTAATAGACAGAAATCTGTTACACTGCAATGTTATTAGAAGTGCAAAGAAACAACCGTCGTAGACTTAGAATGTGCGTGGAAGTGGGAGGAGCTCATAATGAACATTTATTAGAAGAACGTTAGTTTTTGTTGTTTAGGAATTAGTTTCAGTCGATTGTTTTATAACTTGTGTTTTATGAGGTTTTCTTAATGGTTTAATAATGTTGTGTTCGTAATTTTGATTAAAAGCAACTAATTACGTTGTCTGCGTACCTTTTCAATTTCCATTAAATAAGTTCTTAATGTTTTTATCATCTGCTATCATCAAATTATTTTTTTGTAGTACATCGTATTAATAAGTTAGTTAGGTAAATTTGTACGTAGTGCATTAATAAAACTGTAAATATTAGCCAAACGGCTCATTTTATCGAATTCCAGCAAAAGTACCTTTTCGTTAGCTTAATGTGTGGGGAAGTCAATTTCGATAATTTCATACAGGGTGTGCCATCCCTGCAAATTTTTTGGATCACTAACCATTGCGAGTAGTCCGTCCCTGGCTTCAAGGCACTACTGTAAATCTGTTTACCTATCCAAAATAAACATACACGTACATTATAGCTTTGCCGTAAATTTTACAAAGATCAAATAGCTAGTAAAAAAAATAAAAACCAAATTCAAAATTAAAATTTTGGAGGCCTATAACTCGAAAACGAGGGCCTACATAGAAAAAGTTTATATGAAGTACTAACATTATTTTGGCTCAAATTATACGCTCCTGACTTTTTTCCCATTAGTCCCGGGACACATATATATATAAGATGTAGGAATCGAAAAGATGTTAATCGAAACATGGGAAAACACAAAAGAACGGATTTCAGCAGGGAAACCAAACGCTCATTTGTGTCTTCAATTGGATGACGGCTAATGAGCCAGAAACATGCATGTCTGCGGTTACCACTTGTTTCAGTAGCCCCTTCTTCTATTTGCGTGCAATACCCATTAATCTATTCGTTACTTATTGTTTATATGTCACGCACTATTCGTACATCTTGTTGTTATTTCATTGATCTGGGTCGGAAGTTTCAGACGGGAGTGTTATATGCACCTCCGTGTCTATGTTGGTTGTTGTCTCGAAAATTCGAGATCTTCTAATATAACTGACGCAAATGTTGTGTTTGACTATCCTGCTGAATTCTGTTATATTTTCTCATGTTTCATTCACCAACTTTGCTCCCATGTTTCACATCTTTTCTTGGTTGTACCGTACCGATGACGGCTAATGAGCCAGAAACATGCATGTCTGCGGTTACCACTTGTTTCAGTAGCCCCTTCTTCTATTTGCGTGCAATACCCATTAATCTATTCGTTACTTATTGTTTATATGTCACGCACTATTCGTACATCTTGTTGTTATTTCATTGATCTGGGTCGGAAGTTTCAGACGGGAGTGTTATATGCACCTCCGTGTCTATGTTGGTTGTTGTCTCGAAAATTCGAGATCTTCTAATATAACTGACGCAAATGTTGTGTTTGACTATCCTGCTGAATTCTGTTATATTTTCTCATGTTTCATTCACCAACTTTGCTCCCATGTTTCACATCTTTTCTTGGTTGTACCGTACCGATGACGGCTAATGAGCCAGAAACATGCATGTCTGCGGTTACCACTTGTTTCAGTAGCCCCTTCTTCTATTTGCGTGCAATACCCATTAATCTATTCGTTACTTATTGTTTATATGTCACGCACTATTCGTACATCTTGTTGTTATTTCATTGATCTGGGTCGGAAGTTTCAGACGGGAGTGTTATATGCACCTCCGTGTCTATGTTGGTTGTTGTCTCGAAAATTCGAGATCTTCTAATATAACTGACGCAAATGTTGTGTTTGACTATCCTGCTGAATTCTGTTATATTTTCTCATGTTTCATTCACCAACTTTGCTCCCATGTTTCACATCTTTTCTTGGTTGTACCGTACCGATGACGGCTAATGAGCCAGAAACATGCATGTCTGCGGTTACCACTTGTTTCAGTAGCCCCTTCTTCTATTTGCGTGCAATACCCATTAATCTATTCGTTACTTATTGTTTATATGTCACGCACTATTCGTACATCTTGTTGTTATTTCATTGATCTGGGTCGGAAGTTTCAGACGGGAGTGTTATATGCACCTCCGTGTCTATGTTGGTTGTTGTCTCGAAAATTCGAGATCTTCTAATATAACTGACGCAAATGTTGTGTTTGACTATCCTGCTGAATTCTGTTATATTTTCTCATGTTTCATTCACCAACTTTGCTCCCATGTTTCACATCTTTTCTTGGTTGTACCGTACCGATGACGGCTAATGAGCCAGAAACATGCATGTCTGCGGTTACCACTTGTTTCAGTAGCCCCTTCTTCTATTTGCGTGCAATACCCATTAATCTATTCGTTACTTATTGTTTATATGTCACGCACTATTCGTACATCTTGTTGTTATTTCATTGATCTGGGTCGGAAGTTTCAGACGGGAGTGTTATATGCACCTCCGTGTCTATGTTGGTTGTTGTCTCGAAAATTCGAGATCTTCTAATATAACTGACGCAAATGTTGTGTTTGACTATCCTGCTGAATTCTGTTATATTTTCTCATGTTTCATTCACCAACTTTGCTCCCATGTTTCACATCTTTTCTTGGTTGTACCGTACCGATGACGGCTAATGAGCCAGAAACATGCATGTCTGCGGTTACCACTTGTTTCAGTAGCCCCTTCTTCTATTTGCGTGCAATACCCATTAATCTATTCGTTACTTATTGTTTATATGTCACGCACTATTCGTACATCTTGTTGTTATTTCATTGATCTGGGTCGGAAGTTTCAGACGGGAGTGTTATATGCACCTTCGTGTCTATGTTGGTTGTTGTCTCGAAAATTCGAGATCTTCTAATATAACTGACGCAAATGTTGTGTTTGACTATCCTGCTGAATTCTGTTATATTTTCTCATGTTTCATTCACCAACTTTGCTCCCATGTTTCACATCTTTTCTTGGTTGTACCGTACCGATGACGGCTAATGAGCCAGAAACATGCATGTCTGCGGTTACCACTTGTTTCAGTAGCCCCTTCTTCTATTTGCGTGCAATACCCATTAATCTATTCGTTACTTATTGTTTATATGTCACGCACTATTCGTACATCTTGTTGTTATTTCATTGATCTGGGTCGGAAGTTTCAGACGGGAGTGTTATATGCACCTCCGTGTCTATGTTGGTTGTTGTCTCGAAAATTCGAGATCTTCTAATATAACTGACGCAAATGTTGTGTTTGACTATCCTGCTGAATTCTGTTATATTTTCTCATGTTTCATTCACCAACTTTGCTCCCATGTTTCACATCTTTTCTTGGTTGTACCGTACCGATGACGGCTAATGAGCCAGAAACATGCATGTCTGCGGTTACCACTTGTTTCAGTAGCCCCTTCTTCTATTTGCGTGCAATACCCATTAATCTATTCGTTACTTATTGTTTATATGTCACGCACTATTCGTACATCTTGTTGTTATTTCATTGATCTGGGTCGGAAGTTTCAGACGGGAGTGTTATATGCACCTCCGTGTCTATGTTGGTTGTTGTCTCGAAAATTCGAGATCTTCTAATATAACTGACGCAAATGTTGTGTTTGACTATCCTGCTGAATTCTGTTATATTTTCTCATGTTTCATTCACCAACTTTGCTCCCATGTTTCACATCTTTTCTTGGTTGTACCGTACCGATGACGGCTAATGAGCCAGAAACATGCATGTCTGCGGTTACCACTTGTTTCAGTAGCCCCTTCTTCTATTTGCGTGCAATACCCATTAATCTATTCGTTACTTATTGTTTATATGTCACGCACTATTCGTACATCTTGTTGTTATTTCATTGATCTGGGTCGGAAGTTTCAGACGGGAGTGTTATATGCACCTCCGTGTCTATGTTGGTTGTTGTCTCGAAAATTCGAGATCTTCTAATATAACTGACGCAAATGTTGTGTTTGACTATCCTGCTGAATTCTGTTATATTTTCTCATGTTTCATTCACCAACTTTGCTCCCATGTTTCACATCTTTTCTTGGTTGTACCGTACCGATGACGGCTAATGAGCCAGAAACATGCATGTCTGCGGTTACCACTTGTTTCAGTAGCCCCTTCTTCTATTTGCGTGCAATACCCATTAATCTATTCGTTACTTATTGTTTATATGTCACGCACTATTCGTACATCTTGTTGTTATTTCATTGATCTGGGTCGGAAGTTTCAGACGGGAGTGTTATATGCACCTCCGTGTCTATGTTGGTTGTTGTCTCGAAAATTCGAGATCTTCTAATATAACTGACGCAAATGTTGTGTTTGACTATCCTGCTGAATTCTGTTATATTTTCTCATGTTTCATTCACCAACTTTGCTCCCATGTTTCACATCTTTTCTTGGTTGTACCGTACCGATGACGGCTAATGAGCCAGAAACATGCATGTCTGCGGTTACCACTTGTTTCAGTAGCCCCTTCTTCTATTTGCGTGCAATACCCATTAATCTATTCGTTACTTATTGTTTATATGTCACGCACTATTCGTACATCTTGTTGTTATTTCATTGATCTGGGTCGGAAGTTTCAGACGGGAGTGTTATATGCACCTCCGTGTCTATGTTGGTTGTTGTCTCGAAAATTCGAGATCTTCTAATATAACTGACGCAAATGTTGTGTTTGACTATCCTGCTGAATTCTGTTATATTTTCTCATGTTTCATTCACCAACTTTGCTCCCATGTTTCACATCTTTTCTTGGTTGTACCGTACCGATGACGGCTAATGAGCCAGAAACATGCATGTCTGCGGTTACCACTTGTTTCAGTAGCCCCTTCTTCTATTTGCGTGCAATACCCATTAATCTATTCGTTACTTATTGTTTATATGTCACGCACTATTCGTACATCTTGTTGTTATTTCATTGATCTGGGTCGGAAGTTTCAGACGGGAGTGTTATATGCACCTCCGTGTCTATGTTGGTTGTTGTCTCGAAAATTCGAGATCTTCTAATATAACTGACGCAAATGTTGTGTTTGACTATCCTGCTGAATTCTGTTATATTTTCTCATGTTTCATTCACCAACTTTGCTCCCATGTTTCACATCTTTTCTTGGTTGTACCGTACCGATGACGGCTAATGAGCCAGAAACATGCATGTCTGCGGTTACCACTTGTTTCAGTAGCCCCTTCTTCTATTTGCGTGCAATACCCATTAATCTATTCGTTACTTATTGTTTATATGTCACGCACTATTCGTACATCTTGTTGTTATTTCATTGATCTGGGTCGGAAGTTTCAGACGGGAGTGTTATATGCACCTCCGTGTCTATGTTGGTTGTTGTCTCGAAAATTCGAGATCTTCTAATATAACTGACGCAAATGTTGTGTTTGACTATCCTGCTGAATTCTGTTATATTTTCTCATGTTTCATTCACCAACTTTGCTCCCATGTTTCACATCTTTTCTTGGTTGTACCGTACCGATGACGGCTAATGAGCCAGAAACATGCATGTCTGCGGTTACCACTTGTTTCAGTAGCCCCTTCTTCTATTTGCGTGCAATACCCATTAATCTATTCGTTACTTATTGTTTATATGTCACGCACTATTCGTACATCTTGTTGTTATTTCATTGATCTGGGTCGGAAGTTTCAGACGGGAGTGTTATATGCACCTCCGTGTCTATGTTGGTTGTTGTCTCGAAAATTCGAGATCTTCTAATATAACTGACGCAAATGTTGTGTTTGACTATCCTGCTGAATTCTGTTATATTTTCTCATGTTTCATTCACCAACTTTGCTCCCATGTTTCACATCTTTTCTTGGTTGTACCGTACCGATGACGGCTAATGAGCCAGAAACATGCATGTCTGCGGTTACCACTTGTTTCAGTAGCCCCTTCTTCTATTTGCGTGCAATACCCATTAATCTATTCGTTACTTATTGTTTATATGTCACGCACTATTCGTACATCTTGTTGTTATTTCATTGATCTGGGTCGGAAGTTTCAGACGGGAGTGTTATATGCACCTCCGTGTCTATGTTGGTTGTTGTCTCGAAAATTCGAGATCTTCTAATATAACTGACGCAAATGTTGTGTTTGACTATCCTGCTGAATTCTGTTATATTTTCTCATGTTTCATTCACCAACTTTGCTCCCATGTTTCACATCTTTTCTTGGTTGTACCGTACCGATGACGGCTAATGAGCCAGAAACATGCATGTCTGCGGTTACCACTTGTTTCAGTAGCCCCTTCTTCTATTTGCGTGCAATACCCATTAATCTATTCGTTACTTATTGTTTATATGTCACGCACTATTCGTACATCTTGTTGTTATTTCATTGATCTGGGTCGGAAGTTTCAGACGGGAGTGTTATATGCACCTCCGTGTCTATGTTGGTTGTTGTCTCGAAAATTCGAGATCTTCTAATATAACTGACGCAAATGTTGTGTTTGACTATCCTGCTGAATTCTGTTATATTTTCTCATGTTTCATTCACCAACTTTGCTCCCATGTTTCACATCTTTTCTTGGTTGTACCGTACCGATGACGGCTAATGAGCCAGAAACATGCATGTCTGCGGTTACCACTTGTTTCAGTAGCCCCTTCTTCTATTTGCGTGCAATACCCATTAATCTATTCGTTACTTATTGTTTATATGTCACGCACTATTCGTACATCTTGTTGTTATTTCATTGATCTGGGTCGGAAGTTTCAGACGGGAGTGTTATATGCACCTTCGTGTCTATGTTGGTTGTTGTCTCGAAAATTCGAGATCTTCTAATATAACTGACGCAAATGTTGTGTTTGACTATCCTGCTGAATTCTGTTATATTTTCTCATGTTTCATTCACCAACTTTGCTCCCATGTTTCACATCTTTTCTTGGTTGTACCGTACCGATGACGGCTAATGAGCCAGAAACATGCATGTCTGCGGTTACCACTTGTTTCAGTAGCTCCTTCTTCTATTTGCGTGCAATACCCATTAATCTATTCGTTACTTATTGTTTATATGTCACGCACTATTCGTACATCTTGTTGTTATTTCATTGATCTGGGTCGGAAGTTTCAGACGGGAGTGTTATATGCACCTCCGTGTCTATGTTGGTTGTTGTCTCGAAAATTCGAGATCTTCTAATATAACTGACGCAAATGTTGTGTTTGACTATCCTGCTGAATTCTGTTATATTTTCTCATGTTTCATTCACCAACTTTGCTCCCATGTTTCACATCTTTTCTTGGTTGTACCGTACCGATGACGGCTAATGAGCCAGAAACATGCATGTCTGCGGTTACCACTTGTTTCAGTAGCCCCTTCTTCTATTTGCGTGCAATACCCATTAATCTATTCGTTACTTATTGTTTATATGTCACGCACTATTCGTACATCTTGTTGTTATTTCATTGATCTGGGTCGGAAGTTTCAGACGGGAGTGTTATATGCACCTCCGTGTCTATGTTGGTTGTTGTCTCGAAAATTCGAGATCTTCTAATATAACTGACGCAAATGTTGTGTTTGACTATCCTGCTGAATTCTGTTATATTTTCTCATGTTTCATTCACCAACTTTGCTCCCATGTTTCACATCTTTTCTTGGTTGTACCGTACCGATGACGGCTAATGAGCCAGAAACATGCATGTCTGCGGTTACCACTTGTTTCAGTAGCCCCTTCTTCTATTTGCGTGCAATACCCATTAATCTATTCGTTACTTATTGTTTATATGTCACGCACTATTCGTACATCTTGTTGTTATTTCATTGATCTGGGTCGGAAGTTTCAGACGGGAGTGTTATATGCACCTCCGTGTCTATGTTGGTTGTTGTCTCGAAAATTCGAGATCTTCTAATATAACTGACGCAAATGTTGTGTTTGACTATCCTGCTGAATTCTGTTATATTTTCTCATGTTTCATTCACCAACTTTGCTCCCATGTTTCACATCTTTTCTTGGTTGTACCGTACCGATGACGGCTAATGAGCCAGAAACATGCATGTCTGCGGTTACCACTTGTTTCAGTAGCCCCTTCTTCTATTTGCGTGCAATACCCATTAATCTATTCGTTACTTATTGTTTATATGTCACGCACTATTCGTACATCTTGTTGTTATTTCATTGATCTGGGTCGGAAGTTTCAGACGGGAGTGTTATATGCACCTCCGTGTCTATGTTGGTTGTTGTCTCGAAAATTCGAGATCTTCTAATATAACTGACGCAAATGTTGTGTTTGACTATCCTGCTGAATTCTGTTATATTTTCTCATGTTTCATTCACCAACTTTGCTCCCATGTTTCACATCTTTTCTTGGTTGTACCGTACCGATGACGGCTAATGAGCCAGAAACATGCATGTCTGCGGTTACCACTTGTTTCAGTAGCCCCTTCTTCTATTTGCGTGCAATACCCATTAATCTATTCGTTACTTATTGTTTATATGTCACGCACTATTCGTACATCTTGTTGTTTTTTCATTGATCTGGGTCGGAAGTTTCAGACGGGAGTGTTATATGCACCTCCGTGTCTATGTTGGTTGTTGTCTCGAAAATTCGAGATCTTCTAATATAACTGACGCAAATGTTGTGTTTGACTATCCTGCTGAATTCTGTTATATTTTCTCATGTTTCATTCACCAACTTTGCTCCCATGTTTCACATCTTTTCTTGGTTGTACCGTACCGATGACGGCTAATGAGCCAGAAACATGCATGTCTGCGGTTACCACTTGTTTCAGTAGCCCCTTCTTCTATTTGCGTGCAATACCCATTAATCTATTCGTTACTTATTGTTTATATGTCACGCACTATTCGTACATCTTGTTGTTATTTCATTGATCTGGGTCGGAAGTTTCAGACGGGAGTGTTATATGCACCTCCGTGTCTATGTTGGTTGTTGTCTCGAAAATTCGAGATCTTCTAATATAACTGACGCAAATGTTGTGTTTGACTATCCTGCTGAATTCTGTTATATATATATATATATATATATATATATATATATATATATATATATATATATTTGAACGAGGTTCCAGCATCCAGAAGCTGAAATAAATTCAGAAATATTACTATTATTTGTGGATTCATATAGTTTTATTTGAGTTTAAAAAATTCTATAGTATTGAACATGATCTACAGTACTTAGATAAAATTGATTTATAGGTTTTATTATTTAGGATAGAAATTTCATACTTACAGAAGAATTTGATATCAAATTTTTACGAATATTCGCAAGGTATTGTTCGCAAATCATTGTTTATATTTAGGTTAGGCGCATTCTTTTTCTGTAGATTTAGGAGGTAACAGCCGATTCTTTATTTCGAACGGAAACCGCGTTCCGTATTTTTCTTCTATGAATTGCGAATATTGGTAGTAAGAATATTTCATAGTCGTATTGTTGTCGAAAAGACAAGCGTTTCTTATATATTCTTTATATTTATTGTTCCATTAAAACAAAATCAGAGTACATACTTATCTCATTTATCAAATACAGATACAAGAGTATTTCAAAAGGATAGGAACTTTATCTATGACCCGTTATCTCTAGTAACCCTGAAACACGACTTTGAGGTGAGTAGTCGATTCTCTGGCTAAGAAGAATATAATAAAGTTAATAGAACAAGTTTTGTAATATTACAATAATAATAATCAATAATAAAAATACACAATAAAATGGCGACGCAACGTGGAGCGTAGAAAGGGGTAGATTTCGGGAAATAAAAACACTCATTGTTACAAAAAAAATTATTAATTCGAAAGAAAAAAATGGGTAAAACATTACAAGAACTTAAAGTAGAAGCGTTAAAAAAGGAATTGGAACGTAGGAATTTGAACACTGCAGGTACAGAGATTAAGAGAAGACATCGAAAAACAAGGGGAAGATCCAGAAACAATTATATTTGAAGTGGAAGAGAGAGATGGCACCACAGAAATGAATGAAGAGGACGGAGAAAGAGAAGGTTCTATGGAAGCTACTCCAGAAAGAAGAAGACAGGATGAAGGAGACGGTGGAAATATTCCCCAATATCTACAAGATATGTTCGTGAAAATAATGGAAAATAATCAAAGGATGGAAAAATCTATAATAGAAAAAAATAATGAAATAATGGAAAATAATAATAGAATGGAAAAATCTATTATGGAAGAAATTAAAAAAACAAGAGAAGCATTTAGGAAGGAACTTCAAGTAGAAGTAGCAAACCTGAGGACAAAAATAGAGGTAACAAATGATAACATGGTTAACATGAAAGAAGAATTGAAGAAAGAAAATGAAGGAACAAGAAATGAGATAAACAGAAAATTCGAATAACAGGAGAAGATATATGGTGAACGGCAAATGAATACAGAAGCAAGGATGAAAGGTTGAGAGAAGAATATTCAAAATATACAGAGAAATATCATGGCTAACAATAAGGACTTACAAGTAATACAAAAAGTGAGCGAAGGCATACAATTGAATTTAAACGTGGCTGAAGAAGAATTGAAAAAGACAGAGAAGAAAATAAATATGGAAATAGAGAAGAGGATATTAGAAGTCAGGGAAGAATTTAAAAAATCTGAAGAAAGAATAAATAGTCAAAGACAGAATTAAGATGGTTATAGACAAGAGAACAGGGGGCAAATGGTAGTTACATATTGCCATAATGATAATAGTTCAATAAAATTTGATGGGGATATTAGGAAAATTCATCCTACAGTATTTCAAATATAATTAGGGAAAAAAAATATTAAAATATGGGGAAAGACAGGATTGTGAGGAAATAATTAGGAATAGTTTAGGGGGTCAAGCATTAATTTGGTTTGCGAGTAGAGAAACTGGAATTAATAATTACCAATCTTTTCATGATTTATTTATAAATTATTTTTGGGGAACTGTGAATCAATCAATAATAAGGGAAAAATTACACTTTGGGCGATACAGAGAAAATTATGGTCGGTCAGCACACATGTATATCATGTAGCTATATACCCAAGTCCAATATTTAGAACCTAAAGTGCCTGAGGAAGAAGCAGTGTTACTTCTATTCAGACATTTTAAACCCCAGATAATGGGGGCTGTTGCAATACAAAGCATAAAGACTATAGAACAATTAATCAATTACTTAATGAGAATAGAGAGAAACAGTCCTAGTCATAATAACAATACAAATTCTGACAAATATAACCGAAGAGAAAATAATAACGTACAAAATCATAAAAACTCAAACAATAATAACTTTAATACAAATAAATACAATCAAAATATACAGACTCAATATAATAATTTAATTAATAGACAAAATCAATTATACTAAAATACCAGAAATAATGATAGTAGATTCATACATCATGATACATAAAATAATGGAGCTAATCTTGTGAACAGAAACAACACTGATTTTGACAATACAAATAGCCAAAATAACTATAAAAATAATTATACTAGACAATATTATAACAATAATAATCAAAATAGACAAACTAATTATCATAATAATTAACAAAATCGACAATAAATTAACACAAACACAAATAATAATGCACAAGGTCAAAACAGAAGAGTATATTTTCAAACGAGAACTCAATCTCGAGGAGGTAGTGTGGAAAGGAGTAGAGGAGAATAAGGTAGTAGTGAACTAAATCCTATAAATAGGAGACAGTCAGACAGTGATGATGAGGAAGTGAATCATGATTCTCAACATGAGTCAAATTTTTAATACAGCGCTCTCCAAATTTAACAAGCAATACGTGTACATACAAACATTATAGGGAATTTTTAAAATCTGATGATGAAATTGAATTGAACGAAACATCTAGTTTAATACAATTAAAAGCACAAGTAGGAAACCAAGATATAGACAAAGTAATTGATAGTGGTAGCGAAGCAAGCTTAATTGATAGTAATTTCTTGTCGAGATTTCCTAACTCAGACAAAAATCTTATAAAAATTCCTAAAATTAATATCGTAGGTGCTAATAATAAAAAAATTTGCGAGGTAAATCAAATATTGAATATAACTGTGCATTTTAATAAAGAACCAGTACAACTTGATTTGTTAGTAACAAAAAATTTACAAACTGATGTGATTATTGGTTTTGATCAGTTAGATAAAATCAAGCTATTATTGATTTTAAGAAAAAAGCAATTAAAATTAAAGAAATTTGGGTAAATTTCAATTTTTACAATAATACTAATAACAGTGTTACAAACATGACAAAAATGTATATTAATCAGATGAAGTGTGATAATGATAAATATTACAATAATTGTAAAGAAAATAATGAAGTATATAGGGGGGATGATGATGGGGAATTGAATATAGATGATATTAAATTGATTTGTCCCAAAAATAGGGGAAATATAATATTGAATTCAATAAAAGAGTATAAGGAACTTTTCAATAACAAGTCACGCATAGTTGAAAATTATGTACACAAATTTCATGTAAGAAACACTGAAGATTATAAAAATAAAACTTACCCAATACCTTATCATTTGAAAAATCAAATGAAGTTTGAAATTAATAAACTATTAGCTCAGAATATAATATCACATTCTGATACGCCATATATTAATTCATTAGTTGTTGTTAGAAAGAAAGATGGAGAATTACGTATTTGTTTAGATGCACGAGCTTGAAATGAAATTTCAATACCTCAATTTGAACAACCTGTAAGCACACAAAATTTGATACGTAGAATTACCAACGCAAAGATTTTTTCAAAACTTGACCTAAAACATAGTTTTTGCTTAATTCCTTTGAAAGAAGAAAGTTGAAAGTGCACAAGATTTTCTGTAGATGGGGAGATCTACACGTTTAATATTGTACCATTTGAGTTACAGAGCGCAGGTTCGGCACTGATTAGAGCAATGAACAATATCTTAGGTCAATAACAAGATTTTGCCATAAATTATATTGATGACATCTTAATTTTCAGCAAATCTGAATACGAGCACCTAAAACATATAAATTTATTATTATTAGCTTTAGATAGAGCAGGTTTAAAACTTAACCTAAATAAGTGTGAATTTTATCAAACTGAGACAATTTTTTTAGGGTATAAAATGGAGAAATCTGGTATATCTATGGATCCATATAGATTAAAAATCATTTCAGATTATATCAGACCGATAAATTTACGAACATTGAGGTGTTTTCTGGGAATGATTAATTACTTTAAACGTTTAATGCCAAACATCATTGAAATAGAGTTACCTTTGTTAAATTTGCTTAAAAAATGAGTTGAATGGAAATGGGAATTAGAGCATGAAAGGGCTTTCGTAGAAATTAAAAATATATTTCTCAGTAATATTGAAGTCTCCTATCCGGATTATAGTTTAGCATTCACTTTGAGAACAGCTGCATCTATACATCGATTTGTAGATACACTATTACAAATTCAAAATGGAATAGAGGTTCCAATAACGTTTGTATCCAGAAAAACTAAAGCACATGAACAAAAATATGCTAGCAGTGAACTAGAATTAGCTCTATCTTATATGCTGTAGAAAAACTTAAATTTTATTTGTTAGGTAGAACATCTATTTTGGAAACAGATAATAGTAGTTTATTATCATTATCAAACAATAAATTTGAAAACAGTAGAATTAATAGATGGTCATTGCTATTACAAGAATATTCATTCCATATTAAACATGTTAAGGGTAGTTTAAACTTAGTAAGTGACTCAATATCGAGAATGGATAGACAAAATACACAAACCAGACAAGTAAGAATTGGACTAAACATATCAGCAGATGATGATACAATCTTCTCTAGACAAACAATGTTACAAGATCAAATGAAATTAAACTCACAAGCAAAAATAAAATCAGAGCTCAGGGGACAATTTTATATTCGTACGGTAGCTGGACAAGAACAATACGTAATTACTGAAGAACTAGCTCAGTCAATACTTAAAATATTACATATCACATATCGACATCCAGGAAGCAGTAAATTATGGCTATTATTCAGGGAAACATTCATATCTAAACAAGACTATACAATTTCTAAGAAAGTCACTAGAACATGTGAAACATACCAATTAGCTAAAGATAAAAACAGACAGAATCAAAACATACCGAAAACAATAAATTCATCTCATCCACTGCAAGTATTATCAATAGATTGATTGACAACCACAGACAATAAAAACAAACATATTTTTATAATCTTGGACGTTTTTAGAAAATACATTCAACTTAATGCTTGTAGACAAACTAATACAAATGTAGTCAAATCGTGTATCAATTCGTTCATTAATACTATAGGACGACCACAACATTGTATCATGGACAATGCTACGTATTTTAATAACAGTAGATTTAAAAAAAAATTTAGCGAACGAAACATAAATCCCAGATTCATTTCAATTAGACATCCAAATGCAAATCCTGTAGAAAGATATATCCGAGAGGTTATATAATATCTTAGAATAATAGTCCAATTTGAACACCATTTATGGGACACTGAATTATCAGATGTAGAAAATTTTATGAATCTATTACCTAATACTGTGACAGAACAATCCCCACATGTATTGATGAAAAGAACGCCTTTAGATAGACCATGGTTATGTGTAAATAATCAAGATTACCAGATTATTGTTGATGAAGTCAGTCAGAAAATAAATCGAAGTGCTGATAAGTACCTGAAAAGAAAAAATAAATTAATAAAAAATAGATTAGTATACAAAAAGGGTGATTTGGTTATTGTAAAAGCATTACAAGTACCAGATACAAGGGCTAGAGTGAGTAAAAAGTTACTTTTACCATTTTAGGGACCATATGTAGTTGAAAATGAATATCCGGTGAATTCATATTTATTAAAAGATCCTATGAGTGATAAGTTAAAAGGTATTTTCCATATATCACAAATTTATAAATAATATGATGAAGATAAAGAGTGATCAGAACATATTTTAAAAAGATAGATGAAGTGTAAATATTATTTAAGAGAACAGGTAATTTGTGAATGTAAAGTATGCATGTTATATGATATTTTAAATTCAAAAATTGGGGCATTTATTATAGATTTTATGTACTCATAACGTAATTATATCAACAGAAATTTGAGATGTCACTATTTAAAATAAATTGAAACAATTTATAGAAAAGAAAAAATGTAATTATCCATGAACAATTTTTATAAAATTATAGATGTTGACATTCAATAGTCAAAGGTGATTTCAGAATAACAATTTTTTATGTATACTATCAATAGTATATCCAATCGAAATATAATGTTTGTATGTCACTTTTGTAATTGGATTTAATTTAACAGATAATATTTCAATAACATTTAGTACAAGTTAAAATAAGTTAAAATGCTACTCTGATTTTATTTATGGTATGAATAAGTTGATAATGATATTGTAAATATCGAATTAAAATAAATGTCATGAAGTGACAAATTGGTATTAAATAAGTACTTACCTGATGATATAAAATAATATGTTGGTAAGACCTTCAGGAAGGAAGAAAACATTGTTTTCATAAGGTTGCTAAGGGGAAACTGAGGAGTTGTTGTGGACTGGAGTGTGAAGATGTAAGGGGTTCAAGAACATTTTTTCTCTGAAAAAGATATCAGAGATTACGGTTAGCAAGAAGCGTAAAGTATTCGTCGAGATCTCCAAGAGTTGATGATAATAGAGAAGATAACTTCAAATCTTCAGAGTCGGTGAAATACTCAATTATTATAATAATCTTATTTCCTTTAAATATATAATTTGTACGAGAAGACACATTAATCATGTAGATTAATCTGAACGAGGTTCCAGTATCCAGTAGCTGAAAAAAAAATGAAATATTATTATTATTAATGGATTCATATAGTGTTATTTGAGGTTAAAAAATTCTATAGTATTGAACATGATCTACAGTGCTTAGATAAAATTAATTTATAGGTTGTATTATTTAGGATAGAAATTTCATACTTGCAGAAGAATTTGATATCAAATTTTTAGGAATATTCGCAAGATATTGTTCGCAAATTATTGTTTATATTCAGGTTAGACGTATTCTTTTTCTGTAGGTTTAGGAGGTAACAGCTGATTCTTTATTTCGAACGGAAGTCGCGTTCCGTATTTTTCTTCTATGAATTGCGAATATTGGTAGTATGAATATTTCATAGTTGTATTGTTGTCGAAAAGACAAGCGTTTCTTATATATTCTTCATATTTATTGTTACATTAAAACAAAGTCACAGTACATACTCATCTCATTTATCAAATACAAATACAAAGTGTATTTCAAAACGATAGGAACTTTATCTATGACCCGTTATCTCTACTAACCCTGAAACACGACTTTGAGGTGAGTAGTCGATTCTCTGGCTAAGAAGCCGTGGCACTTGAATATAATAAAGTTTATAGAATAAGTTTTGTAATATTAAAATAATATTAATCAATAATAAAAATGCACAATAATATATATATATATATATATATATATATATATATATATATATATATATATATATATATATATATCATCATCATCATCATCATATGCAGCTTATTCAACTATTTTGTTATGGTGTAGCCTCCCTTTACATATTTATATATTCCACTTCCATGTGGGCCCATTGTTGTCTATTGCTAGCTATGCGGCCCCAAGTTGATCCTGCGAGTTCCTTTATGTCGTAGTCCCATCTTAAGTTGGGGCGTCTTCTTGGTCTTTTCACGCCCCGGGGATACCATTGCGTTATCTTTGTGGTCCATCTATCGTCTGTCCTTCTAGCGAGATGCCCCGCCCATTGCCACTTTAGGGATCTGATTCTATTTATGACATCTATCACTTGGGTCTTTTGTCTGATCCAATCAAGCCTTTTTCTATCTCTCCTTGTTATTCCAAGCATGCATCGTTCCATAAACCTCTGCGTTACCTGGAGTTTTCTAATGATATCAGTTTTCAGGGTCCAGGTTTCACAGCCGTATGTTAATACTGGTAGTACGCACTGATCAAACGCTTTCTTTTTCAAACGGAGTGACATTCTAGACTTGAAGATGATAGAGTTCTGTCCAAATGTTCTCCATGCTAATTTGATTCTTCTGTTTATTTCTGGAAGTAGAGAGCCTGATATGTGTATTAGTTGACCCAGGTATATGTATTCCTCTACTATTTCCAGGGTAGTGTCATTAATTGTTATTTCTTGTGCGTTTATCAGTTCGTTATACATTATCTTGGTATTACTCAGATTTATTTTAAGGCCTACTTCGTTGCTTTCTGCATTCAATTCATTTATTTGTTGTTGCATTTCGCCAGGGTTACTCGCTATCAGGATGATGTCATCAGCGAATCTTAGATGGTTCAAGTATTCTCCATCTATATTCAGACCTGTGTTGTTCCAGCCCACTTTTCTGAAGATGCTTTCTAGTGTTGCTGTAAATAACTTTGGTGATATTGCGTCTCCTTGTCTAACTCCTCTGCTGGTGGGGAATTCTGGTGTGCCCTCATATATCCTAACTCTCGCTTTGGCTTCACTATATATATTTGCTAGGGTCTCAATATATGGCTTGTCGACCCCTTGTTCTGTTAGGGCATTTATTACTGCTCTGGGATATATAGAGTCGAATGCTTTCTCAAAGCCGATGAAGGCTAGTGCTAGTGGTTGGTTGTATTCTTTGGTTCGACTGATAACCTCTTTGAGGGTATGGATGTGATCTATTGTACTGAAGCCTTTGCGGAATCCAGCCTGTTCTCGTGGTTGGGCCGAGTCTAGTGTATTTTGTATTCTGTTGTGAATGATCTTTGTGAATACCTTGTACGTCACTGGTAGTAGACTTATTGGTCTGTAGTTCTTAATGTCTTCTTTGCTGCCTTCCTTGTGGATCAACACTATAAGGGCGCTGTTCCACTCTTTAGGTATGCTCCTGGACATCAGACAGTTCGTGTATAGTTTGGCAAGATACTTCCATGTTTTAGCTCCTGCATATTTGAGTATTTCGGTCGTGATGCCGTCATTTCCCGCTGCTTTGCCATTTTTCATGCTTTTCAATGCCATTTCTACTTCCTCCACCAAAACTTCTGGTATGGCATCTTCTGAGTGTTCTATTATTTCTTCCAAATTTTCAGGGGCCTTGTATAGGTCTCCATAGAATTTGGCTACTAGGTCTATTATTTC
Organism: Galeruca laticollis; assembly: GCA_963921935.1. Taxonomy (NCBI): domain Eukaryota; kingdom Metazoa; phylum Arthropoda; class Insecta; order Coleoptera; family Chrysomelidae; genus Galeruca; species Galeruca laticollis. Next base: position 181,710,450 of record OY998176.1, read on the forward strand.
ATTCCTGTCTGTGGTTCTTGTGTTTCCATCAGTTAATGCAACTATCTGTCTTTTCCCTATTATTAGTGCCCTTTTTGCATTTTTGTAGCTTTTACGGTTTTCTATTGTTGTTTGTACCAGTTTCTCGTTGTAATTCCTGATTTCTTCTGCGATTTTCTTTCGTATCGTCTTGCACAGTTCGGTGTATTCAATTCTTTGAATGTTTGTTGTCTTTTTCATTTCTCTTCGTTTTTGTAATAGTGCTTCTGTTATATATATATATATATATATATATATATATATATATATATATACATATATATATATACATTTATTGTATATGAAATTGATAATTGAAAATCTATATGTTATTTGGCCCAATGTTGCGGAGATAAATTAAATATGATTCTACTTAGTGTGCTTATTGAAATAGTTAAATAGGCTAATGTCAGTAAATAGCACCATATATATTATTAATGATTATATTTTAATTGAGAATTTTCAATTGAATATGAAATGTATTAATGTTGTGTTACTATTGAAATATTATACCTTTGGGCTAGCTAATGTATATATACACCAAATTTTTATTAATATATATTTTATCCATAATTTCTCCTATTCATTACGCTATTTTATATCATGTGGTTTCATTTAATTCCAAATTTTACCTCGGCTGCTCTTATTTATATACCACTCTATATCTCAGTAGGGTTCTGGGCAAAGTTATAAGAAAATCAACATTACTAATCAATGTAATTTATTTTATGTGATTAATTAAAAGAAAGAACAAATAATTTGAAATTTTCAATATTAGTTATATACAAAATACAGTTAACGCTTTAATTCTATTATTGGTGTCATATACCTTATTACATGAAAATAAATGATTATCCTTTTGTTAAATATGAAATATTCTTATACTATAAAATGTAAAATATGGATTTTATCTATATACATCTAAATTTACACATCACACAACCTTTATGTATATTTTAAAAACTATTCATTCTTTTTGAACGGTTTTCGCAGACTCATTTGCATAAATTTGCATAATCGTTTGTAAACATTATATTTCTTTGAAAAAATGAACACCTGCGTTTAAAGTTGTTCCACTATTGTAACTTTTTTCTTCTTGTTCTTCTAAAATGGGATTATTGAAAATATTTAGACACTGCTTTAGTTTTAATCGGTTCGTGAAATGGAGAGGATATTTGAAATATTTTATCTACTTAATTTCGATCTTTTAAAAAAGCATTTTAAGATATTATAACAATTATGCATGTGATTAAAATTGAAATTAGTTGTGGTTTGTTGTTTTGTGGAAAGTTTTATATATATGTAGCTGGAGAAAAATTCATCATGACAGAAATTAATACATATAACTACAAATTTGATAATGGTAAGTTTTTACATTTCCTGGTTTATTATAATCATTTTAAAACTTTTACTACCTGGTGTTTATGATTTAAATTTCACTTTTTTATTATTTTGTACCAAATATTATTAATTAAAACACACCACAGACCTTGTTATATTTCACCAAGCGACGCCTTCAATTGTGTCCATCCATGACGCTTTCCCGCTCCAGGTGGCAATCTCCCTTCTTATAATTATCTGGTGATAATTCTCTTACGTGTTTTGACTTTGTTTCAACACAAATTTGTCTTTGCACTTATTTCAATTATTAATTACTTTTATACTTATTATTTTATACATTCAACACTTGTTACTCGAAAATTTTCTAAGAAAAACTGCATGAAATATTATCACTTCTTTCTTCCTTGATTAACAACGCTTGACTGACTACCGCGGGTTTCTTTATCCCCCAAAACCCTTACTGTGTTAATAACCGGGAGCTGGCAATGTTCTAAAAAAATATTTGATTATTTTTCAGCTGTTTATTAATATTTTTATTGTTTTTCTAACTTAAACCTGCTATTAAATGTTCTTTTTTAATCACTATAACCTTATCGTCATCGATTTAATTCACTAACATCTCATTATCATTGTTTTTTCATGTTATTGATTATTTGAAATCTTCCGATTGGTCAAGGTGAATATACAAATTTTATATTTCCTACAACCTAAATATTTACATAATACATATGGATACAGTTCATTTCTTATTTTGTTTTATATTATTACATCTATACACATAAATTAGGTCGGTAATCATTTATTTTTATTCTTATATTTCATATCAAATTACTTTTTATGTTGGTATACTTGTCGTCAACTGTTATATTTCGTTTTGGTTTTTGACATAACCTATAATTACAGTTTTCTACATATAATATCTTGTTTCCTATTAACTTTTATGATTAAATATTGACTAACATATCTTATATATATTTTTACTAATTCTTAACTTCATTTATCAATCAATGATTGTAGCACTGTTGATTTTATTATTACCGTCCTATTTATTCTTTAAATATAAGCAGATGCTTTAGGTGTGTAATATTCCGTGTGGCGTTACGTTATTTTATTGATCTTCGTTTGCTTGTTAAGTTCTGTCTAAGGTTGTTTTTTTTTAAATACAGAATTATTTTAAAACTGTTTTATGAATAATTGTTTATGAATTCTTTTTATTTTCTTATTTATTTTCTCTATGATTATGCCAATTGATTTCGATTGATTATATTGTTATATAGATATTTTATTAATTTTGGTACTTTATTATCAAATTACTTTTATTTATTGATAGATATTATTATTTTATGCTTTATTGGGATTCTATGAATGTTATATGCTCGTTCTATCTACAACAATATATATATATATATATATATATATATATATATATATATATATATATATATATATATATATATATATATATAATTATATATAGATATATAGATATATAGATATATACATATAAATATATATATATATAGATATATATAAATATATATATATATTATTATATAGTTTTCAATTATTATATAATTTAATTGCCAGCTACACGTTGGAGTGAGCCAGTTATTATATATTCTAATTTATGATAAATTGTTTAATATTTGTCTACACGTCGTGGTGCCAGATTATTATATAATATTTTGTATGATTGCTTAATAGTTATTTAGTTATTTTAATTCAAATTATGGGCGCCAGAATTGGTCCGCTTACCATGAATCCCAATTCAAATTAAGATAAAAGTTTGATTAAAATTGTAAATTTATTTTATATTATTATTACCTTATCTCAGGGATGAATTCGGCACTTAGCGCTCGCCAGTAACAGGAAACTTTAGGTTAAGATATCAGAAAAAACACAAGAGAACATAGACAAACAATTTAATAAATGTTGAAATGAAGAAAAAAATGGTTCTTTGTTAGATACAATATTAAATAATACATGTTATAACTTAAATAGAAAGACTTGTGAAAACCTTCTCATAAAATGATTCATTCCAGTTATTACAAATTTTATTTAAAACTCTCATCGAGTAAATTGCGCTCAAGAATTATCTACTATTTGCGTAGAATGGCCATTCGCTGCTCTTCAACCTCAACTGTGATTATTCTAAATATAGCCGTCGCGTTGTGTGTGTATTCTGTGGAAGTTATTTAGTTTATGAAGATAAGGAGAGGTGTGGCGTATTGTAAATTCATTATTGTTAATGAAAATGAATTTGGTGAGTAATGATTTGAACAAATAGTTAGTGTTTTATGTCCGTGATATTAGTGGAGATTGAGTTATTAAATCAAATATTCATTTAAGATATTAATATCAATGATAACGGTTAACCTAGCATCTGGAATATACTTGTTATTGTTTTTATAGGAAAAGTTTAATGTACACAAGAGAAATAGAGTTCGTATTTGGTTTCTTCTTGACTCTGGAGATGATGCATGTGAAAATATCGTGGCTACGATCGAATAAAACGGGATGAAAAAATGACGAATTGTGAATTATTTTATCAGTTGAGTACCACAATTAATGGGAATATGTATCATCAGTCATCAAAACTATACTAATTTTATTCAGTCTTACCAAGTTCTGGTCGATAGCACTGATTATATTCACTTTTTGTTTAAAGTACGAGTTATGTTTTTAGTTATTTTACTTTCAATACTTTGTTAAACACTTTGGTCAACTTATTATATAATTTTGTTTAAGTTTTTTTACAATTTATATTAATTTGGAGAAGGAAAAATTTAACATGTCTCTCCATTTATAAAACACGACGCTCCTCTCCCAAGCTTGAAATCAACAACTTGCAATTGTTTTAATTATTTTGTTTCATTGTTGCTAAGTAAATATACTTGTTTTTCTCGAATCAAAATATCCATTCCTGTGTTATTGTAGATAAATGCAATGTGTTTATTCTCACTCTGTAATCACTCCGAATCACTCTACTCGAACCATCGAAAGAACGTCGATTTTCGCGTTAATATTTCGATTTGACGTTTTGATATAATATGATTGAAATGTTTATGCTATATACAGGGTTTTTTGAAACTGTTTACAAATTATAAAGTTGAATTTTGTTTCAAAATTCATATTATTCTATATACAGGGTTTCTCAAAATTATATACTATAATACATTGTTCAAGAAATTTACTCGTGGTCGTTTTATATTCCTTTTTTATTCTTTGAAATATAATTACTAAATAGAATAGTAATCTTGTAAATCATTTTATTAATTGTACAGTATGCGTAGGTATTTCTTAACGTGTTTAAGATATGTCTAGTTAAATCAGCATGTCGTCATTAATTATATTTTTATTGAATATTTACTGAGGATTGACATTATTCAAATGATGCTAATTAGTTTAATTCACCTGGTAGCCATGTTTCACTTTAACACTCCCTAAAGTTCTATGAAATTATTCTTGACTTGACAAGAATATTCTATAGAAATTTACCGTGATTTTCTTCTCACAACTTTATAATCATATGTTACTTATTAAATTAATTCCCCAGTTTTATTCCTATCTTATTTTCATGAAGAAATATTTAACGTCAAATTGACTTATACTTAATTTATCAAATAAATTTCTAATTCTACTATTCCTTATTTTTAGTTAAGACTGGTTAGATTAAATTGGTTTATACTTAATTAATTAAATAATATTTCTAATTCTATTATTTCTTATTTTTAGTTACGACTGGTTGGTGTTAAATTGATGCAGCTGGTTTATGTGAAAAATTCCACGTTCTTGATGAGTGTCAGGATGTATCAACTTATAAATATTTATTCCATGGCTGGTTTCTACCAAGTACGGACCTCCATAAGGTAATTGTAATTTAGAACAAATTCCTTTCTTATGGTTAGGTACTCTTAATGTTTTTATTACTACCAAATCACCTTTTTCAAATGTTTGCCTATTTCTAAGTCTAGCTAGCTTCTTTTTAATATATTTGTCAGCTTGTTTTGCCTGTCTTTCTCTGGCTACTTGAATCAATTTACTGTAGTCAATTTCACTTGACCATGGTCTATCTGATTCTGCTCCTGTGAATAATGTGATGGGTGCTATCTCCGTGACGATAGTCGGTATGTTATTGATAAAATCTGTGGTCTCCTTCAAACGTTCTTCCCACATACGGTTTTCGTAGTATGTAAGTATCCTCAGATGCTTGATCACTTCCTTGATTCCTCATTCTGTAGGATTACTACTTGGATGTCTGATACTTGTGAAAACTTGTTTGATTCCCAAATCTTTCAACCATTTTACAACTTTTTTATTCCTAAAGTATGTTGCATTATCCATTATGCATTTCTTTGGTTTCCCATATTTCTCGAAATAGTTTCCTAGCGATTCTTTAATAGTGTTTTTATTTGTTTTGTTACATGGATATGTGCTAATAAATTTGGAAAAAATATCTACGATTGATAAAATATGTTTGTTACCATTATAACACGGTATAAGGTTCGATATGAAATCTATTGCTATTATATCTAATGGATTTTCTGCTATGATGGATTTGGGTACGTTTTCGTGGTTTATGTTCTTCTCTTTAGATAGTTGACATAGTTCACACTGTTTAATATCTTTTATGATAGTGATATCGTTTTTTGATATATAATTCTCCCGAAATATCATGTGAGTTTTCCTAATTCCTACATGATTAAAATCTAAATGTATCCTTTGTACAATTAATTTTGTCAAGTTTTCGGAAATTACATATAATTCCTTGTCATTAACTAATTTATACAGTACTCCTTCCTTTTCAAAACATCTTCGTTTGTTCTTTCCATCTAATGATCGTTGTTCCTGCTTTATTTGCTCCAGTGAAAATATGCCACTACTACGTTTCATAATGTTAATTGCCACTCTAGCTTCGTTCATATCTCTTCTTTTCTCTTCATCCATCCTACTGATCGAGTCTGGTACTACGTTCTGTATACCTGTAATATGTTTTATCACAAAGTCATATTCCTGTAGAAGTAAATCCCTTCGATGGATTCTGGCATTGTTCATCTTGTTAGTCAGCATTGTCACCAAAGCCTGATTGTCAGTCTCAATTATAAATTTTCCTCCCAGTAAGAAGTATCTGAGTTTGTTTACACAGAATATGATGTTAGCAAGTTCTAATTCACTTACTCCATAATTTTTCTCTGCTCTTTTCGTGATTCTAGAAACAAATGATATGGTTACATACATGCCATCATATTCTTGCATTAAAACTCCAGCTAGTCTGTTTTTAGATGCATCTGTCTTCAAAATGAAAGTTTTCTCATAGTTCGGATGATATAACTTGATGTTTCTGATAAACTGATCCTTGATTTCATTGAAAGCATCTTCCTGTTTACTGGTCCAATTCCATTTTACTCCCTTTCTCAATAGCTCCATCAACGGTAATTCTAAATCGGTTGAATTACCCAGCATCCTTTTAAAATAGATTAGCATGCCAAGGAAACCTCGAAGAGTTTCCAAATTTTTCGGTCTTCTGTATTCTCTAATGGTCTTTACTCTCTCTGGATCCATCTCGATTCCTGTTTCCGTAATCTTATAACCCAAATATATCACTTCTCTCTTAAAAAATTGACATTTCTGTATGTTAAGTTTTAGACCGTTTTCGTCAAGTTCTGTTAGTATTATTCTAAGATGTTCTAAATGTTCTCCTATACTATTTGAGAAAATAAGTATATCATCCACATAGTGTATAGTGAATTGGTCGTATTTGTTTAAAATTTTATTTAGTGCTTTTAACAGTGCTGATGTAGCGCTTTGTATACCAAATGGTGTTACTCGGAACTGATATACTTCCTCATTGATCTTGAAGCCTACATACTTTCTGCTTTCCGGATGTAGTGGTATCAGCCAGAAGCTGTGCTTTAAATCTAGCTTAGAAAAAACTTTAACCTTACTAATCTTTCCTAGTATCGATTCGATAGTTAAAGGCGATTCATACTCGGGCATCGTACATTTATTGGAATTTCTCGCATCAAGGCATATCCTTATATCTCCGTCCTTCTTCTTTACTATTACAACTGGATTGATATACGAGGTGGTACTGTGTTCTATTATTCTGTCTTCTAATAATTTATTTATTGTTTTCTTTACATCTTCTTGATGTTTGTAGGCTATCGGATAACTTCTCTGTTGGAATTGTTGATCTTTCTTCATTTCAATTTTATGTACATAATTCCTTGCAATTCGGGATTCTTCATTAATTAAGCTCCTATGACCTCTCAATATTTCCATTACTTCATTTTTCCATTATATTTTTCCATCTATATCCAAATTCCATTCCGGCATATTATTATTATTTAAATTTATTTCTCCATTGCCATCCAACATCATATCCCCACTCATTTTTCCTTCCTGTCTATAATCATATCTCTCCTCCATATTATCTTCAATTTTCTTATTAAAATTAATATATTTATTTTCTTCTGCTGCTAATTCTTCATTCTTCCTCGAATTATCATTTTTCTCTTCATAATTAAAATCAATTCTTTCTCTAATCAAGATTATGTACTTCCTTTCATAATTAATAATTGTTTTATTTTCATATAAAATATCCGATCCTAATAATAGTTCGCATTTAATATCTTCCACCACCAATAGTTGTACCATAGTCTCGCATTCCTTAAATTTTAATGCTAACGGTTATTGTAGTACTTCAAAAATTTTGTTTCTTTTGATTTATTCCGATTAAACTTATTTTCGGTACCTTGATGAAATTTTCCTTCGATGTCGTTAATTTATTTACAATTTTTTTATTTATTAAAGATATTCCTGACCCGGTATCGATTATTATTTTTATACTTACGCCTTCTATCGTTCCATATATATAAATTAATGTTTCTGTACCTGTACCTTAAGAAATTCGCGTGGGTGAACATAGCTGCACCAACTTAACCTACCATATTCACCCTCTAGTGGAAAAACTGTTGTTCCGCACCAGAAGTTGACACGGGAACCACAACAATATCATAACTGTAATTGTTACTATTCGTATGTGTTTGATTAAAATTTGTATTTCGATTAGTTGTGTTTCTTTCTAAACTGTTTGTTCTGTTAGTTCTTGTGTCTCGTCTTATGTTATTTGTCCTTCGTATGTCTCCGTCAGAGTTTCTTCTTTCTCTTCTATTATAATTGTTGTTTTGTTGTTGTCTCCTTTCCGGATAATGTGTGTATCTATTGTTGTTAGTAGTCCTTCCGTTATCTCTGTCATATCGTCTATTGTTATTGTTATTAGTATTGTTTCTATTATTGTAATGGTTATTGTTATTATTCCATGTATTGTATGGTATTTGTCTATAATTGTCAATATTTCTGTTGAAGTTATCTCGCCTATCGATAATGTTTCTGTTGTTATCGTTATTGTCACGTCTACCACTATTGTTGACCGTTCTCTGTACTCGATTTAAGTAATCTAACAGAGATTGAAAATTGGTTATGTTCTGTATAGCAATACCTTGTGTTTTGTTGTCGTTAAAATGTCGGGACAAGAATATTATTATTTCTTGTTCCGAAATCACTGGCTCTAAATATTGTGCCTGGAAAAATATGGAGAAAGCGTAGCTACTCATGTTTCTGTTTCTTCTGGTATCAAATTTGCCAAAATACAACTTTTCCCCAACATAGCCTTGCTTTGTTTCCCCCCAGTACTGTTTCAAGAAAGTGGTTTCAAAATCCCTGGAATTATTATTGTTCACATCATTGCATGTGAACCAAAGCAATGCTTGACCATGTAGATGGGACCTTATTGTCTCCTTCAAGTCCTCTATTTCACTGATATCTCTCAATTTATTTTTGAGACATGTCAAGAAAATTTTTGGATGCATTTTCCTCGTATCCCCATCAAATTTTAGGTTACTTTCCCCGTAATTATAAATATAATTTACCCCTTGAATATTATTGTTTTTTTTTGTTTTTCATAATTTCTATTTCCTTTTCCAATTCTATCATTTTTTCTTGAAATCTCCTTTTATTTCCCTCTCCAATCTTGTAAAGTCCTGTGTGTTCCTATCTTCTTTAATCTGCTTTAATTTCTTATCCATTTCCCATATTAGTTCCTTTTGCGTTTTCAAGTTCATTTCATCCGCCATCGATAGATTCAATTGAATACCCTGTTCCACGTCGTCTATTCTTGCATTGGTTTTCATAATGTTTCTTTCCATTCTACCTATTTGTTCATTTCCTTCTTCCCTTAATTTACTTCCCATATCTTCTATCTCCTGTTTTCTAATTGTGCCTTCTTGTATTGAGTTTTCATATAGCTTGTTCATTTTCTCTTCTTGTTCTTTCTTAGGTTCTTCGAATTGTTTTTTCATTTCCACCAAATGTTCTGAAAATTTTTCTTGCTGTTGGTCCAATCTTCTATTGATTTCTTCTTTCTCATCCTTTGTACCTTTTATTTCTTTCTGTGTGCTTTTAATATCTTCTTTGGTCTTCCTAATATCTTCTTTGGTGCTTTTGATGTTAGCTATTATTATTTTCATCATATCTATTAGTTCTTCGTTTTCATTAGGTTTTTGTTTCGTATAATGGTGAACTTCTTCCACCATACTGTCTCCCTTTTCCTGTTCTGCTGCTTCTTCAGTTTGTATGGCCGTCACCAATCGTTCCTTTAATATTTGTTTAATCCTCTTTGGTTCCATGTTCCTTGATTTTAGATGTTCTTTCAACTCTTCCACTATTAATTCATCGATATTTATTCTTTTGTCAGCCATTATAGTTTTACCAAATTTTTCTTAGATATCTTAAAAATAATGGCCTGTTCCTATCACTGGTTCGTTTTACGAGCGTTATTAAAATTGTTTCTGGAGCGCTACACGTTGGGCTCGCCAAGTTATCATATAATTTTTAATTATTATATAATTTAATTGCCAGCTACACGTTGGAGTGAGCCAGTTATCATATATTTTAATTTATGATATATTATTTAATATTTGTCTACACGTCGTGGTGGCAGATTATTATATATTATTTTGTATGATTGTCTAATAGTTATTTAGTTATTTTATTTTAAATTATGGGCGCCAGAATCGGTCCCCTTACCACGAATCCCAATTCAAATTAAGATATGAGTTTGATTAAAATTGTAAATTTATTTTATATTATTATTACCTTATCTCAGGGGTGAATTCGGCACTTAGCGCTCGCCAGTAACAGGAAACTTTAGGTTAAGATATCAGAAAAAACACAAGAGAACATAGACAAACAATTTAATAAATGGTGAAATGAAGAAAAAAATGGTTCTTTGTTAATTACAATATTAAACAATACATGTTATAATTTAAATAGAAACACTTGTGAAAACCTTCTCATAAAATGATTCATTCCAGTTATTACAAACTTTATTTAAAACTCTCATCGAGTAAATTGCTCTCAAAAACTATCTACTATTTGCGTAGAATGGCAAACCTCAACTCTGATTATTCTAAATATAGCCGTCGCGTTGTGTGTGTATTCTGTGGAAGGTATTTAGTTTATGAAGATAAAGAGAGGTGTGGCGTATTGTAAATTTATTATTGTTAATGAAAATGAATTTGGTGAGTAATTATTTGAACAAATAGTTAGTGTTTTATGTCCGTGATATTAGTGGAGATTGAATTATTAAATCTAATATTTATTTAAGAAATTAATATCAATGATAACGGTTAACCTAACATCTTGTTTTTATAGGGAAATTTTAATGTACACAAGAGAAATAGAGTTCGTATTTGGTTTCTTCTTGACTCTGGAGATGATGCGTGTGAAAAGATCGTGGCTACTATCGAATAAATCCGGAACTCAGGATTAAAAAATGACGAATTGTGAATTATTTCACCAGTTGAGTACCACAAGTAATGGTAATATGTATCAACAGTCATCAAAACTATGCTAATAAGGTAATTTTACTCAGTCTTACCAAGTTCTGGTCGATAGCACTAATTATATTCACTTTTTGTTTAAAGTACGAGTTATGTTTTTAGTTTTTTTTTATTGTTTATTGGCATAGACTGCAATGGTCATTAGCCCTTCAACGTATCTGTTACGAAAGGAGGCAAAAGAGTTGTTGTTCCTTTTTCACATCAGATTTTATACACTAGTTGGGTAAGTCTTAGGAACTCAATTGTTTTTTTCTCATTGATTGGCTGAAGAATGTCTCTTATTGTGCTGGGAATAGAAAGTTGTTGTCGAATATTAGTATATTTAGAGCAGTCCAGGAGAATATGCGAAACTGATAAAGGCTGGTCGCAGTGAATGCATACTGGCGGTCGTTCTCCTTTCAGAAGGTGAATGTGGGTGAGGTTGGTATGGCCTATTCTCAAGCGCGTTATGGCAACTTGCTCCCGTCTACTTAGGGTGTTTTCCGAAATCCATGGTTCTACGGAGGGTTTTATATTTTTCAGATGTCTATTAGTTCGCGACCATTCCACTTGCCATTGGTTCAGTATATTTTTCTTAAAATGATTTTTTACATCATCTGGGCGAATGCTGATGTCTTCTGGTTGTCCGTTTCTCGCAGCGTTTTGTGCTGCCGTATCAGCAATTTCGTTCCCTTCTATTCCAGCGTGGCCTGGGGTCCAGATGAACGTCACATCATTTTCCGTATCTCTCAGCCACTCGAGTGTGGAGAGGATTTGTTTTACTAACGGGTCTCTAGAGAATGTGTCCGATATAGCTTCCAGTACACTGAGAGAGTCTGTACATATCAACCATTCTGATGTTTCCCAGGTACCGGCATATCTCAGTGCTTGCCAGATGGCGTATAGCTCTGCAGTATATATACTAGTCATCTCGGGAAGCGTCCACGCAAAAGTACCGTTTGGTGTTGATATCGCGCTTGCGACTCCTTCGACAGTTTTAGATCCATCCGTGTATATTGTTAATGATGTTGATGAACAATACTTTTGAACATTTGTTGATATATGATAGTGTTGGTGTCGCTTTTCCGAAATTTCGTGCATTCTAAGTTTATGTTCGGTGCTATGTATGTCCACGGAGGTGATTCGTATTTTCCCATTTGAATGGTTGATACTATGGTTTCGTTGAGATCAGTTACTTTTTCAAGGAGTCTCACACCTGTGGGACGCGTGATTGTAGGTCTTAGTTGGAAGGCAGCATATTGTTCTGTATCGAATAATAGTTTTTTAATTGGATGATGGTGTAGGCTGGACATTTTAATCCCATAGTTCATTATCAATTGGGAGAATCTGGATTTTAGTGGTGGAATACCTGAGTCACAGAATATCGACTCCAGTGGACTTGTGCGGAAAGCTCCAGTAGCCATCCGAATACCTGCTGCATGAATCCTTTCTAAGATTTTCATGTGGGTGGGCCTTGCAGCGGAGTAGACTATTGCTCCATATTCCAGTTTCGAAAGGATCAATGCTCTGTACAGCTTCAACAGGGTTTCTCGGTCCGATCCCCATTTAATACTTTATAGACATCTTATGACGTTCAGGGCTTTCTTGCATTTAGTGGCAAGGTTTTGGGTGTGAGGGCCCCAGTGGAGTTTTTTGTCGAATATAACGCCGAGGAATTTTATTTCATCTTTACATTGTATTGTCTGCCCATTTATATTGAGTTGTGGGTTATCAAGTGGAGTTCTGAGTCTGCAGAAATGGACATACTGAGTCTTCTCTGCGGAGAACCGGAATCCCCTTGATTCGGCTTTGCTGTTGATTTGGTTTATGACATTTTGTAGGACTTCTTCAGTTTGATGTATGTTTTTTGATGAATAAAATATACACAGATCGTCTACATAGAGGGTTTTGTGAACTCTGGGGTCGATATTCTCCATGAGGCTGTTTACGGCTATAACAAATAGGGTCACACTGAGCGTGGATCCTTGTGGTATTCCGTTTTCCAACTCATGTGGGGTAGACAAAGAGTCACCTACCCGTACTCGTATTGTCCTATAATACAGAAAGCTCTCGATGAATCTACCCATATTGCCCTTTATACCCCATTTGCCTATTGTCTCTAAGATTCCATATTTCCAGGTCATATCATACGCTTTTTCTAGATCAAAGAAAATAGCTATTAGGTGTTGTCTTTGTGCGAAACTGTTCTGTATGGTATTTTCTAAGTAGACAAGTTGATCTGTTGTAGATCTGTTCTCTCTGAAACCCATTTGGAAATCAGACAGTAGTCCCTTTTCTTCAACGACGAAGATCAGGCGGGTATTGATCATTTGTTCTAAAATTTTGCTGAGGCAGTTTGTTAGTGATACCGGCCTGTAACTGTTGATGTCATTGGGGTTTTTTCCTGATTTGAGGATTGGGATTATAATGGCTTCCCTCCACTTGTTTGGATATGTACTGTCTGCCCAGATTTTGTTATACACTTATAGTAGTTCCACTTTGGACTGATAGCTGAGGTTCTCTACCATATCATAGCAGATTTGGTCTGGCCCGGGGGAGGATTTCTTGGTATATCTGAGAGCGTACTCAAGCTCAGACATGGTAAAAGGTATATTATAGTTGGATGGTTCGTTTTCATTCCAATCAATAATTGTTTCATGGGCTTCCTTCTGTTCTTGGAAGGAGTCATTGTAGTTTTCGCTGCTGCTTATCCTTTGGAAATGATCAGCAAATAGTTCAGTGACTTCAGTTGTATTTGTTATGTTGGTGTTATTGACAGTGACTATTGGGTGCTGGAATGTGTGCCGTCTTCCATCGAGTGCCTTCACTTTTTTCCATACCTCAGAGAGTGTGGTTTTATTATCTATTGTTGCGATGTATTTTTGCAGGGATGACTTTTTACTTTCTAATATGATCCGGCGGGCATGCGCTCTGAAGCGTTTGAAATTTATCATATTTTCCTGAGTGGGATATCTTTTGAATTTATTGAGAGCTTTCTTTTTATTTCGTACCGCCTCTGCTGTATCAGTGTTCCACCAAGGTACCAGATGCTTTCTTGGATTTCCAGATGTCATTGGGATACTCTGTAATGCAGCGTTTACTATTGTCGTTGTAATTGTATCGATGGAGTTGCTTAACTCGGCATTTGTTCCACTCAAAACAGCTTGTTCTTGAAATTGAACCCAAGCTGCTTGTTGTAGTTTCCATTTTTTAGGTAAATTGATCTCGGGTCGAGGTGATGAGCAGTCAATCTATAGGGAAGCGTGGTCAGAGAAAAGAAATTCGTCTTCAACTTTCCATGAAAATTTCAGTGTGAGTCCTGGTGAGCATAGCGATAGGTCAAGTGCGCTCAGTTTGTTCGATCTGGAGTTGAGGTAGGTACCTTTTCCGTTATTCAGGATGACTAAATTAAATTCATCTATCAGCTCTTCTAGGTTTCTGCCTCTTACATCCAGGTGATCTGATCCCCATAGGGGATTGTGTGAATTGAAGTCTCCTACTATGAGGCATGGACTTGGAATTTGGAAAAGTAATCTTCTCATCTCTACAATGTTCCAATTAATGTCGGGCAAGTATATATTACAAATGGTCATTGGGAATGGGTAAGATATTTTTACAGCAATTGTTTGGATGTTAGTATTGAGTGGTATTGGATAAGCTGAAATGTTTTCCTTCAGAAGAATAGCCACACCTCCTCTCGCTCGTCTGTCGGGGATTACTTCTTTTCTGAATATTTTATAGCCTTTAATGCTATAATTTTCGTCTGGTTTCAGATGTGTTTCTTGTACGCATAAGCAGAATGGTGACTTATCTGTCAAAAGTAATTTCAGCTCTGGGTGGTGGAGTTTTATTCCGTTGCAATTCCATTGAATTATGTTTTCCTTTGGGATCATAAAATATTTATTTGATTGTGTGTTAGATTTATTTCTTTTTCCTTCTACCTCGTTTGGCCGGCACTTTACTCTTAGGAGGGATGAAATCTCTGTTTGTTGCTTCCGGTTGAGAGGGTATATCATCTGAGTCTGATATATCTTCATGTGAAGTCGTTGATCTTTTCCGTTTTGGGTCAGATTGTACGTCGTCTGTTTCTTGGTTATTTGCTGAAATTGTTGTGGTTTTCCTCATGCTTGTGTTCTCAAGAAGTTCAGCAATGATACTTTTGATCTGAGGAATGAGTTCTTTTAATATTTCCTGTGAGAGTGTGCTGTTATCCGTCGACTTGACGATTTGTGCGTAGCTAGTTCTAGTGTTGTTGTTTGTGATTCTTTTCCTAGCTTCGGTGTAAGTGATTTTTTCCATTATTTTAAGTTTTTGGATTGCTGTCTCTTCCTTAAATTTAAAGCAGTCTTTAGAGTTCGCCATGTGAGGTCCGTCACAGTTCACACATTTGTTCTCAGTGGCACATGGGGTTCCTTCATGTGGAGTTGTTCCACAGGCACAGAGTTTCTGATTCGTGCATCTGACAGCTGTGTGACCAAATTGCTGACAGTTGAAGCAACGCATGGGTGAAGGTATGTAAGGACGCACCTTCAGTGAATAGAAAGCAACTTTCACCGTGTCTGGGAGTTTTGGAGAGTTGAAGGTCAAAATGTGAGACGCAGTCTCAATTAGTCGACCCTCTCTTCTCGCAAGAATACGTCTCACATCAATCACGCCTTCGCTTTTCATTTCTTCTACAATTTCGGTGATACTACAGTTCAACAGATCTTGACAGAATACGACGCCTCTTGAGGTATTGAGGGTATTATGTGGTGAGACTGAGACTGACATATCTCCCAATTTATTCAAGGACAGTAATTTATTCGATTGGTTGGCTGATATAGTTTCTATAAGAAGTCCTTCTTTAATTTTTTTAAGATTTTTTGTTTGTCCAGCAATTCCGTATACTAATTTTGATATCTGAAATGGGCTCATATTTGCGACATTACCTTCGCTTCTTTTAATTACCAGGTACCGGGGAGGTTTTTCCACCGTCGCCTGGTTAATTAGTTCGGGGTTCCTTTCCGGGTCCCCGTGTTCCGTGTCCAATTTTTGAGAGTTGAACATCTCTGAGGGTTGTGATGAAGTGTTGTCCATTTATATCCCACGAGTAGTCTCGGAAGTGAGTCCATCGTGACAGGGCCGGATTATCACGATAAGGCTAGTAGAACCGGAGGTCGCCCAGTATCCGGAGGGAACCGTTCGCGATCAACTGCGCATGATCATTCATCTCTCGGCACGGTCTCTTCCACCTTAGATTTCGGATTTTGTTTCGCTGGTTTACTCCATCGGGACTCTTCTGTCTGGGTTACCATACCATAGCCGAGGGTTCAAGTTTTTCGGCGCCGGAAACTCGCCGCTCGTCCCCCATGTCTGGTCAGGACTTGCCAGTGTGTTCAGATGTAACTTGGGCATGCTGGATCTTCTACTGGCGTTAGTTGGTGCTACCATATCGGCATAGATAGCCCCACCAGTGCCCCACTGACCATTTCTGAGCTGTTTTTTTGTTTCACTCCTCCCTTCCCGTCCTTGCGGCTCGAGGAGGGAGGAAGTTACTCAGCCACTCCACCAACGACAAGGTCTTACAGCTCCTAGGAGTGGTGTTTTTAGTTATTTTACTTTCAATACTTTGTTGAACACTTTGGTCAACTTATTATATAATTTTGTTTAAGTTTCTTTACAATTGATATTAATATGCAGAAAGAAAAATTTAACATGTC
Source organism: Galeruca laticollis (assembly GCA_963921935.1). Lineage (NCBI taxonomy): Eukaryota > Metazoa > Arthropoda > Insecta > Coleoptera > Chrysomelidae > Galeruca > Galeruca laticollis. Next base: position 181,727,389 of record OY998176.1, read on the forward strand.
TCTCCATTTATAAATGCACGACGCTCCTCTCCCAAGCTTGAAATCACCAACTTGCAATTGTTTTAATTATTTTGTTTCATTGTTCATTGTTGCTAAGTAAATATAATTGTTTTTCTCGAATCAAAATATCCATTCCTGTGTTATTGTAGATAAATGCACTATGTTTATTTACACTCTGTAATCACTCCGAATCACTATACCCGAACTATCGAAAGAACGTCGCGTTAATATTTCGATTTGACATTTTGATATAAAATGATTGAAAAGTTTATGCTATATACAGGGTTTTTTGGAAGTGTTTACAAATTATAAAGATATAATAGTTGAATTTTGTTTCAAAATTCATATTATTCTATATACAGGGTTTCTTATAATTATATACTATAATATATTGTTCACGAAATTCACTCGTGGTCGTTTTATATTCCTTTTTTATTCTTTGAAATATAAATACTAAATTGAATAGAAATCTTGTAAATCATTTTATTAAATGTACAGGATGCGTAGGTATTTCTTAACGTGTTTAAGCTATATCTATTTAAATCAGCCATTTCTTCATGAATTATCTTTTTATTGAATATTTACTAAAGATTGACATTATTCAAATGATGCTAATTAGTTTAATTTACCTGGTAGCTATGTTTCATTTTAATAAATAAATATATATATATATATATATATATATATATATATATATATATATATATAACATAGAAGCTGGTAGCTATGTTTCATTTTAATAAATAAATATATATATATATATATATATATATATATATATATATATATATATATTAACATAGAAAGGAACTTGCAACACTCTGGAATGAAATACTACATACTATATGCAAATACTAAATTTAGAATTTAAATTATTTTTTTAAATCGTCCGAAATATAGACAATATGTATCATTCATCATTCAAGAGAGAAAATAAACATGGATGAAACCGAAGAAACATAAAGGAAATTTTCAATGTACTTTGTAAACGCACATATGTTGCATATAACATGATATCTAGCTTTTGAGAGAGAGCATTTTGAACGTTACCTTGTATAAATGTAACAATTTATTTCTCACAGTGAGAGTCAAAACATTATGACTGGTTTTTAAAAAATACTAATTAGATATTGAAAGAAATTCTCTGGTAACATTAGAAAATTATTTAGTATATGTCAAGGTAAAAAGTCAAAATAATAATAACATTAAGGTTATAAATGTATGACGTTTGTGAAATGAATTGTCATTCTGAATAGATCAAATTGAAATAAAAAGAGCTGTCATTTCTAAATATTCTGGAATCTATTTTAAAGGAAGTAATATATCAGATTTTATTATTTAAAAATATTAAACGGAATGTCCTAGAAGGATAAATGAGCAATTTGAAATTTGAAATGGGATTTGTAAACAAGAATTTTTATAGCCAATTTTGATTGGTGAATCCGATTTGAAATATTTTGATCAGCGGCAAGCGGATTAAAAACTGAAAAAATTGAATGAAAAAAGTTTGTTGATAATGTACACTATTCACTAGGTAGAATCTTTTTGGTAGAATGAATGGGGTGAAAAGCAAGATTTTTAGAAGATAATTGAAAAACTATTAGAAAAGCAGCCCATTGGAGTGGTAACTATAAAAGAAATACATTATTCTTAAATATAGCTAAACAAATTTATAAATCAAGCTGATAAACATAGATTTAACAAGAAATTGGTAAAAATTGTAGTATACTAACCGTAAAATTTTATCTGTATCAGCAAGTAAAGTTTTGTATCGTGGGAATGGTATCTCCACGATACATTTCAGAAAGAGCTGGACTATGGAATTCCATCTAAAATGTATTGATGTGGATGAAATATAACATCAATTTTGGCTATTACCCAAGCACGACAGACTGTGTGGTGTCCCAAGAAGTAATCTGAAAAACAATCAATGAGGTGAATTAAAAGAAAAAGTGAACAGGTATTTAAAACTATTTCATTTAAATAAAAAAGGTTAAATAAACTCACTTGTGCTGTGCAAATATTAGAACTTTGATATTTCATAAACCTTGTCCATCGTTATATTCGCCATCTTATATCATAGAGAATTCTGTAACATCATCCGATTTTAAATGTGTATATAATGTTGCATAGTTTGTACTTACATATAGTAATAATTCATTTGAGTGTATGTGTCTTTGAATGAATGATCATCGTAGATAGGTTGTTCTTTATGAAGATTTTGTAAATGAATAATGTATTTGTTTTTTCTTAAATTCTATTAAATAACGTTTTTCATTTGAAAGACTTAAAAATGCATTGTTGGAAAATTTCATTTCTCGATGATTGCTCCATTTATTATTTAACAGTTGGTATTATTGACCAGACGGTTCTCTATTAGAGAGGGGTTTTGAAATCAAATATTCAGGACCGTTCTAGGATTTTATAAAGAAATTAAAAACAAGTATTTTTGATTAGAAATTTTTTTATTTAAATACAAGGATTCTATTTGTTGACGCTTATAATTAAAATTAAAATAATTTTATTTTACCATATAATCCCAAACATGAGATCATAGAGTTTCATGTAAAGTACAATTATTTTATGACATATTTTAAATTTTTTTAATATACCGGGCAAACCAAAACTTATAATTAATATTAACTAAACAAAAATAAAAATGATAAAGGTACCACAGGAGTATCAATCCACAATAATTTGTCGGCCCAACGTAGGGCAAATAGAGAAAGTCTACTGATATTAATACATTAAAATTACACACCTAATAAATCACAATAATTAATATATATATTATAATATATATCTGATTTTATTGTATTTAATTATTATTAAAGTTATAATTATTATTTATGAAGTTTATCTATGGTTTAAAACTTTATCTATGTTTTAAATTGGCTAGCTCAGGGTAAAATGATTTGTTTTAGTTAGTTATTAATTTAATGGAGAGCATGAGAAACTTACTCTCGTTGGGTTCAGGATAATTAAAATATATAAAATTTGTATTTACCAAATATTACCTCACCATTATCTCCTCCAAAAATACTGTGAGTAATAGCGCGGAACATACCCATTCGACCTCTATGATATCATTCCTTTTTCTATCATCAACATATGACATAAATAAAATGCAGAAGAGTCTAAATTTAGTTTATATAATTACGAATCATCATCAAGTTGAAAAACATTATAACTATTAAGGAAAAAATTTCTGTTAGACAAATTATTATTACAAACTACTATACATAAATTGAGAATTCTTATACATAAAAATTATTAATGGTGAAATTTGGCCAACCTAGTTATATATATATATATATATATATATATATATATATATATATATATATATATATATGTCTGAATTGTTTTAAATGGTACCATATAAATTATATATACACTGACCTGTTCATAACACTTGAAAGTTTCTTTGTGCACTCTGTTCCTGTTCTCCCCTCATGAAATGAAGCTGGACTCTCTTCAAATCGTGGAAACGAGTTCGATAGTTTGTATTGCAGGTAAGTCTATATTATTTCATTAAATTGTTCTTCAAATTTGACTTAAAATGTTTTACGATGATACTAAATGCTTTTTATCTAATACTTGTGACTATAATGTAGTAATTCAATCAAAATTTACGCATAGCGTCCCTTCTCAGATTTCAATTATTTATATTTTCCACAAATAATTATTATTCACAGATATTTTCTGCTATAAATGCTTATATGGTTATAATTTATCATTTGTATTCGGTTTTGACTTCAATTTCAAATAATTTCCGCTTATTTTAATTAAGTTTTAGAAAAATTTTATCACATGTCCATTTTCTTTCGTATCACACCACACACTTCTTTGTTCTCCCAATCAACAAACTTTTGTTGCTGGTTTTGTTATTTGAAACAAAACACTAACAAGTTGTTAGATATATCATAGTCTTTTTATTGAATGTTTAATATTCAATTTTATTGTGTTCCTCTTATTCCTATTGTTATTAATTATTTATGTAAAATTTAAAAATAATTCATTATACCTATTTACATGTGAAATATTTCCAAAATATATCTTATATTTATATACAATGATAATATATATCCCACTTTAAATTTAAATATCAATGAATTTACAATCATTACATCCTTAAAATCTTTCATAATGCCTTTCAATTCATTTCTTATATATATGATTTAACAATTATCTCATATGAACTTGTCCTATCATTTAATACAGTTACATTTTTTAAACATTCTATCAAATTGAAAATATTCAATACTTCAAAATCCTAAAATACTTCTGTGGTTGAATATATTTCTATGTTACATGACATGAAGTTTGTGTTGACAGTTGAATGATTTCATTTCAACAAATATGACAACTTGTCTGTATATTAGTATCAAATATCCTGTTTATTATCGTCTAATAATAATTTTATGTTCTTTTCAGATTCATTTTGATATTCTAGATACAATATGCAAATGATCAACTGTGCAGCTAATAAAAAAAATGAATTTATAATTTACCAAGGGAATGGATTAAAATTTATGACTCACTATGTTTACAAACTGAAATTTAAGGTAACGATTTTCAATATTATTGGTGTATTTATATAGTTATAACGGATAATTGATATCATAGGTGTTTGATTTGATATGAGATATATTTTTTACTTATAATTATACGTAGAAATGATAATTCTATCTGTCTAAAGAAAGTAATATCCATTTACCATCTGACAAAGTTACAAATTTCATATATTTGTGTCTTATTCTCTTCAATATTTGCTACGATAAGTTCAATATATATATATGTATATATATATATATATTTATATATATATATATATATATATATATATATATTTAGATATATATATATATATATATATATATATATATATATATATATATATATATATATATATATATATATATATATATATATATATATATATATATATATATATATATATATATATATATATATATATATATTATTGTGTCTAAGGAATCTTACAAATAATTATTTATATAAATACACATATGACCAACTCTGTACTTGATGTCCATATACATTAATTTACCTTAGTAGAATAATACGGAACCATTTTGAATAGGTCTGCAATAGGCTGAAATAAAAAGCAAACAAAATTTAGTAATAAAGTAAAATATAATATATTAAGTTTTTGATGTACCCTGTATATTGAATAATTCAAATAGGAAGTAAGAAGAAAAAAACAGGAATGCAAACTTTGAAATATACAACTAAAATACCAACTGTCAAAGTAATGTTTACAAATCTACATATAAGACTAAATTGACAACCAGGATTTTAAAAATAATACCATAAGATAAGAATCACATGCAAATTAAAGTAATTAATTGAATTAACATAAATGAAGTAATAATGTTTTGAAATATACAAAAACTAATTTAGTAACTAACTTGTAAAGCATTTGTGATTGGTAGAAATATTTGAAACAAAAATCTAAGAGGGTTGTTTGTTAGAAACAATTGAAGGGGAAAAATGAATAAATGGTAGATGGTCTCATGAGGAACAGGAAGACATGTTACTCCTGTCATAACTTGACAATAGAAAAATAAGTAAATAATATTCAAATCAATAATTAAAGTTATAAACAACGATAAGCAGTAACAAATTATGTAACAGTGAACAATAATAATTACCAAGTTTAATCCATCATTAAGTGACTTCTTATAATCCTTAATTTCTTCATCAACATTCCATTTATTCGAGAAGGACTAGACTGTGATTTCTTGCAACAAATCTGGAATACACTACAATATATATATGGGAATCGTCAACAATGGTAATGAACTTCCAATTATTTCAGACTAGTTCGTAATCTAAAACGTAACAAGGTACATATAAACATTTTTATTCAATCAAAGAAAAATAGGTCTCCAAACAATGTATACATCAAGTATTAATTAATAATATATGAGTCTTACTTACTGAAAATTTCAATTTGTTCAACACAAACAAAATATTACATTTTCTTCCTCTTTTTAATAAGTCCATAGTGTGACTAAACCATCAATAACAATTGATTCATACTATTTTCTGTTATTATAGCTTATTAACAAACTGTATGAATGAAGTATGCGTGAAATTAGTTAAGAATTTGAATTTATAATTGAATTGAGTATTATTTAAACCATAAAATAAAATAGTTGTCTCGTTTAAACCATTTATTAAACCCTATTGTGGAGTTATTGTTCTATGGTTCCTCGTTGACACACATACAACCAGAGCTTTGTATCTATATAGGTCGAACACAGAGTCGGTGTTGATAAATTGAATTACGTGCTTTTATTTTAACCCAGATATTCCCTGAGATAAAATATTAAGAATAAGGAAATCATTTAGATATAAGCAAATATAAAGATAACAGAGTCGGCCGGAGAAAAAAAAATTAAATTCATTTACATATCAAGTAATAATCCATTGTATATTAAATGAAACATTATTAATTGTTGTGTGTCTAAATTAAAATCCTAATAATAGTAATAATACACAAACAAATATACATGTAACACAACAAAATGGCGTACCCAACGTAGAGCTCGATTTTTTCTCACAGATAGTAAACAGTAATAAATAAAACAGTCATCAAATTCAAATTTTATTGACAAATAACTAAAAACAAAAATAAACGAAAGGGACATTCATAGTAAAGAAAAAGGTAGTCAAACACTATCATAATAATACCAGTACTCAAGTGATTCATACAGCAGTAGTTATTAACATTTCTAGAGTATACTATCATGAAAAAAATAAACATTGTATTTATTATTGGTATTACATATAATAAAATTATTTGAAAAAAAATGGAAGGTACGAAAATGGACATACAAAAGATTAAAATGACAGAACTGAAAGAAGAATTGAGGAGAAGAAAGTTGGACGATACAGGAGACAAAGGTGAACTCCGGGACAGACTACAAGACGCGGTTGAAAAAGAACAAACACAAGAAACGAATACGGAAGGATACACATGTAAAGTACATCATTATACCACATCTGGAGAAGGACAGGGCGATTCACAATCTCCTGGAATTGCTCAACTGTTACAAATCATACAAGTCATGAATCAGAATTTTATCACAATAAATGCAAACCAAACTGAAATGATCAACAGTATACACGATGGAAGGAATGAAGTTCAGAATTTGACGGAAAGATTCGATAAGAAGTTACAAGAAAATAAAATAAGAGTAATATGAGATGGAGTAGAAACAACAAAAATTAATTTAAAATCGTTAGAAGAAAAGATGGAGCAAACGCCAGACAAAATAGACAAAATAATAACACAAATTGAATTGCCAAAAACAGAGAACAACAAAGAAATCACAAGCATGAAAAATCAACAAAACCGAGACAATATAGAAACTAATAGAAGAATCACAGATTTGGAAGAAACCGTAAAGGAAGGAATTAATCTCAACATGAATATAGCAGAAGAAGAGAATCGGAAAACTGAACTAAATCTAAGAAAAGAAATAGAGAGGAAAATACAAGAATCCTTGAACAAAAACGGCAATAATACACATACTCACGCAGGAGAAATGGAGAGAAGATTTCAAGATATGAAGAGGGAATTACAGACTTTATCTGAACCAAAAGTCACGGGGAAATGTGGAGTACCTCACATTTCTTATATTGGAAAAATTGAAGAATCTGTAAATTTCTGCGGAGACTTCAGAAAAATACATCCAGTAAACTTTATTAAAACTATGAAAACACGTTCAAAAAGTATAAATAATGCGGAAGATCTGAAGGAATACTTGAGAGCAAATCTCACAGGTCAGACACTACTATGGTTTAACTGCAAAGAAGCAGAAATAAATAGTATAGAAGATTTTGAAAACTTGTTTTTGAAGAATTTCTGGGGAGAGCTTCAACAAGAAGAAGTAAGAGAGAGACTTTATTTCGGGAAGTTTGATCCGCAAAGAAGCAATAATTTAACGAATTATGCTTTACAGATATATACGTAGGTACAATACCTAGTTCCAAACATAATTGAATCGGAACTAGTCATGTTCTTATCAAGACATTATCAACCAGAAATTAGTGAAATTATAGCCATTAATAACATTCATAAGTTTGACCAATTAATTACTTATCTATCCAGAATTGAAAGAAATTTGGATAATAGAGTCAACAACAATAACATAAATTCTAGAACACATACCAAGAGTTTTAACAATAATTCTAGAAGGTATGCTGAATTAACAAATAATCATAATCAAAGCCACAATACAATCAATAACAAATTTAATAGGTTCAGAAACAATAATAATTACAATAATGGTGAGGATACTCAAAACAATTATCTTAATTTTAATAGGTATAACAATAACGGTAACAGATTCAATCGTGGTTATTACGCTAACACTGGTAATACCAACAATAATAACAATTCGAGAAATAACGATTTTGATAGAAATAATTACAGAAATAGAAATAATATAACTCAAAACTCTAACAATGTAAATAATGAAAGTCGACCAGTAAATAGAACTGATGCTCGAGTAAATCACTTGAATACAGCCTCAATAGATCGAGAAACGTAGATAGACGCAATGATCATGAGACTTCAAGATCTTCTCATAGAGCAAATTCAATGGAGGAAGTTGTACGTGACAGAAACGTATCACCCTCACATTTTCATTAGAGGGTATACCGAGTCTATCTAGGTGTATTTTGTATACCCATTCCCTAGAATTTCTGGATATTTGCGACAATGAACACCTAGAAAATAAAGATATAGATTTAATAATAATAACTGGTCACATTAATGATTCTGAAGTGAAAATATTACTAGATACAGGTTCCAGTGCATCATTAATTTCTCAGAAAACAATAAATAGAATAAATAATTTGAGAAGAAATATTTTAAAAATACCTAAAATAAATTTAATTGGAATAAATGACAAAACACTAGGTTTTACGAATAAGGCTGTTGCTGTAACCATAAAGCTTTTTGATATAAATATCAGTACTCAATTATTAATTGTAGATCATTTGGAACATGATATTCTTTTGGGTTGTGATGAATTAAATAAAAACAAATTTGCCATTGATTTTCAACAGGGAAAAATAAAAATAGATGGAAAAATAAGATATGAGTAAATTTTAAGTACAAATACACAAAAGAGATAAAATTTTAACAATAAGGGAATCATTTAGATATAAGCAAATATAAAGATTACAGAGTCGGCCGGAGAAAAAAAAATTAAATTCATTCACATATCAAGTAATAATCCATTGTATATTAAATAAAACATTATTAATTGTTGTGTGTCTTAATAATAATAATACACAAACAAATATACATGTGACACAACAATATATATCAAACTATGTTTTTATACGCAATTACTATTCATATTAATTCAATTTAATTTGATATGAGATATTTATATTTTTATTTGAATTTGTTGTGTGGCTAGCTCAGTTATTAATTATTATATGAAAATTATATTATTGGTTCGGGAGCATGAGACTTTTTCTACTCTTTGTTTGGATATACTTTGATCATTCAAAATAAAAATAGAAAAAAGAAACACAGAACACAATACTTTCAATAATTTAATTTAATAATGAAATTTTCATTTAAATATTTATAAAATAGTTACGCCTATGGAAATTACCAACACAGAATCATGAAGGATATACACCATCTTATGCGCATGCCCAACTGAAATCGAACAGTAAGCGAGACAGAACGAACGTTTATTATCGACGCTCTGCATCTGCGTGAATATTAGATACATAGCATCGTTGTCGTTATAACAATGTTGATGGACTCGCTTAAAAGAATTTACGTTTAGTAATTATATACATACAAAATTAAAATGTTCGGAAGAAATAGGTTACAAAATTATATATACAAATGGAAATATTATAGGAATGGATTAAGACGCATTTTTCTTATATGATATGAAAATACGTAAGTGCAAGCATAATTTTATCACAGGATAGGCCTTTTTAATTAATATTTAGATTTTGTCTAATGAATAAGCTACATTAAGTACTTTTTCTTTTTTATAGATCGATCATATATACGCAAGAATTCTTATATATACATGGAAATAGTCACTGAATTTATACTCAAGAGTTATTATTCTTATTATTGGCCAATAATATTTAAAGAAGTACTGACCTGATGTCTGGATTCTGGATCTATCCCGTCTGGAAACTGGAATACGCCTTCCGATGATCAAACTGCGTACTTACTTGAGAATTTTGGATATTCTCACGGGAAAACTGGATACAAATACATCTAAGTGTTCTAGGTTTTATATTTGTTGAAAATCTATAGCTTTGACCATGAAAATTTGTGATTTACTGGATATTTCTGGAAAAATTCTTCATCACCTCCTCGCTATTTCGACGCCAAGAACCAACTACCAACGCTTCTTTTTGTTCCTCAATTTTTTTATCAACAACGAATATATTGTTTCTAAGCTCACTAATTATCAATAAAGTTTTTGTTAATTTTTAGTTGATCAAAATTTGTCCTGTCATTTTTCCACCAATCACATTGTTCCTGGAGCTGTCGAACTATATTCACAATTGCTACACTTTATAAAGTCTTTGGAAACATATATAAATGTAAATTCCACTTGAAAAGTATCTGTTTTCTTTAACTATTCAACGAATTTCAATAGAACAAGTCTTTTACAGATTGTGAAATTCATTGTTATATGTTGATATGACAATGTCTAGTTTTGATTTGACATTTATGACAATTTGATTATAATATTCATATTTGTGAACATAAATTCTTTTATAATATCTTTTGCTTTGGTTATTCATACTATTTAAATTCTCTAGTAGCAAATATTTCTTTAAATCCATCATCATTTAATTATTCATTGATTTCATAAATTTGATATACATTGTGACATATAACTTACCTTTATGTCATTGATATTTTCATCTTTTAAACTTATCTAATTCTTTATACTAAATATGAAATTGATTTATATTATTACTGTTCCAACTAATACTTATAATAAATTAGATAACTAAAACTCGTTTAATTTCAGATAAAACAGCTGATTTCTTCTTGACAACTAAACATCCATATTGGGCAGATTTCATGTTCTCCACTATACTTGTTAAGCATTTTCAAACTTTAGACAATTATTAAGGTAATTTCTTTATATTTTTTGTTGCTCGTTTAATTATTGTAAACAAATGATTTAATATATTCTGATTTTATATGCATTTTTACTTATGATTGTGGTTTTCCTAATGTGTTTTTAACTACATAGTTTCAATCCATTTTAAATACTAAGCAAAATATTCTCAAACAGCTGACACTCTTTAATATATAAGATATATGGTTCAATATATATATATATATATATATATATATATATATATATATATATATATACATATATATGTATATATATCAATTACAAATTTTGAAATCTTCTTATTCACAGATGTCTGAAACAGAAGAATTGCACACGAACCAATGAACTCTTGTTTGTTTTCTACTATGAAATTTTAACAGAATAAGGTGAATTGCTTGCAACTTACGCCCAATAAAACAATTCCCTTCGAATTGAAATCGAACGCTAGATTTACTACAAATCACTTAAAGTAGGTGAAATCAACAGCTAATTGAGGAAAATTATTTACAGGTTACGTCTAGTTTAAACAATTACCTTCAAATTGAAACAAACCCCAAATTTACTCTAAGACCCCACTTAAATTTGGTGCAACCAATATCTAAAATAGTAAAAATAACTTGAAAATATATCTTCAAATCCTCTTCAAAATACCTACCTCCAGTGCTCGTTCAGATGTCTGATTGCCCCGTAGAATAATCAGTGCTTACCAATCGACTAGCTCCGAGTTGAAGAAGGGGTGAATTCATCAATATTTATTTTAAATTCAAAATAGGGCGCCAGAGAAATTTAGGCAAGCACCTAGACTCCTTCAAAATAACTCCCAACTCCTCAGAGGGTTAATACACTGTTTCTACACTCAAAGGTTTATGTTAGGCAAGTTTTAAAAATGAAAACAGCAAATATCCACTGCCTGTAATTTATTGTTGGACCTTGAGTCTCTTTTCCAAAGTTCAAATTACAAAATTTCCAAAAGTTACAATTAGAAAAACAACTGAGTTTGACACCTGGACCTAGCTGGACGCTAGAGTACAAGTACTATACACGAATAATTATGAGCTGGAGCTAATCTTAGTTAAACACATAAGAAAAATATACGGTCGCAAATTTCGTGTGCAGAAAAGGCAAATATGTGATATCCAAAACGAATGATAATAATAATTATATTACAGCAAATATATGTATATATAAAAAAATGTATAAAATACGGCCGCTACCAAAATATATATGAGCCAATATGTTATAAATTCATTAGGTATATCTCTATGTCAATATACGAACGTCTTTAAATTTGAAATCGCAAAAAAAAGAAAAGAAATAAATTTATTATGGTGAAATTATTAAAAGTCACTAATTTTAGCAAAGTAATAAAAAAAGTTAGCAAGAAAAAGTTTACAAGGCTGAGGACAATTTATAGAAAAGTAATCAATGTATAGTAATAAAAAAGCGATATAAAGTAAAATAATTATTCAGGTAGTTACGATGTACAGCAGTACTCGATGACGACGTTTTCAAAACTCCAGCCCTCCTGGTATTGGTCCAGTTGGGAAGAAAAGCAAAACTTCTGGAAAAAATGCAGCTATACAAAGACTCCACGATCAGCAATCAGTGGAATAGAATCAGGGAAAACAAGAAAAAAAAACAGATTTTTGAGATTCTAGACTGCAATTGTGTACGACCACTCGAAAATCACCAAACCGTTCCACGGTCCCTGTAGATGGCTAAGGGACTAACAAATTCCCCATCAACCAGTATACTGGTGAATCTATGCTTCTCTAGGAGCAATGGCTGCCGGCGGGCATATGCAAGTGATACTTCAACCACGAAGGACAATGCTGATAGGACTACCTTCATTATAACGGAAATCGTTCGGGACAGGTATACCAACCGATATCTTTATCGGTCGGGCGATTTTTTGCGTTACATTGTAGTTATGAACATCTTCATTCCAACTATATCAAATACTAATTCTATCTGATTATATCTAATTTTACCTAATTATAACTCTTTAACTTCACTATTAACTAACACCAAGCGGCTCCAATATAGCCGGGAATTCGCCTGAAACTGGAGGTCGCTTAATTATATCATTAATCTTCCCATGCCTCGAAATATGACCTGCGCTTTTTGCTGCTTAGCCCATGTGAGCCGTAAGCATCTCTGCCATACTTTAATAAAATCTAGTTACTTGATTTACTAGTATTTACATTTGTGTCCATATACTGTTTCTACTAATCGAATTGTACTATTAGCTATAAAAAACCTGTAAGTCCGCCAAACCGTTTATGAATTATTTAATATACTATTTCAGTATATTGACTTGAAATAATTTTATAACAACCTAAGCCCTAGTTACTTAAAATATTTTGCACTTAGTTGACTCATGAATTATTTTACTATCATAAAATATAATAACTCTACTTCGGATTCTAAATTGTTTTCGACTTTACAATTTATGGATGTGTATGGTGATTTTCCGTCAAAATATCTTCCAGATTTACAATAATTACACCTAGTTACTCAATTTGCTATGTGATTATACCAAAGCAATCCGATTGTAAGTGTAGTTGTAAGGTAACTCGTACTCTGCAGTCGAAGTCAAGCTGAGAAGGCGAACGTTCGCTAAGTTTCATTTTTCTCTCTTTTACATACAAAATGACAAACTGAATTATAATAAATGGTTTCAATGATTAAAACTAACTTTTCCGCATCTGTGAGATGCCCTGATTAATATTCTATCATAAAAGTGTCACTTACATACACTACGGGGGATATATCGTGTTAACAAACCGAAATTTCTCCAAAAGTAACCAAAAATGCAGTATATCTGGATTTATAGGACCCGCTGTATTCGCCATAGTCAGCTGAAAATCATTACGGTACATCTGTGAGACACCTTGAAAAATATCCAATTATAAAATTGGCTACTTGTACACTCCGGAGGCTAAATCGTACTAACCCGAAATTTCTCAAAAAAGGACAAAAATGTGGCACTTCAGGTACCATTGCACCCGTTGTACTAGCTCTGGTGAGCTAGAAAGGTTCATCTATAAGATTCCCTGAACAATATTCAATCATAAAATGGGTCACTTGTATACACGCTGGAGGCTGTATCGTGCTAATAAACTGAAAATTTTCCAAAAATGACAAAAATTTGGTACCTCAAGTACTATAGCACTCGTTGTACTGGCTTTAATGAGCTGAATCTCAATACGGCTCATCTTTGAGACGCCCTGAAGAATAATCATTCAAAAAATTGGTCACTTGTATATACTCTGGAGGCTGTATCGTGCTAACAAACTGAAATTTCTCTAAAAATGACAAAAATGCCGTCTTTAAAGTACTATAGCACCTGTTGTACTGGCTGTGGTGAGCTGAAAATCAATAGGGTTCATCTGTGAGATGTTCTTAATAATATTCAATCATAAAATTGGTAACTTTTTGCACTCCGGAGGCTGTATCGTGCTAACAAATTAAAATTTCTCAAAAAATGACAAAACGTCGTACTTCCATGCTAATATTCAAGTGCGTCTGTTGAATTTTCACCACTGGAAAATAGTTATTTACTAAATTGATTAATCGTTAAATTAGAAAGAGTTTGTTCTAGAGAATTCTATAGAGTTACACTCATAGACTTCTCACCGCTACCCTCACCCCCAGTTACGGGTACCCCGTACCCAACCGAATATACCCGGAGACTTAGAGAAAAAATTGAAAAACTAAATAGTGTAAAACCGAAAATGAAAACTTAAGTAGTGATAAAACAGTGTTAGTTAAAATCACCCCTAAACATTTAGTTAAATTGAAAACCTCACCACGAAAATCAATACGAGAAGGTACGTTCAAATTGAAAACTTTGAAAAGACACAAATATTCTACCACACAAAAAAACAATAACATTAAAACAGAAACAAAAAATAAAAGTGAATGGAAAAGTACTGAGAAGTCAAACTCTACAGACGGAGACGACTCTCGTACCTCCACAAAATCTCCTGATATTAATCATACCAAATACACAGATGAAATACTAGAAACCTAAATTACCACCAAA
This sequence comes from Galeruca laticollis, assembly GCA_963921935.1. Lineage (NCBI taxonomy): Eukaryota > Metazoa > Arthropoda > Insecta > Coleoptera > Chrysomelidae > Galeruca > Galeruca laticollis. The sequence goes on from OY998176.1 coordinate 181,742,602, forward strand.
TTGTATTTTTCGACCACAAAGACACTGAAAGTAACAATATTGATACAAACCTAAATAGTTTGAATATCCCAAAATCTTGTTTAGACACAGTAGATATCGACACTCTTAATAAATGTATTGAACTCATTAAAAGCAAAGAAAAGTGTAAAGGACAAACTGACACCAAAAAGTGTCTAGGAAGTCCAAATCCTAAAAAGTGTCTAGAAAACATACACAATAATTCTAATAACGAAAATCAATTAGAAAAGGAAACTCATAGACAACAAAATAAAAATAGTAGGTACATACAATTCACCGAATATAAAACTTTGCGAATCTGATTTCTTCAATATTATAAGAACGCATAACAGGGTTCTCATAGTGGGTGACTTGAACTGTAAGCACTCCCTCTGGGACTCCTATGCTTCTCACCCTAACCCCAATGGAAGTACTCTCCAAAGGTTCTGTGATAATTCGGATTGTAATATTTACAGTACGGATGATCCCACCCATTTTCCCTTTTCTCTCGTACCTCCACAAAATCTCCTGATATTAATCATACCAAATACACAGATGAAATACTAGAAACCTAAATTACCACCAAATTGTATTTTTCGACCACAAAGACACTGAAAGTAACAATATTGATACAAACCTAAATAGTTTGAATATCCCAAAATCTTGTTTAGACACAGTAGATATCGACACTCTTAATAAATGTATTGAACTCATTAAAAGCAAAGAAAAGTGTAAAGGACAAACTGACACCAAAAAGTGTCTAGGAAGTCCAAATCCTAAAAAGTGTCTAGAAAACATACACAATAATTCTAATAACGAAAATCAATTAGAAAAGGAAACAGTTCAGAAACCAAAAAAGTGTCTAGAACAAAATTACCAAGAAAAGTGTCTAGAAAGCTCGAAGGAGAAAAAGTGTCTAGAAAATACATCAAATAAAAAGTGTATAGAAAATTTCGAAAACGTAAAATTCCCAGAAAAGGATACAGCTGATTATTTTTTGACGTTTCTTAAAACCAATGAAATGCTTCTTTATTTGACACAAGGGTAAGTTTCAACCAATCATGTCATTATTATAGTGGGAATAAAGCTCTTGTGATTATTCTCGGGAATAATCACTGTTGCTTTCATTTGTCTAGCAAGTGTCAGATAGTTGTCAATATAATTATCTAATTGTGTCAACGTTATATATAAAATGAGTGAACATCATCGGTTTAGTACCTTTTCTGATGAAGAAATAACGAATCAGATTATAGAAACTACTTCGAAAAATATTCTAATAAGTAATCAGTCTATATGGAGACAATTTAAGACCTTCACCAATTTGTGAATAAAAAAATAATCTAGTCAAATATAACTCGAGAGTTCCATAAATTAGAGAATAATTTGACAGATTTTGTTCAAACTTGTTGCCATTTGGCAATAGCCACTCGAGCCCTGCGGGCTCTCGTGACTATTACCTGGCAACAAGTTTTCAAAAAATCTGTCAAATTATTTTCAATTTATTCTCACTCTCTTGTTATATTACTACTGAAAATAATTCCTTAGAACAGTCATTAGAATTTTCAATCCCTTTATATAGAGGGAGAATTTCAAGGAGAACATCCACCCCCGACAGATCTTCTATTTTATTTAAAAAACAAAACAAAAGGAATATGGGAGAGGACACCATAGGAAATAATTCAAGTACATCAGACGACGAATCTAATAATTTGGAAGAAAATCCACCAATTTCAACTACGACCCAAGTACTGGTACACAACCAAGCAAATCAATATTGGGCGAGCGAAGTGTGAAATGAATTACAAGTTAACCCTACAAATGATAATTTCGTATCGCAATACGAAAGTATTACTAAGAAATCGATTGTGCCAAGAATAATGAATATGTCAAACAAGAAAAAGCAGACGGATGACATGAATGCGATATTAGCCATCCCCGATGATCGAATGGAAGTTTCAAACCACGAAGAAGAATTCACAAAACCGAAAAAAGTCACGACATTCAACAACATTCTAAAACATACAAAAAAACAGTCAATAACAACAACAAAAAACAGATACGAAACGTTATCAGAAGATTCTGAGGAGGAGGAGTCTACTACTAAACAACAAAAAAAACGGATAAAAACCAAATTCCGTAAATATGTTGCATCCGACGATAGCTCAGATGACATCAATAAAATCGACACCATTAAACGTCCCAAACAAAAAGAAGCCACGACAAAAATAACAAAAAAAAACCATATCTTCCTGTCCGCCCATTGTAATTGATGGGAACGTATCGGCTCATAAAGATATGGTTAACAAACTTAAAGAATGTGTAACTGAAGCTTTTGAAATAAAATACACAACTAATTCTACAATTATTTTCACTAAAGAGACCGCAGACTTCGACAACTTAAAACAAATTTTAAGAAGTGAAAAAGTTCCTCTCCACACCTATACGAGGAAGGACGAAAAACTCACACCTTCGTATTGAGAGGTCTAGCGGAAGGCCTTCAAATAGATGAAACTAAGGAAGAGCTTACCAATACCTTCAAAATTGTTATTAAGCACATATATAGGATGACCACCAAAGCGAGGTCATTGTATTTAGTCATCACAGACCCAAAAATAACATTGGACTTCCTCAATAAAAACGTCAGAGTTCTAGAACACACTAGAATTCTATGGAAATATCGGCGCCAATCAAAGCCGATAATCCAATGTCACATTTGCCAGCTTTGGGGCCCCGCCACCTCCAACTGTGGCAGGGCGCCCAGATGTCTAAAATGTGCTGCTCCCCACCTAACTCCTGAGTTCCCCAAGGAAAGGTCCAAACCTGCCAAATGTGTAAATTGCAAAGGCGATCATCCGGCCAACGCTATGATATGTCCAGAATTTATCAAAAGAAGAGACTGGCTCGAAGCTAAAAGGACGAAAACTCCAAGTAATGCAGCACCGAAATTTATTCTCGCTCCCCTGCCAAAGACAAACCCCTGGAATAATAAAAATGCCCCCACCCAACAAGACTTTCCTAGCCTAACCACAAAACAAACTATCCCTACCCAACAACAAAAAACCAGAGTTATCCCTCAAACAAATGCATCAACCACCACCCCTACTGCTGACATCAACAAATTTACGCAACTCAACTCAATGTTTCAAGAACTACAAAGTATTGTAAATTTCGACGAACTAACAAGGGCCGTTGCAGATCTCCTGCATGAGATGAAAGCAGCCACCAACAAACTGGAGAAGTTCACCATATACAACAACTTTGTCGCCGGGATTGATAAATATGACATCTAGGCAGGTAGATGGTAAAACAGGAATTCAAAAACGAAATCATCTTAAAATAATTTTTTGTAATGTAAACGGAGTAATTAATAAACTCCAGCTTATCAGACATTTTCTCGACATCAAAAAACCTGATATCTTCTTTTTAATCGAGACGCTCCTAAAACCTAACAAAAGAGTGAATTTCAGAAACCCAGAATATAGTCTCTATAGACTCGACCGCCCCGCAGGTGTCGGTGGGGGTGGTCTCGCAGTATTAATCAAAAAAGACATCACATTTCAACTCTTGCAACCATCAATTGAGCATATCTCGTTACTCATAGACAACAAAATAAAAATAGTAGGTACATACAATTCACCGAATATAAAACTTTGCGAATCTGATTTCTTCAATATTATAAGAACGCATAACAGGGTTCTCATAGTGGGTGACTTGAACTGTAAGCACTCCCTCTGGGACTCCTATGCTTCTCACCCTAACCCCAATGGAAGTACTCTCCAAAGGTTCTGTGATAATTCGGATTGTAATATTTACAGTACGGATGATCCCACCCATTTTCCCTTTTCCGGTAATACCCCAAGCACATTAGATATAGCTGTTGGCAGAAATGTCAACACTATAACTAAGATGAAGACCCTCCCAGACTTAAATTCAGACCATGATCCAATTCTTATTGAACTGAAAATAACACACAACACACAGTCACATACACGTAAATTTCATGATCACACAACCACTAACTGGACAGCATACAAAAAACTTATAAATGAAACATTAATAATTACAAATAATATTGAAAAAACTAACTCACACTATCCAAAATTTACAAAATATTATAACAACAGCTAGAAACAACACAACTTCTATTAAACCCAAACCTAAATTCCTAAATATCCTTCCTGATCGTATTGTAAATATTATAAAGGAAAAAAACAAGATACGTAAAAGATGGCAAAAAAGCCGAAGTGATACTGATAGACAATTCTTAAAAGACTATCAAAACATTGTAAATATTGTAATAAATGAACATCGTACTAATGAATGGAAATCATTTCTAGAAACATTAACAACAAAAATAACTCTCTCTGGAAAATCACACAAAAACTAAAAAACCAAAGAGATGAAATAACTAAAATTATATCAAATGGTAGAACTTTCACAGAAAAATCGAAGATCGCAGAGGCCTTTGGAGAGTATATTCAGGACAATTTTAAAACCAATATAGTCAACACTCAACTGCACAATAAAATATTAAAAACAGTATCAAATTATCTTTCCGCGTTAAATGCTTCAAATAAATTTAATTTTGCAACTACCGCTGAAATATATAATACAATCGTTTCGCTTAAAAACTAAACAGCCCCAGGGACTGATGGTATTTCTAAGATCCTCCTCAAAAGCTTTTTGAAAAAAGCGATTGTACAAATTACTTACATTGTTAATTACATGATAAAAACCGGTAACTACCCTGATATGCTCAAAATTGCCAATGTTATCCCTATTATTAAAGCCAATAAACAATCTTGTTATGTGGATAGTTACAGACCAATTTCCCCACTAAATAACATAGCAAAGGTGATTGATAAAATCATTCTTGAAAGAATGCAACAATTTGTAGACAGACAAAATACTTTACCAAAAGAGCAGTATGGGTTCAGAAGTGGACACAGCACTGTAGCTCAAATAATTAGAGTCTTCAACGACATCAGAGAAGAATTTTTCAAGAAAAATAAAACGATATTAGTAACAATCGAAATTCAAAAAGCCTTCGACACGGTGTGGCACGAAGGACTAATTTTTAAACTAATTAAACTCAATTTTCCTGACTAGTTAATAAAAATTGTAAATTCATACATATATAACAGAAAATTCTATTCTTGTGTGAATGAAGGCTTATCGGGTTTCTACCCTATTCAAGCCGGAGTTCCACAAGGCTCAGTTCTTTCACCTTTGCTATATTCCCTATTCACCTACGATTTACCCTCAACCCCAAACATTTTAACAGCGATGTATGCAGACGACACTTGTTTTGTATCATCTGCACCAACACCAGACACAGCACTACAAAACATTCAATCACACATGAACACATAAACATACATGAGAGATAACAGAATGACTATCAATCCTGCTAAGACAAACAACTCATTGCAATCTCAGCTTTGTGTTGAGGGGCAAACAATCACCCCTAGTCTCACATTGAAATATCTTGGTTATACAGTGCAAGGCAATACTAACGCCAACGCACATATAACAAAGCAAGTTCAAAAGGCTAAGATGGCAATGAGCAAGTTGTACCCTTTGATATGCAAAAAAAGTTATCTCTCAATACACAACAAATTAATGATATATCGCCAAATCATCAGGCCTACCTTAACTTACGCCGCTCCAGTTTATTGCACCGCTACAAAACATAACTTTCATACACTACAGGTGGTGCAAAACAAGTGTCTACGCATGGCAATACCATATAAAACCGAATATCCCAAACTCCCTAGAAACTCGTGGTTACATGAACAAGCCGACATGCCCACTACTAAGGAGTTTGTATCTAAAATTTCACGAAACTTTTACAATTATTGTTTGCCCATAAATCTTCAAGAAACACTCAGAGACGCCAATCGCGCAAAAGACACCCGTGATAGTGGGTGTAGGCTTTTGCATGGTAATTTATTCACATAACTAGTTGTAAAATTTCCAACAACCCAACTCATCGAATTAGAGGGTAACTTTACCACTAATTAACCAAATATATCCATACACAAAACATTTATCCTATTAAAAAGACCATCTGACATGTTGCCTTCACTCATTAACTAAACCCAGTTCGTTTTGAAACCCTGTTTTTCAGCTGCTTTTCAGGGACAATTAAGTCGAAATAGCTAGGGAGTCAAACTTATCAATACGGGACAAAGTAATTTGTAGAACCAAAATTATTGGATTATGCGAAGTAGCAAGGTGCCATAATTTGAATCTAGACATAAACAATTATGTCAGGATTGCCAGGACATCGGCATTGTATATATTTATGTTTGTGTATGTATGTATATATAGTTCTGTACATTTATTGTAAATTACCAACAAAAAATATTGTTAATGAAGACTTTTTAAAACAAACTTCAAGTACCATAGCATCCGTTGTACTGGCTATTGTGAACTGAAAAGCAATAGGCTTCATCTGTGAGATGCCCTGAACAATATTCAATCATAAAATTGGTGATTTGTTGTACTCCGGGGGCTGTATCGTGCTTACAAGTCATGTAACGAAAAGTAACCGACGACAACGACGTCGATGACATACACACAGGTTTTTTTTTTCTAAAAACCATTTTTTCGTGTTGTTCTTGATGAAAAACGTAGAAATAACTCAAATTTTTTTTTTCAGAATTTAAACTTTTTTTTGGGTAATCCAATACTTTTCTCGCATATTAGATAGTAAAAATTATGGATATGGCTTTAGAAATAAGGTAAGCAACAATTACGGTATATTATTTGTAATTATTTTGGTATTACAAAACAATATACATTAATGATAATTTTTTTGTAGCAATTTGATTAATAATCCTACAAAATCACCCCCAAATGATTCTGACAATGACCCGGATTTTGATCCCGAAAACCCGGAACCTTCTGTAAAAAAACCCTCACACAAATTCTTCACAGAGGAAGACTTCAATTGTTGGCCATTCGAAAATAAAGTAAACATCAAAAATAAAGAAAACATCAAAAAAATAAAACTAAGAAAATAAGACTTATGTACTACAAAGAGGAAGCAGAGATGTTACCAATTCCCGAAATATGGGAAACTCAAGGATAACGAGATACACCAATGTATATGGAACTTGCTTTTTTAAGTTGGAAGGGAAATATACAAAATACTCATACACAACCGCATGCACTGCATACAACAGCTGACAAAACTGACACACCAAACCCGCAGAAAAAGGTTAAGAAGACAAAGATTTGCTTATGTCGCCATGCAAGAATACATGCAGAAAAAAATGTTTCGAAAAATTTTCTGAGAATCTAAGGGAAAGAATTTTTGAACATTTTAATAATTTAGATTTTTCTAATAGACAAATGTTTCTGGAGAAGTATAAAGAAAGAAATGAAGTGAAATATCGAAAAGTTGATGCTGGAAAAAAACAAACAATTTCGTATAGACTACCATTTATTAATGAAAATTATAGCACGGAGGATACCACAAACCGAAGTACAATACTAAAAACTATGGTAGTTTGTAAACCAAAGTTTCTTTACGCTTCAGGCTTCAAGACGAACGGAATTATTACATATTTTCTTAGGAGAACTTCTAACGGACCTACCAGTACTTGAAGATAAACCGGTAAAAGTGCATGCAAATTGTAACGAAGTTACATTTTCAAAGACCGGGCAAAAGCACAATCTTCCGTATAATGTGAAATAAAGCGTTCGAACACCGTATTTCTCCGTCCGTTTCGATACAAAGTAATATAAACATCGGTACAATATAACATAATATAATTTATCAAACCTGCACCGACAGTCGGCGACACTTACGACTTCGCGCCGTATCCCCAACAAGCCATACCGTAAAGCAGAACGATTCTCAGTGTAGTCAGTCTATCCGTAGACTCAGCTCCTCACCCGCATACGCAGGTGAGAATTAAATCTAAGAGCCTTCATTGTGCTCATAAAACCGTTCTCTTTCAGAAAACCGATTCCGTTAATTCGACCGTACCGTTTACCGAGGTGAGCGATATTCCGAATTTTATACCTTAGGGTATATGGTTCTCGCCGTATAATCCGACCAGGGGAAGTAAAGGGGAACCGTGTCCGCTGCTAGAACGTTGAGTTCTCACATCCTAGCAGCGGCCGTGTTTGGGCCTTAAGCCATCCGATCGACGAGTACCGTGCCCGCCACTAGAAAGTTGAGTTCTCACATCCTAGTGGTGGCCGCCGCAACTCCGAGATTTCGATACCGCGGAAACCGAGAGCCATATCCCCCGAGAGTAGAGCTTTGATTAACCTAGAGGGTCGCTTGCAATCCGTAGTAGTTCTGCCCACTGCCGCTAACCGTCCACCGCATCCTCGCCCCATTTTTGCTTTCGCTTGCAATCCGTAGTAGTTCTGCCCACTGCCGCTAACCGTCCACCGCACCCCCGCCCATTTTTTGTTGCTTCCGCTGGCATAGCTTTGTTTTACTCACCGTAGTAGTTCACCGTAGTAGAGACCGTTTTGAACCAGTAGGATAGTAGTTATTAGTACTAGTGCTTTTGCCCCGTCTACCCGAATTAGAGGACATTTAGTTTAGTTTTCCGTTTAATAAAGACTCTTTGTAAATAAGTAACTTTTGGTTTCTCTTCTCTCCAACTCCAATTACCAGTAAACCTCCGTAAATAGGTAAGAACGTTAAGCAGCTAATAACCCAGGTTACGAAGCCGGGGAGGCAAGTAAAATCTGCCCGACCGGCCGCAACACTTTCGTCACCACCATAAAGTGACCCCTGGAGTATTTTTATTCTTCACTGACGCTGCCCGGTGCGAGTGGAGCATACCACTTTAATAAACTGGCGCCCGAGGCAACCCGTCACCTGTAGTTAAGGCGCCAACCCGTCAAGTAACGACGCAAGAGCGTTACAAAATAAAATGAAGGAAATTGCAGAAGCAAATTATTCTGAAATTAAAAAACATATAGATTCATACCTTCCGCAGGTAAGCCATTATAATTTAGCCCATGCACCTCATAGAAGGTATCTTCCTCCGGATATAACGATACACCAAATGCACAAAGATTTTTGTTCCAAACACAAGTCTGGCAACAGCTACGAAACGTATAGGAATGTTTTCGTCTAAGAATATATATGTTTTTCAACTCCGTCGCAAAATGAATGTGGCTTGTGCTCTATTTACAAAAACCATGATCATTCTCAGGAAGGCAGGTCTTTGGAACAAACAGAGCAACTACTATCTTCAGATAATCCTTTAAGCCCTACCTGTGCTGAATATAAAATACATAAACAACGATATACGATTGCAAGGCAAATGTACAACCAAGACACATCTAAAGAAAATTGTAACGATAACAAGTTTTATGCAGTTGAAATACAAAAAGTACTCCTCTTACCAAAAATGACTATCAATAGTTCATTCTTTGTCAGCAGGTTAGTTGTTCTACATGAAACATTTGCTAACTTAAAACCAGCAGGATTAAATAAATGCATAGTCTGGCACGAAGCGATTATGGGACGGAAGGCTGCAGTTGTCGCATCGGCGTACTACAATGCTATAATTAAATGCAGCAACAAAGCACCTTATCTTTTGGGCCGATAATTGCTGCTCTCAAAATAAAAATTGGGTTGTTGTCACTGCTTGTCTTACATTTGTTAACGAAGACTGGGGCCCAGAAATAATTACATTCAAGTACTTCTAACCTGGACATAGTTTCATAAAAGCCAACTCATTACATGGTCAAATGGTCAAGAAATGGAACAAATCAAAAGAAATACTGGATTTCGAAGACCTAGAAGAGCTAATTAAAACCTCAAATAAATCAAATGCTATAAATACACTAAGAGAGGAAGATTTCAGGCTCTTTGAAAATGGATGCAATCAACGAGAAAAAGATAGCGTTTATACCAAAACTTTCTGACATCAAGTCGGTGCAGTTTACGAGAAAAGGATTAAAAAAACTCTTTTTCAAAGAAGAATTGGATGATGATGATGATGATGATGATTTTAAAGAAGCCTTTGTCTTAAAGCCTAAATTTAAATTGGAATTACCAAAAAAAGCAACACTTAGTAGGGGTATGAAAACAAAAAAGAAAAAACTATTTTGAAAGAGCTTTTGTCGTTTATCCACCCAGGAAGCACATTTTTTGGCAAGAATTACCAAATTCAGATGAGAATGAAGATCTAGGGAAGTCATTTACTGAAATTTAAATTTTTGTTTCATAAGAAGTGCTATTAACTGTTGAACTTTTAAAATGCATTCTTTTTGTATTTCAATCAATAAAAAACTTAGATGTAAATTTTGTATTGTTTTATTTTGGCATTTGAAATTTAACTTCAATTAGGGTAGCACAAAATTGAATTTTATTGTTCATTATACCTACCTAACTTTACTCATCTGTTGAATCGTAAGGGGCAAGTTATTTTGCTACTCATTACCCTAAATGTTCAAAACTATTTTACTAAGTTGAATTTAACTGTCTCCTAATATTGAATGGATTTCACTTATACTCAGGCGAAGTCTACATGTTTGGTTTTTGGTTAGACACTTAAAAATGAAAAAAAAGGAATTAAATCTAGTTACTAGCTTTTACCATGGCAAAAGTAATAAAAAGATATAGTAAATTGAATCACTGACTTTTACTACAGCAAAATGACGCTCATCAAGTAATGTTCAAATAAAAAAAAACGTAGTAACCAATTTGCCTTTGGTTTTTTTTGTTTCTAGTTACTATAAATGTGTTGATAACATTTTAATACAAATAAATATCCTATTTATTGTATCAAATTTGAATAGAGCGTACAAAATTACCTGGGATTGTGAAATTTTAGGTTTAGATAGTTGTTCTTATGGGTTTTAGTAGTTAAACTATTTTAAACCACAGTTCTGAAAACTTGTAAATTTCGAGTTACTAGGTTTTACTACTGCACGCGAGATCTGCTATTTCGCCGCAAACGCTGGTGTACTACAAGCACACTGGAAGACCGAGTCTCAGAGCAATTGAAATTCTAAAAGTGTTGTTATTTAAAAGGTTACCTACTGTTGTGGATGGAAGAGTACTTATCCAAGAACTACTCTCGGGCGCTTAGAGAGCTAGAAATCGTGCTTTGTGAGTTAGGAGTCACAACTGTTGAATACATTTTCGTAACAAACTTTGCATATTTATAAATCTTAATCATCTTGTTTGAGAGAACACAAATTTTTGTATGTATTTTCTGATAAATTACAAAGATTAAGCAATTTTGATGAAAATTTACTATAATCTGAATCAGTTGAACTTGAAATATAATATGGAAGAATAATATTAGCTAGTGACGTTATATTATTCACCGGACCCAAGAAAGCTGACGCTGATAGTGTACATAAATATTTTATTCCCAAACCACCCAATTTAACTGGTAAGCTCTGTAACCAGGCTTTTAAATTTATATGACAATTACTTATTTCATGAATAGTGTTTTTTAATATTGCCATACTTTTCAATAGGTTCAAGGTGTTTCCAGCAAGGGACACACCGCAATGTGTAAGAAACTCTAGTTGGGCCAAAAGATTGTTGTAAATAGTAAGCTATACAGTTGAATTATTGGATCTTTACCCGCGCTTCATTACTATCTGATAACCGACAAATGTCAAATTATTTAGTTCTGTTGTTCACTATTAATAAAAAGAGATGCCACTTAATAATTATGTTGGTTATGTTATCAGATAGTAATGACGAAAGAGTAAAGATCCAATAATTCAACTGTATGTGAATTTAAGAATTAAGTGTTTTTAAATGAAACTCAAGGTCTCTAGTTAATTCCACAATATAATACAAATTATTGAAAATTCTAAAAAATTGACAATTGTTTCGATAAATCAATATCATCATCAGAATGACAGAAGTTACATTTCATTTTATGCCTACCTGATGTTCAGTAGTTATTTTTGGCTAGACCAAGAAGTAACCTAACTTGTGATTGGCTTAATATATGTTTATAGAAAAAAGAAGAAGATGTGATATTACAAATATTGAAGCTTAGATATTATTAGCCCTATGGTGATATCCTGGATATCATTTTCAAATTAAGATCAGTATAACTGCGCAATGATATAGAAAACCAGGAAAACTATATCTGCTGATCTTTACAATTATCACGTAAGAAGACAGTTTATTAGTGGAGAATTCCCTAGATTTAACTGTTCATTTACAACTTCATATTGTGGGTTTCTTAAATGTCTTCTAATTTCCAGTTCTTCAAGGAAATCCAGTTCTTGTTTCTTTTCACAAATATGCAGTACTTCTAGTTCTGTGTTAGGTGTAAATGAATGATTGGTGCCAAGTAGATGTTTTGCGTAGTGGGATTTATCTGGTGGTTTTAACCTGTATGCTCGTGAGTGTTCACTGTATCGGATTTCAAAATTCCCAAGGGTCTGACCCAAATAGATAGCATAACATTCTGGACATTTGAGTTTATATATACCTGACTTCTTTAATAGTGGTATTTTTGTTTTTACATTTAACAATTTTGTACTAACGTTACTTTCTGTTTTAAAAGAAATTGTTGTATTCGTTGCTGAAGATATTATCTTTGAAATATTATTAGAAATATTTCCTGCATATGTGATGGTTTTATAAGTTTTAATTTCATCAGCTTGTTTAGGATACATTAGTTGTAATGCCACTTTTTCCTCTTTTTTACTAATTAGCTTATTTATCATATCTAATGGATAACCGTTAGATGTTGCTATTTGTCTAATTGTATTAATCTCTCTATCAAAATTACATTTGTTCATAGGAACTGAAAAAGCTCTATGTATCATTGAATTATATGCTGCTAGTCTGTGTGACACAGGGTGGTTAGAATTGAATGGAATTGTTACATCAGTTTGTGTTGGTTTTTGGTAAATTCAATAATCAAGTACATTATTAACTCTTTGAATTCTTAAATCAAGAAAATTGATTGAGCTATTTTCTTCGTGTAAATTATTGATGTGGTTGAAAAATACATCTAATTGTCGTTCACCACCCATAAAACAAGCTAATATGTCATCAACATATCTATACCAAAATAAAATATTTTTCGAAACATTACTTTCAAAGATCTTTCTTTCTAAATTGTCCATGAAAATGTTTGCTAAAATAGGTGATATAGGGCTTCCCATTGGTAAACCTTCATTTTGAATATATATCTTATTGTCAAAAGTTAAATAATTCTGATTAATGCATACATCAAATAAATTAAGTATATCCGATATTATTCCTGGATTAATATTTTTATCTTCTAGCAATTATCTTACAAGTATTAAACATTCTTTAGGAGGAATTTTAGTAAACATGTTAGTTACATCGAACGATATGAGTTTATAGTTATCTTGTAAGTGGATTGCTTTCAACTTTTTGATTAGTTCTATTGAATTTCTAATCGAGTACTGAGATTCATATCCGTAAGTATTGAGTATATTGTTGAGCTTCTTTGCCAATATATTATTAGGAGCATTAACATAAGAGACTACAGGTCTAATTGGTTTCGTTATTTTATGTAATTTAAGTGTTCCATATAATTGTGGACAATGAGGATTCTTATGTATGATAGACCTCTTTTCGTAATCATTTAAAAGATAATTTGAATTATTAACAATATCCCTTACATTATTAGAAAACTTCTTTGTTGGGTCTGCTTTAAGAACTTTTACATCGCTGGGTTCTATAAAGTTATATACTTTGGAATTGTAATTTTCAGTCGTCAAAATGACAGTAGCGTTCCCCTTATCAGATTTTGTAACTGTTAGGTTATTATTTTCAATCTTCTTTTTCATTGCGTTTAAAACTGAAATGTCATTTTTTGTTTGACGTTTAACTTTTGAAGGTTCAATATTTTTGATTAAATTGGCAATTTTCAATTTCTCATAGAGAAAATTATTTGAATTAGACTTTAAAGCTTTTTCTGACTCTGTAGCTATAATTTGTTTAATATTATTCGTAAAGTTAGGTGGTATGCTGTACTGTAAACCTTTATTTAACAATTTTATTCCACTATTTGTAAAATTAGTGTCTGAAAGGTTTTCAAATCGTGATGCAAAGTGTGTTGGTATGTAGGTACTTACAGTTTCATGATGTTTTGAGTATTGAATTTTATGTTGTGTGTGTTCTGATTCTGTAGCTTCTTTTCTTGTTTCTTGAATTTCATATGCTTCATCGTGCTGACATTTTCTCTAATTTTGTCATCCAAACAGTCAAATTCTACTGGATGTAATTGGAATGTGAGTTCTGAATGTACAACTTTTATGTAGTTGTCTAAGGAGTCTCTAACTTTGAACCATTTCTTACATTCTGATTTTATCCAAACTCGTTGAGCACATTTTATAGCTTTTTGTGCTTGTGGTGTTTTAGTGTGACATTTTATATTCACATAATTTGGTATTACCTTTCTTCTAAGGCATTCTTGGCAAAGAAGCTCAACAATATACTCAATACTTACGGATATGAATCTCAGTACTCGATTAGAAATTCAATAGAACTAATCAAAAAGTTGAAAGCAATCCACTTACAAGATAACTATAAACTCATATCGTTCGATGTAACTAACATGTTTACTAAAATTCCTCCTAAAGAATGTCTAATACTTGTAAGAAAATTACTAGAAGATGAAAATATTAATCCAGGAATAATATCAGATATACTTAATTTATTTGATGTATGCATTAATCAGAATTATTTCACTTTTGACAATAAGATATATATTCAAAATGAAGGTTTACCAATGGGAAGCCCTATATCACCTATTTTAGCAAACATTTTTATGGACAATTTAGAAAGAAAGATCTTTGAAAGTAATGTTTAGAAAAATATTTTATTTTGGTATAGATATGTAGATGACATATTAGCTTGTTTTATGGGTAGTGAACGACAATTAGATGTATTTTTCAACCACATCAATAATTTACACCCGAAAATTAAATTTACATTAGAAATTGAAGAAAATAGCTCAATCAATTTCCTTGATTTAAAAATTCAAAGAGTTAATAATGTACTTGATTATTCAATTTACCGAAAACCAACACAAACTGATGTAACAATTCCATTCAATTCTAACCACCCTGTGTCACACAGACTAGCAGCATATAATTCAATGATACATAGAGCTTTTTCAGTTCCTATGAACAAATGTAATTTTGATAGAGAGATTAATACAATTAGACAAATAGCAACATCTAACGGTTATCGATTAGATATGATGAATAAGCTAATTAGTAAAAAAGAGGAAAAAGTGGCATTACAACTAATATATCCTAAACAAGCTGATGAAATTAAAACTTATAAAACCATCACATATGTAGGGAATATTTCTAATAATATTTCAAAGATAATATCTTCAGCAACGAATACAACAATTTCTTTTAAAACAGAAAGTAACGTTAGTACAAAATTGTTAAATGTAAAAACAAAAATACCACTATTAAAGAAGTCAGGTATATATAAACTCAAATGTCCAGAATGTTATGCTGTCTATTTGGGTCAGACCCTTAGGAATTTTGAAATACGATACAGTGAGCACTTACGAGCATACAGATTAAAACAACCAGATAAATCCCACTACGCAAAACATCTACTTGACACCAATCATTCATTGACACCTAACACAGAACTAGAAGTACTGCATATTTGTGAAAAGAAACAAGAACTGGATTTCCTTGAAGAACTGGAAATTAGAAGACATTTAAGAAACCCACAATATGAAATTGTCAATGAACAGTTAAATCTAGGGAATTCTCCACTAATAAACTGTCTTCTTAAGTGATAATTGTAAAGATCAGCAGATATAGGTTTCCTGGTTTTCTATATCATTGCATAGTTATACTGATCTTAATTGGAAAAATGATATCCAGGATATCACCATAGGGCTAATAATATCTAAGCGTCAATATTTGTAATATCACATCTTCTTCTTTTTTCTATAAACATGTATTAAGCCAATCACAAGTTAGGTTACTTCTTGGTCTAGCCAAAAATAACTACTAAACATCAGGTAGACATAAAATGAAATGTAACTTCTGTCATTCTGACGATGATATTGATTTATCGAAACAATTGTCAATTTTTTAGAATTTTCAATAATTTGTATTATATTGTGGAATTAACTAGAGACCTTGAGTTTCATTTAAAAACACTAATATGAGCATATTCCACGAAGTAAGGGTCGAGACAATCAATTTCACTAAGAATTAAGGATTATCTCATAATATTTCGATAAAATCAATTTTTTTATCCGTTTCTGATAAAATTTATTTTGAAATAAATGGACAGCCTAGATAACTAAAATCTACCAAAGGAGTTTGTAACAGTTCTGGAGGAAAATTTGCATTTAACTTGTTATAGGTTTTCTGAAATTAATGAAAAAATTAGGTCTAAGCCGATTTTTTCACTGTAGTCCATCTTTTTAAAATCCTCTAAATCGATATTTTGATCTCCCGTAATTAGTCCATCATCAAGGTACCATAAATTTATTTTGGGTTTCATAAGCTTTACTATCGGTTGAATGGCTAGACAGCCGAGAGAACGCCCAAGAGGCCCTTGCTGAACTCCCCTTTGTGACAAAACTTTGGTTACCATAGAAAAGTTATATCTATAGCATTGTCTAAAATGTTCCGGGATGTATTCTTTAACACTTGATATTATTACACTTCTTTTAACTATATTAAATGCATTATTTTTATAATAGATTTTTAAAATGGCTTTATCGTTTTTATGAGAAAAATCAAGAAAACGTCTCATTGAGTGGTCAGCTGCTTACACCCCGCATTTTGTACCAAAACCTAGTTATTTTGCAAAGTGTTTGGGCAGTTAGGCGGCGGAGGCATAGATCCACAGCCAAGATGCGAACTCCACCATCATTTTTATTGAATGAACATAAATTTGGTCCATAGCAAATATGATGAATTTCATCAGGCACAGAGCGGGATAGAATATGAGTTATAAGAGCTGAAAAATATACATATACAATTCTGAAGAGAAAATACTTAATCCGTAACCACAAGATCTTTTAAATGCTGCGGTCTGAACGAGTCCACCACCCCCCTGAAGAACCAGGCTTGAATGAAAAAATTGTATTTTTTATTTCATCTGTAGAAACATTGTTACATTCTGATTCAAACTCGTATTCAACTTGAAAATTTTCATATTTTTCTGGTTCTGGATGTTTTGATTTTGAAATATGTAATACTTCTTCACATCTTTGTGCAAGTGTGTCATTTTATGTTAAAATCTTTATAACATTTCATTTCATGTTTCGGCTTCCTGTTGTGATATTTCACTTGAATCTCCTTGTTTTTTGGTGTATGGGATAAAGGCTCCAACGTAGGTAGATGTTTATTCTTTTGCCATAAATTAGGTTATTTCTTACTGAAGTTGTTAAAGCGACGTTACGATTTTTCTTTGAGTTACGTAGCATTGGTAAAACAGCATACGGAAAGAGACAAACCCATGAATGATAATCATTTCTTGTAACACATTTGTCTAGCACTGACAAAAGTTCTTCTGCAATTGTATTCCTAGCTCCTTTTGGAATGATTTTGAGTATTGTAATCAAACATTTCACAGTTAAAAAATACTTAGCCAAGCTGGAAATTTCAAGGTTGGATTAATTTCTAATGTATTGTTATCTTTATTAGAACCTTTTAACAAATGCAATAATTTGTGTTCAATTTTCTTATGTTCTCTTATAGGATTTTTTATAAATATCACAGTACATTTTTTTATTAAAAGTGACAGGGTCTGGTTGTGTAAATTTGGAAACAAAATATTGGATTCATTAGTTGAAGACCAGCATAGGAAATCTGGGACATAGTTAATATCTGTTTTTGAAGTCTGGATTCCAAGTTCGTTTGAGGACGAGAATTTCTTAGAACAAATTTCACAGAAATGTTCATTTTCATCATTCGCACTTTCATTAAAATCTTTGTTAAAGCATAGTAAGCGAAAATGACCTGAGCTTGGATTGCCAGTAAACAGGATTCGAATAGGAGGATAACTATTTTTTTAGCAATTATAGTAGGAATATCTTCAATTTCTGGTGTGTTGTCAAAGGTTGTCAAATAAAAAATTTCAAATCTTAATGTATGTACCTCGGAAAGGTCTAAGCATTCTGCAGAAGTTCCATAAATACCATTTCTCGACTTAGTTATAGTTATAGTACTCATCTTTATTGAGAAAATTATTAGGGAGGGGTATAAAGTCTTTAACGTTGTTCCAGTTTTCATAAATATATTGTATTATGCCTTTTCTTAGATCCAAATGATGAGACTCATTATTTGATAAATATTGGCTTCCGCATCTGAAAAAGCAATTTCCACCAGAAGTACTTTCTTTAATTTCATGTTTGTTAACCCCGGATTTCATTTTCAAATTTTGATGAATTTGCTGTAGGCGTTTGACCATATATTTTCTGGGTGTGTCTATCCTTAAACTTGAAGTGACTGATAGTATATCATTTACAAAAACGTGTAAAAAGTAGAAATAAATAAAAGTTTTTGAAATAGTCTTTTGTGTAACTAGTGCAAAAAGTGCATATTTGTTGCACGATGCATGAAGTGCAACAAATATGCTTTTTGCACATGTTACACACAACATTTTTTCTAGATCTAAATAAAATTGAGTTTAAATAAAATTTTATTAGACTTTTTCACAATAGGTACAACAAACATTGAATTTCCAAAAAATTTGCATTTGCTGAATTTGATGATTCTCTCTCAGAGATGTTTATGGTCAATCAGAGAAGTAATCCAAGCTCTCGAAATTACATTTCGTTAGCAGATTTTGTCCCGGTATCCTGGGACCGGAGGAGAGGCAAAAAATGGTCTTAAGGTATTTTCACAAGCTTATATATACAGGGTGTCCCGGGACTAATGGGAAAAAAGTCGGGAGCGTATAATGTGAGCCAAAATAATGTTAGTACTTCATATAAACTTTTTCTATTCAGGCCCTCGTTTTCGAGTTATGGGCCTCCAAAGTTTTAATTTTGAATTTGATTTTTATTTTGTGTACTAGTCATTTGATCTTTATAAAATTTACGGCGAAGCTATAATGTACGTGTATGTTTATTTTGGAAAGGTAAACAGTTTTACACTAGTGCCTTGAAGCCAGGGACGGACTACTCGCAATGGTTAGTGGTCCAAAAATTTTGCAGGGATGGCACACCCTGTATGAAATTATCGAAATTCATTTCCCCACACATTGAGCTAACGAAAAGGTACTCTTTCTGGAATTCGATAAAATAAGCCGTTTGGCTAATATTTACTGTTTTATTAATGCACTACGTACAAATTTACTTAACTAACTTATTAATACGATGTCGAATATTTACCTACAGTACTACAAAAAAATAATTTAATGATAGCAGGTGATAAAAACATTAGGAACTTATTTAATGGGAATTTAATAGGTACGCAAACAATGTAATTAGTTGCTTTTGATCAAAATTATGCATTATGCATTATTAAACCATTAAGACAACCTCAAAAAACACAAGTTATAAAACATTGGACTAAAACTAATTCCTAAACAACAACAAAAACTAACGTTATTCTAATAAATGTCCAATATGAGCTCCTCCTACTTCCACGCACGTCTACGAAGGTTGTTTCTTTGCACTTGAAAGAGCAATCCGACATTATTTCTAATAACATTGCAGTGTAACACAATTCTGTCTATTAAATCTTGCCTTGTTTGCACAGGTGTTGCAAATATCTTACTTTTGAGATAACCCTAGAGAAAGAAATCCATAGGATTAACGTCTCCTGATCGCGGTGGCCATTGGAAAGAGCCTCCACGACCAATCCATCTATTAGGAATCCTTGTGTGTAAATGCTGTCTTACATCTACACTGAAATGAGGAAAGGCCCCAACATGCATGAACCATAAATTCCTACGAGTTTGTAGTAGCACATCATCAAACAGGTTCCATTACTCATTTTGGAAAAACTCCAAATATCTCTGGCCGGTCAAAGTACCGTCAATAAAGTATGGCCCTATCAAATGATTGCCAAGTATTCCTGCCCAAACTTTAACCATGAGTCTATGCTGGCTCCTAGTTTGGATAATGCCATGTAGATTCACATCATCCCATAAATGCGTATTATGAGAATTTATGACTCCATCTCTGGTGAAACCGGATTCGTTCGTAAAGAAAACGTTACTAATAAATGTATTGTCTGCTTGTTGTTATCGCAGAAACCACTGGCTATACTCAAGTCGTGAAGGATAATCAGCCACTGTTATACTGTGTCCTTTTTTCATGTGGAAATGATATAACAGCTGTTCTTGTAGGATGCGATGAACAACTGATTTCGAGACGTTATGTTCTCTTAATAATTTTCGTAAACTCGTTGATGGTTCATTATCAACTGCATTTAACAAGTCTTGTTCAACTGCCACAGTACGTACGCTTCGTACTGGACCTTCTCCACCTTTTTTTGGCAAAAAACTTCCTAGAAATACATGGAAAATTACATTAACTTATTCATACCTGTTTCTCGTAATCTGAGATCAATACGCTCAAACATTCGTCCGTCTGGCAATGCTCTGTTTGCAAAATGTTCTGCATAAAGCCTTCTGGCCTCTAAACAGTTTCGAGAAACCAATCCATACATTAAATGCATATCTGCGTACTCAATAAAAGTGAATTCTGTCATTGTAACTGTTAAATTAAGGACCTATGAATTATGGACAAGTACTGACTACTAACTATTCTACACAATGTTTGACAACTAATCCTATGATTACTTGATAAACGGTGAAAACACATTTAAAAAGTTCTTACCAACTATCCAATTAATAAGTCGTTATTTTCTGCTATCGTAGGTAAATCTTGGACATCGTATTAATAAGTTAGTTTTACCTCGTTGTGTACTTATATAAATGGTGAATGCGTGAATTGGTACGTAGTGCATTAATAAAACTGTAAATATTAGCCAAACGGCTCATTTTATCGAATTCCAACAAGAGTACCTTTTCGTTAGCTTAATGTGTGGGGAAGTGAATTTCGATAATTTCATACAGGGTGTGCCATCCCTGCAAATTTTTTGGATCACTAACCATTGCGAGTAGTCCGTCCCTGGCTTCGAGGCACTACTGTAAATCTGTTTACCTTTCCAAAAGAAACATACACGTACATCAAAGCTTTGTCGTAAATTTTATAAAGATCAAATAACTAGTACAAAAAATAAAAATAAAAACCAAATTCAAAATTAAAACTTTGGAGGCCTATAACTCGAAAACGAGGGCCTGCATAGAAAAAGTTTATATGGAGTACTAACATTATTTTGGCTCAGATTATACGCTCCTGACTTTTTTCCCATTAGTCCCGGGACACCCTGTATATATTAACAGTAAATTTCCAACATTGTAATCATTGATAACCATTGTGCAAGAAAGGAAAAGGGCAGATTGATGTTTCTTTCACATTTACACCCACTTAGTGACAAATAACCCCTCTTAATGTAAGTGCTAATTTTATTGATTCAGTTTTAAAATGTTAACCATTGTATTCAATTGTAGTGTCCCTGAGGATGGAAATAAACATTTTTGAAAGCTCGGATCAATTAAACAAAGTATTCTTTGTTTCAGAGGCCAAATCCCCCACTAATATTTGTTCTAACTAGTTATTAACAAAATAACTATATATACATATATATATATATATATATATATATATATATATATATATATATATATATATATATATATGTATATATATATATATATATATATATAAAGTATATCCCAAAAAGTTGAATATTTATTATCAATGTTAGCAAAAAAAAGTTATATTTCATAAAAATCTCTGCCTAGCCCAAAATACAAGTATCGGACACCATTGTTTTAAACCATTTTAATCTGTGCTAAAGAGTGAAGTGCTTCCTTTTATAAAGTAAAGCTTAACCCAGATTCAAATTTTTTAACCTGTATAACACTAAATATTTGGATAACTTAATTAATGATAATTCATTATAATTCAATACAGAAGTTTCAAAAATAAATTTGTTAATCAGAATATGTTACTTGTTCAATGATTCCAAACTAAATACGGTCCTGTCCTGCTTAAAACAAATCTGCATAATTCAATAGATGTCATTCAGAGCTTCTGCCTATGGTAAGTAGATGGTGCGCAAGTCACCAGATGAAATGAATAACTGAATAACTCAAAAATAGTTTAAAAACGTTCTTCAAAAAAAAAACGATATTTAATTTAATGAAAATGAATACATTACACTTTTACAAGTGTTCTTGAAGAAATTCAACTATCTAAAAGGATGACTCTTTCATACAACATACACGCACTCTGGTGAGATATTATTATAAGAGTGAAATACAATTATACAACTTCATAAACATATGATTTTTAGAAAATGGCGAAATACACTCCTAAAAGCGTCTATGCGTCACAAAATTTTAGTTCTTTGCATAAATTGGTAAGTACGCTTGACTTTTTAATATATTAATAAATTAACTTGTACTACCTTATCACTTCACTGTTTTGTTTGTTCACCTCAATGATCCGTTTCTTTTATTTGTTTCAGATTCTCCTCCCGGAAAAACTCCATGCTGGCATTCCGTTTCTACCAGAACAAGAATCGATGCTGTATTTCATTCAAAGTCCAAGCAGTTTATATAAATTCCATTATTCAGTGTTTTCCAAAAGCTATTGTGGCTAATTTACTTCCACAAGACACAAGACACCATATTATAAAATAAAAATCATGGTTAGTACTGTACAACATTCGACAATTCCTTTTTTAATTATTAATATAAACTTAACTACTTACACTGATGTATATCTTGTAAGTATAATGTATTTGTTCTTGAATTCTATAGTCAAATTTTTATCTTCCAAATAATTTCAAATGATTTTCTTTACCAAAGAGTTTTACTGCTTACAAATTTTTCTTCCCAAAAAAAAAACCTCTAGTCAATAGCCCCCATAATCAACAACCTTTTTAGATTCCGATTTTTTTTTCGTTAGCAACATAATTGTCGCCGATATGATCTTTTTTTAAATGTTTATTTACCAATCAAATTTGACTATTTATTTTATCACTCAAATTCTTCATTTCAACCAGTGAAATGTTCATCCATTATATCAGGATATTGTATTCTAAGGTTTTTAATTGCTTAGACTTCCTATATTATTTTCATTCAATAATATTTCCTAGTATTGTTAAAATGACATTTCCTAACCTCTAAGTATGTATGTCAAATGAATATTCTTAATGTTTTAATAGATGACAGCTGTAACCTTTAAATATATATGCAAAATGAAAATTCGTTTTTTTTATGAGTCATGTTCTCTGAAATTCACATTATTATACACTTTTCCGCTCTGTTATGTCTAAACAGCTACACTAACTTACTTTAATGTTTTAATCAACAAATATTATGAGATTAGCTTGACTTTACAGAATAAAGCATTATTAGTTTCTTATCATGAACAAATTCTGATACTTGATCTCTTTAATAAAAGTTTGGTTAATTTATTTCACATAAATTGTTTATCACACCTATTCGCAATTATCCCTACATTATACAGTCTGTCCTTTCTGTATGCCTCCTCTATCGAATAGTGGATCGTACAGATTGTCTCCATTCAAATGTTAAAAAAAATTTTTGACTTAAAAAAAAATTCTTCTAGATTACAATGCACAATCTTAATTCTTCATTGTTTGATATACAGGGTGTTTCACTCTATAATAACATCCCCTAAATTTTGCGTTTATCAAATTTTGATGTTCTGAAAAATTTTATGAACGCAAATTTTACCTTAAACATTTACTATTTTGCTTTTTCTTTACTTCTTCATCAGTTATTGTACTTATATATATCCTTTATATTGAAGACACCTCTTATTTCATCATTTTCCATATATTTTGAAACATAGCCATTTATCCCGTTTTCATTATCTATAACATATGGTCCCTCGAAAGGTGGTTTCAATTTCGCACACATTTGTTTGTTTCTGTCTGACACCCTTACTAATAATACATTTCTTTTTATTTCAGGTCGCTGTTACAAAGATGATTCTGGAATCCTGTGTTGCAGTATCATCTTCAAATAGTTTTTAATCTATTCACAATACCATAATTAAATATGTATACAAATTCTTATTTCATCTTTTAGGTACATGTTTCATTTACAAATTTCATCCAAAGGAATTAGTTTAAAAATCATGTTATAAATCCATTTTTGAAAATTCTTTAATGTTCGTTATGCGTCTTATTACTTCCACATTTCTCAGAGTCGCTTATCTCGGTACAATTTATTGATTTATATTTCTTGTGTTACATCTTTCTATAATACTATCCTTTAGCATATTTTGTATCTCTGAATCAACTTCTTTCCTATATTTATAAGGTATGGGATATGTTCTTATTCTGAAATTTTCTATTCCCTTAACTTCTATCTTATGTACATAGTTATTTGCCATTCTCATCTCTTTTTTAACTAATCCTTTATACTTAATTATTAAATTCTTCACTTTCTCAGCATATTCCTTATTTCCACATACTAATTCCAATTCTTCCATTATTTCATCCCTCTCCATATTCCATAACTCCCTACTATCCTCTTCAAATTCCAATTCTTCCATATTTCCACTCCTCTTTATATTCCATAACTTCCTATTATCCTCTCCAATTGCCAATACTTCCATATTTCCAATCCTTTCTATATTCCATAACTTCTTATTATCCTCTTCAACTTCCAATTCTTCTATATTTTCTTCTTCAAATTCAATTTTATTACCATTTAATTCAATCTCCATCTTTTCAAAATCAATTCTTGCTTTATATTTCGTTAATTCATCTATTCCTATAACTATGTCTGATTCTAGATTATCTACTAACAATAATTTCATCTCAACTTCTTTCCCATCGTTTAATTCAATACTTTGTATTATAGATCTGCTAACTTCACACAATTTCTTTCCGTTTGCTCCTATTAATGTAGTTTTCGGTATTTTAACTAGCTTATTTTCATAATTTTCAATATTTTCTTCAATTAGTTTTGTTTTTATTATGGACGCTTCCGAACCTGTATCTATTAATATTTTGACTAGTTTCCCATTTAATTTTCCTTTAATTTTTATTAATCCCATTATTTCTTTTAATTCCAAATCTTCCCCAAATTTAATATATTCCCTTGGATGTTCATATGTTATCACTCTCTCTCTCCTTTGAATACTGTTCTCTGTAATTGTTATTTTTGTTGTTATTATATTTAAAGTTTCTGTCATAGTTGTTTTGGTTGATATCGTTCTTATTATAGTTATTGTTATTTCCTGAATTGTTGTTATAATTATTGTTATAATTTCCATTGTTATTATATCTGTTAATGTAATTATTTCTGTTTTTCATAATTATATCTTTACATATACTAATTTCTAACTATATACAAAATTATATTTACATATGTTTTTTTTAAATTATTATTTGTTATTTATAAACTTTTTATTTACATGTGGTTTTTATATCCCTTCTTGACCTTTTACAATTCCTAATTCGTTTTCTAGATTCCAGTCCTATAGTACAGCCTTATTATTCAATTTTATTTTCTTTTCCTAAATTTCGTTTTGTCCTCTTCTCTTATTGTTTGATTCTCTTCTATCTGCTTCCTAAGTTTCTTAAAATTTTCCACTGTGTCTTTTTCAATTTTGTTGTCCCCTATCTCATCAATTTTTACCAATAGATTCATCAAAATTTGCGTTGCCAATTTCTTCATATTATTGTTTCTTCTTTTTATTATTTCATTTTCCATAATACTCTCACTTCCTATCATTTCATTTTTAATTATCCTATTAAAATTTCTTGGATCAATTATCTTTATATTTCTGCCAAGTTTTACTCTCATTTCGAAATTTTCTGCATAAATTATCGTTTCTATATTCTGTCCTATGGTTTGTTCTATTTCTTCCTTGGTTTCTTGTAATATCTTATTCATTTCCTCTAACTTCCAATTAAATTGTATCCCCCTATTATTATTATTATTTGTCTTACCATATGTCACTATTCGTTTTAATTTGGGTCTGTTATTTTCCAATAAATCTCTTTTTCATAAATTTTCATGACTTCCTTACTTCCAAGATTCTGTAAATTGCTATCTATCATTTTCTCATTTATTTGTCTTTGTATTTTTACTTCATCAAATTCCATTTTATTACTTAATTTTTGTTCTATAGTATCATCATTTATATTTTCATTTTGTATCTTTACATCCATTTGAATCTCTTCTTTGATATCCTTTTCTTTCTCCTCCATTTTGTTAATTCTGTTAATCTGTGAATTGTCTATTTCCGTTATTTCTTCAATCTCCTCTCCTCTTATTTCTTGTTTAGTGGATTCTATTTTATTTTCCATGTATGTGTTTGATTTTTCCAATATCTTCTCAAAATGTCCCAATTTTTCTTCCATTAATTTTATGATTAAATCCTTAGTTTGTCTTATTTCTTCTCTATTTTGGTCCATCTTTGTGTTCATTTCTTGTTTTATTTCTTCTTTATTCTGATCCATTTTCCCATTCAAATTACCTTCTATTCTGTTCATATCTCCCCGCATATTTTTTTCGATACTATTCATATTATGATCCATTCTTTTCATCATCATTTGGAACATACTCATTACGTCCATTTGCTCTTTTTTTTCTTTAGGTTCTTGTCTATCCTCTTCTGTTTGTTTTTTAGACTCTTGTCTAGAGTTTTGTTCTATTTCTTCTTGCAATGTTGCATCCTCTTCTTCCTGATCTTGTTCTGGAATATCTTCGTCTGAACGTTCTTTTCCTTGCTCCAAATATTGTACTTGGAAATCTCCTCTTCCATGATTTCTCTCTTCCCTTTCTTGTTCAGAGCCACTTTCTCCTCCTACTTGTTTCCCGTCTCTCAAAGTCATTCTTCTTTCCATTTTTGTTTTTAATTCTTCTTTTAATACAGTAAAAAAAATTGTTTCAATCCTTTTTAAATTATTCGCCTTTGTTTGTTGCGTCACTTTATAATAGATTGACTATAGCCCCACGTTGCGGTGACATATTATTATGAATTGGCTATGGTGTAATAAGAATGTAATACTTATTTTATTTTAGTTTAAATTTACTTTAAGTTTATTGTTTGCCCGGTATATTGATGATTTTATATATATATGATAAACAGTTTATATTACTAACATGAAAACTTCTCATCTCAGGGTAGAGTTCAAGCATTTAGGATAAAATGATTTTAGAATTCTATATATATTAGCGCCAAAGTTAATAAATGCTTTATATTTCAAAAATAAATTTGTTAATCAGAATATGTTACTTGTTCAATGATTCCAAACTAAATACGGTCCTGTCCTGCTTAAAACAAATCTGCATAATTCAATAGATGTCATTCAGAGCTTCTGCCTATGGTAAGTAGATGGTGCGCAAGTCACCAGATGAAATGAATAACTGAATAACTCAAAAATAGTTTAAAAACGTTCTTCAAAAAAAAAACGATATTTAATTTAATGAAAATGAATACATTACACTTTTACAAGTGTTCTTGAAGAAATTCAACTATCTAAAAGGATGACTCTTTCATACAACATACACGCACTCTGGTGAGATATTATTATAAGAGTGAAATACAATTATACAACTTCATAAACATATGATTTTTAGAAAATGGCGAAATACACTCCTAAAAGCGTCTATGCGTCACAAAATTTTAGTTCTTTGCATAAATTGGTAAGTACGCTTGACTTTTTAATATATTAATAAATTAACTTGTACTACCTTATCACTTCACTGTTTTGTTTGTTCACCTCAATGATCCGTTTCTTTTATTTGTTTCAGATTCTCCTCCCGGAAAAACTCCATGCTGGCATTCCGTTTCTACCAGAACAAGAATCGATGCTGTATTTCATTCAAAGTCCAAGCAGTTTATATAAATTCCATTATTCAGTGTTTTCCAAAAGCTATTGTGGCTAATTTACTTCCACAAGACACAAGACACCATATTATAAAATAAAAATCATGGTTAGTACTGTACAACATTCGACAATTCCTTTTTTAATTATTAATATAAACTTAACTACTTACACTGATGTATATCTTGTAAGTATAATGTATTTGTTCTTGAATTCTATAGTCAAATTTTTATCTTCCAAATAATTTCAAATGATTTTCTTTACCAAAGAGTATTGCTGCTTACAAATTTTTCTTCCCAAAAAAAAACCTCTAGTCAATAGCCCCCATATTCAACAACCTTTTTACATTCCGATTTTTTTTTCGTTGGCAACATAATTGTCGCCGATATGATCTTTTTTTAAATGTTTATTTACCAATCAAATTTGACTATTTATTTTATCACTCAAATTCTTCATTTCAACCAGTGAAATGTTCATCCATTATATCAGGATATTGTATTCTAAGGTTTTTAATTGCTTAGACTTCCTATATTATTTTCATTCAATAATATTTCCTAGTATTGTTAAAATGACATTTCCTAACCTCTAAGTATGTTTTAATAGATGACAGCTGTTACCTTTAAATATATATGCAAAATGAAAATTCGTTTTTTTTATGAGTCATGTTCTCTGAAATTCACATTATTATATACTTTTCTGCTCTGTTATGTCTAAACAGCTACACTAACTTACTTTAATGTTTTAATCAACAAATATTATGAGATTAGCTTGACTTTACAGAATAAAGCATTATTAGTTTCTTATCATGAACAAATTCTGATACTTGATCTTTTTAATAAAAGTTTGGTTAATTTATTTCACATAAATTGTTCATCACACCTATTCGCAATTATCCTTACATTATACAGTCTGTCCTTTCTGTATGCCTTCTCTATCGAATAGTGGATCGTACAGATTGTCTCCATTCAAATGTTAAAAAAAATTTTTGACTTAAAAAAAAATTCTTCTAGATTACAATGCACAATCTTAATTCTTTATTGTTTGATATACAGGGTGTTTCACTCTATAATAATATATATTTATATTATATATATATATATATATATATATATATTATATTATATATATATATATATATATATATATATATATATTTATATTATATATATATATATATATAATGTATATTGTTGAAGGGAGAAATAGAATATAAGAAATAATAGAATATTATAGTTAAAATTGAATTTATTGAATACATTTTAATGATTTTTGTTAATACTAATTTACAAAATTTATTTTGAGTATCTTAGTTTTATAATTGCAATTAAAATCTACACAGATTTAATCTAGTTGGACATGTATTGTAGACAATATTTGGGTAGTAATATGTAGAAGAATATTAAATATTTTTCATATATGTAGGAACAGAATTAGAATCTATAGATGATATTAAAAAGTGAAAATGCAATAATAATCAAAGTGGTAACTCTTACTCGATAGATCTTCCAAAACCCGATTACGAGGTACATCTTTATTATCGACTCTTGACCCCAAAACAAACAAAGAAACATACATAAACAAAAGAAATTTTGGAATACTAGCATTAATTTTAATAAGTGGAATAGCATAAATATGCAATCTAGTTTTTCAATAATAAAGACAATATCTAAAGATTAATAAGTTGACATAGTGATAAAGTAGGTAAATAATATTTATGCCTGGTTATCTAGTTGAATAATAAAAGAACTTGAATAGAATAAAGTTTGAATTGCTTAATTTGTCTAATTGAATTTCAAAATAATAATTGAAAATTCATTTTAGCAATTTAGTTTTAAATATTTAATTTGAAATGTGAAAACTTCCAATTGTATGAATTATTATATATAACCTAGTATTAAGATGTAATTATTCGTAAATTTTAACTAAAAGAATAATCTTCAATGCATACCTATAATCAATAAATATTGTATCCTATTCATATAAAAAGAACATATTGTATATTATGTCAAACAGTGAAGTGAATAACAGTGCGAAAAGATTCCCTTGGTAACAAGTGTAAAAAAGCTATAGAAAGTAGACTTTGCACAATTTCAGAAGGAAGGATATAGGGTTACCATGATGATTTAAAACATATGAAGGCAGTTATTTGGAGATGGACGTGACATGTTGAAAAAATTAAGAAGATGGGAGAATATTGCGGAAATTTGGAGAAATTCTCCTGGTATGTAAAAAGTATATTAAATGATTTATGAACACAACTGAAGATAAAAGAAAGAACAAAGAAAGATGAACAAATCCTGAGAAATGAATTACGAATTCAAATTACATATCACTGCTTATGTAATCGTATTGTATTCAATGGATCGTTTCTGGAACCCTGGTCGAAATATAGAGCTCTGAAGAGAGAAAAGGGGGTCCATAATCGTGCAACTAAAATTTAGAATGTTATATTCCCTATTCAATAAATATCTGCTATTACAAGTAACATAAATGACAGATAATATAATCCAGGTCCCAACTTGAGAGAGATCGTCTCATGTTATACCGAGAGTGACGTGACGTCAGTCAGGAACCTACAGTAAGTACATCTAAATTCAACTGTCTCGACCCTTACTTCTGTCATTCTAACGATGATATTGATTTATCGAACCAATTGTCAATTTTTAAGAATTTTCAACAATTTTTATTATATTGTGGTATTAACTAGAAACCGCGAGTTTCATTTAAAACATCTAAATTTATTTCTTTAAGACATTTATTGAGCTATCACTGGGCGACTATAACAAATATAATAAATGTAACATTGAATATTTCAATAATGAATCAATAGCATATAATAAAGAAAAAATATTGTTACGATTGAATTCAATTAAACTCAATATAAACAACAATGCGAGATAGAGCATTAGTGATCTTCAGATGCATATTATATTATCAAATAAGAAATACTTAAATGGTTCAACACATAAAAGAATTTATGTGGAGAATATACATAAAAATATTAAAAATAAGCTGTGGAAGAAATAGAATTAGAAGATTTATATATACATGGAAATATTATAAGATTTATATACAGATGGACATATTACATGGAAATAAATTTGAGCATCATTCTTATGATGATAAAATGGCGTAAGTACATATTTTTTATTTATTTGAATTAGGCCTTTTTGATAATGTTAATGATTTATTTTATTAACTAACTAAATAAAGTCCGTTTTCTTTTTTATTTTAGATCGATCATTGCTGTGAATGTTCAATTTAACGAAATTAAGCACTTATTTGAGTTTTTTCTCTTATTATTGGCCAATAATATTTTAAAAGAACACTGACCTGATGCTCTGGAATTGGGATAACGCTTCTGGACCCCAGGAAGACTCCTCTGAAGTTCCAACACCCATTTTGGAGAGATTTGACTGATTTTTGTAGAAAAAACTGGATCTGATTATCTGTGAGTATTATTAGGATTGTTTTTAATAGTATTTGATAAGTTTTATCAATTTATTTCAGGAATTTCATGAAATTTTCGGGAACACTATAACACACAGTCCATATCTCTCGACGCCAGCTTCCAACCTCCTTAGCTTCCTTCCGATTTTCAACTTTTTTCAACAAACAAGTATATTGTTTTTTCCAGGTCACTATTTACAAAGGTTTGTTTCTTTACTTGTTGATTGGAAATTTGATCTGTCATTTTGTTCATAACCAATCAAATATTGTCCTATGCAATTGAATTATTTAACTTTGTTTACTTAGTCGAAAAGCTCATACATTTACTATTTCACATTATTAATTCACTTGTAGAGAGTCTTTTGAGTTTTTATCATACAAATAAATTAACAATTGGTTATATACATAGATAGATACTTTTTAAATATTTCAATATCTAATATTGTTATCAACAGTCTATTACTGTTACAATTATATTACTTAAACCATAAATCGTTTTATGTAATCTCTATCTAATCTTTGTATTAAATTATCTATACTAACTCCTTTAATAAATTATTATTTATTGATTCTATGTTCATTTTACTGACACTATATCATTTCTATTTATGTTTTTAATAGTTTATCTATGAGAAACTATACTCCCTATTCTACTAAATATTTGTATTTATTTTATAATGTAACTGCTTATATTTATAATTATCATGACTTGACTATCCTAATAATTGTTTCTTTTTAGATGAACAGCTAATTACGTTATAGAAGATATTCATTGTGTTAGGCAACTTTATTTACTCCATTACATTTGTTAGGCAATTTCCAAACTTTGTGTTATTATTGAGGTAATTTCTTTATTTATTAAATTGTTATTGACTAATTATTTAATATATCTTTACTTGACATGCTTTTTAATTATGAAAAGTGTTTCCTTTTAATTGTGTTTTCTTAAATTATATTATTTTCATATGTTTTCATATTAGCAACATATTCCTATAGCAGTAATTCTCTTGATATCTATGATAGCTGGTTCAATTCCCCTCAAACTTAAATTTAAATGATATCCATGCCTTGGATATTTATTTAAATTTTAATTTTCTTACTATAAATGATTGATTTTATTTTATTCAAAAAAAATTTTTTAACAACTTTATGGCATAATCTTAATTTTTTAACTTTGTTTCTCAAATATTTGTTCACATATTTCCTACTATAATACCTATTTCTTTCAATAACTGTCTCATAATTCTTTCCTCAAAATACACTTGATTAGTATCAATGTCAATTTATATTCTTAATATTACTTCATATAATACTTCTCTACTATCATTTTCAGACTAACCTCCACTTATATATCAACTTATTTCTTTTTAATTTCATTATATTTTATTCTTCTATATACTCCTCATATCATATTTCTTTTCAATATTCATCATTATTCAATATAATTAATTATTTCTTAAATTCATATATATATCAATATCTTATTCATTCATGTATTTTCAAGTAATCTACCAAATTCTAATTGACATCAAACATTACCTCCTATATTTTTATCAATATCATTAATTATTATCCTTTCCTATCCTTTATTACTTACATCTTATTTCTTTATTTAAAAAAAATGTGAACTTCTATTTGATACTTGAGTTATTCTTAATTTTATCCCCTCTATCCTATATTTTAATAGTTTCTTTCTATGTAAAGCCAGTATTTCTCATAAATTGTTTTTCTTTATTTGCTATATATATATATATATATATATATATATATATATATATATATATATATATATATATATATTGATTTGCCATATTCAAATTTTAAAACTGTTTTAATTATAAGTTTTACCTAATAAATTTTTCTTTATATTATATTATATTTATTTTTTTAGGTTCTGAAGAAACAAACGTGATGAATTTAATTGGATCACCAGCTGCCAAATGGAAAACAAAACTCTGTCTAATATCTACTTCACCTTTGTACACTACCTAATATTAAATTTAAAACTATAGTTATGACTATTATTTCCTTTTTTCAAGTATTGTTCGTAACATAACATCATCTATTCATAATTCAGAATTGGGTTACTCATTAATAATAAATTCTATGTACATTATTTATATCGACTTCCTTTCTGTATCCTTTCCCTTTTCCATTGAATTGCTGTGTCGTTCCAAATTTTATTCCTGTTCTCAAGTCATACTATTCAATTTGCTTTTCTTTTTCTAACCTTTTTCTTGTTTTCTTCTGTTGTTGTTTGATTCTCGTTATGTTTCTAAAGCTTCTGTCTGTTCTCTATCATATCTTTTTCAATTTTGTTGCCCCATATCTCATAAATTTCTTCCCATGAATCTATTAAAATTTGCATTTCCAATTCTTCCATATTATTCATTTTACTACTTATTATTCTAAAGAAAGCTTTCTTGTAAATTATTCTCATCATGTTTTTGTTATATATTACTCCAGTTACTAATTTATTATTATAAAAATTTCCTGAGCATCCTATACCTTTTTCATTTGTTCTTATAATATCTTCTATTTGTTCCACTGTATCTGTTAATCTTCGATTCATCTCTTGTATTTCCTTGTTAATTTGTCTACCCAAGATTCCTCTTCTTCTAGTACATATGCCTGTTACTTTTTTAATTCTACCATCCAAATATTTGATTACTTCTTCTTAACAATGTTGATTCACTTCTTCAATTCCTTGTTCCTGTA
Source organism: Galeruca laticollis (assembly GCA_963921935.1). Classification (NCBI taxonomy): domain Eukaryota; kingdom Metazoa; phylum Arthropoda; class Insecta; order Coleoptera; family Chrysomelidae; genus Galeruca; species Galeruca laticollis. The sequence goes on from OY998176.1 coordinate 181,776,664, forward strand.
ATTTCATGTATCCCATTTCTCCAGTTTCCTTTTCTTCTGTCCCCTCTGTGATATTTGTTAATTCCTGATTATTCTTCTCAATATTCTTAATTTCCATGAAACTTTCTATTTTTACTTCATCTATGTTCTTTGTTAACTTATTAGCTTGTTTTGATACTACTGTTCGAATATCTTCTTTCACCTTATTTATCTGCTGTCTACTTTCTTCATTTTCTTCCCTAAGTTTCCGGAATTCTTGGATACTTTCATTTTTTACCTCTTCTATCTTCTTTTCCAATTTAAACATGTTTCCATTTATAATTATCATGACTTGTCTATTCTAATAATTGTTCCTTTTTAGATGAACAGACCAAAACATTACTTAACTTAAAATCTAAGAAATTATTGCTATCAAGAATGAACCCGGAGCACTAAATGACAAGAAAGACATAGAGAACTTGAGTAAAATTTAGCATAACCTTTAACATGCAGCCTCATAATTTGTGCATAATAAACCAAGCAAAAGAAAATATGCCTCCGTTTTATATTATCGTACACCCTGTATATTGACAATACTCAAACAATGCCAAGACACAGTGTATAAAATTAAATTAAATTCTAATTAGCTATTATCAGTGGAAATAATAAAAAAAAATCTAAATACTTGAACCAAACATTGATGATCGATCAAAGAAGATGGTTGGTTGTGAAGGTACGTACTCTTCTATATTTTATATTCATATGTACCCTTACTTTTTGTAGACTGAAGTTAAAATCTTTTGATAAAGCCTTGTAATTAAGGCGAAACGTCAAGAATGACAGAAAATTAGTAGTATATTAATGAACCTATCCCAAGAAAATTACATAAATGAATATATACATATGTATATATATATATATATATATATATATATATATATATATATATATATACATATATATATACAGGGTGTCCCGGGACTAATGGGAAAAAAGTCAGGAGCGTATAATCTGAGCCAAAATAATGTTAGTACTTCATATAAACTTTTTCTATTCAGGCCCTCGTTTTCGAGTTATAGGTCTCCAAAGTTTTAATTTTGAATTTGGATTTTATTTTTATTTTTTGTACTAGTTATTTGATCTTTATAAAATTTACGGCAAAGCTATAATATACGTGTATGTTTATTTTGGTAAGGTGAACCGATTTACAGTAGTGCCTTGAAGCCAGGGACGGACTACTCGCAATGGTTAGTGATCCAAAAAAATTGCAGGGATGGCACACCCTGTATGAAATTATCGAAATTCACTTCCCCACACATTGAGCTAACGAAAAGGTACTCCTGTTGGAATTCGATAAAATAATCCGTTTGTCTAATATTTACAGTTTTATTAATGCACTACGTACCAATTTACGCATTCACCATTTTTATAAGTACACGAGGTAAAACTAACTTATTAATACGATGTCCAAGATGTACTTACAGTACTACAAAAAAATAATTTACCGATAGCAGAAAATAAAAACATTAACGACTTATTAATTGGAAAGTTGGTAAAAACTTTTGTTAAATGCAGTTGATAATGAACCATCAACGAGTTTACGAAAATTATCAAGAGAACATAACGTCTCGAAATCAGTTGTTCATCGCATCCTAAAAGAACAGCTGTTATATCCTTTTCACATGAAAAAAGTACACAGTATGACAGTGGCTGATTATCCTTCACGACTTGAGTATAGCCAGTGGTTTCTGCGACAACAACAAGCAGACAATACATTTATTAGTAACGTTCTCTTTACGAACGAATCCGGTTTCACCAGAGATGGAGTCATAAATTCAAACTAGGAGCCAGCATAGATTCATGGTTAAAGTTTGGGCAGTAATAGTTGGCAATCATTTGATAGGGCCATACTTTATTGACGGTACTTTGACCGGCCAGAGATATTTGGAGTTTTTCCAAAATGAGTTATGGAACCTGTTTGATGATGTGCTACTGCAAACTCGTAGGAATTTATGATTCATGCATGTTGGGGCCCCTCCTCATTTCAGTGTAGATGTACGACAGCATTTACACACAAGGTTTCCTAATAGATGGATTGGTCGTGGAGGCCCTTTTCAATGGCCACCGCGATCAGACGTTAATCCTATGGATTTCTTTCTCTAGGGTTATCTCAAAAGTAAGGTATACGCAACACCTGTGCAAACAAGGCAAGATTTAATAGACCGAATTGTGTTACACTGCAATGTTATTAGAAATAATGTGGGATTGCTCTTCCAAGTGCAAAGAAACAACCTTCGTAGACTTAGAATGTGCGTGGAAGTAGGAGGAGCTCATATTGAACATTTATTAGAATAACGTTAGTTTTTGTTGTTGTTTAGGAATTAGTTTTAGTCCAATGTTTTATAACTTGTGTTTTTTAGGTTTTCTTAATGATTTAATGATGCTGAGTTCGTAATTTTGATTAAAAGCAACTAATTACGTTGTTTGCGTACCTATTGAATTCCCATTAAATAAGTTCCTAATGTTTTTATAACCTGCTATCATCAAATTATTTTTTTGTAGTACTGTAGGTAAATATTCGACATCGTATTAATAAGTTAGTTAAGTAAATTTGTATGTAGTGCATTAATAAAACAGTAAATATTAGCCAAACGGCTTATTTTATCGAATTCCAGCAAGAGTACCTTTTCGTTAGCTTAATGTGTGGGGAAGTGAATTTCGATAATTTCATACAGGGTGTGCCATCCCTGCAAAATTTTTGGACCACTAACCATTGCGAGTAGTCCGTCCCTGGCTTCAAGGCACTACTATAAATCTGTTTACTTTTCCAAAATAAACATGCACGTACATTATAGCTTTGCCGTAAATTTTATAAAGATCAAATAACTAGTACAAAGAATAAAAATAAAAACCAAATTCAAAATTAAAACTTTGGAGGCCTCTAACTCGTAAACGAGGGCCTGCATAGAAAAAGTTTATATGAAGTACTAACATTATTTTGGCTCAGATTATACGCTCCTGACTTTTTTCCCATTAGTCCCGGGACACCCTGTATATATATATATATATATATATATATATATATATATATATATATATATATATATATATATATATATATATATTTATTGCGTGAGGACTCTTTAAATTTATGAGAGAACCTACAAATCCCATGCCTACTGAAATCGACACAATTAAGTCCAACCCTTTATTTCATGCAAATAATTATTCTACACCATGGCGACGAACTAATAACAGTTAATAATGTTGACGATTACGAGTGATAAACCGTTTAATTGCTAAAGTTGCCTCGTAGAGAGAACATGATCTGTTTGTGGAATACGCCATCCCACGTTTATGATGCGAAACAAACCAAAACTCCCATTTGGTATACGTACTTTGCGTCCTTAAAAATGATTTAAAGGCAATGTAAATAATAAACTTTTTTATTAGCAACTCTTCTGAATATTGTTATCTAATAAGGCTTCCAAAGTGTAACTTTTTATAGTTATTATACAGAGTGGTCATAGAAAATAGTGCACCTCAATATCGGAAAATATTTATCACTAATAGAAAAAAGGTGAGATACGTTTATTCCTAATTCAAAGAATGATATTTTCCTATTACGATTATCTATCATATTCCTTCCATCTCTACTATGTATTAATATATAATAATATTGACTTCACGAATTGAAAAAATTACGTAATGTAAAGTGTGACCACCTCTCACAAAATACTATGCCTTCCAACTGTTCTGGGACTTTTTATTTTTTGCTATATAGTAAAAGAGCAGCAAATTCACTTAACCAGCTCCCCCGAAACAATTAACTTCTACCTACGTTGCAACATGCTAAAAATAAATACAAGCAACAAAGCAGTGGCTTCAGGAGTTATATACAGGTCTCCCGGCCTTATACAAATACATCTATAGATGAATTTCAAAATATTTTGGGGTTAATATATCCCACTGTAGATAATATAACTCGTGGAGGAGACTTTTGGTTTTAGATTTTTTTAGTGCTGATAATATATACTCAGTGACATTAGAAGTGTTAGATCCAGAAGGTATAATTTCTTGATCTTGATTTTTTCGCAACACCATGACCATATTTTGAGCAGGCTATGATAACAAATCAGCGTTTCATCGTGGACCATGATAAGACAAACATTTTTTTTTAATTTTTTTTTGAAGAAACTTGTTAACGAATGGCACATATATTGTTAGTTATTGCGAGTTCGTCTACATGTGTTGAGCGTAACAATTTCCTCAAGTTCAAAGACGTCAAAATGATCACCATATTAGCGATTTTGGCAGAGGTAGAATTGTGATGATATTTAATCCTATCGCGATGTTGGTTTATCATATCGCAAAATTGCCCGTCGTGTTAACAACTGCAATGACAGTAATGTGTGTATGTCGGATGTGGCAAAAAAAAAGAACAGGAAGAAAACCATCTGGTCAACCGAGGCCTACCACCGAGCGTCAAGATAGGCGCTTTAGGCAACGAACTATGCGAGTCCGTTTTACTACCACGTGTCAAATTTCTGACCTAAAATACTGTTATTCACGTCTTATTCAAAGTATTCGGAGAAGAAAGTATATTTCTCATAAGTTAAAGGATGCTGGTTGGTTGAGCATGGACAACAGAAGAACTTTACATACACAAAATTATAAACAGCAAAACCCCCTCATATCCCTATCGTAATAGTTATTTGGATCACTATTCCAGAAAATGATATTTTGCGAGTGTGAGTTGTATTGCGTAGAAGAGGCGTTAGCCGAGGCGCAGTAACACTATCAATCGCAAAACATTTTCTGGACGTACAATCCACAATATTTTTCATGGCAACAAATTTAAATAATTTTCAAAAAGTAAAAAATTACTAAACATTTTTGATTTATATCAAACTTGTTGACATGTAGATAACTAAGAATCAATGCTGTCGCAGTGAATGTTTAACAAATGTCACTTTTTTAAGTACTAGGCCAGAAATTTGATGTTCTCGGCGGATTTTGAATACTGCAAAACTATCGACAATGGCTGGCGGCATGAAAAATAACATTTCCCTGGATAACAAGTTTATCCATATTATCACCTCTATGAATATGGCCGAAGAACTTGTTGGCTGCGCGTTGAAACAATGGAGGATAGTCTCTTTGGATTGCCGAGCTCACTTAATATAGATATGTTAGTTCGGTGGGCTGTATAAGAAACTCTTAGCATTCTTCTCCAGGTCCACATTTCAAAAGCGTCTATACGGTGTAGGTCTGACTTTCTAACGGTCCAAGTTTCAGAGCTATACAAAAATATTGAAAAGACAAAGACCAGCGACATCTTGATAGCTTTGGTGATATTATTGTCGTGCCAACTTTTAGTCAGTTTTGTCGTGGCTGACCGTACTTGTTGAATGCGCCGACGAATTTCTACGTCACAACCGCCTGAACTGTCAATCAGGGAACAGAGGTAAACAAAACTTTGGACCACCCGACAACGATCCACAGATGTAATTTCAGGATGATTCTTATGTTCTCTATCGATGATCGTGACTTTAGTCTTACTGTAGTTGATACTGGGACCACACTCTGCACTGTGTTGTTCTAATATATTAAGTGAATTCAAACATTCATACTGAAAAGCAGCAATAAGGGTAGTATCATCGGCAAGCCTTAAAATCGATATCCTGATTCCAACAATAGTAACACCACCATCCCAACCGTCCAGTAGCTGTCTCGTCACATATCCGGAATAGATGTTAAACAACATCGGCGACAATACACAACTCTGATGAACCCCTTTCCTGTGATGTGATTGTGCCAAACATATTACCATCAACTCTTACTTGAGTTGTTGGACTCATACAGCTAGCTCAGTGAAGTTGCCCCCCTCCACCACCAATCAAAATTTTCAACAAAAACATATATGGTCGTAATGCACTCCTAATGCACCAATATGCTTTACGAATGATTTTCTTTGGGGGGGGGGGGCAAATACACGGTAGAGTTTTTTTGTAAAGTGAGTAGCTTTAGTATGCTAGCAGGGAAAATTTTGTAAACCTAATATGTTATGTTTTATTTTAATTGAAAGCCGGCGGCATGAAGACCTCTCGTTGGGTTCCGGACGCACGTATATAATTGATTATTACCTTGGTTAATTGATTAATAATTTTTTTGTGTTGGATATATATAAGCAAATAAAATATTTCATAAATTTAAATCTATTCCTTTGAATTTTATTATTATTATTCTAATGAATGAATGAAATGAGCAATTCTTGTTGAATTTTTTATGGATGATGAATAAAAAGTGCAAAACACTGTTCAGAAATTTGTTTTAATAAAATTATTTGAAATCAAAATTTAAATTATTGATGATACAAAAATATTCCTCATACCGTTACTGTACGATATTCAGTCATGCGCGCTGAACTGCTATTAAGCGGAAACACTACCGCATTGGCGCATAGGACAGTCGTACGCTTTTATATGGTCCAAAGCGAAACTAACTGTAGCATTCCCAGTCCATGACACATGCACAATATATTTACAAGATTTCAAACATATATAACGTAGAAATTATCGACTTACTACTCAAGACAAACGATACAATTGCATATATAAGTGAATATGAATTAAGTGAAAATGGAATAGTGATGGAAATGATGTGATTATACATACATTAGGAAAAAGAAACGGATGATGAATAATATAGAAATAGTTCTTTTAAAAGTCCTGGAGGATATTAACAATTATATCTACATATGTGTATAGTCTTAAAATTTTCATAAATTGTCTTTTTCACTTATGACAATGAATTGTTTTGTTAATTTTTCCCTTTTTGGGTATTCTTATATACATTAATTACATAAGACTTAAAAAAAGTCTACTATTATATATGCAATCGTACAGTTTTAAATTTTCTAATTTTTGCTATCTTAATTATATATGAACAATCAGTTATTTCAAAATGTGCTTTTAATATTTAATATTCTATTGGTTAGTAACAAATTTAAGTTGGCAATAAATTCACTAATTTTTGTTACTTCCGTTTGTTAAACTTCATAACTAAAATATTTCATTGACCTATAGCTTGGCTATGTTCCGTATGTCAACCTCCTATTAATTATTTCATACTCTCTTTTACGATTACATCTTTTTTATCATCGTATGTAAATATCCATAATCAATTATTGACTCCATTACTAATTTATTTCATTTCAGGTCTCAAGTGATGTTACATTATAATTACCAGTATATTTATATGGCAGTGTACAGAATGTTTCGAAAATGTTTACATTGGATTATTTATTAAGGTAAAATTTTGTAATTATTTAAACAATACTATTATTAATTTTTTTTCACTACCCTTTAATTCATTTGGTAAATGATTTTCTTAATATGTAATAATATAGCTGCTCAATTCATTCAATCTGTTTAGATAAAATTTTAATTTTTAACTTGGTTGTGTCTACTGATACAACATACGTATATTACCTTTGTATCTGGTAACATGAGTTAAATTATTATATATATATATATATATATATATATATATATATATATATATATATACTTACTTCAAGTGTAATTACATGATATTTTTTCAAAATGTTACTAATTTTTGGAGAATTTATTTCAATAACAAGGCTATAAATACCCCTCGCCAGCAAACGATTTAAAATGGATATTTTGTAGAGAGTTCAATTGAATAAACCCTAAGCACCAGCATTGTTTGCAAGATATTCATAGGCATTGTTAGTCTAAATTGTGACATCTCTCATTTTATAGTACTTCATCAAGGCACTGCAAACGGGCACCTTACGCGCATATTAGGTTTACAACATTTTTCCGGCTGGCATACGAAAACTACTAACTTTACAAAAAAAAGGATTTTCTTTAAACGACCGACGAACAGACACTTTCTACCCTCTGCATAAGTTTTTCACTAAGGTTTGCCATAATTTTGGCAAATTTCCAATTTTTTTAGCTTAGGGGAAGACATAATATACCTTATATATTTGGAGGAAGGGGAGATTTGATTTTTGTTGGTGCTGTATATGCGTGCATTAGAAGTGGACTCCCTAATTTTTTTTCCGGATTTATCTTTGGCAGGAGCAACTTCACTTTAAATAATGAGGTTTAACTAACTGGGGGTAGGGGGAATTTTGTTTTTGTTAGTGGTGCATATGAATGCATTAGAAGTGGGTTCCGATGGCACTTGTTACTTTTGAAAATTATCATTGGGGGAGGCCAACATCACTCTATATATTGAGGTTTAACTAAGTAAGTGGAGGGGGGATTCTCTTTTCCTTGGTGATGCATTCGAAGTGGAATCCGATGCCACTTGTTTTTTTTGGAAATTATCAACGGGAGGCCAACTTCACTCTATATATTGGGGTTTAACTAAGTTAGGGGAGAGGGATTTCCTTTTTCTTGGTGGTGCATATGAGTGCATTAGAAGTGGATTCCGATGCCACTTGTTTTTTTTTTGAAAATTATCATCTGAATAATGCGATACTACTAACTGAGGGGAGGGGTACAAATTATTATTTCGGTGGAGCATTATGGTGCATTACTAGCGCTAGACCGTGCAAAGTACAAAATTTCAAAATTACGATTGGGGGGGGGAGGTCTAGCGTGTATTTGCCAGCTAGTAAAACTCTCTAAACGAGATTGCAGAATGTATAACATAACCTTACTTGAATAGGAGATAAATGAGAGGAGCCGATAGTTGTCTGGTTTTTTCGGAGATCCCTTTTTATGTAACGGGACAAAGATTGAATTGCTCCAGTTGTCTGGCCAGACACCGGAGGACCAAATTTTCTGATAAATACGATGCAAACAGTGAATGCCATCTTCATGTAAGCACTTCAATGTTTCGGCTGAAAGTGCATCAATGCCTGTAGCTTTACCGGTTTTTAGTTTCTCAATGCCATATTGAACTTCCGAAAAAAGGATATCCGGCCCACGCTCGTGATTTAAAAAAGAAGCTTGAATGTGAACGTTGGAATATAGGTTTTCGCAATATGTGCGCCATACTTCTATTATCCCGTCTAAGCTGGAGATGCGATGTCGATCGGTGTTCTCAACTGACCAAGTTTGAAGTCCCGATTGAGACATTTTATCGGGCGTGGGCTAGTATTTCCCTCCAGATTTCTCGGAGAGAGGAGTTCTTATCTTGGCGGCAGAGTCTCTGGATTTCACGTATTAATTGTCTATACCGATCTTGAGTTCCGACCCGACATCTTATAGCTCTCTACGTTCTTCAATGACGGATAATGTATGGGTGGTAATTCAGGGTTATTTAGGTTGTGTGGTGCGTTTTGGTTGAGTTGTTTGGGCAGCCTCTCTAAGAATATTTTCAAATGTTAATTACATATCATTGGGAGAAGATTCATCCGTCATTTGAGATATTTGAGAACATTTTGACCTAAAACAGGCAGGATCAATAATTTCCGTTGAAAGTTTCTGTTTAGAACGTGGGCATACTTTCAGCTTAAGAACTGGAGTCCACAAAGAAGAAGTTGATGGTCTGAGAGCCACAAACGGATTAAGATATATATATATATATATATATATATATATATATATATATATATAAAGAAGATGTAGGAATATCGCGTGATATGTTAGCAATAACAACAATTACCCATGAATCTCTTTGTTATATATATATATATATATATATATATATATATATATATATATATATAATGATGCTGCAAACTGCATAAAAGTGAATAGTGTGTCCTCTTTTAAATTACAGTTAGGAAATATATTTTTAGAGGGCAGCGGTTGCATACTATTGGAAATATTTAATTGAGAACTGATGTGTATACTGATATTTACTAAGGTAGTTTCACAATAAAATCATTCGTACCTACCTAACTTATATGATTAAGTGGAAGAACAAGTTAATGGAAGTCTACGGATATTGATTTTATTGTAATATGTTTAATAGTTACAATGTATGATAAAAATAATAAAGACATTTATTATTATTATAATTAATATTTTTATATTTCTGCATCTTATAGTTCACTCCATGTTATTATGTTTCTACGAACGCAATATTTCTGATACATTTTTTCTCTGTGCCATAAACCACTTCTGATCTAATCATGTCTTTAATATCGTATTTGGTTGAGTTGGTATCTAGTTACATCAGTTTCTTCAAGTTCACCATATAGGATTCTTGGGGGCCAACTTGATTTTGAATCCTCCTGCACTAAGGTATTTAACATGTATGATGTTCACATACAATCAATACTGGGAAGGAAATGCAATCAGTAAATGGAAACGGAATATCTATAGACTAATTTTACCCTTGAAAAATAAATTTGTTTCATGTTGGATTTCACTATATTTATCTTCTGTACTCTCTCATCATGATTCCCAATATCTTCAGTCGAATACATATTCTGAAGAACGAACAATATTTGAGCAGCAAATATATCAGGAAGTACTAAAACTACTGCAAATACAATAGTAACCGGTAGTTTCCATCGTATTAGAAATCCTTGGAATTCTATCAAGCAATTGACGATTTTTTCATAACAATGTTAGCAATAAATTACATTTAACTAGTTTATCCGTTCTCTTCCAACTAGTAACGAATGCCGAATTACCGGTTTTATTCAATTTATTGCTTTTTTTTTCGTTTCCTCTAACCTGTGTTAAGTTATTATGATTCTGATATATTTCTGAAAGTCAATTATTATACGAATATATTAATTTCGAACGAAATAATAATACGGACCACGCCTGTTGGCTGAAATTCTTAGAAAATAGTTTTGAACCTAAAACGCAGAAAGGTCAGTAAATTAAAAAATCAATTATTCCTACCAAATATAACAAAATATTTATATCCATTTTGTATATTCAAACTCAGGTAATATTTGAATTTGACAATAACACTTCATAGTTTGTTTGTAATACACATCTTGTGTTTAGTTAAATTCACCTGGAAAGGAGAATAAGAATCAAACTCTATATGTTAATATACGATTAGCTATCCAATTAAATAGTTTCCTCATTTTAGTAAAGAATATGAGAAATAGAGAGTACTGGTCAAATTTATTCTCAAGTGGGACACTTTTAATGTATATTTATAACCCTCATGGTTCAATCCCCTATGAGGTTACTTGTTACCATTTGAATCTTAAAAGGGAGGGGGGTCAAGTAGCAAATCATTCTGATGCGCAGTTAAATCTCTTCCCATTGGTACCCTGACTTATTATTTTATTATTTTTTTTATGAATAATTTCCCATAAATAGCGTTCTAATCTTACCTACAGAAGTATTGACTCTTATATTAATACGAATAGTTAGAAGAGTAGTTGGCACCGTTCCAACCCTTGAATAAGAGGAATAAATCGTGTTTTTTAAACAACAGACTTACGATGACTACAAAGAAAAAAAGAAAAAAATCTCTTTTGATGTACATTACCAAGATCAGTGGAGTGGACTGTTATGTTTGTCGTTCACCGTTGTTTTACTACGATTAGGTTTTTGGAAAGAAGGACCCGTCTTAATTTTAAGTACCGTTCAATCAAAAGCACATAAGTGCGACAATATTAACAAACGTGAATCAAACCTGCAAAAAAAACTGATGTTCAGGCAGACAGCAAATTATGGGGCGAGTTGATTGTTAGATAATTCGTTACAGTTGTTCACAGATATTGGATGCTCCTATGACAAAATGTATTTCTCTCCGATTATATTTTATTGAACTAAAACACTCATAGTTAACATTGTTATATTTCGTGTCGTAACACGACAGATAGGTAGATAGATAGATAGATATATATATATATATATATATATATATATATATATATATATATATATATATAGATAGATAGATATATAGATAGATATATAGATAGATATATAGATAGATGGATAGATAGATAGATGTCTCTAGGGGAATCAACACCTTGTCGTTGGTGAGAGAGCTCAGTAACCTCTATACCCAGGGAGCGATGCCGGCGGTAGCGTAGCTACTGGTAGGGCCACCCATGCCGGTAAGTTCTCGAAGTGGTTGAGGTAAAGCTAAGAAAATTCCCACACCGCAACGTCTGACCCAGAGCGGGATGCTTTAGAGGAGTTAACCTCGAGAAAAATCTGGAAATCTTAAGATGTAAACCATCGTGCCCAGGGGATGGATGGCTCTTCCTTGAATGAGTCTCGGATGATGTCCTCCGATCACATGGTCTAAATAGGTTGTAGCACAGACCTTATCGTAGTAAGGGAGCACTGCTACGGTGGACTGGTTTTTCTGCCCGACTCGTGGGAATTCTATGAAAATTGAAGAGAAAGAATATGTTGGCGTAGGCCAAGAATATTTGGGAAATAAAGAAGCTGTATTGAATGAAGTTAATAACTTCCCAAGTAGACATTTACAGATGAACCCCCCCCCCCCCCGAGGGCAAGGACACAATCAATGCCACACTTGGAACAAAAGTGCAAGCGTGAAGGAATGGATGGTACAGAAAACTCCAAGGGGGCTGCCCTTGAAAATGAGTCCAAGAGCAGTAGCCGATTCAAAGAGATCATGGAAAAAATGAGCTCACAAATCAAGTACTTTGAGAAAGTGCTCAGTGAGATGTATAAGCCAAAGAAGGAATTAACTGATTTTTCAGGACAACTAGTCCTCCTGCTAGAGAAGCTTCAGACTGCAGAGATGGAGAGTTGGCTAGAAAAGTCAGTATATGAGAAAAAACAACAAGAGGGGAAGAAAATGAAATTATTAGACTCCGCAATCAAATGAGAAGCATGGAAACATCGCACAGAAAAGAATTGGAAAGTACAATGTGAGAACTGCAGAGAAGAACAAAGGAAATTGACCAGAAGAGAAGGTTTTACCCTAGATGATAGTTATGAAAGCTTCAAGAGGATAACGGATGAGGACTGGCAAGACGAGATCTTTTCAAAAATTCAAGAGCGGTGTGGAGACATTTGGGAAACTCCAGCTGAGCATGTACTTATTCTCCCTAGTGATACAAATATTAACAATCCGCAGAAGACGGAAGGAGGATAGAGAGAGACAAAGAGAGTAGTTAGAAATCAGACAGATGCACTCCCACCGAAGTAAGGCGTGAGCGTTTCCAGTGGGAGATGCGAGAGAGGAGAGGTTTTAGCCGGTAGGAATCCGGTACTCCGGAAAGACCGGGGTCTAATGTAAGATTTCCTCTCCTCGAAGAAAAAAAAAGATAGATAGATAGATAGATAGATAGATAGAAGATAGATAGATAGATAGATAGATAGATAGATAGATAGATAGATAGATAGATAGATAGATAGATAGATAGATAGATAGATAGATAGATAGATAGGTAGATAGATAGATAGATAGATAGATAGATAGATAGATAGATAGATAGATAGATAGATAGATAGATAGATAGATAGATAGATAGATAGATAGATAGATAGATAGATAGATAGATAGATAGATAGATAGATAGATAGATAGATAGATAGATAGATAGATAGATAGATAGATAGATAGATAGATAGATAGATAGATAGATAGATAGATAGATAGATAGATAGATAGATAGATAGATAGATAGATAGATAGATAGATAGATAGATAGATAGATAGATAGATAGATAGATAGATAGATAGATAGATAGATAGATAGATAGATCCCTTCTCGCGCTGCAGGGACGGGTGGTAGGAGTGAAGCTAAGAAGCAGCTCGAAATGGTCAGTGGGGCACTGGCGGGGCTACTGATGTCGAGTAGGTAGCACCAGTAAATGCCAGTAGAAAATTCAACATGCCCAAGTTACATCCGAACACACTGACAAGTCCTACCAGAAAGGGGGGCGAACGGCGAGTTCCCGGCGCCGGAAAACGGGGACCCCTCGGCTATGGTATGGTAACCCAGAAAAAAGAGTCCAATCAAAACGGCAATGAATATGGATCAAGAGATGGAAAAGAAAGTTACGGAGCAGGGAATCGGAAGCCTAGTTCTGGTCGGAGATGAGGGTGGTCAAGCGGGCCCCCTCCGACCATCAGCCAGCGACCGCAAGATGTCCTCGGTGAGCAACCAGGCCGAGATGTCGAAAAATATCACTGGAACGCAAGAAAAGGTAAGCCAAATAGGTGTGCTCTCAGGTTTCAAACCAAGCAGTATCCTAAGAAGAAGTCCTCCACCATTAAGAAGAAGAAATTCGGTCCCAGAAAGGGAAGTGCACTTTGATACCTTGTTGCAACAAGCAAAGCGGAAAAGAGAAGAAACTGACTGCAACGAGGCGGAAAGGAATAGTTACAGACAAATTATCGTAAAATTGTTGAAGCAAGTTGATATGTTAAATCTGCTTGTTCAAGGCGCATATAAACCAAAAAAGGAACTCACAGACATAGCTACAAGGATGAAAATCCAAGCTGAAAATATAGAAGAAAATAAAAGTTGGCTAGCTGACGATAATACCACAAGACCAACTCAATGTGATGTGGAAACGCAAACACCGAAGTGGTGGGAAAATAAGTTGTACACTCTAGAAGGAGTTAACTCACTAGAAGATTATAACCTCGTTAAAATAAAACAATGGGATGAAGAAATATTCACTAACACAGAGATAAAACCCGGAAATCCTGTAGATACTGGGAACGATATAGTTTAAGTGGTTATCACAAAGACCGATGACGTGAAAATGGACAAGGGAATACAAAGACTATACAGGAACAAGTATCCAGAGATAGTAGAAGTGACCGGAGATCTAGAGGTACTAGAACAGTACACAAAAATAAAATCAAGTGATCCAAATCAACTCATTAAACGCAAAGTAATTAAACTCGTTTACGGCGGATCAGACTATGACTTATGGACTAAACTAAAAATGATGCAAGAGGAGACTAAAGGAGAAAACATTGCCGTCCATCATCTGAAAGAAAAATCTGTCGTAGAACTTCAAAAAATGTTTGAAACAATATTTCATGGAACAAATTCAAGGGTGCATATCTTCACGAAAAACGAAATTAATCAAAAACAGGAGACAAAAAAAATTAGGGAGACTTACGCCTTAATCGTCGAAGATAAAAATAAGAGTTATAGAGAAGTTCTAGGCACTTTCAAACAGATAGTGCAAAACAATGAATCAAATAACATAAAAAGAAGTCTCGGAAGCACTAAAGAAGGTAAACTTCTAATTACCCCTGACAGAAATGACGCGGCTATCGAAGAATTGCAGAAAGCTATCGAAAACTCAAAGAAGGGGCTAAAAACCAATATGCTAGGCAACACACAGAATTTGGAAGCAATACATATAAGAGGCATGGCTATAGATACAGACCAAGAAGAAGTTATAAAAGCTGTGAGCGAGAAGATTACTTGGAGTGACAAATGCAAACTAAGCGAATTACGGCCAAACATTAACAACACCTTGACATGACATTAGAAAAAAAGACGCTGACAAAATTATAAGAGAAGATCACCTTTCAATCGGTCTTGGTAGATGTTCTATCGAGAGGAGGGTCAAAGTCAGCAGATGTAACAGATGTTGGTCACGCTGCAAGAGACTGTACAGGTACGGATAGAACACATAGTTGCTATAAATGCGGTAAATCTGGACATATAACAAAAGAATTTAAAAATGAGGAGGAATGCCCAATATGTGGAATATTAGGACATATAGCGGGAACACTCAAATGTCCGGTATTCAAGAAGGTATTGAACGATGTGAAGAGACGAGAAAAGATAGAAATGAGAAAAGTCCTATCGCATACTGTCGAGCATATAGGACAGGGAGCTGCTATGGATTCGGAACCGAACTAATATCAAATAATTCCCAGACCCTGAAGTTCATACAACTTAATGCAGATAGACATAGCACCGCACATGATTTGCTGGAACAAAGTTTAAGTGAAGATAAAATAGACATTATTATAGGACAAGAAACAAGTAGAAAAAGAATATGCAAACTGTTTTGTGATAATAGGAACGATTGTTTCATCCGAGTTAGTGAAATAATTAAAGTAATAAATGTATATCGAGGAGACGGTTATGTAAGCATAGAATTAGAAAACCTGTATATATATTCGCGTTATTTTTCACCAAATCGACCTCTGAATGAATTCGAGAACTATCTTAATAATATACAACAACAATTCGAAAAAACTAAAGGGAAAGAGAAAATAGTGGGAGGAGACGTCAATACGAAATCAAGAGCATGGGGATCTAGAGTGACAAATGAAAGGGCACAAGCTTTGGAAGATTTTATAGAAGCTAATGGTCTTGTAATCATGAATGAAGGAAATGTTTCAACGTTTCAAAATGCAAACGGTAGCTCCATTATAGATATAACACTGTCCACAATAAATATCACTAGAAACATAGAAGGATGGACAGTAGTTACTGACGATGAAAACATGAGTAGCCATCGCACAGTAAAATTTCAAGTAAAATGGTAAAAATGCAGTATAAAACAAAATCCAGCCTCCAACAGTTGGAAAGTACTTCAAGAAGGTATGGAAAAACTTACAGAGAAGAGTAAAATCCTACAGAACAAAAAGAAATATGCTAATGAGGTGGCAAACGATTTAATAACAAATATAACAAACCTCTGTAATGACACCCTTATAAAGAGTAAACACCCGAAGCAACATCACACTCCTAATCACTAGTGGACCAATGAAACTGCTGGAAAAAGAAGAGTATGCATAAAAAAGAAGGCGCTTAACAAGAGCAAATTCTGCACAACACAGAGCAGTTGAAATAGAACAGCTGTCAAATGAATACAAAAAAGCCAAGCAGGAGCTAAAAACGGCAATTTTGAAACAAAAAGTGAAATGCTGGAAAGATCTATGTGCTGACTTGGATAAAGATGTCTGGGGTAAAGCATATCAGACAGTTAGAAATAAAATCAACTACAAACCGACAATAACACTGAGTACGGAAGAAAAAGAAAAAGAAATCAATAAACTTTTTCCCACACAAACTATTGTAGATTGGCCAATAATTAGAGTTGAACAAGAAGAACAGAAAGAATTTACATTGGAAGAGATAACGGAAACAGCGGAATATCTTAAGGCAAAGAAAGCTCCTGGTCCAGATGGAATATCTAACGAGGTTATAAAAGCCGTTGTTGATGGAAATCCAGAATATATCAGTCATGAATACATGCTTCATGCAAGGTGTTTTCCCAACGAACTGGACAACCTCAATACTGACCCTAATACCAAAACCAAAAAAAGATTCAGATGGTTTAACACAATACAGACCAATATGTCTTCTAGATACCGCAGGTAAACTGTTGGAGAGACTTATAAAAAATAGAATGGAAAAAGAATTCAAAGAAACTAATTTCTGAAAATCAACATGGGTATAGAATATTGATTCATCTACACTGTCCATAGGGTTTTTTAGAGTTATTTGTGATTTTCCTTCATCAATAATTTTATTTTGGTCGTTTTGCAGTTCGCTAATACTTGTGCATATTTTGTTGGCATCTTCTTGGTCCATGTTGCCATTAACGAGTTAAATTAATGAGTCAAGAGGATTGAATATTGCTCTTTTAATTCGATTAGATGGAAATATAGAGTTCATTTTAACATTGGTACTTAACTTCAAATTTAAATTGCTTATAAATATTTCTCAAAGACTGTTCATGAAAACAATTTGTCTTATTAAATAGTTTGTTTAATGAGTAATGTTGTTAACTGAGATTAGTAATTTGATTTCGGAGAAGATTTATAGGGATATAGTGTAGAAATGTATGGAAAGCGATTTTAATCCTAGCTGGTCCAAGGTTCGAAAGATAGAACACCGGGATTACTTTTCAAGGATTTGATCTGTATCTTCTGTCAGTCAACATCCTTTAAAGTCACATTAATTAGTTTTCGTGCGGGTTAAATAGTTGTTTACGATAGTTGTTTTTGTAAGTCGTTACTGTAATATCTTTTGATGTGACAATGTGTTCAGGATTACATGGAGATTTAGTTTTAGATTATCGTTTAGATTGTTTCTTATAAAGGGTTGTGCCAGGGGAATGTCTGGTGGTTCTGTGTGTTTTTCGTTTAATTTCTAGATAGTTTCATAATTTCCTTATTTACGTTTAATTGAATGTTTTCTGGTTAGGTTCGTCATCGATTTCGATGGGATCGTTTAAGTGGAGATGCCCTAAAAGAAAATTAATAAACTTATGTTTAGTGACTCGATCAATTGAGTTATTGTATTCCAAAATGGATATTTTCAGTTTTTCCATAAGGTTCTATTTTGGATTCGTTAGGGATAATTTTCACATGTGTTCTAATATTGTAGAATGAAATATTTCTACAATTGCATTGCTATAGTTTATTCACGATAAAAAGACGATGATGTCATTTTTAGTTACTTTCCTGCTCATCAGAATAAGTATTAATTTACCAACCGTGAATAAAATTTATCCTCAATAGCCAGGGCAATGTACAGCTAACGGGTAGGCAAAACTTCAAGACGTTGTCAAATCAACTGGTAAAATTCCCCAGTTTGTTTTGACGTTTATTGACATTCGATCATCGTCTAATATTTACAAGTTTTTTTGATGCTTTTAAATTCATTGCTTCTTTAAGATTAAAGAAAACAGTTATCTTCATAACTCATTATTTAGGCAAATCTGCAGTGTGTGGTTAATAAAATGCCGAAGCAGCTAAACAGAAAATGTCAAGAGATGGTAACATCTTTGTTGAGCTATTTTGAACGAGAATGCCGAAATGGGGGCCCGCTTCTCCCGCTTACTGCTGTAAGAGACGTAAGTAATAGTATTCGCTATTTGTATACATAATTATTAATATTATCGTTACATACTCAAATGTAAATGATTAAATGTTTTTAATATTTTTTCGGAGGAACAAATAACCTTGAAAACTTTAAGAGACAGACTCCAGGAGCGTGAACTATTAATTGGTTGTTTAACATCACTCTGGAAGATAGTGAAAAATATTGGATTCAAATATGAAAAAGGTGATTCTCGTCGTGGTTTAATGGAGTTGCCACATATAGCATAAAAACGTGTACATGTTCTACATGAATATTTAAAGACGGTAGTACTGTTGGACGTTCTTGGCAAGATTCTAGTCATAGAAGCGTGAAAAAAACAAAAATTGGTGGTCTAAGGTAATTGAATAATAAAATTAATTTATGATGTACTAACATTCCTGCCATTTTAAGACCTTTTTAAGTATTCACTAGTCACACTATTTTATTTAAATCTAGATAATTATAAATAGTTGTTTTGAGCTATGCAGTCTATCTAGGAAACCTAGTAGTAATTTCTTATTTCCTTATTGTAGGTATATAGTATTGCATGCTGGTTCCTCTTCTGGATTTATTCCTGGAGCAGGGCTGGCTTTTTCTTCCAAAAAAGATGGTGATTACCACGGTGAAATGAACCAAGAAAATTTTTTGCATTGGTTTGAATACCAGCTTTTAGTGAACTTGGAAGTACCTGCCACAATTGTAATGGATAATGCAAGTTATCACAGTACAGTGATCAATAAAATACCAACAACATCTACCAAAAAGGCTGATATACAAAACTGGTTGATACAAAATGATATCCCTTTTGAAAATACTTTCCTCAAAACCCAATTATTGAATTTAGTACTACGGTAAGTTGAATAAACATTTTTCAATATATTATGGTGAAACTTTGATAACTTATTTTGTTTAAATATTTGCATTTTTGTAGGAATAAACCACCAACAGTATATGAAGCTGACATATTATCTGAATAATATAGTCACAAAGTGCTTCGATTTCCCCCTTACCATTGTATGTTCAACCCAATTAAACATATTTGGGGCATAGTTAAAAAATATTAGAGAGATCATGTGGGAACTGATGGTTCTTCAACAGATCAAGCGATAGGTGTATGGAAAAAGTGACTTCCGATATTTGGTCAAACACGGTAGAGCACACTGAAAAAATTATACAAGATGGTGGGATAGAGAAGTAGTATTTGCCTCCACTTATTATTAATTTTGACAGTGACGATAAAGAAAGTGATGATTTTGTAGTCGAGTAGTGGAAATCTTGTGTTTTATTTTTTGTAATTTTTATCCAATTTGCTTTTCAAAATCACTAATAACTATTATTAAATTAATTAGGTATAGTTATTTTATAATTCACAAATTAAAACAACGACCACAGTATCTCTACATAAATAATACTGTTAAAATGGGAGATTGTTCATTTTTATATCTTGTAACAAAGTTTTATTTCGTGTATCTATATTTTTCTTCTCCATTCTATTTTTATTATAATAAATATAATATATATTTTATAAAGAAATAAGATTTAAATTTGCATGAAGATGATTACAGCTTGTATTGATTCCTTTTAGCGCACCATTGCAAGATGATCTTGAAGATGGTTCTATAGAGCATAGAATAAGGTATAAGGACCTACAGTTCGTCATTTAACCCTCTTCTATGTAAAATAATTGAATGTTAATTCGAATATAGAATGATTGGTTACTGTTTCTTGTATTATATTATATAATAGTTTTTCATGAAGAAATATTTATATTAAATTAATCAAGCCTATCATACAAGCCTTTTATTATTAAATGAATATTTTTGACTTAAGCCCTACGAGGTACGGAACAATGAAAAATAAGAACTTGAGCTTGGCAACATCACAATATTTTGTTTTGCAACTTCATCGTATTATTATCATGAATACATTATATTAGTATTATGTGGGAGAGTGTAATGCCAGTTAACGCCGAATAATTTAGCAAAGTATTTAATAATGAATTGGGTAAATTCTGTGCCATTATCGGATACAATGTTTTCTGAAATTTTATACGTAGAAATGAACTGTAATAAGGACTGATAGATGTGAATTGCAGATAAGTTTGGAATTATGTAAGTTGTCCAAGTCTACTCAAACTGTCACATATTATCATGGTATTTGTATTGTCAAATTTAAAAGTGTCTATGTGTATAGTTTCGAGTGGTTTTCTTGGAGTTGGGGTTAGCTGAAGTTTTCTTAAAGGCAGGTGTTTCTCATATTTAACTTGTTGACAAATGGAACAAATATTGATTAAGTATTTTTTCCTTTTCCCTAAACTGTAAACAATCCATTTTGATACTGTTTTCAAACACGTAAGTAGAAATTATCTAAAGGGTATCGATTGCTCTTGATGACGGGCTGTTAGTCAACTTACCACCCTTGGGTGGTAATAATGTATGCTTTAATTCAACATTGTCCATTATCATTGCTCATAGTTCATTAGAACGGCACGCTCCAGCAATTCCCATTATCATTATAACCTTCATCATTAATTAATATGGGGGGCTTTAAACTGAAAATTATTCATATCTTCCTTATCAAACACATTAGATTTTATGGGTTTATACCCATCATTTCTTCCTTTTAAAAATGCTCGAAGTTTAAGATACTTGGAAATATATATGTTTTCCTCTATGAAAAGGGTGAACTTCAATATTCACACTATAAGCTTTAATACAACAGATTTTTGTTTGGCACAATATTTGTCAGCAGCGATAGACAAGCGATATTTGCTTATTCATTTATATCCATTTGGCTATAATAAAAATCCATATCTTCAATTTCACTTAATTTTTGATAATAAACTGTCAACTTGATGTTGTTGATAAAATAAATATGCTTATGACGCTATAGAAACCGGCTAGAGCTGTTTTCATAATTTCATGCGGAAAGTATCGAATTAAATTAATAGAAATCCAAGAATAAATTATGCGGGGAGGAGAAAAAATCTTATATACTTCACGGGATGTTAGTACATTTACTAATCTCGAATTTTATTGCCAGCCCTCACTATGGTTCGGGCACAAAATTGTCCTCGATAAGTAAATGTTACATCGCTTGTAGTAGAAATAACTATTACGTCACTGTTTAGTTTTGGCCAATAGAATTTAGTTTTTAGTTGGTTACCAGTCTCTTGAATTCCTCTGTGATTTGTGATACCTTCGTATTGTTGTTTTATAAGTTTTTGTTGTTGGGATTCAGTTTTAGTGTAGTGTATTACAATATTTGATTTAATTAAGATAAATACAGAGGTTTTAAAAATCTGAGATTTTGAAAATACTTTCATCGATATCGTTCTGGTATTGAAAAAGGCATACCGTTTCTTCGGAACACGGTGTTATTTTTAGAATTGAATAATTGTATTTCCAAAACAATTTTCATTTCAACCAACTGGTTCTTACAGGAATATAGAATAATTTTTTGATTTCTTGATGAGGTTTTTCGTTTTGATTATTACCATTTAATTTAGAAATACATTAAATGGTTTCTCGGTTATTTCAATGTCAAGTATTGTCTGATTGTTTTCTTCGTCATTTGGATCTACTTCGGGAATAAAAGATTGAGAGTCTAATTTTGCTTTGGCTGTTTGTTTATCAATATCTTGGGAACTTGTAGCGTTACTTTTGTTGAATTGTTTCATATATTGAAATATTGGCGGTAGATCAGAGTCGGAACTATTTTCGATATCTATTGAAGTGTAGTGGATGTGTCGAAGAGGTAGTACCTTTTGTTCCGGGAGGAGGTTTGGAACAACTGGTTCTCACGCCAACACCAAACTCTCACTTGATGCCTGCAAGCGACACATCCTAGTAACTGTGCTGACTCACAGGCTAAACCAAGTGAGTATAACCCAATGTGGGGATTAGTAGCGTGTGTTCTCCAGATTGGGAGCGGCTGAACTCAAACATTGGGGAAAACAACGGGAAACCGCCCCAATTAATATTTTCGCAAGATTTCACAATGCCCTCAGTCCCGGGCATTCCTTTAATGGGAAGAGGGTGCGAGGAGTTCCCCGGGGGAAAAAATGAAAGAAAAAAATGTATAAGAAACGGCACATGGAATGGGAGAAGCTTATTCCAACCAGGAAACGCATATAACCTAACTATATATTATGGGCTGCAGCGAGGTGAGACGGGCTGAAAACGGTAAAAACAATATTACCAACTACACCTTTCACTACTCAGGGGACGAATCACCCAGAAATAGAAATGGCGTAGCTATAGTAGTAGTAGTAGAAGTAAGCTCAACTCGGATAAGATTACTCTGATTAAAATAAAACAAAGTACCTGTAGTATAAACATAATACAGGTTAATACCCCAATAGCGACTGGTACAGTGGAAGAAATAGAAAAATTCTATAATGGAGTTAATAAGGCACTAAAGGAAACTAAAAAAAAGAGATCATCATCATGGCAGATTTCCACGCAAATGTGGGACAAGACGAGGAAGGAGACATTGTTGGAAAATATGGACTAGGAGCAAGGAATGACACAGGAGATAAACTAGTATAGTTTCGTAAAGACAACCAACTTCGTTGAGAAGTTTAAATTACCATACCGACGTTCATATACTTGGAAATATGCAGCTCCCCTGAAAATGTGATAAGAAACCAAATTGACTACATTCTGATCAATAAAAGATTTAGAAATGCGATAAAATCCGCCAAAAATACCCTGGAGCAGACGTCAACACTGGTCACGTCCTCCTTATTAATGTGATAAGATTGAAGTTGAATAAGGTGAAGAAACCCGATAACAAAAACATAATAGACCTAACGAAATTAAAGGATGGTAAAGTGAGGAGATGGAGCAACAGATAAGTAAATTAATAAAAAATATAAGAACCTATTAATAAGTATTACAGAGAAATGGAGACATATGAGAACAATACTACAAGACACTACTAATGAGAATATGTAGGCAGACCCCATATTCAAACACCTTGAATGGATGACAGACGAAGTAATATATTTGAAGAACAACTGTAGAACATGCAAAACCAAAGAAAACAATCGATATAAAGAGATTCAGAAAATAATCAGCCGGAAAATTAAAGAAGCTAAGGAGAAATGGTAGGACGGGAAATGTTTGAGCATAGAGCAATTAGAGAAGAAGCTTGATCATTTTAATGTACATAAGTTAAAGAAATTACAAGAACATACAGAATGAATACTACAAATGCAATAACTGACAAAGATGGAAAAATACTATTCGTAACACAAGAAATACTGACAAGATGGAAAGAATACATGAGAGAGAAGATAATTCCAATATAACAGGTATGCTAAGACCACCCATAACTAAAGATGAGATTAAACAAGCCATCAAACGACTGAAAAGCGGAAAAACAACGGGCTCCGACGGAATCCCTGGTGAAATATTAAGTCTCTTGCTGATCATTTTAAATGACATTTACCACACATAAGACATTCCAAGAGACTGGCTAAAGTCAATATTCATTACTAATCCGAAAAAGTCCAACGCGAAAAGATGTAAGGACCAAAGAATCATACGTCTGAGGAATAATGTTCTAAAGGTGTTTTTACGAATAATACATGAACTCATTCACAACAAACTGGAGGAGGATATAGCAGACACCCAAATGGACTCAGGAATGGTCCTGGAACGAGATAGGCGGTATTCAGTCTGCTAACGTTAATAGAAAGATACGGAGATTTAGACTGTGGCATATTTGCCTACTTCATGTACTTTGAGAAAGCTTTTGACAAGGTCCAACATGAAAAACTAATGATGATTCTTCAAACCCCGAATTTTCATCATCAAGATGCTAACATTATTTTTAACCCATACTGGTTTCAATAGGCGTTAATACGAGTAGATCAATAAACAACGAATGAAGTACCTATCATACAAGGAGTAAGATAAAGGTACCTACTATCTCCACTTCGGTTTAATATTTATTCAAAAGAGTTCTTCAAATATACAATTGGTGAAATGGATGGAAGGAAATCAGTTAAAGGAGTACGTATAAACAACCTGAGATACGCCGATGGCCCAGTCTTGTTGGCTGAAACTTGGAATGCCTGCACACATTGACTAACAGATTGGTAATTACATGCCAAGAAGATGGTATGATCTTGAATATCAATAAAATTAAGGTAATGGTCTTCAGTGAAAAGAAGAATATTGACGGCTCGATTTATGTAAACGGTTCCCCTCTAGACAGGGTCTCGCAGATCACTTACTTGGGATGTACCATCAATAAGGACTGGGATCACTCACGTGAAATAAACACGAGAATAGAATTAGCCAGAAATATATTCAATAAAATGAGAAACGTCTTGTGTAACTCGGAGCTTAACATCCAGATGAGAACAAGATTCTGAAAATGATACGTCTTTTATACCTCCTCTATGGTGTAGAAGTATGGACTCTGACTGATGCTATGCAGAAAAGAGTAGAAAACTTTGAGATCTGGTGCTACCGAAGGAGGCATAAGATTTCATGGACTCGACGTATCCCAAACATAGAAGTACTTCAGCGCATGAAAAAAGAAAAAGAACATCTGAACTTTATAAAAGCCGAGAAAAGTCTCATACTTTGGCCACAATATGAGAAGTGCTGAACACCAACTCCTACAACAAATTATTCAGGGGAAAATCGAAGTTAAAAGAAGACCAGGAAGACGTCGTAAATCCTGGCTGAAGTACATTAGACAATGGTCAGGAATTCAAGCAATTAACCTATTTAGAGCTGCCGTATACAAAATAAAATGGGCCATTGTAATCCCCAATGTCCTCAAGGTTAAGGCACCCCCAAGAAGAATTGGATAAATTTCTACACGGGAAGAAAGATCTGCATAATTGTTGAATAGTTAAGAGTTAAGTTAAGTGTATGAGAAGCATATGCTATAGCTTTGTCTCCACCGATTGGTCCTTGGGAGAGGACTGCTCCTATTGCGAAATTACTTGCATCTGTGGTCAAAATTAATTCATTAGTAAAATCGGAGTAGATAAGAATGGGTTCATTGATTAAAAGAGACTTTCAATCTTCGAACATGGAAAGAGGGTTAAGTATATTAATATGAGCGCCTTTTTTAAACAGCTCGTAAGGAGTTTGGTAAATTTGGCAAAAAAATTTATGAACTTTCTGTAGTACCCAACCGAGAAGGCTTAAGAAAGCTTTTATTTCTTTAGTTGTTTTTAGTTGGGCGTAGTTGGTAATAGCTTTTATTTTATCGCGATTGGGCTTGATACCTTGAGGAATGATTATATTACCCAGAATTGACACTTCTTTTCTACGAAATTCGGATTTATTGAGTTGGACCTTGACGTTACTCTCACGAAGCTTTTAGAAAACACTTTTAAATTATTATTATATTCTTGGAGTGAGCCTGAAAAGACAATTATGTCGTCCTAGACAAACCAAATTTTATTACGTTAAAAGCAGTTTTCTTAATATCGTCAGGATGCATTTCAAGTTGTTGAAATCCCCTGGCTAAATCTAAGGTGTTGAAATAATTACAGTGTTCGAGTTTGTTGAGTATGTCAGTTATGTTAGGAATGGGGTAGCGATCGTCAATGGTCTTGTCATTGATTTTTTGGTAATCAACGACGATGCGCCATTTATTTCTCCCAGATGCATCAGTTTTTTTTTGGGAAGGAACAAATGGACGAGGAGCGGGGTGAATTGCTAGGTCTGATTATACCTTTTTCCAGCAGATCGTTAATTTGAAGTTCTACTTCAGGTTTATGGATGTAGGGATGTAATTCCGTGGATAGTCAGGGGTTATAATATAAAGGGCTGTTTGGTTAGATCTATTTTATGGATCAAAATAATTAATTTACAAGTTAAACTAAATAGAACTACTTAATCACGAGACAAACACAACCCCAGACCTTCGGGTGGATGTGTGGTTTTCCTTTCACCACGATGCGTCTTCGGCATAGAACACGAGGAGATGGGAGTCCTAGAAAATCGATCAATGAGGTTGAGCTACGCGTTCACTTCATTGATTGTTAAAACCAAAAAACCCGACCTGGAAAGGGAAAGTGATAAGGGATCAAGTATGGATCCCCCTCCCCCATCCGAGGAGCCTCAAAGAGCTGCTCTTGTGTCTGTGGAGACAGTGGAACTATCTCCTAAGATGACGACCGACAGTCTCTAAGCAGAACTAATAGCTTTAAGCGAAAACATAGGCAACGTGAACCCACCGCCAAGTGAGGTCGTGGAGATGGCAGAACAAACAAAAACCATGACTGGAAGAACTGTAACCGTCGTGGGAGATCTCTTGGGAGCAAATTTTAAACAGAAGTGAAGTGATAAAGGTGGAACTTTTTCATTTTTGGGACGGCTCACTTTCTCTAGTTGTTGCTACCAATTGACAATAAGTTACTTCAGAATTATCATTTACTAGCACCAAAATTTCATCTTCTCCATTAGATGTGATTTGCTTCAGATGTACACCCAGATTTTTAGTATGAAAGTACCTGGTTTCAACCAAACGATTAAATAGATTTGCAGTTTTATGGCTTGGCTGCCTTCTGTATGGCTGGAATGCGACCGCAAAATGTTTCTCGTGCATATAGCCAAACCATATACAACATTTCTTCATTCGCAAAATGATTATGACGAGGCATTTCAATAGAAAAATGCAATAATAGATAATCTCACATCAAAAATAATTCGCGTCACCCCCCAGAATAAGAAGCGCATCCGCTTCAGAACCTCGGAGAACAATTTACGGGTAGCTAATATAGACAAGGCCGACTCATACGGTGAAATAATTACCGATAATGGAGGCCTCGTCAAGAGACACCGAATGGAGGCTTTGTACGAAACCCTTATATCCGCATCCGGCAGTCAAAAAAAGTCACCTAATTTTAAGTCATGTTCGCATTCTGGTGAAATAATCTGAGTCTGAGTCACCTACAATAATGACGAAACTCTAGAGTGGCTAAAGAATACGGTTTCAAAACTGAAGGACAAAGCTCGACATGATTCACGTCGACAACCTCCCACAGCTAACAAAAAACACCCTCTGGGTCCCTGGCGAAGCTCTCGCTGTCCTGGGTGACAAATAGGATGTGCTGCGTCGGCTAGATACACAAAAACTACACCTTCGGGTGTAGGAGATGGGAGCCCTAGAAAAACTATCAATAGGGTTGAGATACACGTTTACTTCATTGATAATTGAAATGAAAAAACCTGACCTGGAAAGGAAGAGTGATAAGGGATCAAGTATGGATCCCCCTCCCTAATCTGATGAGCCTCAAAGAGCTGTTGATTCTGTGGAACCATCTCCCAAGATGGCGACCGACAGTCTCTTATCAGAGCTAACAGCAATAAGCGAAGACATAGGCAACGTCAACCCACTTCTAAGTGAGGTCATGGAGATGGCCTATACAGACAAAAACCCGAACTGTAACCGTCGTGGCAGATCTCTTGAGAGCAAATTATGAACAGTAGTGAAGTGATGAAGGTGAAACGTTTTCGTTATTAGGAGAGCTCACTTACTCCAGTTGTTGCTACCAATTGACAATAAGTTACTTCAGAATTTCCATTGACTCGCACCAAAATTTCGTCTTCTTCATTAGGTGTGATTTATTTCAGACGACAACCAAGATTTTTAGTATGGAATTACCCGGTTTCACCCAAATTATGAAATATATTTGCAAAAGTTTTATGGTTTGGTTGCCTTCGGTCTGGCTGCAATGCGACGAACCATATACAGCATGTCTTCATTAAAATGATTGTGACGAGCCATTTCAATAAAAAAATGTAACAATGGATAACCTTCTCACATCAAAGATAATTCACTGACAAGAAACACAATACACCCCCACTTAGTAATGCAAGGTCCATGTTAGAGATTGGGAGAGAGATTTTAGCGTTACTTGTGACCGGCCGCAAAACTAACTGTGTAGTATGGATGTACATGTAAGTGGTATCAGGCCACTGCTAATAAAGAGAGAAATTGGCACTGAATTTAATTAGATCTAGTGGCGGAAAATTTTAAAAGTAGTGGTTGAATATTTATTTTTAGATTCGACAAAATTGTCAGTATTTACAAATGTTTTGCTTATTATTAGAACGTCATAAACGTTTTTACAGTAAACAAATATTCATGTAAAAACTGAATCTAAAAATAAACATTCAACTACTACATTTTGTTACACTATTTTTATTCAAATATGGCGCAAAATTGCAAGGAAAATTAATAAAATGGTTTATAATAAGAAAATTACTAGATCTATCTCTCACTAGGAAAAATTTGGAATTGATCGAAACTCAAAATACGATAGTCTCCTTTATTAAAAGCATTACATAGTTTAAAAATATTTTATAGTAATACATAAATGCAATATACCAATATAACAGTGATTATTATTTTCATGTTATAATTAATTATTCCAAAGAAGTTTTCTAGTTCATTTTGTTTACTAGAAGGAGCAGTTTTCTGGTCAGAATTTAAGGAATCAAATAATTCATCCAAGAACAGTATTAATCTCCCCGTGTCTGCAGCTTCAGTAACCAAGTTAACTTGAGCTTCTAAAAAAATATATGACATAAAATGCTAGAAGACGTAATAGTATTGTATTCAAAAGTTTTTGACTATATTATGTAATAAAATGTAGATGCTTAATGTGTTTTTATCAATGTGTCAATAGAACAGAGATTGTTATCGCACAATACTCCCTAAAAGAGAATGGTTTATATGGCAATAGACAGGTACACATTTTTTTTCTTTTAGTATATAACTACATCACTCTTTGATTTTAAAAGATTTATCATCACCTTGTGAAAGCACAATTATAATACACTATTTAGACTATAGTGCTTCAATATACAACGATGTCTACTTGAACTTGAGAGATATTTTTCAAATGTTGAACAGTTATACCATTACTTCAATAATTAATAAACAGTATGAAAAATACTTACTCCACTGAAGAAAATTTTCAGCATCAAACTCCCAACTTGGTGACTGAATACTTGGGTACAGTTCTCTTCTTCATTTTTTTCTATTTTGCCTTTGATTACATGCTGATCTGTCAATTAGGGACAAATACGAAGAGGCCCTGCAATATCCTAATTATAAAACTGCGCAAAGTGTTCCCATTTGGCAATTCCTTTTTCTTCCTAATTTTTGTATAGCGTTTGGAAATGTCAATCTCTATTCAGCAAGTTATTTCTAATGCCTTTAAATATATGAGATACATCAAATAAAGGCACAATCCCTTTATTAGAAGCAAAAACCCCAAAATATCTATATTCTGTTCCTTCTCGTGTTAAAACTTCTTTAGAGTCTTTAATCAATGATCTGATTGCTGCTGCATTCGGTCCATTTTGATCACGTACAGTAGCAACTGGGTAGAAACCATTTAATTACTAGGCATCCCCCATGATCGGGTGCCAACACCACTGTGTTGGAGAACAAAGAGACCTTCAATAGCTGGGGCCAATAAAAGTCGCTGGCTCTTTAAAGACTTCATTAACATAGCAAAGTATGCTCATCACGAACAATAAAAAATGTACTAAAAAACAAATACTTAATACATGTAACTTAAAATACATGTAAATGCCATTGCAACAACCGGCATACGGAGACACTTCGTTCTGACGCACCGATGACATTTCTCACTTCTGTCATCGAACTTATTATCTATAGAGCTAATGTAGATTACTTATAATTTAATTTTCATTATTTCATTTGACGTTTCCTTTGAGACAACCCTGTTGGGAGTTGGACCCTTTAGGCCCAAATCCCAACATACTCCCCCGCCGGAGATCATAAGATTGAAGTACCAAGTTTGAGGAGCGCAATAAGGAGAGGATCATCCAGAGTGATAAAGCAATGGTTCAACTTAGAAATGAATGCAATTCATATTGGAGAGATAATAAAGAAAAAACATAATAGAACTATACTATGTACAAGTATAACGTGAAAGGAACATTGAGAAACTGAGTGTCTTCATGAGCGGGGAGAAGAATCAGCTTAACAATGGACCTAGAATAGATTCCTGTCGAGGTTCTTACTTGGACAGTCCTTACTTTTCCATCAGGACCAGGCAACAACTTCATAATACGGGCCAATGGCCATTTTTAGGGAGAAGTTTCCTCATCTTTGACAAGGACCATATCTCCAACAGTTAAGTTTGGATGAGGGACAAGCCATTTAGGCCCATTTTGGAGACGGTTTAAATAGTCTTTGGGCCATCGTTTCCAAAAACACTGTTGGATTTTGGTACATTGTTGCCAAAATTTCAACCTATATTCAGGTATGTGAACACAGTCTTGGTCAGGAAGAGCGACTAAAGGAGTTCCTATTAAAAAATGACCGGGAGTCAATGGCTGCAGGTCATGAGAATCTGATGATAATGGCAAAAGTGGTCTTGAATTCATTATTGCTTCTATTTAAACTAGTATAGTAGCAAACTGCTAAAAAACGTAATGTGACCATTGTAACATACAGGTGATATGAAACTTCACACTCTTAATGGCAGCCTCCCATATTCCACCCCAGTGTGGTGATCTGGGGGGTATGTATTTCCAGGTGATGGCTGTTGAAGTTGAATAGTCAAAAATGGGTGAATTAGGAGTATTAAGGAGCTTGTAGAGTTCTCCGAGCTGGTTGTGTGCCCCAACCAAGTTGTGGTATTATCACTAAAAACTGTAATTGGAACTCCTCTGTGGCTCACGAAACGTTTGAGGCATGCAATAAATGCCTCCGCTGATAAATCCGACACCAATTCGAGGTGAACTGCCTTAGATCCAAGGCAGACAAAAAGAGCCATATAACATTTTGTTACTGGTGCTTTTTTAAGAGTTGACGATTTAATGAGGAATGGCCCTCCGAAATCCACTCCTACGTGCCAAAATGGTCTCGAGGGAGTAACTCGTTCTGTGGGTAAATCAGCCATCATTTGCTGGGATGTAATTGCGTTAAGTCGGGTACAAATAACGCACTTGTGAATGACTCGCTTCACCTCTCGTATTTCTTTAATTGGCCAGAATTTAGTGCGTACATTGCTGAGCACATTTTGAGGACCACTATGGCCAAGACGAATATGTTCGTGCCTCAGTAACAAAGTCATACACTGAGACTTGGGTGGCAATAAAATAGGGTGTTATTGGTCAATAGGTATATCGGCATTGGACAGACGACCACCTACTCTAATAATGGAGTCTGGGTCTAGGAAAACATTTAAAGACAAAAGATGTTTGTCTTGGAGTTGTTTGTTTCCTTTGAGCAATCGGATAACATGTGGGAATGGTGAGCATTGAACCTGAATAATAAGAAATTTACGAGAATCGAATAGTTCAGCTGGAGTCAGGGGACCAATTCGTTTATCAGGGCTTCTAACGTTACGAACAAATCTAAGTATATAAGCCATGGAACGTAGCATTTTAGTATATGATGAAAATTTTGACATAAAGTCTAGCCAAGTATTAGTGGGTGCGTGTTTAGAGATCAGAACTGTTTTTATCTCTTCTGGTAATTGCGATACTTGTTCAAATGAATCGTATATGACAGTATCTGAGGAAGTGGTACTTAAGAAAGGAGGGCCTTTGAACCACAAGGATGAATCATTTGTGAGGGACATACCACGAGAAAGCAAATGTGCAGGGTTCAATTTAGATTTGATATGCCTCCAAGAAGCTTCTGAGGTAAGGGCTTGAATTTGTTTAACTCTGTTACTAACGTAGATTGTCCATTTCTCAGGAGGAGAACTTATCCCTGACAATGCTACTTGAGAATCTGACCATAATACATATGCAGAGATTTGAAGATGATTTTTAAAAATTATTGAAATTCTTGAAAACAGTTTTGCTAAAAGAACCATGCCATTTAGTTCTAATTTTGGGATAGTGAGGGGTTTGCTTAATGGGGAGACTTTGGACTTAGCAGCCACTAAATGAGAAGTAGCAATATTATCAGTGTAGATAGTTCGCAGATAGACACAACCACCATAAGCCTTACCACTAGCATCACCAAAGCCATGAATTTCAAAGAATAAAACTTCTTCATTTACTCCAATGCACCTGGGAATGGAGATGTTTTCCAATAAAATTATGTTATTGAGGAAGTTTATCCAATCGTTCTTAATCTGAGGACTCTCAATAGGGGTATCCCACTGTAATCCTATCTGCCATAGGTTTTGCATGATTATCTTGCCTTGCACGAGTATCGGGTTTACCAGATCCAAGGGGTTATAGCATTGGGATATTATTGACAAAATCACTCGTTTTGTTAGAATACCTTTGTCCAAAGAGGAGGGAGTGTGAATTTTAAATGTATCAGAATTAGGATCCCACGTAATACCTAAAACTGTACATGGGTTGTCTTTTGAGTATAGCTTTTTGCACGAGGAATCATCAGAGTATAATGTTTTAGAAATTGTATTGGAATTAGTACGGAATTTATGTAAATTAAGTCCAGAGGACCCAAGAGTTTGCCTTAAGTCAAAATACAATTGTTCCAATTCTGCTATTGAGTGAGCACCTGTCAATATGTCATCTACATATATCTGATTTAAGAGAGCATCTTGTACATTGGGTAAATGAGAATTCTGTAGTGCTATTTCTTTTAAAACTCTGGCCAAAGGAGACAGTGGTAAGCTCTAAACAAATGAAAGGATCATGAGGAGAGTCCCTCCAAAGGACATTCTCCAAAAAATGAAATTTCGGGTGCATGCATACTTGTCTATACATCTTTTCGATGTCAGCGGTCAGAGCATAAGGATAAGTCCGAAATCTTGTTGATATATCGAACAGTTCGGGTTGAACTCTAGGCTCTGTCAAAGTTATATCATTTAAAGAAAGGGAACTCGAATTTTTCGAAGAAAAATCAAATACAATCCGGACCTTTGTACTGGCGCTATGGGTCTTTACTATACTGAGATGAGGGACAAAGTATTTATGTTCCAACAAAGGGGAGAGAAGAGACAATGGTATCAATTTAGCATGTCCTAATCTAAGGCATAAGAAATGAAGACCTAAGGGCGAGAACAGGAGTCACGGATGTTATCTATCAGGTGGCAAAACTCAAATGAAACTGGGCTGGGCATGTGGCCCGCATGACAGATGGACGATGGACAAAAAGGCTGCTCGAGTGGAGACCATGGACTGACAAAAGAAACAAGGGAAGACCTCCCACGCGATGGACGGACGATATTAGAAGAATGACTACAAACTGGATGCAGAGCGCTCAAGACAGAGGACAGTGGGCAGAAATGAGGGAGGCCTATATCCTGCAGTGGATGCGACAGTCTGATTGATGATGATGATGATGATGATGAATCTAAGGTATTCATCTAAAATGTTTTTTTATTCAGTTTTCAACTCAGGATTCCTTTCAAATTTCCTTTCAAGGGACGAAAATCTATTCCTAGCAGAAATAAATGAGTCACCTAGCAGACAGTGAGCTTGAGGAGAAATCAATGGTAAATGGACTTGAAACCTTCCATTAGGAAGGATTTCAGTGGAGGAAACAAATATTTTTTCGGCTCTTGCATCTTCATCTGTTACAACAGGTCTAGAGAACATTTTTGAAACTTTGATTTTCAAGAAGAAGATGAATTGGATGTTGTTGCAGTACCATCCACAAGTAACAGACGGAAGCGAAAATCTGAGCACTATTTAGAAAAAAAAAAAGGACAACCCCACAAAATCTGAAAATATTGTGTCGGTTGTTATAAAAAAAATTGAGGGTGTGATTCCAAAAAACCATGTCAAAAAAGTTATAAAGTTTTGCACTGACTGTATTGAAAATCCGCATATTTGCCTAGATTGTTTCAATAGTTTTCATAAATAAAAAAAATAGATGAATTGGATGATGTTGCAGTACCATCCACAAGTAACAGACGGAAGTGAAAATCTGAGCACTCTTTAGAAAAAAAAGAAGGACAATCCCACAAAATCCGAAAATATTGTGTCGGTTGTTATAAAAAAAAATTGAGGGTGTGATTCCAAAAAAACATGTTAAAAAAGTTATAACGTTTAGCACTGACTGTCTTGAAAATCCGCATATTTGCCTAGACTGTTTCAATAGTTTTCATAAATAAAAAATTTTCTGAAATCTCATCTAGCTTAGTTTCAGTTACATCAGGATTCATGGCGATGTGAAAGGAGTGAAGTGCCAAATTAACATCAGCATGGAGAGTCATGTAATGATGAGGTGAAGTACCTGAAATTATCCACCCCAGATGAGTATGAATCAATGTAGGAAGCCCATTTCCTAGATGTTTCATGTCTGATTTCAATAGATGGTAATAAATGTCGGCACCTAAAAGGATCCCAATTTCTGATGGGGTGTCAAAGGTGTCGTCGGCTAGTTCTTGGCTAATATGGTGGGGAATGTTCAATAAGTTTTTATTAATAGAGATTTGAGGTAGGTTCTGAGTAATCTGATCAACCACAGCGCAAGAAATTGTAAATTTCATTGAAGGGTCATGAATGGAGTGAAACTCTATCTCAGTCATTTTATTTATGGCGGTTTGACCATTAAAAATGACTGAAATTTGAAGTGAACGAGAAACAAATTTACAGTTTAAAGCTTCCGCTGTCTTAAGAGTAACAAAAGAGCATTGGCTTTCGATCTCCAGAAGACCTTTGACCACCATAGGGGGACCCTGAGAGGGGAAAGTTAACAATTTTGCAGTTTCCAATAACACTTGAGAAGTGCAAGCCTGAGTAGCTGAGAGAGAGGTTGCGTTTACCACTGAACCTTGAGCACGAGAGGAACTAGAAAATCTATTTTGTGATTGTGACCTTAGAGAATCATCTCCACGAGTACTGACTGGAGTAGCAGAATTTAATTGAGAGTGTTACCTTACAGAATCAGTACGTTGAGAGAAAGATTGTGACCTTAGAGAATTACCACTTTGTGGGTGCGAGGGGGTTGAGAACGTTCCATGTGTTGGGCTGAGCAATGAGTTTACTGATACATTGCGCGGAGTAGATAAATGTAATAAAGAATGATGTTTTCCATTACAAATATCACACACTTTGGATGACCCACACCCATTCAAGGAGTGTCTTGTACCTAAACAATTATAACAAAGTTTGTTAACTTTAACAAAATTCAATCTGTCTGAGACAGACATATGAACAAATTTTTGACATGAATAAATGCGATGATTCGTATCATTGCAACAAGCACAGTGCATAGCTATATATGATGAGCCCTTATTTACAACATTGTGATTATTACTACTGGAAGAAGATTCATTAGTTCTATGAGTTTCGTGAATTGCTGCATTTGAAATGGAGAGTAATGTGACTTTTGATTTATTTGAATTGAAATTATTTTTAAAATGTGTCCACTAGACTTCCGGCACTAGAAAGATTTTCTAAAATTGTACATTTACTATTTAAAAATTCAAAAAATGTCTTAGTATCCATTAAGTTATTTGAATTTATTTGCTCTTCAAAAGCCTTTTTAGTGGCGAAATCTAGTTTATTTCCCAAAATGTATGCAATCAAATGATCAAATATTTGTTCTTTGGAAAAATTCAAAGTCAATAGTGAGTCTAAAGCTGCTTTACTATTAGCGGAGAACTGTCTCAGTATGTCGGCATTACATTTTTGAATGGCAGCTATATCCAAAATTTGTTTAAAATAAGAGTTGACCAACTGCTTGTTATTACTATAACGCTTATGTAACACATCTAGTGCAATAGAGAAATTTTGCTCAGTAACGGCAATATTATTTATTAATCTGAGAGGCTCACCTCTAATATGAGCTTTGAGGTAGAAGAATTTCTCAGTGTTAGACTGTAAATTAGTATTATTCATGATAAGAGCTGTGAAAAGATCAATGAATGACTGATATTCAGTAGGAATTCCTGTAAAAATTTTAATGTTTATGTGAGGCAGTTGTATTTTGTTTTGGGTTACTGGTTGAGAATTCAATTATTTATTGAGGCAAGTTAAATGGTTTTGAAGTTCGGAAAGCACAGCAAAATAATAATTGTCCTCTACAACATCTCAATCCTCTGTATCTGGAGGGTTCAGAGTCAAAGCATCTAATTCATCCTGAACTTCACTATCTTTTTAAAAATGAGCAGTTAGTGAGTTTATTTTAAACTCTAACTTAGCTTTATCTACAATATTATCTTTGTTGTTT
This sequence comes from Galeruca laticollis, assembly GCA_963921935.1. Taxonomy (NCBI): domain Eukaryota; kingdom Metazoa; phylum Arthropoda; class Insecta; order Coleoptera; family Chrysomelidae; genus Galeruca; species Galeruca laticollis. The sequence continues at coordinate 181,813,496 of OY998176.1, forward strand.
GTATACCAGTTGGCAATCCGTGTAATCTGGGCTTTACTGATGGTTCGAGTTTTAATTAAGTCTGCCATTTTAATTCAGTCTCAGAAATTCTTCCACAAAATACAAATTCTTGTGATAATATATCAACAAATTTGATCAGAATAGATGAGGGACTGTAATCATTATTTAAATAATACTAAGAGTAAGTTGTAGACAACAGTATTTACAGAGATGTTGCATATAAGAAATACATCTCAATTTATTCGACAAGATACTATGAATAACTTGTCAACGTTTTTGTATTACTTCTAGGTATATGGTTTGTGAAATAGGTATCTCGTTTTTTGTGAACAGAATGAATACACTGACCTGTTCGTTCAGTCCTGAACTACTTTTTTACTCACACCAAGCACATGTTCTTTCAGTAATGGTTTGGAATATGTAAAGTTTTTCTGAGATATTTACACAATGTCTATTATTATTCTGTTCCTCCAAAATCCGATTCGAACTGGTCCAAATTATGGGTAGAAACCATTTAATTACTAGGCATCCCCCCTGATCGGGTGCCAACAACACTGTGTTGGACAACAAAGAGACCTTCAATAGCTGGGGCCAATAAAAGTCGCTGGCTCTTTAAGGACTTTATTAACATAGCAAAGTATGCTCATCACGAACAATAAAAAATGTACTAAAAAACAAATACTTGATACATGTAGGGGAAGTTGGGGCAAAGTGGCCCCTCGGGGCAAAGTGATTTTATATGATATTTCCAACATGGTTACGACATCTATAGGTATCTTCGCGTATATCATTCCCCTTACGTATGTACAGCTAACTTAGTCTGCATTTAACCACGGTCGAGACTGCACGCAATTTTTTCGTGAAGTGAACAGTTTTAAACCACGTGCTTGTAATATTCATTGGTAAGTAAAGTAGCAGTTTAGCTGAAAATACAAATTGTTTGTTCGGTATCATATAAGGTTAGAATGACATTTTATATATATCTGAGACGTACATATAAGCAATCAAACCAAACAAGCTAATTTTTTATTACTTTTAAAATACTGCTTCGATACGTATTGGGGCAAAGTGGATTTCCTATTATGGGGCAAAGTGGTCCACTTTGCCCCTATAGAAAAATGAAGTTAATTTTTTTTTCAGAATAAATTTCCATAATGGTGCGTAAATATATACGGAAAACTCAGTAACAATCTTAGTCGGAAGACAGTATGATAACAGCTATACAGGATGTCAGAAACAATATACTTAGTGCAAAAAAGGCAGCAAGTCAGTACCAAGTCCCTTTGACAACCCTTCGAAGACGAGTCAAATCGAACAAGGACCCTGAAGCAGCTTCAAGAAAATATCTAGGGCGATGTAGACCTGTTTTTTCGGCAAAGCAAGAAAAGGAACTTGCGGATTTCATCATAGAAATGGAAAGTAGGCTTTTCGGCCTCGGCACGCGGGAACTGAGACACCTTGCATTCCAGTTTGCAGAAAAAAATAAGATTGCTCATAATTTTAATGCCATCAAAGGTCTTGCAGGGCTTGATTGGATTTATGGGTTTTTAACCAGAAACACAAATATTTCTCTAAGACTGCCAGAATATACGTCAGCTGCTAGGGCCTCGTCTTTCAATAAATTTAATGTAAGTTCATTCTTTAAGCTTCTGATAGAATCGTTCGAGAAACATAAATATCCACCCAGCAGAATTTTTAATTGCGACGAAACAGGTGTGTCTACGGTACCAAATAGGCCCTCCAGAATATTCTCCAGTAAAGGAAAAAAACAGGTGGGTTGTGTTAGTTCCGCGGAAAGAGGTACCTTAACTACTATTATCGAAATGAAACCAAATTTTGTATTTTGGTACAAGAATTTATTATAAGCAGAGCGCTTTCGGTTTAATGATAAACCATAATCAGTGCCCCATGGTCAGGGTGTACTCCAAATCCTCACAAATTAAAAGATACATAAAGCGAATTAAAATATAGTGCTTGAAACACAGTCACTATTTAATTAAAATAACAATAAAAAGCACACACAACCCATTGTACAATGAATGAATCCCTAAAATAGGGGATAAAATATAACTCAAAACATTATGTGTGAGTCAGCTGTTTGACATTTTTAACTACTGCAGAAATTTGTTTCAATGCCGTTGGATTCTATATTCCTCCACTAGTAATTTTCCCGCGAGTAAGAAAATGCCCAGCCCTTGAGCACGGGCGTCCCCCGGAATCGTTCGTTGAATATCACCCGAGTGGGTGGATGCAGAGTGAGATTTTTTTTTGATGTTTGATTTGATCACTTCCGGTGTTACTGATTCTTGATGGTCATGCAACGCACACTAAGAATTTAACGTTAGTTGAAAAGGCAAGGGCAAATCATGTGAACATAATTGTAATACCTCCACATACATCCCACCGGCTACAGCCATTAGATGTTGCCTTCATGTTTCCGCTCAATACGTGCTATGAACAAGAAACGAAGAAATGGTTACTGAATAATCCTGGGAAAGTGATAACATTATATCAAGTCGGAGAACTGTTTGGTAACGCATTTAAACGGGCCGCAACTGCACAAAATGCTATTAATGGCTTCAAAGCCACTGGAATTTATCCATATAATCCGGATGTATTTCCAGAGGAACTATTCAAACCGGCAGAGACTACTTACAGACTACCAGAGGATGAGCGTCCAAACACTCCGCAATCAGTTCTACCTGAGAATAGATTTAATGAAATAAATCAGTCTCCACAACCAGGGCCCTCTAGAGTTAGATCCCCGTCTCCTATAGTCCATTCAGTACTAAAAAATTCACAAGCTGTAGATCCTATTTCAAAAGAAATCTCTGGGAATCCTATATTATTCACCGCAAGACATATTACCCTTACCCAAAGTGAGTGATGTAGGAGCGCCCAAAAGAAAATTAAAAAGGGGGAAACCATGGTGCTAACATCAACCCTTAATTATGAAGAGTCAAAAGTTGCAAAAGAAATTAAAATATCAAAAGACGTAAAGGAAGCGGTTAAAAAAATTGGTGAAGAACAAGAAAACAAAGATACAAAAGGGAACAAACACGGATGAAGATACGTCGTCAGACGGTTCAATTCTGGTTGAGTTGGTAAATTCAAGTGATTCAGATAGCGATCTAGAATTTTATCCTAAGACAAAGGGTTTCGATATAGAAGAGGTTACCATCAAAAACCTAAATAATGATGAATTCATATTAACAGAATTAACATCTGACAAATTGACAAAAAAAAAGTTTCTTGCCCAAATAGTTAGCATTGAAAAAACCTCTGAACCTAAGATTATTGTTTCTTTTTTGCGGCAATATAGACAATCGATAGATATTGTTGTTTTCCCTGAAGTGAAAGACATTAGCGAAGTTGTTATTAACGAAATTTTAGGAAAAGTTAAAGTAGAAATTTTGAGGCACGGAAAAATTAAAGTTTGTTAATAACCTTTTAAAATTTTTATTAGGAATATCTTTGTTTATGTCAGTTGTTCCATTCTTTTTTTATAGAGGAAATGTTTATTTTTCTTTCATTTCACTAATAAGTGGTGCTTCATAGTAAAAAGCCTACTATCTTTTAAGGTTTTCTTTGATACATAATGCTTAAAATTGTTAAAATGTCATTTTCGCTGTTTTCATCACAACAATGAAGTGTTATTTGTTTTTGTAATAAACTCTTATGTACGAAAAGTGTTCTCTTTTATCTGGTAATTACTTTCCACTTTGCTCCGATATACGTATCCTCTTTGCCCCATATATTGGGCAAAGCGGATATTTTGCATTAACTCACTTTTTCCTCTATCAATTCATAGTTCTGGTCTAGAATCACTGGATATGTCGGGAAACAACAGCTAAATCATGGAAGAAGAGACTCCATGCATCCAAAATACTCTCTCACTTACTAAAAAAATATTTATAGGAAGGCTTTGTTAAGGTGACCACTTTGGCTCAAACTTCCCCTAACTTAAAATACATGTAAATGCCATTGCAACAACCGGCATACGGACACTTCGTTCTGACGCACCGATGACATTTCTCACTTCTGTCATCGAACTTATTATCTATAGAGCTAATGTAGATAACTTTCAATTTAATTTTCATTATTTCATTTGACGTTTCCTTCGAGACAACCCTGTTGGTAGTTGGACCCTTTAGGCCCAAATCCCAACAGCAACTACATTTAATCCAATTGCCTGTAGTTCTGTGATAATATTCTTATAAAAAGTTTCAATTTCATGCTCGTTGTTGCCCCACTATTGAAGGTATAACAAATTGATTGTTTCCATTGGCGGTATACTCTTTCCACCATAAATACATTGATGTTATCAGCCAAATTAGGATACCTGAAGGAATATATTAATTTTATAAAGCGTACCTACCTGCAGTATATGTACACATTAGTCTTTTATTGAGCTTTTTAGTATATTTTAGCTGATAATATATGCTAATTGTATATTCTTAGAGTAATATTTATTATTTCCACCTGTCTGTCAATAACAAAAACAGATTTATCACTATGCCTACGTTTCGGATTTATTTGAATCCTTTATCAAGGCTACAAAGATATACATGCATCTGGTGATTATGAATATTAAATAATCAATAAGAATTTTAAGACTTTTGAAAACTTTAAAAGACTTTTAAAAGCTTTAAAATACGTTTGAAAACTTTTAAAGCCTCTAAAATACTTTAAAAGAATTTTGAAGACTTTAAAATACTTTTAAAAACTTTAATAACCTCAAAAAACGCCTGCTCATGTAAAAATTTTAAATCTAAAAATTCAAAAATATCAAAAACATCCCTCAAAAATGTCTACTAAACATCATTAAATAAAATCCAAGTTACTGACAATTCAAAACTCCTTAATGTGTCACTCTCACCTAGTGAGGTATTTTCACTATTGAGCATAAATAATTTCCTTGTCAAATTCAAAATAAACGATAATTATGAAAAAATTTTAGAAGGTTCTGGCACGTCATGTAAAACAATAATGCAATGTAAAATTTCTTCCTCTATGATGGACAAATTACCGAGAGACTATAAATCAAACCTTATTTACAAAATAAATTGTTTTGATGATGTTTGAAAAAAATTTGCATTGCATTGTTTTACATGACGTGTCAGAACTTTCTATAAATATTTCATCATTCTCGTTATTTTGAATTTGACAATGAAATGACAAATTATTTATGCTCAACAGAGAAAATACCTCACTAGGTAAGAGTGACACATTAAGGAATTTTAAATTGTCAGCAACTTGCATTTTATTTAATGATGTTCAATAGACATTTTTGGGGTATGTTTTTGGTATTTTTGAATGTTTTTTGATATTTTTGAATTTTTAGATTTAAAATTTTAACATGAGCAGGAGTTTTTAATGTTTTTGAAGTTATTAAAGTTTTTTAAGGTTTTTTAAAGTCTTTAAAGGTTTTTAAGAGTTTTTAAAAGTTTTAAAGGCTTTTAAAAGTTTTTAAATGCTTTTAAAAGTTTTTAAAAGCTTTTAAAGTGTTTAAAAGTTTTCAAAAGTGTTTTAAAGTTTTTGAAAGCCTTTCAAAGTTTTTTAAAGTCTTTTAAAATTTTTATTGATTATTTAATATTTAACATCACCAGATGCATGTATATCTTTGTAGTCTTGATCAAGGATTCAAATAAATCCGGCAAAGTGAAAAATCTGTTTTTGTTATTATCCTACAGAACCAATAAATAGTCATAAAATAAATATTGGACTTTTGTTTATATTTAACATTTGCAGCATAAATTTGATGTCGTGTCTTTGACAATCCTGTATGACATCCAAAGTGATATGGATTGAAAGGTTATCACTTATTAAAATTGTATTGCCTTATTTATGCCTAAAATATGGCAGGAGTATTTGGCGGAACCACTCTACGAAAGCCGTGTACTCAAACCAACCGCTTTTGCTAATACTACGGAGACTACCAGGAGGCCCATCTTGTTCCCACTCTTCATATCTGTGCTTTGCTTTGTACATCACAAACGGGGGTAATAGTTCAGCAGAACCAGAAGCATCCATCATTACAGTAATGTTGGCTTTTGAGGAGTCAATGATCGGTCTCAGTGTTTGGATCCACGTTTGCAGACGACTTTAGGTTCTCCGGGATCATCACTGAAATTTGTCTCATCGCAGTGGGACGATGTTTTGAGCTGGAACCCCTTCAATTGATTTTTGTAGCTCCAAAAAATATTCATTGATTGTCGCATCAGTAACGTCAGCCCTACTTTGCTTGATATTTTGAGTTAATCTGGTAGTGAGAACTTTATGTCGAGAAAGAAATGTTTTAGCCCAGGTAGATGCGGTTAGATTATTTTTCCATTGCTTTACTGTCCTTCCTTGTCTCATTAAATATTGTTCCACTATATCTGACGAATATCAAATTCCGTAAGCGAAAACCCCCATTCTGCTGATACTAAAACAGCTTCAACAAATTGGTCTTCTTCTTCTTGGGATAATATCGTCTGTCCTCCATGTGTCTTTGTGTGAGAGCCTTTAATTTTATCGTGGATGGTGGATTTCGGAATAGAATAGCCGTCAGACGCCTGCCTTACAGACATGCGACCACTTTTCACATCCCTAACTACCCTTTGCAATTTTTCTGGGTCATAATTCCATGTTATTTCGGTCACCCAGAGTTCGTTTATATACCTGCTCCATTGTCCGAAGTCACCCAGAATTTGATAACTTTTTAGGTTATAGCTCTGTAACTAAAAAAACGACAGATATTTTTTTGTTTTAATTTGGTACAAATATTCTTTAAACATCATTATGCAATAAAACATACACTAAAAGTTAGGATAATAACAGAAAAAAATCGCACAGTGATTACTTTTTCGATATTTCAAAAACCGTTTGATCAATATAACGGTCACAAAATGATAAATACATCAGAAATACTTACGTGCTGCGGCAACAGCTCCCACAGTACTGACGGTTATACTAACCACAGATAACCCACAGAATACTAACAGGTAAAATTTTTCCTCAGACAGACCCTGGTTTTACGAACCTAGTTGCCGATTGTAGGCTAAAACGTACGAGCGCTACCTGCTGTCCGAAGTCACCCGCGATGTCCGAAGTCACCTCATTTTACGGTAATTATTAAATTCCAAAAAATAAATTCATATATCATTTTTTGTAATGAAATAATTATAATAAACGATTTTGAGACAAATAATTTAGGTAAAAAATAGTATAGCAGCACACATATAAATTTTATATTAACCTGCATATAATATATAAAAACAAACTAATAAATATATATGTTTTCCTTCAAATTTTCTAACTCTATATAATGCTTAATACTATTTAAAGTATTAATCGGTTTTATAGTAGGTAGATTTTCAAGTGGAGAATGGTTGAATTAAATTGTGGGCCTCCATCACACACAACTGTCAGTGGAGCGCCATGTCTTGCAAATAGAGTTTTCAAAATCTCAATTATACGGCAACTGTTAGTTATTTGGTTTAGTTTTTCAATTCCAACAAATTTAAAGTAAACCAATAAATATTTTACTCCCCGTAGCTCAAAGATATCACAACCAACTTTGTTCCAAGGCAATTTACGTATTTCCTGGACATAAGAGGTTTAGATTGTTGAGATTTAGAATATTTATTACATAAGTGACATTCCGAAATTTTCATGGTTGCCCAAAAAATTGAGTTCCTGGCTAATTTAAAATATTTACTTGTGCCTTAATGATTAAAGTGTACCCTATCTAGTATTTCTTTTTGTAAGTCTTTTGGAACGACTATATGACATTTCCTTAAAAAAGTAGATATTTTAATATTGTAAGTTCGCTTCTATATTTCCAGAATATTTTAATATTTTATCGAATCTTTTTAAAATCTTTAGGCCATCCTTTTAAAATTATATATTCTAATGATTGCAAGGTAGAGTCTTCTGCTGTTTTTATTTTAAATTCATTTAGTTTATTTTCTGTTGCGTTTTTTTCTGCTATGATACTGCAAACATGCAACTCTACTTTTTCATCCAGGCTACTATCAGTCTCATCTTTACAATAAGCACGTAATAGAGAGTATTCCGTTATCAATTGCTTGCCCGGTTTGAATTTAACTATGAAATCATATTTCTGACGTTGTAAGAGCATGCGTTGAAGTCGACCAGGACATTTATCGAATGGTTTTTTAAATATTGATATCAAAGTTAAGTGATCTGTTTCGACAATCACCCTTTTAGCAAAAACGTAATCGTGAAACCTAGACGGGCCAAAAGTGATGGCTAGCAGTTCCTATTCGATCTGTCTGCATTTCTGTTAATGCTCTAGATGCATAGGCACATGATAAATTGTTCTGCAATATACAAGCCCCTAGCTCTGACAGAGCTGTCTACCGAAAATACAGTCTCTGCATTTACATCATAAAATTGTAAGTCTGGTTTATTAGTTAAAGCATTTTTCAATTTTTCAAAGGATCCTTCCTGCTCTACTTTCCATTTAAATTGCGCATCTTTTTTAAGAAGACTTTTAGTGGTTGTGTTGTAATTGAAACATTCTTTATAAATTTGTTTACATATGTTAGTATACCCAGGAGACGCTGAACATCTTGCCTAGTTTCCGGCTTGGGCATATTTTTTATTGCCACGACTTTTATCATTTGAGGGTACAAACCCTTCGCCTGAAATTATATGGCCTAAGTATTTAACTTGACTCTGCCCAAATGTACATTTATTAAATTTAAATGTTACATTATTTGCTCTCGCTATTTCAAAAATATTTTTCAATCTCTCATCATGTTCTTTTTTATGTGAGCCGCCACACATAAAACAGTTTTTGATAAATTTAGTTGCATACCCGTTTACTGTTTGCTGATGTCTTTTTAACTTCAAGTATTTCACTTTCTTCATTATTGGGTACTCTACTTCCCATCAATTCACTTCGAACTTCGAAGATTCTATGACCCTACAGAGTTCTTTTCATTTTCGCAATTATTGTTATTTTTGACACTGTCACTTTCAATTTGACAAATACAAGCCAGTTTCCCACCAACCAATGTAAGATTGATTTTGTATATCTTCATTTTTAATGACTTAAAAGTTAATATACTAGGATATTTTATAATATTTATCGTCATTAAAGGCGATATGTTGGAATGTATTGTAATTTAATATATTTTGTACTATTTTGTTCTATTTTGTTTATGTAAAACAGTCTTGTAGTTCGGGATTGCAGACACTCCATGCGCGGGTCAGTTGCGCAGAAACGTTGTGACACATACCATAGAGAAAGTAATAAAAGAGTGTTCGTTCCCCCACATACAGCGGGCATCGCGTCGATCTGAGCGCACCCCTCGCGGGGTGCAGAATTAATTCTTACAGGCGGGATATTTAAATTTGGTCGTTTGAATTATGGGTAGGTAAATTTTACAATTTGTCTTAAAATTGTTTATTATATAATTATTTCATTCCACAAAATAAAATTATATTTATTTTTTGGAATGAAATAATTATAATAAACAGTTCTGAGACAAATAGTTTAGATAAATAAGAAAACAGCAAACATTTAAATTTTTTATTAACCGGCACATAATATAAAAAAAAGTATTAATCACAATTAGATATTTCTATTAAAATTACATTACATTATATTTAAGAAAATTAATCCAATATCACATCAAATTGCACATTAAGTTATTTTAATATTCTCCATATCCAAGACAGGAACAGGTCTGAAACAAAAAATAAATTAAAAGTAGTACGTTTTAAGTTAAAAAAAATGTTGTTGTTTGTTAGTCATATTACCATCATTATATTTTTTAATTAATAAGGGAACAAACTTTTATGAGTTGAGAAAATACGTATGATTTATGTTCTAGACAGGTGAATCAATCAAAATTTAGATGAACTTTTGCAGTGGTATTTTTTTTCAGTAATATTTCCTACATAAACTTAAAGTGGTAAAATATGATAACAAAGTCATGCAGTATTGAAAGAAATTTAACGGCTTCCCTGTACATAAATCAGACGTATTTTATCATCATTTTCTCTTTGAAGAATGTGAAACTATGGTGAACATTAAAACATCTGTCTGCAAATTACTTAGCCTTACATTCTTCGCACGTAAAAGTTGTATGAGACCAGAAACATAGCTTACTGCTTGAGTGTCAACATTTGAATTATGTTATGTATCTAAAAACGGAAATTCAATTTTTTCCAATTCATTAATAGTTTTAGGAGTGAATGGTTTTGGTTAATTATGAAAATTTTAAAAAGTTTTAAGTTATCTAATAAATAACATCATCTGCTTCACAATTTGTGTTGTAGTTCTCGTCTATCAATGTCACGAAAAATAAGGTTTCTTTTTACAGAAAATACTGTACTTTAAAAATATTGGATATTATTACCATGTGGTGATGTATGATGTAAGTATTGAGAAGGTGAAGCAAAATAAGTTAGTTTGCACACTTTTGAATGTTAATTTCCATCATGTAAATATAATTGTACATCCTCTTAAAGGGTTATTTCAATGTTTTTTTAATGATATCATTGTAACAAAGACGTAACTTCATACATTGTTTCGTTTTTATCAGCTGGATGTTTTTTGACACCTGTTTTTGGATCTTTTTTATGACGACAGCTTTGATAATGGCCTAAATGCCGAAAGCGCTTAGCTGCATATTAATAAACATATACACACTGAGTACTCGTCATTTTCATTCACTCAATATAAGTTAATATACTAAGATATTTTATAATATTTATCCACATTAAAGGCAATATGTTGAAATTAATTGTCATTTATAATATTTTAAATTGTTTTGTTCTATTTTGTTTATGTAAAACAGTCTTGTAATTCGCGCGCCTGCAGAAACTCCATGCGCGAGCGGCGGCGCAGAAAAGTTGTGCCCCTTGTCGCCTATGCATCAAACCATGACATAATATGTCAATGCATCAAACTGTCTCTTATATTATTTGTCTATGACACATACCGCCTATACATTGAACCGTCTCTTATTCGATTTGTCTATGGCACACTGTTCATAAATGAAATATTATTTAATATTCCCTTCTGAATCTTGAATTGCTTTTTTGCCGAAAACGGGTGAAATTATCGTGTTTAAACAAAAGTACCAATCTTACGGAAAAAAATGTTAAAGTCATATTTTTTTAATTGAAATCGCTAAAATGTTTCGTCAAAAAGGAAGGACTTAATTGCATCCTCAGGAATCATTCACGAGACGAACCCTGTAACAGAATGCGAAATAATACATAAAATAATATTCCTTGACCAAAACTATGCTACCTGGGCTCACATATTAGTAACAAGGGTTCAAGTGAAAGTGGTATCTGAAGGAGAATTGGACTAGCTAAAGGTGCAATGAGTCGACTACACAAGATTTGGAAATATAGATCTATTACTAAAAACACTAAAATGATTTCAACGTTAACGCCTTGTATCTTATTCCACAGTAATATTTTATTGGAGTATATTTGATAAAATCGTCATATTTTGGTCCAAATAACTTGCCATTAGCCCCAATAGTTATGAATCACTCTGTATATGGTTTGCCTGTTTTAAAAATAAAGGCCGATTACAACTGGCTACTAGTTTAAGATAACTTTTTGGACAAGACCGAATTAGAAGACAATATTAGGTTATTAAGTTATTATAACATATTTACATTTGGAAGAACTTGTTTCTCCTGTTTATTATAAATTAATAATTTAGAAAATCAAAATTCACATAATGTCCAAACAAGAGGTGCTGAAATTATTCAAAACTATGATTAGAGAATCCAAAAAAATACCATCATACAATTTTAGGTTAGTACAAAAATATTGAATGGGGCTATGTAAATAATTATTTCTTTTAGGGAATACGCTGTACGAAGAATTCGAGACGGCTTTAAAGGAAATAAAATATTGAGTAATCCGAATGCAGTACAAACTGTAGTTCAAAAAGCACAATCAGACCTGGAAATAATTAAAAGACAAGTAAGACCATCATAGATAATTCGAGTGAACTTATATTTTGACAATTCAGTGAATTTTACACCTTCTCATATGGGTTAATATATATGACTACAACATTGTATCCAAACGTTTCTTAAAGCAAATAAATGTGATATTTAGAGTAACTTTTGATAGCCTCATATTTATATTTTTATCTTGAAAGCTTTATCTTATTCTCAGAAGCCTTCCATAATTTATTACAGTCAAAGAGGAAAAGCATATACAATCGTACTGTTTGTGAAAGAGTTAGTGCATCACAAAAATTCCTTTACAACAAAACAATGGATATCGCACTTAAAAATACTAAGCCACAGTTCATTTAGTAAGATTAGATAATCATTGTTTTGTATTGCTGAACCACAAAGTATCTTCTATAGATGAGTTTTATTTGCAACGCAATTTTCCAGTTATTTATATCAATTATTTGCTATCTAGCTCCCACTTCTTAAAGATGTATTCATAAAAGAAATTTTAACTACACTTTCCTGTAAATGATGGATAACTACTATTTATCTAGAACTTTTGAGATCATATAAGTGATTTTACAAATTTGATTTTCTATGGAAAATGTATTAAAAAATCGTTTCCAAAATATGCAATATTAATTATTCTAGTTTTTTCAAAGGAGAGGAGCCGGTGAATCAAATAGTTTTTGTTTGAATTGATATTTAATAGTCATATGAACAAAATGATCTCGGTACACATTGATTAAGCCTGATGTATTTGTTTCAAATTCATTATTATAAAAAAGCAAAAATGTTTAATCATTATCAAGAATGTCAATGAATTGTATTACATTCCATATGATATTTTGTAATTGAACTGTGTAAAATTGGAGTAGCTTTATTTAGCCAAAAGAATCTGGCATATGTATTTGAAAGAGGTGAGAAGGCCTACAATTTTACCATTACCATGTGAAAACTTTTTTTCTAATTTTACTTGTCTTGATGTGATTTTCAAAATTATCTTGGTACACATGCCTAAAAAGAATCTAGCATACCAGTTTTATTGCATAGGCTCAATTCACATCAATTATTAAAAGCCATAAGTTGAATAATTTTATTTTGTCTTACATAATATATTGAAATATGTGGTTCTTTTCTTAGATTTAAAGTGGTATGAGGATAAATAAAATCCAAAAATTTACAGAAAAATTTTAATTTCTAACATCTTTATACAAAAATTTTAATGTAGATAGTCTAATTAACAATTCTGGATATCCAAGCAAAGTATATTTATTAATAACCATTATCAACATTTTCCGTGACAATGTTTTCCAGGATAGAAGTGAAATTTATCATTCAATAATAATATACCAGAAAAATTAAACTTTATCATGTAAATGTTCTACAATAAACAACACTAGTGCATTTATAATATATTGGCGAGGTGAGGAGAGAACTCTGACAGGGTAACGTGTGAGTCAGATGCCTAGAGAGAAACCAACTTGCACGATTAGAGTGCGCCCTACCATTTTGTTGGTCGACATTGAAATTTCGTGTTTATTTTAGGTTGGTTGCAGAAAAACAGTGATCGTAGAATGTTTTTACCTTTAACATTATTACCAATGGAATTTAAAAATATTCTGTTGATGGAAACTTATAGCTAACCTTAACCCACAGAATAACAATTACTTGTGCCTCATCCTCTATAGACAAGAACATGTGTTACTAATGCGCATGTCAGGGTAATAATTTCCCCGATCGCAAGCGGGGAACTAGGATTGCACTCTCAGCGATTCCTGTGGTGTGTTTAGGAATGCTGTGGTGTAGAGTGTGAGATATATATTAAATGTTTTATTACCGCTCACTTTGTACCTAAGTATAGCTCTTACACTGGAGGCGTTGTTTTGTAAATGAACTCCGGTACACTCAATTAACCGTCACTGTGACAGAAAAGGAATATTAGGTTAAACGTCAATAATGTAAAAATACCACATGCTTTTATAATTATTAAAGGCGAAAAAAATTATTTAATTACTGAACAGAATGGCCTAAACTTCCAAAAATGCAGGGTGACAACCTTATCTTAATATAAACCATAATGTCATAGAGCAGGAAGTAAGTATATTTATTTCTATTGTATAGGGGATGGAGAAAGGAAAACTTATGTAGTGATTAAACCTGTGCCAAATCTCTTATTCTATCGAAGGACCAAGGAAAATGCTGCAGTTATTGAAACATTCCTCAAATACAGTATTTTATTCTAGAATGTATGATGCATAGACACATAACAAAACTAAAGTAATTTTCATTGAAACGTAATTAGTATTGATATAATATAGGAGATTTCAATAATTATTAAGTAAAAAACATTTGCTCCAAATCTCTTATTCAATCGAAGGACCGAGGAAAATGCTGCAATTATTGAAACATTCCTTGAATACAGTAGTTTATTCTAGAATGTATGATGCATAGACACATAACAAAACTAAAGTAATTTTCATTGAAACATAATTAGTATTGATATAATATAGGAGAGTTCTATAATTATTAAGTAAAAAACATTTGCTACAAAATAAAATTATTCAACTTACTTTAAAATTGCTAGATACTACCGGCAATTTTTGGGCACGCCTACCTATTTTTGAAAGTCATATCGAAAGGATTAAAATTAGAAAGTATTCACATGGTAATGGTAACATTTTACTCCCTCTCGCATCTTTCAATTAGGTACACCACACTCATTTGACAAAATAAAGCTGGTAAGATATTTTTTTTTCATTTTAATTACAAAATTTCCTATTGATTGTAATACATCTTGGTACGCGGTAATGGTCAAACATTATTTCTTTTTTGGAATAATATTTTTTTTAAAATACCTATTTTCGGCTTAATAAATTAACACCTACTGAGCTAATTTTTTTCGTATGACTATTAACTATCAATTTACATAAAAACTGTTTTTTGATTCCACGATGACAGGGGTTTTAGTGCCACTGGCTCCCAGACTATTACATATATTTTTTATACCAAGAGGATGTTTCTTTTGTTGCAGGTAATTGTTGGACAACTATATAGTGCAGAAAAACTGGTAATAGAACATAATTTGAAAAATTAGGTTCATATAGTATATATGTAATATTAGATAATGTAAAATATTAAATCAAATAAATATAATATACCATTATATTCACTTCTATGTCTTCTTCAATTTAACTAACTATACGCAGTACAAAATTAGAACCTTTGTACAGATGTAGTGCTTTCAGTATCGAATGTGTTAATATTAATTGGACTATTTTTATCAATTAAAAACCCAGTTGATGTACCAAGCACATGACTTCACCTTATAAAGTCCGACTATTACAGTCGGGTAAAGCTGAATGTCTGTTATCTGAGTTTTTCCATGGAGCAGGTACAGAGAATGTGCTCTGATGTTTCATCTTCCACGTAACAGTAGCTACAGTCCCACTTTTGTTGCAGACCCATCCTTCTCAAGTGTGTTCCTAGATGACAGTGTCCTGTCAGTATGCGTAGATCAGACTTACGCCATTCTAGGACCTGTTGGGAGGTTTTCTTCGAGGGGTTTACGATAAACGGCTTTGAGTGTGTGAGCCCCGGTGTGTCTGACCAGAGCCTAATCGTTTTACGCTTAGCCCAATCAAGAGATGCAGGTTTTGGCAGTGTTTATTGCAATGCTAATTACGTGTTCTACTCTGATGAAGGCAGAATCGGTTCCTTTTCTGGCGAGCGCGTCGGCCTCTTCATTGCCCTCCACGCTGCTATGCCCTTAAACCCAGATCAAAGTAGCTTTGTTCTGCTCACTCAGATAAGCAAGGATCTGAATGCAGTTCCAAACTAGCTGAAAATTCACTGATTTGGAGCTCAGTGCTTTTAGAGCTGTCTGGCTATCTGAGATGCTTTTAATAGATCTGTTCACCGGATGCCTGTTACTCAGCTCTCTGATGCACAGCTCTATCGCTATCATCTATGCTTGGAAGAAGGTGGTGAACTTGCTAAGGTTTGATGAGATTTTAACTCTTGGGTTAGTTCCGCAAACTCCCGCTCGTACGCCGTTCTCGATTTTGGAGCCACCCGTGAATAGGGTGAAAAGACGTTGTCACTCCTGCGCCAATCATTTCTCTTTGGAAAGAGGACGTTGGAGGCTTTTACTATGTGCAGCTGGGGATTAGTAATCATCACACCGAGTATGTGATGATTACTAATTTCACTCAGCAAACCCGTATGATCTTTTGCTAGCTCCTTGTTGCCATTGCTACTTGACGTCTCTAGAGGCAGAGGGATTAAGTTTAAGATGGTCTCCATAACAAGTGTCGGTGTCATCGACATTGCTCCTGTAATGGCCAGGAACGCGAGGCGCTGTATACCATATATCTTCATTATGGACGTCCGTTGCAATTATTTTTGCCAACAGACGACCGAGTCATACAGTAGTACCATTGGTTTGATATATCCAGTATATCATCCTGGGTCTTATTCCCCAGGATTTGCCACATATCCTTCTGAGGTTCCAGAGGGATAATCTGGCTAGGTTGATTTTGTTTTCCAGGTGGAAGTAAATAGTCAATTTTTTGTCCAGGATAATACCTAAATATTTGACCACTTCCTCAAACTTGATTGGTACTCCAGGTATCTGTAGTTTACCTAGTTTCCCTCTTAATGTGAATGAAACGATTACAGTTTTGCTAGTGTCTGCTTATCGGTATTTAGGGCTTGTTGAAGGATGTTGGAAATAACTTCCCTCTAACACGGTTTGTAGAATAATACGGTTGCCTCACTTTGCCGGCAACATCGCGGGTAATACGTCACTAGTATGCTAGAGGTTAACCGTTACGCGTTACGTTACGAGTTTCCGTCGTTATCTTTTGTTGTACCGACTGTTGTTTATTGTGGTTTAAATTGAAGTTTTCGTGTTATTTTTATTTATAAAATTTATTAGTGTATCTATAGATTGTTTTGAATTTAATTCAACTAAGTACTATATTTCTTTCATCGCGGAGAGTCAGGTAATAATAAAAAAAATTTACTCTATAATTTGAAATGCTTTTTTAATATTCTATTGTTGAAATGACTGGAACAATTTGTGGTGTGGCTACTTGTAAAAGTAACAGTGAAAGGGCAAAAAAGGAAGGGGAATTAATAATATTTTTCACTTTCCCCAAAAAAAGGAGTTTTTAAATCAATGGGTTCGTCTTTGTCGAAGAAAAGGCCCCTTTGATCCAAAAAATAAACGTGTCTGCAGTAAACATTTTGCGCTGGATCAATATGAAGACATGATTGAAGCTCAGATAACAAATAAATTGCCAAAAAGACTCAAAGAAATAGGTAAGTTGTCAATGAAATCTTGCCCGAAAAAAATAAGTGTTTTATTGTATATATTTTAGCTATTCCATCACTGAATCTTCCATTGGCTCCTGAACAGAATATTAGTGAAAGGAGTAAGAGAATGAAGTTAAAAGAGGAAAAACGAATTGTTCAAAGTATATTAATAGATTAAGGTGCCAAACAGATTGATTTGCCCCAGGATGTGCCAGCTTGTAGTTCGAACAGCATACAAGATAATCCAAGTCCACATGAAATTTTATCTCAAAAATATATCGCTCTTCAAGAACAATGTGAAAAATTAAAGAATGAAGCACAACAAGACAAAGCAGAAATAGGAAACCTTATTTCCACAAACAAGAAATTGCAACTCAGTGCTGATGAAAGTCGAAATACGTTGGATGGAAAACTAAAAGAACTTTTAGGATGTTTTTTAAGACAAAACCAAATTGAAGTCTTATTAAAAAATGAATCCAAAGCCAGATGGACCAGCGAAGAAATTTCTAATGCGTTTACATTGAGATATTTTAGCAAACGTGCCTATATTTATGTTAGAGAAACATTAAAATATCCATTGCCGGGAATATCAACACTTCAAAGATGGGCATCGAACAATGATTTGCAACAATGAAATATTAAAAGATGTTTTAAAAATAATGAACATATCTGGAAAAGATAAAAATAAGTTCGAAAGGGTGACTGTACTTTTGTATGATGATGAAATTAAAGTATCATCACTTATCGAATATGACCAGAAGCTGGATAAAATCGTATAGGTCCCCATTCATACATGCAGGTTATAATGGCAAGAGGCCTCTTTAGCTCAGGGAAACAGCCACGATGTTGTGGCATGTGTATTTGATTGTGGAGGTGGAAATATTGGACTATGGAAAGAAATGAATATAACCGTTTATAATACATATTTTGCTCATTTAGTGACAGGAAATGAAATATTTATTTTTGCTGATGTACCCCACACTTTAAAATTAATTAGAAATTGGTTCTCTGACCACAGGTTTAATTTAGAGGATGGGACTATAATAACTAAGGAGCCGCTCGTAGCCCCCTCATAAATGATTGTAGAAGTGAAATTAATTCGTGCCACAAGTTAACACGATTACATATTACTTGTGAAAAAGCACAAAGACAGAATGTGTCTTTAGCAGCTCAGCTTTTATCTCATACAGCAGCTACAGCTTTAAAGAGATATTGCCCTGGACCAAATAAAGAGTTGGCTCAAAATGTGGGAGAATTCATTGAGCTTATCAATAAATGGTTTGACATTTTAAATTCATATTGTCCTTATCAGAGACAGTCAACTCTAAAGTAGCGTATGGAAAAAAATTAGAAATGCAAAATGAGAGGTTTTAGACCATCTAATGAAAACCATTTTAAACATGCGAGCAGTTTCTAAAAACAGTGTGCAGATATTCCAAAAGGCAGCTGTTATTTCAACATCGTCTCTAAAGCAATTATTTGTAGACATGAAGGAAAGGTATAAAGCCTCATATGTCTCCACCCATAGGCTGAATCAGGATTGTCTTGAAAATTTAATTTGCCAGGTATAGTTATATCTTATATTAAAGCTTGGTATATTCAAATAAAATATTTTAAAACTCTTCAGATTATATCAAGAGGCGGCTTGCATGACCATCCTGCTCCACTTAATGCTATATATCGATTAAGATGATTCTTTTGGGAAAAAATCCAGGGATAGTACAGAAGAATCCCAATACTCAGCAGCTGAAGGAGACAGAACAAGAAGAGTTTATACAACTTCTTCTGATACGTCCACCAAACAAATTTACGAAAAAGATGGTTTGATATATATATAGCTGGATATCTGGCTATAAAACACAACAAGGAATTTCCAGAACTTGGTACCTACATGTACAAGAATGAGGCAAAAAACTTTCATTCTTATGCAATGCCATCATGGGTACAAACCCTTTCGTTTGGTGGCTTAACTGAGCCCTCATCTTCTTGGCAAAGTGATGTTGAACGTTTGGATAAGTGGTTCGTTAAGGTACATAAAGATCAATTTAAAATTAAAACAAAAATTGTAAAACGTACAACTAATTTTATAAATAAAAAAGAACCGCTCACTACAAAAAAATGTATTTATTCATTTGTTCGACAGAGAGTATTTATCAGAATAAAATACCTTAATTCAAAGAAATCTGAAGAACATTCATTGAATAAAAGAAAACGTGACACCGATGAAGCTAGAAGATTTTATAAAAAAATGAGAAAAACTATAAATAATATACATATACAATTTAATTATTACTAAGTTATGTTAATTAATTTTAAACCATTTTTTTGTTGTGTTTGTATTTTGATATAAATATATTTTGTCCTAATACTTTGTCTTATTTAAGACCCAAAATAACTATAATATAGGTACAAATAAACATTCATCGTGTAGTTAATTCATATAATACCACCTTCCTTTTAAGTTTTAATATTTTAATGGAAAATATACTTTTAGTTATCATTCATTGTCCTTTGTCTCGATTTTAATAAACTTGCCCTGTAATTATTAAAAACATTATTTTCATTACACTTGAGATGCTCGGAATTTGCCAACAGCATACTTGTGACGTCACGACTGGCCGTGTCATGATTGGTTAAAAGTTACGAGGCAACACCCTGTTTAGAGTGGATATTCCATAGGTCGTCTACCAGAATCATCCAGAGAGGGGTGAAAGTACACCTCCTTTTGGGCACATATCTTTGGGTCTCTCCTTGCAGTGGGTCAAGATGTTGTTGATCCAATTACAGAATAAATTCTCTGTCACTCTCCTTTGAAGAGCCGTGAGAGGGCGTGATTAAATGCACCTTCAATGTCTTAGAAGGCACCGGCGCAGTTTCTTTGTTTTTAAGAGGAAAGTCGATTTTGCCTACTAGGGTTGATTATAGCAAACTATGACGACTGCCCCACCAGATCAATTAGCCGATACCTTGTTGGGACGAGCGTGCACTACGGCTTGTTCTCCAGAATCTGCCTATACCTGGGGAGTGCTACTGTAATAAAATCTCTAAAGTTCCCTGTCGTCGGGTCTTCTCGGAGTCCCCACTTTACGTCCCGGATCTCTCGAGAGAATCTTGTGGATTCTAGTACTGGCATGTATGACTGATATACTCCGACAGAACCTCCTCCAGGACTCTCTTTTTTGCCTTTCTGATGGGTTTGATGTACTCCGTTAAAGAAATGCGATATTTGTCCCAGTCGCCCAACTCTATAGCCTGGTTGAAGAGGCACCTCATTTCTTTTTATTTCTAGTGTTCTGCTCCCTCTAGGGGTACCTCTATTGTCTCTTCTATTCCTTAGAAGGCAGATATGAGGGCTGTTTGTAGTTGATCACTAGCCACTTCAACTTCTGCACTATTTATAATGGGCCTACCCATAAGCGACTGTAGGGATTTGGTATACCCACATCAGTCTATTATTTGGTGTTCGCGAAATTGAGGTAGAGTTAATCGGCTTGTCCTCATATCAAAACGGATATGTCTATGGTCCGAACATGAGGGCTCGGTTTAAACTCTCCAGTTAACAATGTTCGCACTTATAAAAAGCGTGGTGATTGGTATATCTAGAACTTCACGGCGATGTTTCGTCACGAAAGTTGGTTCCGAGCCAATGTTACTTACCATAAGCCCTTCCCCGATTATAAAGTTGCTAACCTGGTTTGTTGATGTTGGAACTGCCCCAGTGCCTGTGGTGGGCGTTAACGTCACATCCCAACACGAGCTGCTTGTTGTTTTTCTTGCAATAGGCGACAAGTTTTCGCACGGCTGCAGCAGAAAGTTCCTGACCCAGATCTCCCGGGACGTAAGCGGATCAGAGTATATCTTTATTTCCTGTCTCCCCGGGACGAATAGATAAACAGCAATCACGTCCTGGGTACAGTACTCTGTTAACACAAAAAATCGTATGTTATATCTGATGGATAAGCAAACTCTTGATTTCTCCATAGAGTCATTAGCTACTAACTTACCTGAGTGGTTTCCCAGGCCCGTTATGTGGCCATTTCTGGAAATACAGGGCTCCTGGATGAGTACGATATCGATTTCCTCTTTCGAAAACCTCCTGTCAATGAAGGAAGCGAATGTCAATTGTGGTGTGGATGGAGGCGTTTTGGTAGGGGCATTTTCCTCACTGCTATGTTTACCTTCACCTTTTTGTGCAGGGCCGCACTTCTTGCTGGGCGTTTTGGTCTTGGGCTTGATGCCCTTGCCCAACGAGGATATCGGCTGCTCCTGTTTCTTCTGATCGCCCTTCTCGACCGCCCTCTAGAAGTCTTAATTGGATGTTCCACTTTCTTCGAGGTCTTTTGGGGCAATTGGGAGGTAGATGCGCCCGTATTTATGCGCTTTTGGAGGGGACGTTCTCCACAATCCTTGCGCGAACCCTTAGCCGGAATTGCACCTGCCCAAAGCAGCAGTAGGGCCGGAAGTTTAGTTCCTCCAACACTACCAGTGAGGCTTCGACTAACGACAGCATCCAGATATGTCCTGTTGGTCCTGTCGATGTAGACAAGTCCACTCTCTGACGCGCAGGCCGTGGTTCATCGTCCTGAGATGTACACCACGCACACAT
This sequence comes from Galeruca laticollis, assembly GCA_963921935.1. Classification (NCBI taxonomy): domain Eukaryota; kingdom Metazoa; phylum Arthropoda; class Insecta; order Coleoptera; family Chrysomelidae; genus Galeruca; species Galeruca laticollis. Next base: position 181,835,369 of record OY998176.1, read on the forward strand.
GAGACCTAGGTAATTCGTCCCGCTGAAGTAAACGCAATTTTATGTTCTTCCACGGGTGAAGGTTGTACAGGGGCTGCTCCAGCCACGCGGCCGTACTAGTATCGACACAGTCCAGCAGAGGAGCAGTCCTGGTTGTACGGTGCATCTCTGAAACCGTATTTGCGGAGGGTGGCGCTCTACAGCCCGCATAATGGCGAGTTGTATAGCTTATAATTACTCCCCAGAGAACTGGGCATTTGGGTGTTCTGGGTGGATTATTCCAACCCGGACACTTTCTGCCACAGCCTTAAACGAGCGTTTAGGAACAGCGTCCACGCCGAACTTTTTGGTGTCTTCTCTGGGAGGACTATCCTCAGATCGGACACGCTCACTTTTGGAAACTGACTGGATTTTATCCCTCGCCGAGGTCCCAGGTTGTTTAGGTGAGGGCCGTTGTGATTTCCGCTCATCTTTCTTTCCTCCAGTCCTTGGAGGATCTGCTGCAAGTAAGTGTTCTTGAGTAGTTTGCTGAGACGTTTTCTGGTTACCCAGCAAAACGTCTCATTCGTTTTCCAGAAGGCGCAATGGGTTCTACTCCAGCTGCTGGGGAAGGGGGAGATGACGCAAGGTGCGCGTCCACCAGTTCTTCTGGAATTTCTGATTGGGTTGTTGTCACCTCCCTCGGTTCGTTTTTTTGTTTTCTCAGTTATGTCCATTTCGGTCCCACAAGAAGCTAAGGAAACGGTTGGTCCACTAGCGGCTGAGCCCCGCATGCTGCACCTACAGGGTTAAAGTTGAAGTAAAAAATTTTGCAAAAAATTACCTTAAAAAAATTGTAGTAACTACGTCTATGCAGTGGAAAGACTGAAATTGTTGAAAATCGAATGAAGAGTGTATTATAAAGAAAATTCTGCACCTTTGCATCGATAATATACAAACCGAGTAATAAAACATCAAAGTTGAACTTTCTATTAAAAAACTCCGATACCAAAGAGATTGAAAATTCCAAAAAAATTGTATTCCAATTTCGATGAAATTTTGTATATGGCGGTTTTTGATACGAGGATTCCAAAAACTTTGTCAGTTCGAGGAAAAAATTAATTCGGGTGGAAGATTGAGAAAAATTTGGAGATTTTCCGGAAAACTATACATCAGATTTTGCTCATTTATGAACTTGGGCCTCAGATTTTACGTTCTGAACCTACATATAAAATTTCTTTGAAAAAATCGGTCGCGTTTTTTGAGTTATCGTGTTGACAGACTGACCGACATTTTTAAAAATAATGTTTTTGAACTCAGAAACGTGTAGTTCTATTCGAAACGTAAAAATCCAATACGTTCTTTATATACATACGAGTATATATTATCAACCTAGGTGTATCCATTATTTTTTTCAATTATTTATTTTCTACTACATTAAAAAGTGTAGCGATCGGAATACTTCAGCACTATCAACAATAATGATGATACAGTATGTTTAAATGAGAAGGAGCCTAACTTTAACTATAGATATCGATATCACCTTGGTGGTTCCAAAAAACCTATGGTTAATGTCTTCTACACTATATAACCAAGATACCTACTTTATTAATTTAGTCCAGTTCTTTCAGATTGCAGAGCCTTCAAAGTATCCCATATATTATTTTGAAATGTGATAAAAGTAATAACCATTACTTGAAAAATCACTAAAGTATAATTGAAGTGAAACTTTTTATGGGACACTAGCGTTTTGTCATGAGAGTTAACTCGTCGAGCTAACAAAACTGTTAAACTCCTTGTGAGAGAGGCGGAAAAAATTAACGAAGATTCGCACAAAGAGACGCCGAGAATAGTCGCAGGGCATTGTTTATTGATGGCGATCATCTTATTCCGTTTATCAATCCCCACTTCGCTGCGCGAACGATAAAGTGAGAACGCATTCGGGGGGAAAAGGATACCAAAAGCGCTTAATAATTTCTGCCGATATTGGTATAATCCAGTGCGAAATTAATATAGAAATTGTTTACCTTTAAAATTAAGGCGATAAAAACTAGGAAATTTCTTTACATTGTGTATTTATTTGTATTATTTTGAAAAAAATATGTAATAAAACGTAACAAGAGTATTGAAATATTGTAACAATCATTTTCACGATTGTTACATTTTTTTTGTTAATAATGGTAGTTCATATTATTATGTTTAATATAGCTGAGGTAAATTTATTCTCAAATCAACTCCAAGATAAAACTTAATTATAAATTTTTTGATATTTCGGTTTACATAGTTGTCTACCGCCCCTCGTATTTACAATATACATAAATTCGATTAGGATTGTTATAACTGGTGTTCGCCGGAGGAGTTGCTTTTCGACCGTGAATGTGAATATAACTTTGATATAGTAACGGGTCTCCGGATAGAATTCACATGAAAGTCGAAGACAAGTTTTTTGGTTCTGGGCTCAGAGTTTTTGTGAGTTTCTTTTGAGTCTTACTTTTATGGTTAAAAAATGGAATGCTACGAGTTCTTAAGCCGCAGATATTGATTTTCCAAACAAATTGTAAATATACTAATATGGTAAGGAAGTCAATCTATCCTCCTACGGAATCGGGAATCGTTTGGATGTTCCAGTAAGTCCTATTTTCCACCTTACAGTACAACTTGGATTTAGCGTTGGAGCCGTATCTACCGGGATTTGGGATATTTAATTATCCTATGATGTAATGCTGTTCTTGCTAGGAGTACTGTAATACAAAGTTAAGTAATTCTCTTCACTTTTTCATTAAATGCCTTATCAGCATTAGCAGAGTCCATTCAATTTTTTATCTTCACGCTAGTAAATGGTTTTAAGTGTCTTTCAAAGTTAACACTTTACAGTGAACTTTTATATAGGAAGATCAACTTAATTATAAATTTTGTTGTCAAACCAACCTTCTAGAATCTTCATAGATGTAAATAATATTTTCATATTTGATGTATAAAGTGTCTTTTCTGACTATAACCAGTAATTTTAAGTAATTTCGGCGTAATGCCGGTTTTTGTAATATAGTATAATCTTCGTAACTACTTTTATTGAAAATAGTCTCAAATTGTTTGGTAGGACTTAATAAGTAGAAATTATTTTGTAGATGCCTAAATTTGTAAATACTGAAATTAAGTGAGGTTTCTTGCTTGCTGATTTGTTTAATTCGAAGTACTGATCACTTTAGACTTTAAGTATTATGACCACTTGTTTTTATAGGGGACAGTTGTTTATTTAATTCTATACTTTTACCTTAATTTCAGCATCATATGGTAAGATTGTCTACTTATTTCTTGTTTGAAATTCTAAGTACCAATTGTTGGAGCAGTGGTAAATCAGTATTCGTATTCCCAGAATGAAATATTTTTTATTTTAAAATTTTCTTCATTCAGATACCACTTATTTCACCCAAGTATCATTGACGTGAAAATTTTTTCGTTTGATTTGTTGAAATTATCGGTTTTATTTTTTTATTTCGGAATAAAATGAAAATTGATAGTTCGTTAATTGAAATCATTGAGCATAACCTGATGTAAGACCATCAAAATTAATTTCAGTTTCATTAAGTATGCAATTATTCTTGACCTTAAGTAATGTTACTTACTCAATAGGTTTCACCGAGCCATAAAAGTTATCTTCACCCAACTAGTGATATACGCTTAAGAATCAGATCATCTTGTGTCTGATTTCATTTGTTGATTATTTCTGATTAATTATAAATACTCCAACCTAGTTACTTAAAAGTAAATCAAAACTTTGTACTTGTTACTTCAACTACCTTTTAATGAACGTACGATCATTAAATGTATAATTGAAGATTTTTTTTTCAGTCCTCTCTGGTTTTGATCATTAATACTTAAATAATTAATATTATTCAATATTTGCACAAATAGGTGATTGGCTCATTACTTAGTGATAACTATTGTTATTGGTTTAGAGCAGCTTTATTGATTATTTACTTGGAATAATCTTGGTTGGGTAGCGTCCATTTTTTTGCTTAGATCACTTCCTTACAGGAAATAAGTATTGTATTTTAGTTAATATCACTTTGGGGTCAGGTTTATTTTACTATCAGGTTTTGCTTGTATCGCCTTATTATCTTTAATAAGTAATTAATCTTGTTTGAGGATAAAGTAGTTTTATATAGATTCGGTCATTTATGAAAATTGTATATATTTTTATATAGACTCGTATTGTTAATTCGAATTATTAATATATGTATATCTGTATATTTCGATTATCTAGTTTTCTTGGTTCCAATTTTGGGATCTGGCGCCTTCTATTACCCACGATCCTAGCCGCCGGAAAAGCTGTATTACAGTCTGAGTTGGCAGGGCAAACATAACATCAAAAAAAAGATAAAAAAAACTTGCACAAAACAACGCTATAAATAATAAATGGCGACCAATGTGGGGCCATTAAATTTAAAAAAATTGAACATTAAAATAAATTCAGAATTTTAGTGCAAGTGGTTTGGATCCTCGGTAAAGAAAATATAAATAAAGAGAAAACTAGATATAGGCAGTCTTATCAATTGAATTTTTATTGGTATTTCTTATATTTTTCTGATTTTTTTCTGGTATTTCTTACATTTTGCTTATATTATTGTCTAATATTGTTGAAATTTCATTAGGTAATAATGGGATTAAACCTTAAATATTTGTTGGCTGATGAGATTGATTTCGAGCTCAGAATTCGTGGAATCTGTAGTAAGGAAATAGCTAATGTGGACTTGAAACGAAGTATCTTACGTGGACATATAACAGTAGAACAAGAAACCAAAGGCTTTTCATATCCAGATGTTCATATGGACTTTGAAGCGGAGTTGCAAAAATGTCGGAGTAAGATAACTTTACTTACTGGTTTAGTATCAAATTTCTTTTCTGATAAACGTCACCCCGAATATAAAAAGTTGAAAGCTCGATTATTGCACTTAACTAATAGAATAAATTATATTAAAACTCATGAGGTTGCGTTAGCAGATTCTAAAGCTCAATTATTAGCTCAGACATTATTGTTAATAGATAAGTTAGAGAAAAAATCTGAAAATCAGGTAAATTTTATAGAACTTGAAGATGAAAATCATGAATTAAATCGTGTTAGCTCTCCTAATCCGACTGCACAGTCTGAAATTCTGCAAGGTTTTGACGAAATTTTAAATGTGAGTAGTAGTATTTTGAAACTGGATAATCAGTCATATATATGCCCTGATAGAAACGGTACAGAAAGCTCAAGAGTAGAATTAACAGGTCAAAGTAGGAATGAGTTACCACACAATAATCATATCAATAGAAGTGTTAGGTTTGAAAATAGTCCTGTTTCAGTAAGTACATCTCCGTCTAGCATTGTACAAACAACATCAAACATTAATCGTAACTCTGCTGGAAACTTACCTTTACATTCACCAATTTTGAACCCACTTGCACATAGGTTGAATCAAAACATGAATTCAATAATGGAGCATACTAGCCAGCCCGGTCAAATAGATGGCATCGAATCACAAAATTCACAAATAAATTCAGCAGTTCCGCCGATACCATCTCATGGATCACTAAATGCTCAGCCACAGAATTTGAACCAATTATTACAACCAATTCAGACCTTTCAGCATTCTCCTAATCAAATAAGATATCCTCTAGAACTAACTGCCTCATTTGTGAACCATCTAAGTACTAGTAATATGTTGAGTCAGAATCCTAATCATCAACGAACTCAAATTAGAAATTCGCCTAGTTACTCAAATGCAAATCAAAATATACCCAATGTAGATTCGGGTAGTATGAATGGACAACAGGCTGTTCCCAATAACTCAAGTAATAATTTTGGTTTACCGGGTAACTTGCAGAATTTTAATTTCCTTCAATCAGTACCAACATTGAATGGTCCAAATACCTCTTCAAATACTGTTGTACCAAGTTTTCAGGAAAATAGTTATCGATCTCCACCTAGAATTAATTTAAAATTTAATGGTACAGGTCAAAGCTTGCATAGTTTCTTAGAAAAAGTAAATGAATTCTGTCTTACACATAAGATTACTAAAAATACTGCACTTAATTTTGCTCATGAATTTTTCGATGATGATGCCTTGATTTGGTATCGTGCCAATCGCCATCAAATATCATCTTGGGATGAATTAGTACGTCTGTTATGTTTGGACTTTTTGCCGTTTGATTTTGAAATTGTATTATGGGATGAAGTACGTGCCCGTACTCAGGGTATACATGAAAGACCTCTAATATACATTGCTGTCATGGAAAACCTCTTTAAACGTTTTACAAATCCAGTACAAGAATCAGTTCAGTTGAAATTAATTATTCATAACCTTTTGCCTTATTATCAACAACATCTTGCTTTAAGCCAACCAAATAGTTTAAATGAATTGAAAAATATTTGTCGTGTTTTAGAAAATTCTAAGATAATGTCAGAAAAATTTCAACCTCCTCCATCCCGTAGTTCTACAACCTTAGAGCCTGAGTTAGCTTATAGAAAGCCATTTGTGAGATCTCATTATCAGAATAAAAACACACATGTAAGTGAAGTGACGGCTCAGAATGATCTCCTTATAGTAAATGCTGACGATAATAGTCAGGGTCCCTTTTTGTCAAAAAATAGTTACTGTGCGCCAAATAATTTCTTGCCTGATAATGCCATCTCTTCAATTCCGATTGCTTCACCTCAATATTCTCAAAATGTAAATAAGTTAGATTCAGAAATAGGAACCCAAATTGAGGCGGTTCGTAGTCAATCCCTGAAATGTTGGAATTGCGAACAAGTTGGTCACAACTATTACAATTGTAAGCAAAGAAGGAGAGTATTCTGTTTTGGCTGTGGTCTTAAAAATGTCAGAAAACCCCAGTGTGATATTTGTAAATCAAAAAACGGAGAGAACGTCGCTTTTCAATCGGTCGAAGTCGGCGAAAATCAACATTAAAAACCGATAAATTTTATTTGCAGGATAACTGGTCTGGTTGGTTAAATGCAGTTTCACATTTTTATAAGCATAATGAAATATCACCTTTATACCTAAGTAAAAATAATTCAGATTCTAGACCTTATTTAGATGTATACATTAATGATAAACGAATAACTAGTTTGCTTGATACTGGAGCTATGAAAACAATTTTAGGGAAGGGAGGTTTTGAGTTAATTTTGAAAATGAATTTTAAAATAATTCATTGTCCAGATATTATGAACGTTTCCACGGCAGATGGAAAGTCTCAAACAGTTCATGGAAGCGTGGTTCTGCCAATAACAGTAGAAAATAAAACCGAACAGTTAAATGTGTTGATTGTGCCCAGCATCAGACAGAACTTAAATCTGGGAGCAGACTTTTGTCAGTTATTCAATGTTAGTCTAGATTTTTCATTGGGAACTTATAATGTTGCATCTCTCGACTTAAATGAAATTATAGTTAAAGAACACTTCAAAAAAGTTAAGATTCAAACCGAACTGGATTTGACAAGTAAACAGAAGATACAATTAAATCGAGTAGTTGAACATTTTAATGAATTAGTCTCTGATACTCTAGGTTGTACTGAGCTATTAGAACATAAAATTGAAGTCACTTCGAATGAACCTTTTAGAAAGAGACCATTTTTATTATCACCTTATATGCAAGAGCACTTAACTAAAGAAATCGATCGTATGTTAAAGCTAGGTGTGATTAGGCCTTCTACCTCTCCTTATTCTGCTAATGTTTTACTTGTAAAAAAAGATTCAGGAGAATATCGTGCCTGTTATGATGGTAGACCTCTTAATAGTATATCTGTTCCACAGCCTTATCCATTACCTTATTTGAGACGAATACTTGATAAAGTTAAAGATGCAAAATTCTTAACATCCATTGATCTTAAACATGCTTATTGGCAGATTAAACTTTCTGAAAATAGTTGCAAATATACCGCATTCTCAGTAGTAGGACTAGGTCATTTTGAATTTGTACGCATGCCATTTGGTTTAATGAATGCTAGTCAAACTATGCAGAAACTGATGGACAGACTCTTCCCCCCTTCAATAGAAAATAACATTTTTGTATATTTAGATGACCTGGTTGTATGTAATAATTCTTTTGAAAGTCATATCGAAACCTTGACTAAAGTATATGAAACATTAAAGTTTGCAGGTTTAACCATAAACGCTAAAAAGTCTGTGTTTTGTAAACCAAGTCTGGCTTTTCTTGGGTTTATTGTAGATAAAAATGGGTTACACACCAATCCTGAAAAGGTAGAGGCCATCTGTAATTACAAGAAACCGAAAACGGTTCGTCAATTAAAAAGTTTTTTAGGAATGGCAGGATGGTATTCACGTTTTATTAAATCATATTCAGATTTGATAATACCCCTTAATTCAATCATGAAAGGCCGACAAAAATACCAAAACATCACGTGGAATGCAGAGGCCAATGAAGCGTTTGAGAATATTAAAAAATGTCTTGTAAGCACGCCTGTGTTAAGAAGCCCGGATTTTTCAAAGACATTCACCATCCAAACTGATGCAAGCCAATACGCTCTTGGTGCAGTGATTACGCAAGGTGAAGGAGAAGATGAGTATGTTGTAGCCTATGCTTCTAGGGTTTTAAATAAAGCTGAGAGAAATTATGATGTGACTACTAAGGAATGTTTAGCAATTGTACATGCAGTCCAGAAGTTTCGTTGTTACGTTGAAGGTACAAAATTTAAAATAATAACTGACCATCATAGTTTACTTTGGCTGAAACGTTTAGAAAATCCTACTGGAAAACTTTGTAGATGGTCAATATTTTTATCACAATTCGATTATGACTTGATTTTCCGACCCGGTAAATGTAATATAGTGGCGGATTTTCTTAGTAGATCACCGCCAGACCCCTTAGTTAATGAAATATCCATTGAGAACATTGATAGAACAGATAGATGGTATACAAAATTGTATAATAATATCAACAGCTCCCCTGGTAATTATCCCACTTTTTGTATTGAGAATGATTTAATTTTAAAACATGTAGAGCCGAAACACAATATATTAATAAATCAGAAACCTTGGAAAATTGTCATACCTAAATCTAATCGAAATAGCATATTAAATGAATGTCATGATATTCCATTGGCGGCACATTTTGGGTTTAAAAAAACGTACAATAAAATACTAGAGCAATATTGGTGGCCGGGCATGCGCCATGATATTAAGAAGTATATAGCTAACTGTCAAATTTGTCACGAACAAAAGGCATCTCAGTTAGGTAGAGCAGGGTTAATGGGTGCCCCTAAGAATATTTCACTACCATTCCAACTAATATCTATGGATATACAAGGTCCACTTCCGCGTTCAAAATCAGGTTTTTGTTATTTATTGGTAGTGGTAGACTGGTTTACCAAATTCACTTTTATTCATAAAATGAAAAGAGCTTTAGCTTCTGAAATCTGTAAATTTCTAGAGCAAATTGTAATAACCTATTTTGGCACACCAAGTATTATTATAGCTGATAACGGTTCTCAGTTTAAATCAAAGGAATTTAAAGCACTTATAAATAAATATAAAATCTCAAATATTTGGTTTAATGCAAGGTATCATCCGCAGTGCAATAACGTTGAACGAAGTAATCGGGTAATTTCGACTGCAATAAGATCATACATTAAGGACAATAAAAATCAACGTAACTGGGATGAGAATGTTCACCAGATTTGCAATGCAATAAATAGTGCCACTCACGAGGTAACTAACTTTTCACCAGCATTTCTAGTATTCGGTAGAATTTTACCCCTATCGGGAGAATATTATGGCTTACTTTCTAGTAAACAATTATCACCTTATAAGTTTGCTGACAGGAATGAGTTGGTTGGTGAACTTTCAAAATTACCTGATATATATAGAGATGTTCATAAAAATATGAAAGCTTCATATGATCGTAATAAAAAATATTATGATTTAAGGAAACGTGCTGTTGAATTCAATGAGGGTGACGTGGTTTATAAAAGAAACTTTGTTTTGTCAGATGCTGCAAATTATTTTTCGAGTAAATTGGCCAAGAAGTATATTAAATGCAAAATATCTAAAAAGATTTCACCTATTATATATGAACTTCTGGACGACGAAGGAAAACCTCTTGGTCGCTTTCACATTAAAGATTTAAAAGCTAGTCTACATGCAGATTCTAATGATGAGTAAGATACCAGTTAATCTCGCTAGTCTTAAGTTTTGTTGTTAGGTAAGCAATAATAAACATCTATTGTTACCTTATTATTTTATTGCGAATTTTTTTGTAGCAGTTTATTATGGTAATATTGTACTAGATGAAGATTTTTCCGAATGTTGGTTGACTTTTATCTTTGTGAAGTAAACATAAGAAAATCCCAAGTGGGAAGATATTGTAACAATCATTTTCACGATTGTTACATTTTTTTTGTTAATAATGGTAGTTCATATTATTATGTTTAATATAGCTGAGGTAAATTTATTCTCAAATCAACTCCAAGATAAAACTTAAATATAAATTTTTTGATATTTCGGTTTACATAGTTGTCTACCGCCCCTCGTATTTACAATATACATAAATTCGATTAGGATTGTTATAACTGGTGTTCGCCGGAGGAGTTGCTTTTCGACCGTGAATGTGAATATAACTTTGATATAGTAACGGGTCTCCGGATAGAATTCACATGAAAGTCGAAGACAAGTTTTTTGGTTCTGGGCTCAGAGTTTTTGTGAGTTTCTTTTGAGTCTTACTTTTATGGTTAAAAAATGGAATGCTACGAGTTCTTAAGCCGCAGATATTGATTTTCCAAACAAATTGTAAATATACTAATATGGTAAGGAAGTCAATCTATCCTCCTACGGAATCGGGAATCGTTTGGATGTTCCAGTAAGTCCTATTTTCCACCTTACAGTACAACTTGGATTTAGCGTTGGAGCCGTATCTACCGGGATTTGGGATATTTAATTATCCTATGATGTAATGCTGTTCTTGCTAGGAGTACTGTAATACAAAGTTAAGTAATTCTCTTCACTTTTTCATTAAATGCCTTATCAGCATTAGCAGAGTCCATTCAATTTTTTATCTTCACGCTAGTAAATGGTTTTAAGTGTCTTTCAAAGTTAACACTTTACAGTGAACTTTTATATAGGAAGATCAACTTAATTATAAATTTTGTTGTCAAACCAACCTTCTAGAATCTTCATAGATGTAAATAATATTTTCATATTTGATGTATAAAGTGTCTTTTCTGACTATAACCAGTAATTTTAAGTAATTTCGGCGTAATGCCGGTTTTTGTAATATAGTATAATCTTCGTAACTACTTTTATTGAAAATAGTCTCAAATTGTTTGGTAGGACTTAATAAGTAGAAATTATTTTGTAGATGCCTAAATTTGTAAATACTGAAATTAGTGAGGTTTCTTGCTTGCTGATTTGTTTAATTCGAAGTACTGATCACTTTAGACTTTAAGTATTATGACCACTTGTTTTTATAGGGGACAGTTGTTTATTTAATTCTATACTTTTACCTTAATTTCAGCATCATATGGTAAGATTGTCTACTTATTTCTTGTTTGAAATTCTAAGTACCAATTGTTGGAGCAGTGGTAAATCAGTATTCGTATTCCCAGAATGAAATATTTTTTATTTTAAAATTTTCTTCATTCAGATACCACTTATTTCACCCAAGTATCATTGACGTGAAAATTTTTTCGTTTGATTTGTTGAAATTATCGGTTTTATTTTTTTATTTCGGAATAAAATGAAAATTGATAGTTCGTTAATTGAAATCATTGAGCATAACCTGATGTAAGACCATCAAAATTAATTTCAGTTTCATTAAGTATGCAATTATTCTTGACCTTAAGTAATGTTACTTACTCAATAGGTTTCACCGAGCCATAAAAGTTATCTTCACCCAACTAGTGATATACGCTTAAGAATCAGATCATCTTGTGTCTGATTTCATTTGTTGATTATTTCTGATTAATTATAAATACTCCAACCTAGTTACTTAAAAGTAAATCAAAACTTTGTACTTGTTACTTCAACTACCTTTTAATGAACGTACGATCATTAAATGTATAATTGAAGATTTTTTTTTCAGTCCTCTCTGGTTTTGATCATTAATACTTAAATAATTAATATTATTCAATATTTGCACAAATAGGTGATTGGCTCATTACTTAGTGATAACTATTGTTATTGGTTTAGAGCAGCTTTATTGATTATTTACTTGGAATAATCTTGGTTGGGTAGCGTCCATTTTTTTGCTTAGATCACTTCCTTACAGGAAATAAGTATTGTATTTTAGTTAATATCACTTTGGGGTCAGGTTTATTTTACTATCAGGTTTTGCTTGTATCGCCTTATTATCTTTAATAAGTAATTAATCTTGTTTGAGGATAAAGTAGTTTTATATAGATTCGGTCATTTATGAAAATTGTATATATTTTTATATAGACTCGTATTGTTAATTCGAATTATTAATATATGTATATCTGTATATTTCGATTATCTAGTTTTCTTGGTTCCAATTTTGGGATCTGGCGCCTTCTATTACCCACGATCCTAGCCGCCGGAAAAGCTGTATTACAGTCTGAGTTGGCAGGGCAAACATAACATCAAAAAAAAGATAAAAAAAACTTGCACAAAACAACGCTATAATATATTGAAAAAGGAAAAAAAGGAAATAAACAGGTATACTTGTCCGTACAGATAAGTTCTGTACTCATTAAAGTTTAAGCATAAACTGTGTTATCTCCTACTTTCCGCATTGAGACCAACGCGAATCGTGGGCGTGTCCACTTTCAAACTTTCAGCTATATTTGCTAACCTGTACGTAGAAGAGCAAGTAAGTCTCAGTTCATCAGAGAAAGTCGTTGTAACTAGTGTTGCTTTATTTATGGAAATATTTTTTTTGTAATTGTAATTTAAAATTATTTTTTGATAAATGAAAATGAATGGACAAAAAACTTCAATTTCAGTCGTTGGCGATGGAAATTGCTTGTTCAGATGTTTGTCTTATTTTATTTTTTCAACTCAAAAATTTCATTATTTGATACGATTAATAATAGTGAAATTTATTCACGATCATTGGGACAATTTTAAAGAATTTATATGTGGAGAAGGAGTATATATGATATACAAATTTCAAATAATGAAGATTATTACAACCATTTATCGAAACAACGAATTTATGGAGGTGAAGTGGAAATAGCTGCTTTTTTACATATTTTTCCCAATATAAAAATAGTCATACATCAAGATAATAGGTCACCTGTCGTACATGGAAATACAACATCTAATTTTCAATTAATATTGAAACTTAGTGGTGTAGTTGATTCTGGACATTACGATATAATTCAATGTTATAATGAAAATTACGAGGTAGAAAATATTGAAGATCTGAAAGATTCAGCACTTGATACAAAAAAACATTTTGATGCAAATAAAAAAAGACAATACCACAAAGAATACATGAGAAAATATAGAATGAAATCAAATCAACAAGAACGAAATATTCAAATTGATACTAATGAAACTCCAAGGCAGAAAAAAACAATATATATGAGAGAATATATGAGAAAAAAACGAGCGGAACAAAAAATTGATACTAATGAAACTCCAAGGCAGAAAAAACAAAAAATTGATACTAATGAAACTCCAAGGCAGAAAAAAACAATATATATGAGAGAATATATGAGAAAAAAAACGAGCGGAACAAAAAAAAAGATAGAAGTCGAAAAATTAAATATTTCTAGTGATACAGACGAAAATATACATTTAAATCCAATCGATTACAACAACCTTAATCAGAGTATGAATGTCAAAGATTTACATCGTGAAATTTCTAATGATGAGAACGATAGTGAAGAACATCATGAAAATAGCCAAACAGCACAAAATAACGAAAATATTCTTTCAAACAAAATTCCAATTAGCACAAACAACAAATATAGTAATTATATGACCATACATCAGCTCATAAATATTTTGATAAAGAATTTACTAAAAATTCTTTTGGTTATGCCTGCTCAATTTGTGATCGATTATGGTTCCAAAATGATTTAAAAACTATACCAAAGTCAAGTGATGAGATCATAAAAACTATTATTCCAAAAATTGATATTGATAGCATACGAGTGTGTTCGAGTGTGTTCTACGTGCAAACAATCCATTTTAAAAAACAAAATTCCAACTATGAGCATTTATAATGGATTTAAATTTATAGATAAACCAAGTAATCTTCCAAAACTTAACCCAATATCAGAAAGGCTCATATCACCTCGAATACCCTTCATGCAGATAAGAAGATTAAGGCATGGTCAAGGACAATATGGAATACTAGGTCAAATTATAAATGTTCCAGTAGAGATTAATACAATGGTTAATTGTTTACCTAGAAATATTGATGATGATCATTGTATTAATGTCCATTTAAAGAAAAGACAGATACATAAATCCAGTTATTTGATAGGATTTGTGAAGAAAAATGATATTAAACTATGGTTAGATTATTTGAAAAATACCCCATTATATAAAAAATTATTTCATATTAAAAATTTTTTAATATTGTTTTTATTCTCAGTTATTGTCAATGAAGATACAAAAAATGTATGCGTCAGTCCAAAACTAACAGCGTCAAAAGTGAAACTTTTCATGTAATTCAAAAACTGTCAACGAGTGTACAAAAAAATACATTGCAGCAAAGAAAAATTGACTGGAAATTATAATAAAAATGATTTATAATAAAAATCAAGAAAAATCTACGGACTATCCCGAATTAATTACTACGGAAGTTTCACTTGTACGTACTATTATTTACATATACATAAAACTATATACATATACGTACAAGTGAAACTTCCGTAGTAATTAATTCGGGATAGTCCGTAGATTTTTCTTGATTTTTATTATAAATCATTTTTATTATAATTTCCAGTCAATTTTTCTTTGCTGCAATGTATTTTTTTGTACACTCATTGACAGTTTTTGAATTACATGAAAAGTTTCACTTTTGACGCTGTTAGTTTTGGACTGACGCATACATTTTCATCATATATTTGAAGATTGGATACAGTTGAATTATTGGATCTTTACCCGTGCGTAATTAATATCTGATAACATATAACCGACAAATGTCAAATTATTTTGTTCTGTTCTTCACTATTAATAGAAAGAGATGCCACTTAATAATTGTTGGTTATGTTATCAGATATTAATGACGCACGGGTAAATATCCAATAATTCAACTGTATATGTTAAATTTGTTGTTAGTTGATCTTTTTCAATAAGGTCAATAACTAGTTTTTTTCTTCCTTAAATTTAATATGACAAAAATTATATAACTACTGAAAATTCCATATCTGTCAGTTATTCCTTCTTTTTTTTATTAGTTTGTTTTTTACATCATGAGTAATATTTTTCTATAAACCCTATTCTTTCCAGTCATCAAGATACTTAACTAGTATAATTGGCATAAAATATATAGTGTAGCATTGTAATCGGATATCCCCTTTAAGTTATGTTGAGAGCTAAACTCAGAAAAGTATTAATATTTTAATTACTAACCAGTTTGTTACGTAATTGCTGAAAGGGCGTTCAGTTTAATCGGGATGCCAGACGTAAAATGAGCCCTTTTTGTATACTATTTGTATTTTTTATGGGCAAAACTAAATTCTCTGAAAAAATAACAAAAAAGAAAATTTTATAACAATGAATAAAACAATTCTTTAAAAATAAATATTATGTCCAACTCCTGTTTGTCACTACTAAATAAGTGACATAAAAAATATATTAAACTTAATTAATTTTCTTCTTCCAAAAATTCTATTAATCCTTCTACCATATCATCTCGATCACTATCGTCTTGTAAATCAATAATAAATGTATTTCCCCCATGAATATGGACTTGCACAATATTCTTATACTCATCTTCATTTTTGATAACTTTTTTAATCTCTGTTTTAATTGTGCCCAAATTAACTCGATGTCCATGTTTTTCAGCAATACTCTCTAGGGCGTATAATTTCTTGAATTTCTTTGTCTGTAAAACTTCCATCAGTTGTTGTTTTGTACGAGAATCTTCAAAGTACAAATTATTATCCATTAAAAAAATTTGTAGTCGGTCTTCTTGTAGCTTTTATTTGGTATTTTATTGAGCTGTCGTAAATGATAAGAAGCGTTGTCAAGAACTACAACACTATTTAGCTCTAAGTTTGGGATGAATATAAATTCAAACCATGTTCTTATGATAGTCAACATTGGAATCCTCCATTTTTTCCACATATTTTTAAGGCATTTGTAATCCATTCTTTTCATTTCCACCGCAACGCACAATAATGAGTCTGGATCCTTTGTTTGCATGTATTGGTGGCATACAAATGTTTGACCCATCAGTCCATTCTTTCCTAACCGTGTCGTGTGTATCATACCAAATTTCGTCCAAATAGACAATTGGCCGGTTTTCTTCTCTATCAAGTATGTATACCGCATATCCACTATTCTTCTGCGTTCCAGTTTTCAATAGTTTTCTTACAGCTATTTACATTACGGCCGGCATTTGTCAATTTATTTCTTATTTCAATCGTAGGTAACCCATTACTTTTGTAACAGTCATATATGGTGGTTTTTAATAATTTTATTACAGACACATCTAAAGGTTTCACCAATCCCTTATCTCATCGCTTCTTGCGTTCATAAGGCCCATTCTTGGCTATTTTACGTATAGCTGACATGGGAACTTCTGTTAAATCAGATACTGCTTGCAATAATGCTGTTTCTTCATCGAAACCAAACTTTTCCCGTAGATTCTTATAAACATTGAAACATATTTCCTGTGCTTACAATTTTAAATGTCGTCGAATCCTGTTTTCACTTTCATCCCCATTATTTAAATTTTCGTCGTTGGAACACACAATATTTTTAACCGAACTCGATATTTCCCAAGTAAGCCACATTGTAAATATTTAATTTTTATCTAAAAATATAATTGCAATACT
Organism: Galeruca laticollis; assembly: GCA_963921935.1. Lineage (NCBI taxonomy): Eukaryota > Metazoa > Arthropoda > Insecta > Coleoptera > Chrysomelidae > Galeruca > Galeruca laticollis. The sequence continues at coordinate 181,852,301 of OY998176.1, forward strand.
TACCCAAATATTCCACAGAAAATACACTATTTCTTGATGTCAGACTACCAACTAAAAAGTGAGCACCTGGGTTCGTATAAAAAACGCAGTCTCAAAAAGATTAGTTATAGTTCAGTCAATGATGTGAAAAATAATAAGTTATTTGAAATTTATATTTCTAATTCTTCTCAATAAAACGAGATATAAGGTAGTGTTAATTGTCTGGTGTTATGTTTAAGATATTTTTAAATATAATTAGGTTAATATTGTTTAAAGTAATGTATTTTGTTCTATACATTAACGCTAAGTATATTAAAAAGTAGGATGACGCTCTATAATTGGGGGGTTAAAAATAATCGTTAGACAGTCGGTAAACGTATTAATAAATGTAAAATTATTAAATATATTTTAACGATTATTAGTTGAAATTATGATATTAAATGAATTTAACGTCAACTAAGAATTTTTCATTACAATATTGACTGGACTATGACGATATTCTCGTATTCCAGTTAAACGAAAAGCCGACAGCTTAAACTTCGCACTATAACTACTTCTTGTAAACTGGGTATGCATAAAAATGGTTTTGATTAAATTGTTTTATAATTCAAATTTTATTATTAATAACTATTAATATTAATAGCAGTTTACGCTCGATCTTCCGAACTTAACTATAAAACATAATAACTCGTTACATAGTATATTATTTAAGGAGTACATAAGTGTGTTGTAATTATTGGAGTGTAATAATATCCTTTATGTGCGAGTTAAATACGGTATTTCATCTACGACTATGTACATACACTTTTGAAGAATGCAAAATTATTGTGTTATAATGTTTAATTTTGAATTAAAATTAACAGTAACGTTAGTACATCTTGTGAAGTTAACACAGGATGTAGAATTCGCACCAAGATTAATGCGATTATCAGAAACACCACATTTGAAGTATTAATAACATTTAAAGACGTAGATGCATTGCAATTAGCTGAAGCAATGGAATATTGGAAGAACATGGTTGTACTTGTTATTAAATGTTTCTAGCAGTCTCCATTTTATTAGTCTTTGATCCTTCAATGTCACTTTCGGCCATGTAGCTTGATTTCCACCCTCCGTGGAGCTTTAAGTCTATTGTATTTGCACCTACATCTGTAAATGTTGTCGCCAATGATCTTCTCACGCAATGCCCTGTATATTTTTCAGTGTTGGGTAATTTCAAGTAAGTTACAATTACTTTTCCAAATGATCTGAATTTGTAGATTCCAATTGTCTGCACTGTACACTTGTCTTTTTGAAAATCTATAAGAAATGCATTTGTTGTTACATTGGATGGACCTAGATTCATATAATTTTTAACAATGTCCATTTATTGAAAATTGAATCTGTCACTTCAGTTTTTGTTTTGGGAGCATCCACAAGAAAAGCAGATCCATGATCGTGAAAATGTTCCACTTTCATTAAATATAATTCGATGGCACAACATGAGCCCATTACTCCCATAATCAAACCAACCTTTAAAAATACAAAATAGGTAGGGTCAATCGGGGCTAATGTGATACAAAAATATACACTTTTGACTATATTTCCTAACCATCTACATTATGACATTTAAAAAAAATACTGGGATATGTAATTCGTATTGGTTAGTCTATATATGGGTGCACAAAAAAATGTAGTTGCAGTACCAATGCTAAAAAAAATAAAAACTGCGTATCATAATAACCCCACCTGGTGGGGCTAATTTGATACGTTGATGGGGCTGAAGTGATACAGCATTGTATTTCATTGAATATCGTTAATAAAAGTAAGACGAGGCTGAAATGATACAGCTCTGGGGCTAATCTAATACCAGTAATTTTTTCAAATTTTTATTTCCAGCCATATTAAAGATACAAGCGTGTCTTGATCATGTTTTTTTTCGCTCAAAAAAACACATTGAGAAAGAATAACTAAAGCACAGTTTATTGTCGAAAATTAACATTTTTAACATTTCATACATTTTTATCAATTATTCTTGATGAAATTATAATATTGAAAAGTCGAGTTGAAAATCAATTCTCCTCTCCTTCCCAAAGCAGGTTCAACAAGTGTTTCTTCCACATCTTCATTCTCAATAAATGACACATCTTCCGGCTCCTTCCAACAAAAAACTGAGGTATCTTTATGTGTCTCTTTTATTCGTGTGAATTTCACTTTCGGTTCACCAGCTTCAATGTCAATAACTTGACCAACGTAGTGCAACACTTTCTTCTTGGTTGCAAATTTAACTACAACCCAGTCATTGATTGTAGGTATAGTATGTTTGTAATGCATGTCACTATCATTGCAGTTTTCTAAAGTCTTCTCAAATTCCAAATCTGACTCTTCTTCTCTCTGCGTCATTTGTATAAAATCTTCTTTGTCGTAATCACTGCTATCGTTATCTGCAAAATCAATTTCACTCGGGATATCTGAGTCGCTGTCTGATGAAACCGTTATTTTCTTACGCTTCTTTTGTTTTTTCTGTTTTTCCTGAATTATCTGATTCTCGTCCTTTCTTGTTATTTCGTCAGAACACAAGTTCACTTCTTTGTTAGCATTTTCAGTTGGTTGGGTTTCTGAGGTGCCTGAGGTGGTTGTTTTCTTATTTTTCTTTTTCACTCCTCCCCCTAGTTTTTTACGTTTTTTTCGGCTTTCTTTCTCTTCCATTTCTTGTTTCTTTTTTTGTTCAGCAGCAATCCACTCTTCACTAGTAACGATTGCTGCCGTAGAGGCTAGTTTTTTTCTAGTTTTTTGGGGAGCAACGGTTTTGTTAAGTCGTTGTAGAAGCAACATCTCAAACGAACGGGGGGTACTTGGAGATGTTCGGATCATTGGAGTAGAGGAACCAGAGTTCCTGTCTGTACTTGGGCTGGCTGTGACTGATTGAGATAGAGCAACTGAACATTCTGCTGAAGTAGAAGGTACTGCCGATTCAGAATCATTAGACGGTGGTGGCTGTGACCGGTTGGAAGACGAAGGCTGATATACATCGCTTGGATTAGAAACTTCGACAGATGGAATAGCGTTCTCTGATTTCTCGGCTGCTTCGATTTTTTTTTTTCAGTTCGGCATTGTATCTTGCTAGTTTTTCAGGATCCAAACGAGAAACTGGGTATTTCTTTCTATCAACTGGGTAAATCCCAGCAGATGTGAATCCTGCTTTTACATTGTCAGAAGGTAATCCGTCATACCAAATACTGCAAAGAATGTTTACAAATTCACTCTTTGTCATTTTCCGTTGATTACTTCTGTACCACTGAATGATGTTTAGATCCCACGTATACTTGAGTGTCTTGAAACATGTCTTGTCCAGAGGCTGCAAAACATCTGTTGTATGAGCAGGCAGTTTCACTATAATAACTTGCTGGTTTTTGGCATAGATAGCTGTCTCAATATCCAGGTGAGTAAGATGGCCGTCAAATATTAAGAGGAGTGGTCTCTCCTTTACTTCCTGGCAAAATTTTTCAAAGTAGGCATGGAATATAACAGATGTCATCCACCCCTTGTCACTACATGCATAGAACGTACCAGGCACATCTTTATCCCCTTTCCAACTGGACCACAAGTTAGCGCCTTGGAAGATTATTAATGGTGGCATTACTTTACCTGCAGCATTACAGCATGCCAAAACTGTAGTGTTTTCTCTGCCACTTCCTTCTTGAGTTCGATGAGCTTTCTGCCCAACACCAGAAAGTAGTTTAACTCTAGAAGGATCGGCACAAAAAGATGTCTCATCCAGGTTGTAGATATGGCTAGGTTTATCATCTAGCTTTAGTTCATTTATCTGTTCCTCAAGCAAGTCATAAAAATGGTATATAATGAATGGGTCACTGGTATTTAGACGCCGAGATTTTTCCAGGGGCTCCATTTTTTTTAGGCTCAATTTTTGTCTTTGACAAAAAGCCTTATACCAATCATGCCCCGGTCTATTATTTTTAAATGGAACCGTCAGCGCATTTTGCTCGACGTATTCTTTCACTACCTCCAAGACTTCTTCTTTGCTCAACGCAAACCCATTTTTTGCCATAGTCTTGAGATTTTCGGCTAACGACGCCTCAGTTTCTTCTGGCAGAGCTTTCTTATGACCAACGCGGTTCGTAGTGTTGATCCCAGTATGATTTTCGGTTTTTTTCATGTATCGGCATAGGAACATTTTCTCAATCTTAAGATCCTTAGCCACTTTACGCAGAGACTGGCCTTCATCTATCATTTTTTTAGCACGATCAAGTAATGTCTGTGGATAAACTGTTCTTGTCCCTTTACTGATGTAATGACGCACCATTTTAACATGTCCTTCTGTATACGTCGAGGTTGAATAAGTTTTTTTAAGAATACAGTCACACACTGAAACCGTTGACACTATCCACACTTATGGTCTATAGCTGGCCCTGCAACAAAACAAAACAAGTAGAAATTCAAGAAAGTTACAAAAACTAATAACAGGCACAATTTTCAAGAATTTGCAATATCAAGATAGCCCCTTCAGCTGTATCATAATAGCCCCGTTGGTTGTATCACAATAGCCCCCTCGTTTGTATCAGATTAGCCCCCTATATGTGAAGTCATATATCTCGTGAACAGGTTGATTATTTTGAAGTTTTTAAATACAGAAACATAAATCTATCTTCCCCAAATACAGGTGGGACATTAAAACATTTCTACCTCAATAAACAGCGGAGTTAGAATAAAAGTTTACACTCAGTCACTGAAATTTTTTTTGCTAAAAAAATCACCGCTGATTATTTATTTTTTTATTGTCCACTTACCATGCAATAATGAGTAATTCCGTTATGCCCAACAATAATAGAATGTATTACTTAGTCCGTAATTTTTTTTGGCTGTTTTTGGCTTAAAGCATGTACATAATTTTCTGGTGTATCATATTAGCCCCACTTTTCAAGGTGTATCACATTAGCCCCGATTGACCCTATATTACCAAAAGTTCATAATTACTATTTATAAATTTCTTACCTTGGATGCAAGATATTTATTATTATATTATATTATTTCATTAATAAATTCATGAATTAAATATTATTTAATAGTCGTAGATACAAATATTTATACCAGAAAGTTTCTACTCAGATTCAGTTATTTATGTGCATGAAATTATATTTTCTGAGAAATAGTTGAGAATATCTAGAGTAAAATGGAACTATGTGACCCTAATAATAAATTAGAAATAAAAGAGAAGATTTTTATGGAGGCAAGTTATTTAATGATAATTAGGTGTTTAGCATCAAGTAAATGAAAGCTCTTTATTCACATTTATTATAAGTAAATACATAGCTAATTTATTTTGATATTATACCTACTTAAATAAAGTAGACTCTAAAAATAAGGATATTATGTATTTACATAACTTCTGCATTTTTTTACAATTTGCAATATTAAATTAATGAAAATGAATAATATGTAAAACATTGTTCAATAAATGATAATATGTATACTAATACCAATATGATATTGGTGGTACTCTTTTTTCTTTGATGTTCAGTTTATCCATAATATCCATCTCAAATGTTTTTAAAGCAGGTTTAAATGTAATTTCACTAGCATTATCCGCTGTGGTGTCTTTAGGCTGCTCCTTATAAGTGGATTTTGTTTTATAATCATAAGTTTCCTCCATTGAAGGTGGTATTGGAATTATTCTGCCCGTTCTTATTGATACTCGTACTTTTTGACCATCCTCTGTATATCTCCATTCAAAAGTTGTTGGTAGAAGGTCTGAGGGATCAACTAAAGATATCTCAGATGTAACAAGTAAAGGTTTTTCTGATTGTACCCAAACCCCCTCAAAATCTTTATCATCTCCCATTTGTTGTAATTCACAATTGAGTCCTTCAACGATCACCCAATTCCTTTCTTGTATTATCTCTTTAATTATTCCTTGTTTTCCTTTATCTTTACCTACAATAGAAACAAATAGTTGTCATATTATTCAAAATATATTACTTAATAGTAGGTAGTCCTTATCCAATTGTCTGGATAAAGCCGAAGATTAAATTAAAATGTTCAGTACTACTCCAGAAAAAATGATAGAACACATATTGTCATTAGAAAACAGTAATTTAATAAGAAAATTGGATCAAATAATATCAACAGAATATATGAGTACAGAAAAAATTGGATAAACAAAAATGATGAGATAACAAATCTGAAATACAATTTTTTGAGGTAGGGTTATTTCCACAGTAAGTAAAAAAATAATTTTCAATCTTTGTTTAAACTGAAAGGTTAAACATAACGATAGTCTAAAAAATACAAATCTGATGAAATGATTGAAGAATTGACATATTTAAATAGCAAATATTTGTGGAAGGAATTGGAATGATATTTGACTTATACAACAATATCATAAAATTCTTTTAACTACTGTTCAAATAGATGTGTGAAGAACAAAAATCTGCTGACATTACTGAAATCTACATCACTTCACTTTTGTAAATCTTAAAGGGAGAGGCTACTAATATTAAATAATATTCTTCGAATAAATATATAATTTATAGTGACAAATGACATCTTTCGGTTTATTGAAATTTTTATAAAAAATATAACAAACTTGTTATAGTACACATCAAGGATTCATTGTTGTCCACTCTGATAACATATTAAATGACCACAAATTGAGTATGTAACTATTTTAAAAGCTACTTTTGACAAAGTCAAGGTATCTCTACAATCAACAAAAAATGTGAACCCGACATTTTTTTTGGCTTTGACACTCGTCATTCGGCCAGTCACATCAGGAACAAACTATTAATATATAGAAAAAATATTCACCTCACTCACACCTAAGATAAGACAAAATTACCTACCTAAAAAAAAATACAATAAGGATATACAGGGTCACTCGCTTCTTGTCTAGGGGCCCATCAAGACATTATAATTTATCACAAACAATACTAGGCCACGGAAAGGTAGGAATAACTACAATTGGGATAAACAGAGGTAAACAAATCTGGTTCAAACATTCACAAGCATACCTTTGATTCGTATATGAATTTCATCAGAACCTTATATACTTCCATTTTGTTTAAAGCTAAAAGATGGCAGATATTGAAGGGTGGGAAAAATCCGATTCTTATTAAATCATTAATAAGGTTTTGAGTTTCTTGGGAATATATGCAGTTGAAGAAAATATAATTCAGATCACTTTTGATATGACAGTGTTGACACAGGTGTGAGTCCAGAATTTTTATTTTATATAAGTGTGCCGGATAACATGCATGTCCAAAGCGTAGTCTAACAATAGTTGTAATGTATTTATGTGGGCAGGAATAAGAATTGAACCAACAACAATTCGGAATTTCTTGTTGAATTGATGAATATTGGGTATTAGATATTTTACAATAATCGTTCCAAGACTTTTTCCATAAACAACTTTGTTTTTGCCTAGAATTAGCAAATACGTCTGGTACAGTGAGTGGATAGATAGATAATGTGCCATTTTCTGCTGCATTTTTAGCTAAACGATCTACATGTTCATTATGTTTAAGTCCTATATGTGCTTTGATCCATTTCAGCTGTACATGTTTATTATCTTTTTTTAATTGAAATAACATTTTTTTTATATAGAATATATAAAGATTATCTGATGAAGCAGGTATAGTTGGATTCTGTATAGCTGTTAAGACAGACAGAGAATCAGCTAATATAATAGCAGAACTTTTTCTGGACGAAGAAACAAATTTTAACGATTCATAGATGTCCACAGCTTCAGCGCTGAAAATTGAGAAGTCTGAGGGGAGCTTAAACAATTTTTCGACATTATCACCTGGAATGTAGAACGCACAACCAGTTCCATATAAACTTTTGGAAGCGTCAGTATATATCTGTATGGAATCAGAATAATTTTCTAATATGGAGTTAAAAATTGTAAGACTTATCATAGGATTTACATGTTACCTAGGTTGAATGACATTAAACATATGAAAAAAGTATTCAAAATCATCTAGTCATATTTTTTTCTGATCTAATTACACATAGATTGTTGTTGTTTCGGAAATAAGCACAGAGAGGCGGTGAATTTTTGCGGATCCAGTAGTTGTTAGTTAAATCAAATTCGTCTAGTTCACATATATTGTGATATAAAGATTCGTTGGAAGACATAAGTTTTATGAGGAATTTATGGCTAAGATGATTTCTTCTATATTTTAAGGGAGGTTCTAAAGCTTCCACGTGAAGTGGTTCAATGGGAGTAGACCACATAGCACCCATACAAATACGTAAGGCTTTGTTTTGAAATACGTCAATTTTTTGTAAATTATTTTTACTTGCGGATCCATAAAGTGTACATCCATAATCTATTATGGATCTAATGTATGATCTATAAAAAAGTAGCGAAGTCGACACATCGGCACCCCACCAAGTTTTAGAAATGGATTTTAAAAAATTCATACCGCTGTTGCATCTATTCAATATATGTTCGATATGGGGTCTGCAGGTTAACTTCCTATCAACTATCATTCCCAAGTATTTTATTGATTTACAAAATGGAAACGCTTGTGTATTCAAATGAATCGTATCGATATTCGGGATGTTATGTCTAGAAAAAATGCAAACTGATGATTTTGTGGGAGATACTTCATAACCATTTTTAATGAACCATTTATAAGCCGATTCGTATATTTTATCTAACGTCTCTACAGCATCATTATATTTTTTGGCCTCTCAATATAAGCAAAAATCATCCGCATACTGTATTATTTTTGGGGTGATATTTTCAACGTAAATACTATGAAAGTCAGCCGTATACAAATTAAAAAGCGGAGGACTCAATACTGAACCCTGAGGTAGTCCTGAAATATTATAACGAGGTCCTATGAGGTGATTATTATGAGTTCTTATATACAATTTTCTATGAGAATAAAAGTTAATGATTGCATCAGTTAATCGAATCGGTATTAGGAAGTTATTAATCATTTTTTCTCTCAGAATGGGTAAGCATACGCTATCATAAGCACCTTCGATATCTAGGCAAAGTGTAGGTAAATATCTATTGGAGGAATAAGTATTTTGAATATCGGTAACGAGAGTTGTTAGAGCGTCAATTGTACCACAACCTTTTCTGTAGCCAAACTGGGTTCTTGGAAGGAGGTTTTTCTGAAATAACCACCATTCAGGTCTGTGCTTAATGGTACGTTCTAAAGTTTGCAACATTCAAGACATAAGTGATATAGGGCGATAGGATTCAGCATGATTGGGATCTTTACCTGGCTTGAGAATAGGAATAATGTCGACATCCTTCAACTCATTAATAATGATTAGATTATTCAGTATGTCATTAAATATATGAATCAACATACATTTAGCAATAACAGGAAGGTTATCAATCATAGGATATTTAATTTCATCAAGTCCTGGACTAGTACTGATGCGATTTTCAAGAACATAGTTTAACTCTGTTTTGAATGAAAATGGTTTTCATCACTAGATGAAGTTAGATCAGGAAATAACATTGCAGCGAAGGGGGGAGAAATTTTGTCAAAAAATTCTGCCATCCAGATATCATCTAAAGGCTTGACGTTGTAGATTGGTTTTCTATAAATCTTTCTAGCTTGTTTCCAAAGAGAAGAAGACGAAACAGTCTTATTAAGAGAAGAAACATACTCAATCCAGTTTTGTTTAGCTATAGCTTTAAATTTTTTTTTGTTCTTGCCATCATTTCTTGACAAAGGAAAAAGTTTTGGAAATTCGAAGTTTTTTTATAAGTCGAAAAAGCCAAACGTCTATCTTCCAAAATCTTTTCGCAATCTGAATTCCACCAAGGTGGGGGGTAACGTTTTAAGTTTTTAATATTTTTGAATTGTGGTATCGCAACGTGTGCAGCTTGATTCATACTGCTGATCGAGATTTGATATTTATCTGATGTGGAGTTTAATGAGAAATCTCCTTGAAGAATATTTTCAATTGTCCCATTTTTTTTAAGGGGAAACTCATTGATGACTGGGTCAATTGGAAGCTCCATAAGTATAACAAAATGATTGGATCCTAATGTATCATCTAATACTGACCAATTAATTGTATTAGCAAGTTCAGGAAAACAAAAAGTGATATCTATCGCAGAAACATTTTGATTAGGACGAGTTAGAACTGTGGGTTGTCCATTATTCATTACTGTTAGATTAAGATCATCTGCAACTTGGATTAGCTGTATACCAACTGTGTCATTATGATGTGCACCCCACAACGAATGATGTGCATTGAAATCACCGCCCACGATTATAGGATTTTTGCTTGTGAAAAAAGTGTAAGCCAATCGTTAGCAGAACATATTTTAGGTGGTTTATAAACAGAAAAAAGGCTTAGCTCCGATTTACCATATTTAATTTTTATGCCACACATTTCCACGCCTCTACACACATTCATATTAATTTTGAATTCACAAAAACTTATTGAATGATGAACTAAAATGGCAACACCACCATAGCCGTCATGTCGGTCTTTACGGATCATATTATAACTATTATAACAATATTGTATATTTTTTTTAAACCAAGTTTCAGTAATAAATGCCACATCTATTTTTCTACAATTTAAAAAGTGTTGCAAACTGTTTTTATTTGCCACAGCTGATCTAGCATTCCACTGCATAATGTTAAGTGAAACTTTCTGAGCCATTAATAACTATTAACTGTTAGAGTATCCACCAGTACTTGTTTTATGCTACTGATTATTGGAACTTTTATTAATTGATTGCAAGTCTTCTACTGAGCTAATATTATCCAATAAATTGAATACAAATTTGGAGACAATGTCAGCAATATTCTGTTTTTTCCTTTCAATACTATTAAAATTGGATTTATAGGGGTTAGCAGGTAATGGTTGACTAGGACCAAAAGTAAAAGGAAACATAGGCGAGCCAGAAGGAGACTGATTGGACGGAGAGTCTGATTTTCTTTTCTTTTTCATTGGAACTGAGTAGTTTTTTGTGCCACTTGTACTTGGTAGCGACAAAATTAAACTATTGCTTTCCCTAGTATTTTTTATCATAGTTTGTGTGGAATTATTATTAACTTGATTAGTAAGACTGGGGAAATCTTTATTATAATTTGATAAGCCTGAAAAAGAATCATGACTTACAAAAGAAGAAATAGAGTTTTCACAGTATTTTCTGGCTTCCAGAAATGACGTTTTTTGTTCAACCATAATAGTTTTAATTTTTTTCTGTTTCTCATATTGAGGGCATTTTTTAGATATAGATAGGTGATCGTTAGATTTACAATGAATTCAATAAATTTTGTCCTTATTGCAACTGTGTTCCTGTTTTTATTTCGCCGCATTGTATACATCGTTCTTGGGTGTTTTTACACTGTTTAGAAACATGTCCATACTTCAAACAACGATAACATTGAACTACTCTACCCATAAATTCTTCTACCTGACAATATACTTTATTAAATGCAACATATTTTGGTATAATATTACCTTCAAAAGTAATAATAATGGTTTTTTTGGTACATAATCAATTGTGTTATCCTCTCTTTGGATTTAACGTTTAGTACGATAAATATTTATTACCGGTGAGGTAGACTCTACATTCTCTAACAAATATTTTTCGTCATATTTAGTGTCAACGTCCCTAATGATACCCTTTGATTCGAGTAGATGATTTGGAATATAAGCTACCAAATTATGATTTTCCAACAAAGGATTTTTAACTAATTGATTAGCCTCAAGAAACGATTTTAATAAAACTTTTATTCGATTTTTACCTATACTTTTAATTTCTAATATATTAGTTAGCTTTAATTGTTTAAAAACAACCAACAGTCATCGGATGTAGCCTTCCCAAATTACTACTTTTAATATTTTCAATGTATACCCAAATAGTAAATAAATTGTACTTATCTGACAATAAGTTGAAATTTTTTGGAACTGGTTTTACTGCAGAAACCTCGTTGCTGCTTGGAGGGTTATTAATCGGTAACATTTGATCATCATCACATAACATAATTGACTCCACCTGCGTCGAGAATGACGTCCCTTTTTTATCCCCCATGATGGGGGGAGATTATTTAGTTAAAAACTCTAATCGGAATATTTTAAATAAACACGTGTAAGAAAACAAAGTTGGCACTGATAAAAACTATCGACCAGTTTTGTTAATTGCTTCGCACAACCTATTTGTACAAAGGTAAAATCAACGAACCTGACATATTCTATGTTTTGTTTCATTGATTACTACACATGTCACTTTACTTTGTTGTAATTTCGATCCTTTGATATTTAATTTATTTGGTTTGAGAAACGTATGAAATGTATTTTTAATTAGGGATGTACCGGAAATCCTGTGGTACCATTAAATCCGGCCGGTCCGGCCTAGAGGCCGGAATTGCCGGTCCGGCCTAGAGGCCGGAATTGCCGGTCCGGCCTAGAGGCCGGAATTGCCGGTCCATCCTAGAGGCCGGAATTGTCGTTCCGGCCGGATCGCAACTGCGATTCGGCCGGAACATTTAAATTTTTTAAAATAGGATAAATATATGAAAAAAGCAAGAAAAATATTTTGTAATTTGATAAATTGAAAGTCGTAAATCATTACAAAATTATATTTTAAACAGGCGAATGTATTAAATCGAGGTACATATAAAAAATTAAAGATATAAACCAAAAACTAATATTTATAATTTATTTTATTTTGATTGTGATGAATAAATTAGAGACTGTCTGCATTTTCAGATCTTAGCCTACACCTATTATCAACATATATGTTACCAATTTCCGAAAATAGTCTCTCTCGGAATAAACACTAGTTGCTAGACTTGATAAAAACTGCTTTACTAAATTAATTAGACCAGGAATTGTTCCACTGTGCTAAAGTTCCACCACTCAAATGGGTCTGACTGTCAATCAATAACGGGCACTACATAGTATACTTCAAGTTGATAGAGTGTATTGCCTTTCGAATCACTAGAGGATGCAGGTGTCGAAGATGGAACAAAGTTATCGTAGGACTTCCACAGCGTAAAAGATGAACTTGTTGGAAGTATCATTTTTTCATATGTTATCTTCGCCCTCTTTTGTATAGCGGCTAATGGTTCTTTATCCTAGTCTTCGCTAATAACCACGTTAGCTCATCATCTTGTATTTCAGATTCGGATTCATCGGTGTTGCTCCTATTAATTTCTGTGACTTTTCTTACAAATCTGTTTTTTATATCTTCAACTATAGTCTAACTCGAAAAAAAGTACACTTTACATCTGGGATCTAAAATAGTCGATATGGTAAAGCAGTTCTTGGACTCCACATCGGAGAACCTTTCGTTCATTCCTGTAATGAGACATTTCATTCATAGTTCCAACCCCATACAACTGTTCAATTTTTTCGGACAATAGGTAGCGCTTCAATACAGCAATTGTTGGAATTACTTTTGAAATAACTGAATCCGTGCTGCTCATCAGTTTCGTTATCTCTTCAAAAGGTCTGAGTAATTCATGGACAGATTGCAACAGGTCCCACTGATTATTGGTTAAATTGTTTATTGACTTTACGGCGCTATTTTCAGTGTGATAAACAGTTACACAACGTTTCAAATCAAGTAACCTCTCTATAACATGTAGAATGTGGAGTTCCACCGTGTTTGTACATCTTGGATAATTTTCTCCTGGTCCATATTCAACTCTTATTGTATTTTACTTAATTTGCTGCATGATCAAAACGAGTGATTGAATTTGGCGGGCACAACTAATCATATCTGATACGGATCTTTGAGATTTTATACTGACATTGATTATTAATTGCAGTTTGTATAAAACACCCCTCTCCATTTATTTCTGCATCTCTACAGCCTTTGATTTATTTACTGGAAGCCAGTGTGCTTTATTAGAATAATAGATGGCACTACACAAAGCAATGACATTTATTTTTTTTATTTATTTAAAATTCATAACACGGAACGGAATAAATTAAGAACCTGTGTATACAAAAAAAAAAGAAAATAATATAGAGTTTTATGCTTTAGATAGATAGAACCTTTAAAATATCGTTAAGCTGCAAGAATTTGAAATATGTCCATATAAATCTCGATCCGGCCGGAATTCCGGCGGTCCGGTGCGTCTACCGGCCGGAATTCCGGTTTTTGATCCGGTACATCCCTATTTTTAATGCCATATAAATTTCATTATGGGCAACTTTGGAGTCTTACACTCATATAATTGGTATAGTTTAATCGAAATTTTCAGTTATGCACTTTCATTAGCAATGTCTTAAGTTAATTGGAAGTGTTTGTAAAGTACACACTGAATTTCGATATTCTACCTTAACTGAAAATGGTTGAAAATTTATTTTGATATTTAAATTTCACACAAATGAATGTGAAGTGAAATGAAAAAATTAAATAAAAGTTAAATTTAACTGATAAGAAAAAAGTAATCCACTTTAAAATAATAAATTACAAATTATCAATACAGACATAATCGTAATTGATATTTTTTTATAGAATAAAGTTTATTTTGTTCACAACCACTATTATTTATCATCAAATGTGAATGCATGGTAAATTGGTGAATTTTTAATCACATTAAGTCAATATCTTTTCGTAAAATATGTTTTTTTTATTTAAGAAAAATAAAGCGCATCAACCCTTTAGATTATTAGCGCTACCAAATGTTACAATAATAAATATTAAATAGTACTACAGGTATTACAGGTATAAGAACACAAATGATTATAATATTAAACGTTCAAATTTTGTTCAAAAACTGAATAGTTCGTAGATAAGCTACCAAGTTTTCCATATTGAATTCTTCTCCGAGCAAATGGTACATAGTAGGTGGGATGTTAATTGACACTCTTTGCTGTGAAAACTTTGGACAGTCTATTAATACACGTTCGACTGTTAAAAGGCATTGACACACTGTACGGCGGGATTGTTCGGATTTTGACATTAAGTGTTCATGGGAAAATCGAGTGTGACCCATTCGAAGACGGGTCAAGATCACTTGTTCCTTCCTATTTTCTGGAACGTTCCTCCACGGTTTAACTGTTCTTTTCACTTCTCTAAGTTTATCGTGAGATTGGGACCACTGATGTTGCCAAGCGTTGTTAACCGATGCCTTAATATGTATTTTGATGTCTGACATCGTAGCTCTCGTGACTTCGGTGGCATTAGGATCCTGAATTGCAGTTTTGGCTGTTGCATGCTCGCTCATTTCCCTCTATTCCTGTGTGTGAAGGCACCCATAAAAACTGTATAACTGCTCCTGAATTGTACAGCTGGGATAGTTTCTGCTTAATTAGCATCAGTATTGGATTTGATGAATATGTCTGGCGCAAACTTTCAATTGAGTTCAATGAATCCGTTACTATGAGCAAGTGTTTTAAATTTTCTCTATTGGCATGGACTAGAGCTTGAAATATCGCATACAGTTCTCCAACTAGAATGGTTGTAATATGAGGTAGTCTAAATTTGATTATTGCGTTTGGTGTTACAAGTGCGGCCCCAACTCCAGTATCCATTTTAGAGGCATCAGTGTAGATATGGGTATATTGTTGGAAATAAGATATTGCGTTCTTATCAAAACTTGTCAACGATGTATTACATATTGGTGGTTTTATTATCCATGGAGGCGGGGAGGAAATAAATTGAGGAATCGTTGGAGGAATAGATATATTTAGAAGGTTGAGGGATCTGTTAATTCTTTCAGAAAGTGGTGTATCTGTTCTTTTCCTCTTTTTATAGTCAGCCGAATAACGATTGGAGAAGGTGTTGTCATAAACTGGGTGATTGGGATTTGCAGATATACTGGCCGCATAAGAGAGGCTAAGGTAAATCCGTCGGAGGTGGAGGGGGGTTTCGGATGCTTCACTGAGAAGGCTCTCGGAGGGGCTTGAACGAAATGCACCCAGGCAAATTCTGATCGAAGTATTCTGGACTGGATTTAAAAGATTCAGTACTGTTTTTACCGCTGACGAGTAGGCTACGCATCCGTAATCAAGACGTGACCTAATTAGTGAACGATATATACGTATTAAAGACGTTGAATCAGCGCCCCAATTCCTATTAGATAGTATTTTGAGCAGATTAGAACTTTTGTGAGTTTTGCAAATCAGGTCGTTAATGTGAGTTATCCAAGTCAGCTTGTAATCCCAAATCATACCGAGATATTTTATATGATCACAAAGATTCAAATTATTGTTGTATAACTTGAGTATAGGGTTGAAGAAAAACGGATTTTTGGAAAAAATGATGTACTTGGTTTTCTATGTGGAGAATTGGAATCCTGTAGACTCAGACCAAGTTTCAAGATGTCGAATATGTTGCTGCATGACAGACGTCATGTAGCTTATGTTTTTACCCTTAATATATAAAACTAAATCATCTGCGTATAATTTCCTCTTCAATGGCTTTTCAAGGTTATTTAAAATATCGTTCATTGCGATTAAAAAAGTGTTACGCTTATTATCGAGCCTTGAGGGGTGCCATTTTCTAGATCTTTGTTATTCGAGAAATGCCCGTTCAATTTCACATGAAAGGATCGTTTATGTAGATAGTTTTTAATGAATGCAAGCATATTTCCATTTTTCCCCAATCGTCTAATTTTAATAAAATTGTATGCTTCCAAGCTGTATCATATGCACGTTTGATGTCAAAAAATACGGCTAGAACTGTTTGCTTGTTAAGGAATGCTTCGTGAATGTCGGATTCTAAGTCAATTATATTATCAATTGTTGAGTGTCATTTTCTAAAACCGTTTTGTTCCCTGATTAGTAAGGAGTTGGATTCCAGGAACCAAACGAGTCGGTTATTAATTATTTTTTCTAATAATTTCCAGACACAAGAGGTAGGGAGATAGGCCTATAGGAATTAGAAATATTATTGGGGCAATTTGGTTTCAAGATCGGTACTATTGCCGCTTCCTTCCAAGTATCAGGGAATTGTTGTTGAAGCCAGTAATAATTGAAAATATTTAATAAGAATATTGAAGCTTGGTTAGAAAGGTTCTTAATGAATGCTGTTGGAATATTATCTAGACCGGGGCTACTATCTTAGACTTTTTTCAGGGCTTCGTAGATTTCATCCAACGAAATGGAAGTGCTGAGTGGAGAATTATTGTTGGAATCGGTACGAATGGTATTGAGTTTTTCAGTGAGATGATATATTCAAGGAATTTACTGTCATAATTGGTATTACTGGAAAAATGTTCAAAAGTGTTTGCTAATGTATCGGAAATTTCCTGAGTACTCGTTAGATCTTGTCCTCGTTCTGTCAGTATGTTGATATTAAAATTTGTGTAGGTACCAGATATTCCTCTGACCCTATTCTAAATTTCTGTGGGGGGCGTAGAGATGTTTATGCGAGATACAAAGTTTATCCAACTCTCTTTCTTAGATCTTTTTATTATGTACCGCGCTCTAGCTCTGAGATTTTTGAATTGTTGTTGATTTTGTATGGTATTATGTTTTTTATACTTATTCAATGCTTGTTTACTCAATTTTATCGCTTCTTTATATGCATTATTCCACCATGGTACCATATGACCATTATGAGATAGAGAAGATTTACTTATCGCTATATCCGCGAATTATATCAACGATTCCCATGGAAACCGATGAGTTGCTGTTCCACGGTGTAAGATGAAGACCCCGTAATCAGCATAAATATTATATATATATATATATATATATATATATATATATATATATTTATAATATACTCTATATTATAATTCTTTAATAATATTTGCCCCACGTTCGGGTGACAAATTATAATATATTCAATGTTCTATTTTATATTTTTATTATAATATTATATATGAATTTATATGATGCTGAATTTAATTTGTAGCTGTCGTCACAATTTGTGATAATAACTATACTATTGTGAAAATACCTTTAGCTAAATATAACCTATAAAATTTTTAATGACAGCAGTTGTCAAATTAATATGCCCGGCTAAATAAATATTAAATTTTATATCCTGAAAGATAAATTAATACACAATATCAATCAACTCACTCTTTTCTCAGGGAGGGATCAAATATTTCAAAGGATAATTCAAAATTTATAAATTTCCAAATAATTTTCCAAATCACGTATTATACTATTCAAATCGAAAGTAACTGTTTTTCCAATACACTATAAGACAATTAAATTATCTTATGACACATATGAAATTACTGTCAGAAATTAAACCAAATGTCACTTCTTGTACTAAATTTTCTATAGGATGAAATTATCAAATGTAATGAGAATGATTATGAAAAGAGAGCCAAAAGGTGATTAGAATTCAAATTTATATATTATATTATCAAATAAACCCTTAAAAAATTAAAACTTTTCAAAAAATATCACAAACGAATACGCAAAAATAGAATTTTCTATCAAAACCTTAATATTATAAACAATCTAAAATTAGAAATTCTTATCTAAATACTTTAACTAAAAGTCCAAAATGACTTATATGTCAATGTAACATTCCCCAATTTCCTTGTAAATTGTCTTTTTCAAAATTTGTCATGAGTTTACGTAGAATGATATATCAATAATGTTACTATAATTTGATGAAATATTTAATTCATCAGATGCATCTACTTTCGAAATATTATTTACTAAAGGCCTATTAATTCTCGAGAAATAATATATAATATGGACTGGACTCACCAAACTGGATACAGATAGACCTGTTTGTATTCTAAAAACGTTTTAGAATATCTGGAACAATTTTCTAAATGACTTATTTAGAAACTGGAACAACACTCGTACTTTACCGCTGTAATTCTCTGCGAATAATACACGCACTGGCTTTCAAAGGCAAATTGTGTTAATTTGATAATAATGCTACAAATTATTCTGATATTCTCAAATAAATTTGAGACAACTCTTATTCCGATGTTGTCTCTCGAGATATTAAAATTCTAGTCTATTTAAACAAATTCTGTGACAACTCTTATTTCAATGGTGTCTCTCGCGATGTTATGAATCAACTAACTAAACTGTTTCCATAAATAACTCTCTTCTCCTTTGGTTACCAAGAATTCTTTTTTTTAAAAAAAATACAAATTTACGTTTTTATATACCAAGAGAGATTTTCATTATTTTTTATAAGTGCCATTTTGCCAATAGAGACATCTGTATTCTGGTTTTTCAAATCGTATTAAAATCTATCTGTCATTAAGTCTATTCTGCAGTAATGTCATATGAAATTGAAATGTCAAATTTTATTGGTATATTGAACCTTTCAAATTATTGATAATACAGTGTGTATCACTAGTATTACATCTAAATATGCATATTTTCTTTAGAATTTACATAGAGGATATGTATTAAAAAATATATATATATATATATATATATATATATATATATATATAACAACAACAAAGAGATTCATGGGTAATTCACGCAAAATAAGGGCTACTGAAATAGAGTGGTAACCATGGACATGCATGTTTCTGAATCATTTTGCCTCTTCAGCACGGCATAACCAAATGAGGATGTGAAATTTGGGAGCAAAGATGTTAATCGAAACATGGGAAAACACAAAATAACGGATTTCAGCAGGGAAACCAAACGCTCATTTGTGTCTTCAATTGGAAGATCCCGAGTTTTCAGGACAACAACCAACATCGACACGGAGGCGCATATATATATATATATATATATATATATATATATATATATATATATATAAATTACTTGTTGTAGATAAAGTTAGTCAGTGTTACTAGATTTCACATTGTTTGTCGTAGTTTGTAGAATTATCATTTTGTACAATAAACGTTTTTAAAAACAGTATTTCGAGTTAATAATTTGAAAGTGGCGCAGTCAGTAGGATATTCAGAATTGATACGTATCGAACGCGTTAATTTTCGTTATAACGAGTGACTGAGTATCGGAATATACGGACTTAGTTATTTTGTGCAAGTGGAAGTTTAGAGTGGCTCCTAGAACGTCAGGAAACCCAGTGTATCACACACCGAAACGATCCCGAGCACGAAGAAGTCCATCAACGGGAATTGGAACGACAATAGTCCAATTTTGCAGAGATATTCATTGAGGAAGACAAAAATTGCCGAACCGGAGTATATCTCTATAGGAATGCTTGAAATATTTCTTCTATTATTACTGTAAGTACAATAAATTTTTATGTCTGAAGTTGACCATTTATGAAACATTCTTCAAAGTTCAAAATTATAACCTTCAACTGACTCACTAATTTTAAATCAAAGTTCAATTAATAATAATTTTATCATGGCCGAATTTAGACCAGAATATCTAAAATGTATGCCATATTTCAATGGCAATCCCAATTATTTGAACAGATATCTAAGTGTGTGTAAATCTTTAATTGATTCATTTTACAGAATAGACACACCAAATTGTTTCCAAAATGTGTATTTATTGAATTGTCTAATATCTAAATTAACTAGTAATGCTAAATTAGTCGTAAACATACAACATGTATCTACTTGGAATGAGTTAAGAGATGTTTTAACGAGAAGTTTCGCAGATCAGATAGACGAAACTTGTCTAAATAGGGATTTAGTAATGATGAGACAGCAATCAAATGAAAAACAACAGCAATTCTATGATAGAGTTTTAAACATTCTTAATCTTTTGTGTAGTTATGTAGACGTTCATGAAATCGAAAATGACTCAAAAATTTTAAAAAGAAATTTATATAATAATGTAGCTTTAACATTTTTATAAGGACTTAAAGAACCGTTAGGTACAACTATTAGATGCATGAAACCAAATAATTTGGCCGAAGCTTTACAATATGTTTTCCATTATTTCCAAAATTTTACTCATAAAATAAATATAAAGCAACCGCAATACTCTGGTAATCCTTTTGTACAACGACAAAATTTTAACAGTAATCCAGTTCAATTTAATACTCACACACCTAATAATTTCTTTAGAGCACACAGATCATTTCCATCTCAACCTATACATGTTCGCCCTATAATTCCAAGACAACCCCAACATTTTTCTAAGAATTCTCAAGTCTTCAAACCTCAACAGACCCTTAATGCATTCAAAGCAAATCAAAATTTACCAAAGCATCACCCATGAGTATTTCCACAAGAAATACAGTAAACAATCACCCAATGAGTTCACCTATTAGAAACTCATGCCCAGGTCCTTCAAATCAAAATCATTTCCGAAATTCTCGACCACAAAATAATTTTATAGTCGAGGAATTATTTAATGCTGATATTCAAGATGAGGAAACTGAACAATGTTATTATCCTGATAACTCATATTCTGAAAACGAATAATATCAATTTGAAGAACGAAGCAATAATGATTATTACGATTCCTCAAATCAAATGCCTCTGAATTTAGAGAAAACATAACCCCCGAATCAATTCCATTAAATTTAAGTGTTAATAGTGAATTGCCTTATATAATATTCACCGAGTATAATATCAAACTTTTAATAGATTCTGGATCATCAATATCCTTCATAGATCCTGAAATTGCATTTGAATATTTTTCAGATAACCTAACTCATGACCCATTTACAGTGAAGTCTGTTTTTCAAGAATCTTCCCATAAATATAGCACTCTAATCCCTTCTTCAAAAATTTTCAATTTGTCCAATAATTTAAACTTCAAATTCTATGTATTCAAATTCCATAGTGTATTCCAAGGACTTATTGGTTTAGATAACTTGAAATTATTGAAAGCCAACATAAACTTTTCTAGTGGATGGTTCATAACTCCACATAGTAAAATTAAATTAAATTTTCATAAAACTCAGAAAGACATAAACTCTATTACTATCGAACCTAGAACTGAAAAGGTTATCAAAATAAAAACAAGTATAAAAAATGGTGAAATCATCATTCCACACCAAAAATTTCACGGTTGTGAAATACCAGAATCGCAATCAATTGCAAGAAATGGAGAAGCCATTACTACAATTTTAAATATCACAACAAATCCAGTTAAATTGAGTTTTTCAGAACCACTTCCTGTAGAAAAATTTGATAACAACGCTTTTAAAAATTTCGAATTGAATAACCTAGAAGAGACTACTACACAAGTTTAAGATTTCAATAATATTAGAACAGATCACTTAAACGATGAGGAAAAATCCAAAATACTTAAACTTTGTTCTGAATATTCTGACATATTTTATAACAAAAACACACCACTTACTTTCACGAACAAAATTAAACATGAGATACGAACCACCGACGAGATTCCTGTTTACGCTGAAATCTATCGATATCCTTTTGTGTTCAAAAAAGAAGTAGATAAACAAATTCAGAAATTTCTTGAACATAAAATTATCCGTCCAAGCTCAAGTGCCTGGGATGCGCCAATCTGAGTCGTACCCAAGAAACAAGACGCTTCTGGGAAAGCCAAATTTCGTTTAGTAATAGACTATAGACATCTTAACGAAAAAACTATTGATGACAAGTACCCACTTCCAAATATAACGGACTTATTAGACAAGTTAGGTAGATGCCAATGTTTTACAACTTTGGATCTAGCCTCAGGTTTCCATCATCTAGAAATGGCATACTAAATGAAAAATGTGACTCAAGTGACAACAATCCTGACTGTGCATTACAGCAGATAACACCTGACCGTCAAAATGAACCCAACGACGATAGAATCAACGTAGACGAAAACGAGTGTCTTATGATTCATTCTAATGCTGAAGAAAATCCGGTAATAGGTATCCCTATCGAAAAATGCGCAGTTAACGTCGGACAAAATCAAATTATAATTAGTTCCGTTTTACATTCTCCAGCGAAACCTAAAGTTAGAATATTATTTGAGAAAAAGAAGCAAATAACTGTGCAGATATCAAAAAATAACCTAGAACAAGACGTTATCAATTTTATTAAAGAATTTATTTCACCAAGTATTCAATATCACGTTTATTTCGAAAGCCCAGAATTGTATTAACTATTTTCGACAATATTACAAAAATATTTCAGATCAAATTCAATTCAATTGAAACGTTGTACCACAAAATTAGTAGTAGATGTAACAGATTAGGAAGAGATCAAAAATATCATATGAAACTATCACGAAGGAAAAACATGACCGAGGAATAGATGAAATGTATTTAAAATTAAAAGAAAAATATTATTGGCATAATCTAAAAGAATCCGTACAAACTTTTATAAATGAATGTCAAATTTGCCATCAAAGTAAATATTAACGAAATCCAGTACATACTCAATTAAATATCACCCCAACCGCCTCGAATCCTTTCAAAATTATTCATTTACATTCTTTCACGATGGAACAAACAAAATTTTTAACTATTATTGATAGCTTTTCTAAATACGCTCAAGCATATCACATAAATTCAGCCTCTGGTACAGAATTGGTAGACAATATTATCAAATTCTTCTCTCATCACGGCATACCGAAACAAATCATACTTGACAATGGCACAGAATTCAAAAATTTCGTATTAACAGAACTACCGAGCCTTCATAAAATTCAAGTTCATTTTACCTCTCCCAATCATCCTCAATCCAACGGACAAATAGAAAGACTCCATTCAAGTCTAATAGAACATATATGACTCCTAAATACTAAAGGTTTCTCAAGAACCCCAGTTAGAATGAAAATGTTATATGCTATACTTGCTTACAATCATTCGATTCATTCCAGTACAAAAATGAAACCGATAGATATAGTCAACGGACATATTAATAATAATGATGTTTATGACATTGACATAAATAAAATACTCTTAAATGATTACATCAACAATCACAAAGAAAAAACAAAATTATTGTACTCAAAAATTAATTCCAACTCAATTAATCGAACAAAAAAAATACTTGCAAACTAAATACAAATCGAGACAAACTGGAAATATTTAAACCTAATCAAAAAGTATATGTAAGAAAACACATACGACAAAAACACGCTAATAAATACACTCTACCAGTCAAATTAAAAACCGTCAACATGCACATAAAACAGCTTCAACTGAAAATAGAGATAAAGTACATATGGATAACTTGAAACGTCCCCAGAAAAAACCTGAAAAATAGAAACTTATGTACGATACTTTTACACAACGTTCACACGTAATATTAAGATAATACTTTAGAATGTAGATTTTTGCTTTATTTCTGATTTTCTGGAACTATGGAACTCCAGGATAAAATAACAATTAAAAATCTAGTTAACAATCCCAGGTTGCTACCCCTTAAGTTAGGAACCGTAAAAATTGAAATGTACAGTTATGGACTTATACACTATTACAATTTGAACCCAATTATTTTAGAAATAAATTACAAATTCAAGCCGCAAAAATTAGGGCCTTTGCTGATCAAAACATCCAATACGCTAATGATCTCTCAAATTCTTGTAAATTGCTTGACTTCACAAAAACGAAGATTAACGATAGGTTAGCAGAAATATTACCCCATCCTTCAAGAACAAAAAGAGGCCTTATAAACGGCATAGGATCAATCTTCAAATCTATCACTGGAAAAAATTTAGATTCTAACGATGGAGAAAGATTTCAAACTCTCATCAAAGAATTACAAAATAATTTAGCTAGTAGTATAAGAAATCAAAATTCATTATCAGTCTCACTCATTGATAAATTTAATAGAACCATTGAACAAATAACCAATAAAGGGCAAATTTTGGAAACAAAAATTAAATTTATCCATAATTTAATCAACAGACAAGCAAATTACGAATATTATGCACATATTAAGATTTCTTATCAAACAAAACTGGCCACTAAAAACAAATAATAAATACAGTTACCAGTGGCGCGACGATAAATTTATTCTATAAGTTTTGTTGAAATCTATAAAATGGACAAAAAGCAATTTAAATGTTGCAAAAACAAGGATATGAATTACTATTGCTGCAAAACATGTTGTGGAATATTTCATGATAGCTGTTTTCTAAGAAGAAGAAATACAACAGTTGTGGATGGTCATGTAATGTTTTGTTCTAAGGACTGTCAAGATAGTAATGTAGTCAAAAATGATGAAACGACAAAACTCTACGAAGAATTAGCAAAAATGCAATCAGACAAGACAGAACTAGGGCATTATATGGAGGATATGAAAATGAACATGGAAGATGAAATTGAAACATTAAAGCTGAAAAATGAGACTTTGACTCAAGAGAATTATGAAAGAGAAATGTACCTTAAGAAACAAAAAAGAAACTCAATGGTGTTTGAAGAAGAGGTTTATGAAAGGGAACAATGTATAGAAATGCAATTGAACAAACACAGAGAAGATTTAAATATTTGTAATAAATTAAATGAAAAACTAAGATCAGAGCTTAAAGAAGGTTTGTTACAACTAGAGGACTTACAAAGTAAAATTAAAGTACTTGAGAGTATAAATGTAGATATGTTAAGTACAATTAAAACATTAACTATGGACAATGACGCCTATGCATCAGAAGTAGTTGAACTAAAGAATAAATTATGCATTCATTCTAATGAACCACAAACAACTTTAGAGCAAATCGAAAATGAAAATATAGTTAATAAGCAAAATGAAAGAACAATGAATGGAAATGACACACAGAAAAGAAAACACAATGATGGCAAAATTAGTAAAAGAAATGAAAAGAAATATCTAACACAAAGAGAAGATATAGAAAAAGGACTGATTTCACAGAAGGTGCAGAAAACAAAGGACAGGGATGGTGAAGTTATTCTTCTCACAAGTGATGAAAGCATCAAACAAATGGTGAAAGGGGAAGAAAAGTGCCAATATGTGAAAAGCAAATTATTAATCTTATGTGATCAAAATGGCAGTGATTTGGGAAGTAAGCTGAATTTTCGAATGATTGGGACTGAGGTTCAAACTATTATCAAGCTAAATGCCTTATATAATAGCGTTATTGATGATATTTTGAATTTAGGTAAAACTTTTACTTTGAATGATCATGTTATAATCATAGCAGGTTTCAATGATATGGTTAAAGGCAAATATCCACTGTTTAAAAATATCAATGAAAAAATTAAAAGGTGTATGCATACAAATATTATTCTCGCATCAGTGCCTTACATTGTAAATCAAAATGAAGTCAATCAATTTATATATGAATTCAACAAAGAATTATATGAGTACACTATTAAAATTAATCAATTTGCAGAGGGTGAAATATCTTTTTTAGATTTTAACAGCCATAAAGGGATTAAAAAAAAATATGAAATAGCTCAAAATATTGTCAACTTAACAAAAACTAAAGTTAAACAATTCCAGAAAAACCTAATTTTTATACAAACTGCAGAAAATACAGTAACTAATTTTTTAGAAACACCTCAAATAATCACAATGATAGACTGATAAAAAAAGCTATATGTTCCATTAACAATTTAACTTTTGTGCATCAGAATTTACAATGTATTAGTAATAAGATTTTGACGCTGAATGATAGATTTTATGATGGATTTTGTTGTGATGTTTTAATGATTTCTGAACATTGGCAAATAAAGAATGCCATTGAAACATACAAACTAACCCAGTTTACGTTAGTCGCTGACATGTGTCGGACTGTAACAACACATGGTGGAGTAGCCATATATAAAAACGACAATTTTTCTGGAAGAGTGAATGATTATTGTATCAAAAAGTTTTCCAAGGAAAACATTTTAGAATGTTGTGGTATACAACTACCTCAATATAAAACTATTTGTTTAGTTATCTACAGACCCTCTGGAGGAAATTTTAATGATTTTATGTTAGTTTTCAACGAAATTTTAGTCCATGTATGCGCAGAAAACAACAGGAATATAATTATTGGAGGAGATTTCAATGTAAATTTTATGAAACCTACTACTCAACTTTCTTTGTTGGAAGACTTATTGTATAGTTTTAATTTTGAAATATGTGTGAGAACTCCAACTAGAGTTACAAAAGATTCTGCAACTTGCATTGATAATGTATTTATTATAACAGCAAATCAGTATAGTGTAAAAGTAGTTGACCTTTGTTTATCTGATCACTATGCTCAATTCATTGATTTCCACACTGGTAATTCAGCTCAAAAAAGCTGTAAACCACCTGTTAAATTTTTCAGACGGTCATATTCTGAAGACAACATGGAACAGTTTCATGATTTGCTGGGGGCTGAAGATTGGATTACTGTTGTTGGTCAGATCTGTCCCAATTTAGCTTATGATCAATTTGCAGAGATTGTTTTATCTTGTTTTGAAACTGCCTTCCCAAAGAAGCTAGTTACACGAGGACCGAAAACTAAATACAAGAAGTCTAATGGCTTTACGTTGAATGCTGATTTGTTGGAATTAAGAAATAATGTGGCATTATATACTACTCTTGCTAAGCACGATAGACGATATATTGAAATTAGTAAAGTGTTAAATAATACATATAGGCTTAGGTTGAAACAGGCCTCTAAACAATTCTATGATAATCGAATTTTAAACTCGGAAAATAAGACTAAAGAAACCTGGGAAATAATTAGAGAATTGCAAAAAACTAACAAATCAAGTAGCCAACTCAAATTATATGATCATGGTAACCAAATAAGTGATTCTGTTTTAGCAAATAGATTTAATATAAATTTTACTAAACTCCCTATTGATAGTTTAGTTTGCGATGCAGAATTTGACAATGAAAATCTCTTCTAATATTAAAACCTTCTATATGGCTCCTGTGTCAGAGGAGGAGGATTTAGAATTAATACTATCTTTAAAAAATACTATTGCAGTTGGTACTGATGGATTAAATAATAAATGAATTAAAAAGTGTGCGGTTCTATTGACAAAACCATTGAGTTTCTTATTGAATTTGTCAACTGAGTGGGGAATCTTCCCTGAATCTTTAAAACTGGTTAGAGTAGTTCCCATTTACAAAAAAGGAGATCCTAATGATATTAATAAATATAGACCAATTAGTATCTTGTCTACTATCTCCAAAGTATATGAATTGAATATTAAAAATCAGTTATGCAATTTTTTTGCTAAATTTAAGCTATTATCGCCCTCACAGCATGGTTATACTTCAAAAAAAGGTACAGAGACTGCATTGATAGAGTTCCATAATAGAATTGTTAGATCTCTTGATATTAAAAAGCACGTAATGGGTTTATTTATTGATTTTTCAAGCGCTTTTGACTGTGTAGACCACAAACTTTTACTGCTTAAACTGTCTAAATATGGGGTAAGAGATATACCACTCAATTTGTTGGAGTCATACTTATCAAAAAGAAAACAAATTGTTCAAGTGAATAATACTCTTGGTTTGGAACTAGAGGTCTCACAAGGTGTTCCCCAGGGATCTCTTTTGGGTCAATTTTTATTTTTGGTTTTTGTTAATGACTTACTCACTACATTAAATGCTGTCCCTGAAATATATCCAACTTGTTATGCTGACGACATTAATATTATAATTATTGAAGACAATGAGGATGCTCTAAAAATATCAACAGAGAGAACATATGATCAAGTTGTGATGTGGTCAGAGAGGAATAACATAAAATTAAACCAAACTAAAACAAATACGGTGCTGTTTAATAATCATGGACAATTTAGACAGAACCAATTGTTTAAAAACACTGGATTTCCTATTACATCTAAGGAAAATATTAAATTATTGGGTGTCACTATCGACTATGGCATAACCTGGCATTCGCATATTGACAACTTGTGTAACAAATTAAGGAAAAGCTGCTATAGCCTTAGATTTCTTGCCAGTCATTGTAGTAAACATACACTCTTGACAGTGTATCATGCTAATTTTCACTCCCATCTAAAATATGGCATACAAATTTGGGGGACCTGTTCTACCAGGCAAAGGGTATTTGTTCTTCAAAAGTATGCTATTAGAATTATTGCAAAACTCAGAGTATAAGATTCTTGTAGGGAGTTTTTTAAAAAATACAAAATATTGACCCTGGCTGGTGTATATATATATATATATATATATATATATTGGAAGCATGTACTTTCATTCATAGGAATAGATCGATTTATGTGGACGAGCGTGCTTCTCATCACTATAAAACTAGAAATAAAGGTCAATTATTGGTGCCTAGACACCATACTGCACTTTTTGAAAAAAATCTAGAGTATCTGGGATGTAAATTTTATAATATCTTCCCAGAGGATATAAAAAACAGTAATTTCTATAATTTTAAAAATAAACTAAAGCAGTTGTTACGAGGAAAAAACTACTACACCATAGACGAGTTTTTTAATTGATAAATTGTCTTTCTGTTGTTACCTGCTATGAATCTGCCAAAAGTTGTTTTGTTTTTTTGGAACTGTTTTCATTATTTTTAAGGGTTGTCTGTGGTCTATCATGTAAACAATTATATATGTGAATATATATGTATGTGTGTGTTTTGTGTTATTTTGTTAAGTCATTTTATTATACTTTGTGACATGTTTCACTATAACTGTTGTATAATTTTTTTGTACAATATTTTTTTATGTGAAATAAATTACTTTCTTCTTCTTCTTATTAGCTTAATCATAGATCTGTATGAATTGATTAATTCGGTTTTAAACAATATCGAAAACTGGATTACATTTGCTAAACTTCAAGTAATGCATCCAAGCATAATTAAAACTTCTGATTTATTTAAACAATTAAAGAATTTGGAAAAAATATTTACAAAAAACGAATTGCCCTTAGAAATTGAATACGATAAAATTTTACTCTATGAAAAATTAATTAAAATTGATTGCTACTCATATAATAATAAAATTACATATATTTTAAATATTCCTATAACATATCCCAAAGTTTTTGATAACTACCATTTATTTTCGGCTCTAATACTGGAAGGAAGTCAGTTTAAGGTGATAATACCTCAGAATAAATTTTTAATTACGAATGGTGTCAACTTCGTTTATTCAAGCAAACCGTGCAAAGAGATTCTCCCTCAGCAGTATGTCTGCCCGAGAATAGACCTGCAGAAAATTCAAGAAGAAAGGCATTGTGAAATAAACTTACTTGAAATGAAAAGCATTTCCACCTGTGAGAAAACCAACTTTCAATTGTCGAAGTCATTTCTGAAACAACTAAACAATTTCCACTGGTTGTACATCATTCCATTCCAGGATACAGCAAATTTCAAATGTCCAAATCAGGAAGAAACCAAGTATCTTACAGCGGGTACTTATCTCTTAGAAATTCCTTTGAGATGCCAAGTAGTAGCTCATCACACGGTCATAAATAACCAACAACTCTATAGTAGCTTCAGCCAGCCGATACTACTATTAAATCTAGACAACAGTATCTTCCGCTTAACTACATCAAACCTCGACTTTCATTTGGAGGAAGCAGAACTAGATGATCTTCAACCACTAAAAAGTAAATTTGTAGAAAATCAACCTCAATTAACATTCGGACAAGTTTCAAAAACCCCCAGTTTACGGACCTTATTAATTTATTTATTGTTAATTTTTATTATTGTATTCTTTATATATAAAAAATGGGCATCGAAGTACTGCAAAGCTGCAAGGAAACCATCCCAGGTGGACCACTCAACCGTTCAACTTCTTCGCTAGCTGCGTAAGTTGAATTTACGAGGGGAGGAATTATATCAACGATTCCCATGGAAACTGATGAGTTGCTGTTCCACTGTGTAAGATGAAGACCCCGTAATCAGCATAAATATTATATATATAAAATTACTTGTTGTAGATAAAGTTAGTCAGTTACTAGATTTCACATTGTTTGTCGTAGTTTGTAGAATTATCATTTTGTAAAATAAACGTTTTTAAAAACAGTATTTCGAGTTAATAATTTGAAAGTCGCAGCTTTTGTGATGATGGACATAAATTTATTCAATAATTCACTATTGTCGATTTCGTTAAAGTTAGTTTGATTTAAAAGGTTATCTACAAGTTTTTTATACAATGCCCAGTTTGCAGATTTTAACTTCCATTTACTAGTAGGGTTATATCGGTTATTTGTTAAAATTATTGGTCGCTTCCGTGAGAATCTGAAAGTACGTTTCAAGTAAGGTTGAGTGCTGTGTTGGAATCGGAAAAGCGTGAAAGTGTGACAAATTACCATTATAACTGTGGATATATATCGTCAAGCATTTTACACAGTGCTGGCAAATCATTGGTGTAATTTTGAGCAACCAATTCGGGATTGGGTGTACCATAGCAGTTATCGAATAGATCAATGAGTTGGTTGAAGTTAAGTGGAAAACGAGAGTCGGGATCATTGATACGAGACTTAGTGGGCTTAAGTAGTTCTTGTATGGGTTTTTTTATATTTGTTTTTTTTTGTAGGATGAGTAACAGGTTTTGCAAATTGAGGTTCTGTGTTAGTACCAATTTCTGCAGAATGTCGATCTGATGAGTTTCTTTTAACTTGACTCAAAGTGAGTGGTACAGATATTTGTTGAATTGGATTAGAGGAGGATGTTGGATGTGATACAGTACTATTTTCCTGAGAATTTGGTAATGTCTCAGGTTCTGATGGTAATGTTGATAAATTTGTGTTATGAATATCAGTAGTTGGGGCATGTGATTCTATTGGAGTAGTGAAGATTATTGTGCATTGAGATGCTATATGACCAGGCTGTTTACATTTAAAGCAGGGCATTTCGTCAATGGACGAGAAGATACAGTGGGAAGTGTTCTCATGGGTGACTAGGAATGAATCTGGGATATTTGTATTGTCTTGTAGAGGAGTCGAGTATACTTGACGTCAGAAACTACCGATATGGCCATCTTCTATCTTAGAAAAACCCGCTCTTACAGAACTTACAGGTGATAGCAAATTGAAGCCCATATCTTTAATTCTGCCTCTAGAGTTTCATCGAGAATAGGGATAAACATTTGTAAGTAAAATACGACTTGATGGGGTAATCAATCTTCTTGCTGATATAATTTCGTTATTCAAAGATATTTTACCATCATTTGTTAAATAATCTTCTAAAGTAGATTTACTTGATAAATATATGCAAATTCGGTTGTTTGAAATTCTTGATGCAAACATTATATTTTTTGGTTGAACTTCAGGGCCTAGTGAATATACATATTCTTCTAATTTCACACCGTCTAAAGATGGAAATATGAGGGCCAGTGCTTTTGATGGGTAAAATTTCTTAGACGCTGCTTGTGAGTAGGTAGGTTGAGAGATAGGATGAGCTATCGTTTGAGTACTTTTGTAGTCAGAAGACTCAATCGTTTCTACGTTCATTGTTGTTGATAGTATATTAATGGACATTTGTTTGAATTCGGTCCTGTTCGCTATTGAACAGTCTGGCTATTAAAACCGGCTGCCCAAGCGATAAGATAATTAAAAACTATCCTATCTGACAGCGGCGTGCAAACAATACAGGCAAAAAGGCATTGCCTACCCTAGCAAATTTTAAAATTAATTTATATTATACCATAATTTATTTTTACTACTTCCTTCATTAAATCTTATATCAGTTACTTATATACATTTATATAATTTATTAAGCAAACGTAAACATTTCTGTGGTTTCTCAAATCCAAAATAATGCAATCTTGCTTTTACGCACACTTCATATTTCCCATGTAGGTGTCCCATAAGAGCGCGTATTAAGGTGGACATGTAGCGACTATATGGAAACAAACAGAGATTTAAAGTCTGCACCTATGGTCGTCAACAGCGTATATGTATACGTGTGGTTCTGTGCACTGAAAAAGGATGGAGTGACTCAGCGATACTCGAGGATTATTTCAGAGATACGTACTAACCAAAATAATTACAGAAATTTTAAGTGAATATGAATGTACTTCCAAACTAGTAGCTCAAACTTACGATGGAGCAGCTGTTTTATCATCTAATAAAAATGGGGTTCAACAAAAAGTGCGGGAAACTAGTCCTGACGCATTATATGTATGGTGTAATGCTCATATTTCAAACTTAGTTCTGTTCAAGTCCTGTGAAAGAATCTCAGAAACCAAACACTTTTTTGGAACAATTAAATATTTGGACACATTTCTCCATACCAGTACGAAACGTTCTGAATTCTATAACCAATTTTGCACTAAAAAGTTACCACATGTAGTTCAGACTCGATGGGCCTATAACTCCAGAACGG
The DNA here is from genome assembly GCA_963921935.1 of Galeruca laticollis. Lineage (NCBI taxonomy): Eukaryota > Metazoa > Arthropoda > Insecta > Coleoptera > Chrysomelidae > Galeruca > Galeruca laticollis. The sequence continues at coordinate 181,885,274 of OY998176.1, forward strand.
TAAATGTAATTTTTAGTGAACTTTATAATTTAAAAACCATGTTTAATGACATCCTTGAGAATCAAGCAAATTGGGATGGAGAAACTCTTTTAGAAGCTAGAAAGTATTTATTTACATTGGAAGATTTTGAATTTAATTATTTTTTGGACAATTTCAATGAAATATTTGGCCAGACGGATGTACTATATAATATAATACAGTCAAAACTCTCCGATATTGTATATTGTGTTAAAAAAATTGAAAATTTCAAAGCGTTTTTGGACATTTTTTTTACGAAATTTAAGAAAATTTATGCAAAAAGTCTAAGAGTTTATGGCGAGCCTCAAAGAAAACGAAATATAAGTGACATTACGATGCATTACAGAAGAATTTTTAGAGAAATAGTAGATACATTAAAAATGAAATTAGTGATCGGTACAGAGAAATTAGACAACTAATTTTTTTTCGCATTCTTGATCCAGACTGTTTTGAAATGTTTACAAGTAAATTTCCAGAAGAAATATTTAATGAATTAAAAATAAGATATGAAACAAAGTTTGATTTTGACATATTGGAAAATGAGCTACATTGTTTGTATTCATCACCAGAATTCAAAGGCGTGAATGTCTACGAAATTATACAATTTTGTCATGAAAAAAAATGTGTGAAGTGTTTCCTCAAATAATTAAGTTAGCAAAATTAATTGTAACAATACCCGCTAGTTCAGCATCTGCAGAGCATTCATTCTCTGGACTAAAACGCATTCACACATACCTACACAATACTCAAGGACAAGAGCGACTTAGGAGTTTGTCAACAATTTCCCTGGAGAAAGAACTATTGCTAGATTTAAAACGTAACCTTACATTTTATGATGATGTGATAAATGCATTGTTGATTAAACACCGTCGTATTGAACTCATTTATAAAAAATAGATATTTTTTTATTCGGTTTGTGTTTAGTTCTAATAGTATTTAGTCGTTTTTGTTGTTACATTTGTCGTGTTTAATTTTTTTAATAAAATGGCGAACGTACTTCCAAAACTTTTTGCCAGTGGCACATTTTTATTTGTTTCGTACCAACTGCCTACCCTACTCCTAATGCCACTGCACGCCGCTGCTATCTGATTGTATTTATGTATGGATTTGAATATATCATCAAATTATGGGGAAAAACATAACTCACTAGTTTTCCTCAAAGTTGATAACGTTGTTGGTACACTTACACAAACTAAATACAAATTTTAATAAATGTTCACTACTAAATTATTTAAGTAATAGGAGCTGATATCACCAAACCGTATGGTATAGGTATCATGACCGGAGTCAAAATATGTTTTATATTAAGTATATTACATTTTTTATGTGAAGTACACAGGAAAATAAAAGCTCTTATTGGAAATGATAATATTGTTAAATCAGATATGACAAAAATGTCATGATGTATCATTCAGTAAGTTTCAATATTCTCTGTTTATATTTTTAATGTATAATACAGGTCAATATTTGATATATAGAAGTTGATAGTGACCATGAAAAAACAAAATGTATTGAAAATACATAACATGATGTTACAAAAAGCTTACAACTAAAAAAATCTTTTTTGATATTTCGAAAGATGGATTAAGCACTCAGCCACATATCTCAATTGGGAACACCCTATTTCAATGAATTGTTTTAACAATATGCAATGCATACTTAAATTCTATTTATTGATATTTCGATTATATCATGAAGCATCTCCCGATGCAACAAAAAAGTTCATTGAAATAGCTGATTAGCAGATGTTATTTAATTTTAGAAACCTCTAATTAAATAAACAAAGTGTATAACCTACCAACCAATATCTCTACACGATCTCCTCGAAAGTGACTCCACTCTTTCAAAGGTTCAATCCACACCTTTTTACGCCTCGTACCAGGGGCATTTTCCTGCCTAAATTGAAGTGTCCAAGGTCTGTGTGTTGAAAAATGAAACTTTTTACGTTCAATGACAGCGTTGGGCTTATATTGAATACCTTTGGGGTTCCTCCATTGTACTTGTTCCATTGCTCTCTTAATGTATCGGTCAGGAAAATTTGAAAATTGTTTGGACCATTTTCCAACCCTATTAAGTAGAAATTGAGTTAATTTCATGATGTATTTATTTATAACTATTGTTACACAGATTTTAACCTATTTCTACTTCAGAAGTAAGGTTAAAATTTAAAATATTCTTCTTAACCCATATAAAGAATTCATGTCTTCTATGATCTATGACAACCAGCCATTTGACTTCAAAAGTTTGGTTAATTCTTATATCGTCTTTATTAAAATATTCCTCTTCCCGTGTAAAGAAGTTATGTCTTCTTTGATACCAGGTTACTAAGCAGTTAATTTCATTAGATTAATATTGCGGAGTGATTTTATAAAAACAGATGGTTGTCCTGTTATACCCACGAATCTGAGTACTTCCCTGTTCGACTTGATGTCGCCAGTCGCCACTATGAAATACTCGATTATAAAATTGTTAGAGTTGGGAAGAACAGTTTTTTATAACAAGTATTATTTATTGCAATATATATTTTCATACAGACATATTAACATTATAATAAGTATTTATTATGAAGATATATCAAGAGAAAAAGTGTGAGAAATGTTGACATCTAACTATAAGATAATATATAAAAATCTGTGTAAAATAAAATAAGTTCACGTTACACAAGAAATATTCGTTGTTGAGAAATATTGAAGTGAAAGGTCTTGCGTCGTAATTTTAGACGCACGTTCAATCATAATTTTCAAATACATGTTATGGAGGGTCATAATATACCCCATTTGTCGTACGATCGTAAAAGAATGGAACCAAATTCGAAAACAGCAATAGGCATATCCCTCAAGACTGTAGATCTCCCACTTCAACAAACTTCAGGTTTGAGGATCGATTTTTTTAAATTGATACGTAGCTGCGTTATGGAGACATTTGACATCTAGGTATATCAAGAAAATGTTTCATTAATTAAATCATTAAATACTGTAGGGGAGGGTGGGCCACCATGAGACACGTTCACCATGAGACAATCGTTATTATTTAAAAAAAACGCGGCACATTTTGTCGCTATTCACAGAAACATCAAGTGGCAGGCATGTTAGTCTTATTTCTGTTGCCGAAGAAGCCGCACGTGCGTTCCCGAATTTTTTACCGGCCTCGATTTATTTTCGCCATAGTGAAATTTTTTGTTGCTGTGAGTTCAGTACCTCATCAGTGGTTCCCAATATAGTTCTTTATTGGTCTGAGGTGTTCATTAGAACAGGTGAATATTAATTTCATTGTTTATGTGTATTACTAGTAGATTTTTTCACGTTTTACGAAAATATTGCTGTTTGTAACTAAGACCTACAATGGGCCACAATGAGACATGAATTTCGGGCCACCTTGAGACGTGTCTCATGGTGGCCCATATGCAACGAGTTTTGTCGAAAAAAAATATTTTGTTCAAGGTATGTCACGAGGACGAAAGAGAAAATCTGAAAAAGGCCTTTTCAGTGCCGAATCAATGAAAAGGGCTGTCCAAGATGTTATTAAACACAAATTAAGCTTAAGGAAGGCAGCGGAGAAAAACAACGTGAAACATCAAACATTGGCGAGATACGTTAGGAAAACAAGAAATAGTGAAGGTAATGAAGAAAATGTATCCTACCGCCCTCATTACGATACCCGGAGAGTGTTTTCCGAAGAACAGGAAACTATTCTGAAGGGTTTCATTATTAAATGTAGCCAAATGTGCTACGGCAGATCTACAAAAGATGTGCGAAAGCTAGCTTATGAACTTGCCATCCATAATAAAATTCAGATCCCATATAGGTGGATAGAGAAGAAATCAGCAGGAGTGGATTGGTTACAGGGGTTTATAAAACGGCATCCAGAATTGAGCATTAGGCAACCTGAAGGCTGCAGCCTTTCTAGAGTTACCTCATTCAACCGCAATAACGTCGAGCAGTTTTTTCGCAATTTAGAAGATGTCATGAAGCGCTACAATGGGTTTGCAAGTGGAACGCGTATTTATAATTTGGACGAGACGGCGACAACCACTGTCCAAAAATCCTCAAGAATTTTAGCAAAAAAGGGAGTCAAGCAAATAAACAAGGTGACCAGTGGAGAACGTGGAATTTTGATTACCACATGCTGCATTATTAGCGCAGCAGGTGAGTAGTTTCATTTGAATAAATCGATTCTTTTTCCTAACCGTAGCTATGTCTCTTCTAGGAGTTTCGTTGCCCCCAGCAATGATTTTTCCGAGGGTCAACTTTAAGCCTCACATGTTACACGGAGCTCCATCAGGAACTTTAGGCCTTGCTACTCCATCGGGATGGATGAATTCTGAGCTTTTCGTATCTGTTATTGAACACTTCATTTTTCATTCTGGCAGTTCAACGTCAAATCCAACTTTATTATTGCTTGATAATCATGAAAGTCATCTTTCAGTTGAAACCCTAAACCTGGCCAAAGACAATGGGGTTGTTATTTTAACACTGCCTCCCCATTGTTCTAACAAATTACAGCCATTGGACGTATCAGTGTTTGGTCCATTTAAAACATATTATAACAGTGCGTTAGACTCCTGGATGATGACAAATCCTGGAATTCCAGTTACACTATTCCAGATTGCCGAATGCGTTGGACATGCCTTTGACAAATCCATGACCCCTAATAACATTAAAGCAGGTTTCAAAAAATGTGGCATTGTGCCATTTGATCGCCACGTTTTTGGAGATGACGATTTTTTAATGAGTAGCGTTACCGACAGAGAGGAGCCTTTAAGAGAAAGCCAAGAGGAAGTAACTGTTGGAACACATGCAGGCAATCCAGACACTGGCGTTTTAGAAGCACATGCGAGCAATGCAGACACTGGACTTTCAAATGGAACAGCTGAAAAAAATATTTCAGCAACTACGAATTTTAAAACACCAGAAGAACTATTTGGGTATCCAAAAGCAAAGCCGAGAAAAACATCTAAACCAAGAAAGAGGGGTAAGAGTATGATCGCAACTGATACACCTGAGAAGTTAGAAATAGAAAAGAAGTTTATGGAGAAGAAGCGATCAGAGTCACTTAAAAAGGCCAAAGGAACGAAGAGAACAGTAACAGATTCGCCTGGAGTTAAACCAAATCAAAAAACTTTGTCGTCATCTGAAAGTGACAATAATTCATTTACTTCAGATTCTTCAGACGCAGAATCTTTCAATGATTTAGAAATGAATCAAAGTCAAGAAAATTTGAAACCTGTTGTCAACTCCTACGTTTTGATTGAGTTTCATGACAAAAAGTCTGTTTTCTTTGTGGGTAAAATTATTGAAAAAATTGAGGATGATTTTAAAGTTAGTTTTTTGAGGCATAGTATCAAACAAAAAAACTCCTTTATTTTTCCCGCTGTTGAGGATGTTGCGTATGTAAAGAAAACTGACATGAAATGTTTGCTTACAGCAAATAGTAAAGTGGGCAGCACAAAACGGCAGCAGTCTTTTATAAACTTTGGTGTATCTTTTGATGGCATCGATATCCGTTAGTACCTTTTGATGTTAGAACCTCAGATATATTTTATTTGATTGTTTTTTCCACATAATTGTGTAATATTTTTAGATAAACGTTGGTTTATTGCTTTTTTGTTTTGTTTTTATCTTGTCTCAATGTGGCCCACTTCGTGGGCTACCTTGAGACAAAATCAAATTTTTTAAATTCGACTATAACAGAAACAATTATAATATTGTGTTAATAATTTACTCAAAAAATGTGTGCATTAAGATGAAAGATTATGAAGCATACGTAACTGTAGCAAAAAAATTAAAGTTGCCAATTCTATTCCCAAAAAAGTAAAAATTGTCTCAATGTGGCCCACCCTCCCCTATATTAAAATTTTATAGAAATAAACATAAGCCAAATATTCAACTCACAACCGAGATTGAACAAAATAAAATCAATTTGCTTGATATCACACTACACAAAATCAACTATAACATAAAAACAGAATGGTATACAAAACGAACTTGGTCCTAAAAATATTAAAACGTCATTTCATGTCATCCTGCTATATCCCAACAAATCAGTGATTGTTAGTTTTGCTTATCCAACTATTGGTGCGTTCTTTTTGACTGAGATCTCAGATCACTTCAGTTAAGGTGATCTGAGATAAAGTGATGTGAGTAAGCACCAAAAAGAACGACATCTCAATTGAAGCGCGCGATCTGTCGATAGATTTAAACTATACGACAGATTCGTATCAGCATCTAATAATGTTAATTAATTTATCCATAATTTGTAACAAAAGAAAAATAGATTATGTGTGTTTATTATGTATATGTCAATGGTTAAAACCTTAAATAACCTTGGTTAAAACTACATATAAACCAAGCAAATCAAATATTTCTTCATCCCCTCCACTTTATTTCCGACTCAATTCCAACTGATACCCCCTTACAACACATTCAGCATCGTTGAAGGGGGAGGAAAAATCGCAGCTCACTTAAAGTGAGTAAAACAAAAAGAACGCTCACATTACTGATGTGAGCTGAGATTAACTGAGATCTCAGTCAAAAAGAACGCACCTTATATCAGATCCTGAATGTAGAAACACAGCTATTGAGAGAGCAAAAACTGCACTAAGAAAAAATCATTATTCTAAAATACAAAAATTCTGGAAACAGAATCGAATACATGAAAGAAATGAGAATGTCTAGAAACGATTTATACATAGTTCTTCCAAAGTCGGTGTAAAAATATAGATGAAAACGATAATATATTTAAAGTAAACCAACTAATGGCGTATTAATTTTATTTTTAAATCAGATTATACTTTCAAAAATTATTTATTTATCAAGCAGAGCTTTGTAGAAATTTCCTGAAGGAAGTAAAGCATTTGATACAAATCCGTTTTCATTCCCTCGTTTTCCCCTCGAGCACGGCGCATTTAAGACACAAGTTTGTGAATTGTCTCTCCAACCGCGCTGAACGACATCGTGAGTGTCGTTTCGTTTAAATAAACTATTGTATTACTTTTTCTATAACTCAAAATCTGTCTTGAATAATTTTGACTACTTATCTAATATTTTATACTTAAAATTTCTCGAAGCGTTTTGTCTATTTTATGTGTTAATGGATCCCGCGATTTACTCTACTAGGAAGGGCGGGAAATTTTTAATTTTTTATCTTGGATTATGGTAGAGCTACTTTTTTAAATTTTTAACTGTGCATAATTATAAGGTTTAGTATCATAACTGTATTTTTTTGCAAACAAAATATTTTTTATTTGAGACAGTAAGCCTTGTTTTTTTTGTCGTCCCCTATAAGGGACTCTATGCACTCTGGACCTTATTGATAAATATATTTTTTTGCAGTTTGCCCCTTTACGAGCTTATATCTTTACTGGAAGAAGATGCGGATCAACGATATGCAAACATATATATAGAACCGCCTGTTGACCATGGAGCAGACACAGAGGAAGACAGCACAAATCGGATGATGAACATATTGGTGACATAAATCATTTATGTCGTGGTATACTAAAACAAAATTGTGAAATATCTCAAGAAGAAAATAATCTAGATGACATACAGGAATCTTTACCAGAACAACTACTATTTGCTCATCCTGAAATTCATGATTTATCCAATGCCACCACCAGTCAGTCAGGTCCAAAAAAGAAGCTTCATAGTTGGAAAGGCGCTGCTCCTGATTTATCCAATGCCACCACCAGTCAGTCAGGTCCAAAAAAGAAGCTTCATAGTTGGAAAGGCGCTGCTCCTGATTTATCCAATGCCACCACCAGTCAGTCAGGTCCAAAAAAGAAACTTCATAGTTGGACAGGCGCTGCTCCTGATTTTTCAGCAAATCGAATTTTTGTACCTAAAGAGTCTTCTTCAGAAGCTAAATCTGCCCAAACACCTGTAGATTTTTTTCTTTTATTTTTTGATGAGAATCTTACATCTAAAATTGTAGAAGAAACAAATCTATTTGCACAACAGAAAAATAGGGATTTGCAGTTCAAAAAGGATGAGTTTTTCGTTTTATTGGGTGGAATGCTGTTATCTGGATATGGCAAATACCCTCACAAAAGAATGTACTGGCATTCAACAGAAGATGTGCCAAAAATGTTATCTAACAGTATGCTCTTGAATAGATTTGAAACTTTGTTACGTCATATGCACTTCAATGACAATACTAAAATTGATACAAGTGACAGACTTTACGAAATTCGTCCACTAATAGATGCACTCAATGAAAATTTTAAACGACATGGTGGATTAGAAGAAGCTTTATCAATTGACGAAAGCATGATTCCATATTATGGCAAACATTACGCCAAACAGTATATAAAGGGAAAACCTATACGTTTTGGTTACAAAAATTGGGCAATTTGTAATAGTAATGGGTATATGATTAACTTTGAGATTTACACTGGAAAATCAAACTCAGAAAAGGTTTTTGGACTTGGAGGAAATGTGGTGATGTCACTGCTTCAGAAAGCAGAAGTTCCTGCCGATAATGGACATAAAATTTTTTTCGATAATTATTTTACGAGCTTACGCTTATTACAGCACTTGTCTGAAAACAATATATGCGCCACTGGAACTGTGAGACAGGACCGAACAGAAAAATGCCCATTTCCTGATGTAAAATTTTGGAAAGACAAACCAAGGGGAACATGTTACTTTATGTCATGCGAAAATGTCACTTTTGTGCAATGGAAGGATAATAAAGTTGTCACTGTAGCAACAAATTTCGAATCTAATGATATTGTAACAACTTCTAGGTGGTGCAAGGACTCCAAAAGTAAAAAGCAGATTACACAACCGCAAATTATTGCAAATTATAATAAAAATATGGGTGGGGTCGATATAATGGATGGACTTATTGCAGTATATAGAACCAGAATGCGACAAAGAAAATGGTATTGGCCAATAGTGTCGTACTTGTTAGATGCCAGTGTGTCAAATTCATGGATTTTGAAGAAAAAAATGATGCCAAGTAATCCTAACTGTGCCTCACTACTAGTGTTTCGCAGATATATAGCACTTAGTTTCCTTCAAACATATGGCAAAAAACCAAGCCGAGGAAAAACTATACTACCACATCCCGTTGCTTCTAGATTTGACAACATAGGCCACATGGTTCGCTATAATGAAACGGACAGAAGGTGCCAAGTGTGCAAGAAAAAAACAAATTTTATTTGTGTAAAATGTGATTGTGGACTTCATCCTAAATTTTGCTTTGAATGTTATCATACTAATTAAAATTATTTATAATTTATGTTTTAATACTTTTTAGTTTGCACTTGTTTTATATTCAGTTTGCATGGAGTCCCTTTAGAGGGACATTTAAAATTGGGGTAATAAAAAATACTAAATTTATTTTTACATTTTTTTACCTACTTTTATATGTATTTTAAAATATTGCATTGAAAAAATCCAAAAAATCGAATAATTTATAACTTCATGCACTAATGGGTTAAAGTGCCTCTAGAGGCCCACGTGTAACATGTTTGCTGGGTTTCCAATGATTGATGCAAATATCGACTTTTAAATTACCAAAATTGTGTCTCATTTTCATTGTTATTAATCAGAATTGCATTATTAAGATGTATTTCATAACTTACAACACATTATTAACAGGAATTTCATTTATTGTGAATCGTCATTAACAATCAATTCGTTAGATTCATCATTTAGGTACCTCAAAAGAGCACCAGAAAGCCATTTCACAAAAAATATCACAAAACAAATTGAACAACTGTATATAAAATAATTAAACTACATTCAATATATGTCTCCTCAATACTACGAGATCATCCAGATAACGCCGCGCTAATGTTCTTTAAAGATTAAAACTAACTTTCCCGCATCTGTGAGATGCCCTGATTATTATTCTATCATGAAAGTGTCACTTGTATACACTTCGGGAGATGTATCTTGTTAACAAACCGAAATTTCTCCAAAAGTAACCAAAAATGCAGTATATCTGGATTTATAGGAACCGTTGTACTCGCTATAGTCAGCTGAAAATCAATAGGGTACATCTGTGAGACACCTTGGAAAATGTCCAATTATAAAGTTGGCCACTTGTATACACTCCGGAGGCTGTATCGTACTAAACCTAAAATTTCTCAAAAAAGGACAAAATTGTGGCACTTCAGATACCATAGCACCCGTTGTACTAGCTCTGGTGAGCTAAAAATCGATGAGGTTCATCTATAAGACGCCCTGAACAATATTCAATCATAAAATGGGTCACTTGTATCGGAGGCTGTATCGTGCTAACAAACTGAAATTTATCAAAAAATGACAAAAATGTCGTACATCAAGTACCACAGCATCCGTTGTACTGGCTATTGGGAGCTGAAAATCAATAGGGTTCATCTGTGAGATCTCTTGAACAATATTCAACCATAAAATTGGTCACATGTATACACTCCGTAGGCTGTATCGTGCAAACAAGACATGTAACGAAAAGTGGCCGACGACAACGACGACGACATACACACAGGATTTTTTTTATAAAAACTATTTTTTCGTGTTGTTCTTGATGAAAAACGTAAAAACAACTCAAAATTGTTTTCAAAATTTCAACTTTTTTGTGGGTAAACCAATACTTTTCTCGCATATTAGATAGGTCGGGCGGAAAAGTAAAAATAGTTTCTACAACCGATATTCAACACTTGTTTCAAAGAACACTTACGGAATACATAGACGATTAGAAGAATTCTTTTTAGGCACGTTGATATTCAAAAATAAGCTCGTAGCTTATAAGGGGCGACCGATATGTTTTGGTAAATTTGTCGGTATTACTCAGTATACATTTAAAGCGCTTATTAATGAAATATCGCAGTGCCCTGATAAAATCATCTTATTAGGCTCATTTCAGAATGAAATTGGGCTATTGTAGAGAGTAGCATGACGCGACTTCGGAACAATTTCAATGCAGTTTTTCGTTCTGGTGTTTCTAGATGCCAAAATCACCCCCCGTTCCAAAGGTTATATATATTTATATATATATATATATATATATATATATATATATATATATAAATATATATATATATATATATATATATATATATATATGTATATATACATATACAGGGTGCGCCATTAGTGTGACAAAGTTCGATATATCCTTTATTATAGAAGATACGGAATAAAGTTATATATGAAAATTGTAGACATCTGTAAACTTGACATTTCAAAATTATTCTCATTTGTACTGGGTGTTCCCTATCACCAGGGTGAAACAAACATACCTTTTTTTAAATGTGACACATCATATTATATTATTTCAGATTCAGATTGGGCTCACCTCCCTCATACTTACAATGTAAAGTTTCATATAAGTATATATGGTATTTCAGAAGTTATGACCAATTGTACATGAAAATCATTGTGAGTTCAATGCCTTGTATAGTTCATACGAGTTCATACGAAACAATTTGACATCCATATTTTGCAGCCATAACATTTTGATATTGGTCTAATTTCATGACACAGTGCCATTTTCTGGATATTACAACATCTGAATACAGGGCGAGCCAAGAATCGAACACACGATTTTCTCTATGATTTCAAATAAATCACCCTGTATTTCATTTCAAAAAGTGAATAGACACCTTATAAGCTTTCTTTTTATCAGGCATTCCCTATACCTAAAATCATTAATTTCTGAGATATTGTCAAAAAGGTTTTTAAAAATCATTTAATTGTAACAAGAGGTGCGTTCTTTCTGACTGAGATCACAGATCACTTCAGTTAAGGTGATCTGAGATAATGTTATGTGAGTGAGCACCAAAAAGAACGACATCTCAATTAAAGCGCGCGAAGAAACAAAACATATAATAATAATAATGTTATTATTGTATCCATAATTTGTAACAAAAGAAAAATAGATTATGTGTGTTTATATGTCAATGGTTAAAACTATAGATAACCGTGGTTAAAACTACAAATAACCCAAGCAAATCTAATATTTGTTCATCCCCTCCACTTTATTTCCGATTCAAGTCCAACTCATGCCCCCTTACAACACATTCAGCATCGGTGAAGGGGGAGGAAAAATCTCAGCTCACTTAAAGTGAGTAAAACAAAAAGAACGCTCACATTACTGATGTGAGCTGAGATTAACTGAGATCTCAGTCAAAAAGAACGCACCTAAGTTGGCTAAGGAATAATGACAAGTATGGATTAGTAGCATGTCGTTCAACAAACTTTTGAAATTGTGTGAAGACTCATTTACTAATATTTGAAATGAACTTTCCTGTTGAAGAATTAACAGACATGGTTTGGGTATTGGGAGAATGTAGTAGGAATTGTTTATTATCAATAGGAATTTAACAAGAGCGATATCCTGTACGAAGACAACCCACAAAAAGAACGTTGGAAAGGTTGATGGATCGTTTCAATCGTACAGGTTCAGTACCTTATGAAAAATATGAAAGGTCAAAAACTGCAGTTACTGAGGAAAGTGAATTTAATTGTATGCTGGTAGTTGTGGACAACCCTCATGTTAGTACTCGTGAAATTTCGCACCAACAGGATATCAGTGTAACGTCCCTCCGAACAATACTGCATAAAAACAAGATGCATCCAGTTATGTCAAAAGTTACTCGACGATGACTTTCTTGAAGAGTTGCTTTTTGCGAGTGGGCTTAACAACAAGTACATAATCAGATCGATTTCATTGATTTTGAACTTTTTGGAGATGAAGCAACGTTTGATAAGAATGGTACCGTGAATAGACATAATCTCCATTACTATTTCACAAATAATCCCTCTATCTAAATCAACTCAAATTCAAACTAGGTGGTCTCTGAATGTTTGGGGTGGTATAATTTTGGAGACCACGTAATTGGACCACATTTTTTCGATGGAAGAGTGAGTTGTCTAGTTTATTTAAACTTTCTAGAAAATCATTTACTATTACTATTGAGACATATTCTGCACAAAATTCGGCAAATAATGGGGAATTTACACGATGGAGATCCGGTACATCACACTGTTTCAATTCACAATCATCTGAATACCCATTTTCCTGTCAGATGGGTAGGAAGAGGACAACCCATTGCATGGCCACCTCGAACACCAGACTTGACAAAAATTGACTTTTCCATGTGGGGTAAAAAACTGTGTTTACCAAATACCGTCAAGTATTTCAGAGTATTAATGTAGAGCTGTTGAGAAATATAAGTCGATCTTTTAAAGACCAACTGCAATGTTTTATTGACGTTTTAGGTGGTCATTTCGAATATTTGGTATAGAATCAATTATCAATTTACAGTTCACATTTGACTGATGTTTTGTTTATTTTTGTAAAAGAATTTGTCTTACTGTCATTGTTCTATATCTTCCTTCTTTCAATATAGTATATTGTGCAACAAGTGGGAAAATTTCAACTTTTCTCACGAGTGTGGAAGTTTGTGGCACGAGCCAAGGGCGAGTGCCGCAAACACACGAGCGAGAAAAGTACTTTTCCTACATGTTGCACACTATACTTTTTCAACAACTGCACAAATTTAAAGAATACAAGTAAATAGTATTGTAGAAAAAGTCTAAGCATCGAGGACCACCCGCCGAAAACGACTGGGCATCGAGTATAAGTTTCTGACATTAGCTGGGCATCGAGGATCCCCTACTGGATTCTCCATATAAATGTGTGTAGTGTGGGCAAAGAGCCATGAGAAATGATATTTCTCACAGTGTGAGCAATATAGGGTTTTGAAATTAAGTAAGCTATGAGAAATACGCTACTTTTCATAGCAGTTGTAGAAAAAATTAATGATTTTAGTTATAGGGAATCTCTGATAAAAAGATAGTTTATAAGGTGTATTTTCACTTTTTGAAATGAAATACAGGGTGATTCATTTGAAAAAATAGAGAAAATCATGTATTCGACTCTTGGCTCGCCCTGTATTCAGATGTTGTAATATCCATAAAATGGCACTGTGTCATGAAACTAGACCAATATCAAAATGTTATGGCTGCAAAATATGGATGTCAAATTGTTTTGTATGAACTATACAAGGCATTGAACTCACAATGATTTTCATGTACAATTGGTCATAACTTCTGAAATACCATATATACTTATATGAAACCTTACATTGTAATTATGAGGGAGGTGAGCCCAATCTGAATCTGAAATAATATAATATGAGGTGTCACATTTAAAAAAAGGTATGTTTGTTTCACCCTGGTGATAGGGAACACCCAGTACAAATGAAAATAATTTTGAAATGTGAAGTTTACAGATGTCTACAATTTTCATATATAACTTTATTCCGTATCTTCTATAATAACGGATATATCGAACTTTGTCACACTAATGGCGCACCCTGTATATATATATATATATATATATATATATATAACCTTTGGAACGGGGGGTGATTTTGGCATCTAGAAACACCAAAACGAAAAACTGCATTGAAATTGTTCCGAAGTCGCGTCATGCTACTCTCTACAATAGCCCTATTTCATTCTGAAATGAGCCTAATAAGATGATTTTATCAGGGCACTGCGATATTTCATTAATAAGCGCTTTAAATGTATACTGAGTAATACCGACAAATTTACCAAAACATATCGGTCGCCCCTTATAAGCTACGAGCTTATTTTTGAATATCAACGTCCCTAAAAAGAATTCTTCTAATCGTCTATGTATTCCGTAAGTGTTCTTTGAAACAAGTGTTGAATATCGGTTGTAGAAACTATTTTTACTTTTCCGCCCGACCTATCTAATATGCGAGAAAAGTATTGGTTTACCCACAAAAAAGTTGAAATTTTGAAAACAATTTTGAGTTGTTTTTACGTTTTTCATCAAGAACAACACGAAAAAATAGTTTTTATAAAAAAAATCCTGTGTGTATGTCGTCGTCGTTGTCGTCGGCCACTTTTCGTTACATGTCTTGTTAGCACGATACAGCCTACGGAGTGTATACATGTGACCAATTTTATGGTTGAATATTGTTCAAGAGATCTCACAGATGAACCCTATTGATTTTCAGCTCACAATAGCCAGTACAACGGATGCACTTACGATCAGTATTGCTAGTATTGGCGCTTTAGCGCCATTTTGGCTATTTTGAATAATAATTTGCGACCAGATCTTACCATTTGGCGCTTTATTCACAATAAATGCAGGCGGCGCGCACACGCCAACGGCGAACCATGGAGAAATGAAAACACTGACCTAGTAACAGCGTAGACACATATACTCTTACAATCACTTGTAAGTGTAAAAACTGTCAAACAAAAATAATACAAACAATGTGTTCCCTTTCTCCCTTTTTCTTTTGCCACGTCAACATATGATATGTAATAAAAAGAAAAAGTTATTGTTACTCTTACTAGTCAAACCAAATGAAATAAATTCTTTGTATAGATCAATAGAGTATTAAAAGTTGTGTTATTAATAAAATGGGAAAACATATTAACTACAAAAGATCTTATCGAAATTATTGGTTAAAGATCCTTATATTTAAAGATAAGTGGAAATAATAAGTGCATAACTAATAATGATATTATTGATTTTTTAAGATTGGTTGAAGCCTGGTCTATCTGAATTTGCCTGGTGTTATATTGAACTTACAGCTCAAAAGATGTATTTAAAAAGGCAGAGAAAATCTAACACATTTGTAATGACGTCATTACGAATTGGTGCAAGTGCAAAATACACGTTTAGCGTTTTTGGTGCCCCCGTCATTGACGTGTTTGAATATCTTTATATTTTAAATATGTACTGCAAGCCTGCTTACGATTATATTGATTACCCACGGTACTAATAACCGTGCTGATTACCCAAATTATCATCGTGGATTGAGAAAATAACCTACATAGCGAGGAGTAACACGTACACCGCGAGGAATAATTAGAAACTATGCAATTTGGTTTAATATGGAAGCCACAAATTTTAATACAGATATAACTAATATTCAACATTGCTTATTGCTCCAAGACTTCGGCCAATTTTTAGGTATATCTATCTTGACCAAGTGAACCTTTCAGAAATATGTACTTACGAAAACGAAAACATTCCCATCTCTAATTGAGCAACATAAAAGATAAAAAATTTAGCTTATTCAGTGATTCCCACAAATAATAGCTATAAAAGTCACAGATATATATGGAGAGGATCATTTCTTTATTTATGAGTTAGAGGCATTTATTAATATAATCATGAAGATATATCAAGTGTTTTTAATTTTAGTGGTATTCCATTATAGCTATGGTGATGGTTACAAAAAATTGAGGTTAGTACATAAGTAATTAAGAATTCAACAAATGAGTAGATTGGTAAATCTTAATTATACTGAGAATATAAATATCTTCACGAGTTATATAAAAAATTAGCAGCAAAAAATAGGTGTATAAAAACGAAATTGCATGAATGAAAAAATAATTGTGCTTAATTTGTTATCTTTTTGTAGATATTTTATATTCAAATTTTCCTTACAAATCTCCTGTATTTTTAAATATACCTATTGCAGTTTATTGTCTCTACGTTTGGTAAATATACTACACGGCTTATATTTGTTGCATTGTAAAGGTACACACAAGAAGGTATATTCACAGCATACCGGTTAAATATTAATATTTTCTTTTTTCAAAAAAAAGGAGGCCCCGTTGCTAGGATAGGTAGAACACTACAAACGAAGTTCGGTTCAGTAACAAAAATTCTATCTGCATCCGTTTTCAAGATACAGGGAATTGAAAATAAAAATTTGAGACACATTTTTTTACGATTATGTCGAAAGTACTGGCAACATTGTAATGAAATTTACTAATATGTTTTGGAAGATGAGAGAACCCATAAATTTGTTTTTTTATCTGTCTCTCACAAAGGGCGCTAGTTACAGGGTTCGTACAGAGTAATTTTGAACATATATTTTTAGAGTTTGAATTTTCTACCCAGCCATTCTCTAAGTGTGTTCCGCAAAAATTCAGAAAAAAAATCAAAACACATCTCTGGTCGAACGTTTTGACGCGGGCGTATCACGAGGCGCAGCCGACACCCACAACAGTACAATTTTACTATGTCGCCACCGCTGATATCTACTTGTGCGCGCTCACAAAGTCGAAATTGTTTACATAGCATTTTTTTAATTTCTATTCTTATTTCCGCTTTCAATTTATCAAAGGCGTTGTAAGTCCGCAGCCCCTTTGATGAAAGCCGTCTCTGAAATAAGACACTATAGTTGTGAACAAGCGACTTTCGGGTCTAACTTCAAAACATAAAGTCGAAATTGTTTACACCGCATTTTTTGTATTTCGGCTTTTTATTTATCAAACTCGAGTATTTTTGAAAATGTTCGAGATCTAGGTTAGGACTAAAAAAGTGACGATCTCGCCTCAACACTCGTCAGCCGACGATTAGCGTTGGGAGCGATGAGTTCCTACCTACTTACAAGCTAGCTAGCGAATTGCGAATGTTAAACGAAGTGTTTAGGTATTCTTCTACTGCTGTATTTTGATTGTATCAGTTTTGTACATTTCTTCTGCAGTAACGTTATTAATAAAGAAGAATGGAACGTTACATTAAAGGCGTTAAACGTGTTGCGACAACATCTTCTAACGAAGCCGGATGTTCAAAAGCAGTACGCGCGGAGTATACAGCAATTACCGATCCCGACGATGATGCAACGATGTCAAGCTCCACGGTTTCAAGGGCGAAAAAAAGAAAGTATGATGAATCATATATCAGTTTCGGATTTGTTGATTCCAACGGTTCACCTCTCTGCATGTTATGTACTAAACTGCTTCCTAATAGTTCCATAGCACCTGCCAAGTAGCGCCGACATTTGGAAACTGTACACTCCGAGTCAAAAGACAAGAATAAAGAATTCTTTGTACGTAAAAAAGAACAATTATTGGAGAGTCAAAAAACTATGATGCTTGTAACCCAATTATCAATGTAAAGACCACAGAGGCATCATATTTAGTTAGCTATCGCATTGCACAAACAAGTGAAGCACACACTATCGCTGAGAATTTACGTGTGTTAAGACATAATAAAATGTATGCTTGTTGAAAAATTTGCAAAGCATCTTTCTACTGTGCCGCTATCAAACGATAGTGTTTCACGGCGAATTCATGATCTGGCAAGCTACACAACAAGAACTAGTTACACGTCTACAAAAAACACGATTAGTATTGCAAATGGATGAGTCGAGTGATGTCGCTGGTCTGGCTATCTTGCTGGTTATCGTGAGATATCCATCTGGAAGTTCTTTTGAAGAAGACATGCTTATGTGTTCATCGCGGCCCACAAACACTACCAGAGAAGAAATTTTTAATAAAATGAATATATTTTTTGAAGCAAGTAATCTCAGTTGGAACGATTGCATTGACATTTGTACAGATGGGGCCAAGGCGATGACGGGTAAAACAGCAGGAGCAGTGTCACTAATTAAAAATAAAGCGCCTAATTGTAATTCCAGGCATTGTATCCTGCATAGACAAGCACTTGCGATGAAGCAAATGCCGTCAAATTTAAAATTAGTTATGGATGAAGCGGTAAAAATAATTAATTTTATCAAATCACGACCACTACAATCCCGATTGTTCTCATTATTATGTGAAAATTATGGCAGCAAACATAAAACACTGCTGCTCCATACAGAAGAGCGATGGATGTCTCTGGGTAAAACTTTAACAACGCTATTTGAACTTAGAGCCGAGTTACAAATGTTTCTTTCAGATACCTCCTTTAATTTGAAAGATCGTTTGTATGATAAAACTTGGTTGTTCCGACTGTCATTTATGGCGGATATCTCTTAAAAATTGAACGAATTAAATTTATCATTGCAAGGTAAACAGACAACAGTGTTCCAGACCTGTAACAAAATAACTGCCTTGAAAAGAAAATTAGATTTATGGATTATTTGCGTTGGCAAGAGAAAAATGGAAAGCACTACGTCACTCAGTGAGTTTGTTACAGATTACCACTCAGATATGTTTCAAGATGATGTATTTGAAGAATTGGTCCAATATCTCAATTTGATGCGCGCATCTTTAGAGAAGTATTTGCCCGAAGAACAGAAAACAAAAAGGAAACTGAAGTCATGTATTCATAATCCTTTTTTACCCAACTTCCAAAAGCCCGAAAGTATGTCAAACGAGATATATGAAGCTCTTTTAGAAATGTCGTCAGATACAAGTATGGAGTCACTGTTCAAAACGACGCCTCTCAACGATTTTTGGTGCAGAATTCGTGATGAATATCCAATGCTTGTCGAATATTGTTCTCCCGTTCCCAACAACATATTTGTGCGAAGCAGGATTCTCAACCTCTATGCAGCCACGAAAACAAAATACTGCAATAGAATGGACGCCGGACCTATGAGACTTCAACTGTCTTCTATCAAACCTGACATCAACCAGTTGATGAAAAATAAAGAACAGTTTCATATCTCCCATTAGTTAGATTATTGTCTTTTTTAATAGCTTCTATAATTATACTTGTTATGAATAAAGGTCTATTTATAAACTTGCAGTTGCCGTCGCCGTTGCTGTTTGACGTTGCAGTTGTCGTTGTTAGTGTCAATTTATAAACCTGACGTTTGATGTTCATCGCCGTTGTGTTCAGGGTAGATAATCTTTATCTTTATTACCTCTTTCTACTTCTACAATGATATCTTGAGTCAATGTCATGAAGAACATTATTCTCATCCATATCGAAATTCATTCTTCACAAAGCACAAATCATCAAATCAATAAAAATAAATCTTAATCAACGTAAATCAGCTTCCCAGGTTTTAATAACATATTTAAGGTTATGTTAAACCCACTAAACTCGATTCTTGCCAAACGACCAGGCTTTTGATTGGTTAATATGCGAACGGCATGAACAGCGAACTGCAAAACTTAAAACTTCGTTATGTCTGAACGTCAGGGAACGTCACGCTCAACGGCGAACGGTAACAACGGAGAATATAAATGCGCAAATGTAAAAGTAGCTTTTTAACTTTCAACGGAAACACAAATCACCCAACGGAAACGGCTACTGCGAGCGGAAACGGCAACTACAAGTCGGCCTTAAAAATTTAATAAAATACGAGGTGGCTCGATGGCTTGATACCCCCACTGGGCTTCCACCGCTTTACGCTTTCTAAATCCTTCTTTTGGGGTGGATCAATCCCCGTTTCCTCTTTAGAGTTTATCTGTCAATGTTCTCCATAATTTCCTATCCTTAACTTTGTCCTTCCATCCTCCAATTCCGGCTCTTATCATATCTTCGTTCACCTGTTCCAGCCATTTTATTCTAGGTCTACTCCTTCGTTTTCTTCCCCCAGGATCCCATTGTATCATTTGCAGTGTTATTTCTTGTTATTCTGCTCTATATATGTGTCCCACCCATTTCATTCTTTGCCTTTTTATTTTCCTTACTATATCCTATCCTTCCAGTTCTTGCTCTATTTCATAGTTCATTCTTTGTCTCTACTCATTATCTCCCATTTTGATTGGTCCTGATATTGTTCTCATTATCTTTCTTTCTATTATTCTCAAGTCTTCTTCTTCCTTTTTAGTCAGTGTCATTGTTTCAGCAGCATACAACAGGACGGGTCTCATTAGCACTTTATAAATATTGATTTTGGTTTGTCTTGAGAGTAATTTGCTTTTTAAAAGCTTTTTATTTGCATGGTAAGCTCTATTTGTATTAATGATTTTTTTTCTATTTCCTGTTTGTTACTGTGACACCCAAGTATTTGAATTTCTCCACTTTTTCAAACTCGAAATCCCCAATCTTTATTACACTGTTTTGATTTATTTTACCAAAAATAATTATTTTTGTTTTATCTACATTTATTTCTATTCCCATCCTACTTCCTTCACTTGTGATTCCCCTTATTGTATTTTCCAGAATCTCCCTTGTATTTGATATGATTACTATATCTTCCGCACAGGCATCAATTATCTGTCTTCCGCTCGTCCTGAGATTACTTTTTTGTATTCGTCTCATTGCATATTCTAGTGTTAAGTTAAAAAATGTTACACCCTTATTTATGTTTATTTCATCAGTTTCTCCTCTTTGCGTTTTTATCGTAGCTCTTGAGTTTTCCATAGTCA
Organism: Galeruca laticollis; assembly: GCA_963921935.1. NCBI lineage: Eukaryota > Metazoa > Arthropoda > Insecta > Coleoptera > Chrysomelidae > Galeruca > Galeruca laticollis. The sequence continues at coordinate 181,906,336 of OY998176.1, forward strand.
TCTTGATTAACCTTCCTAATTTATCATTAATGCCTAGTTCTTTCAAAACTGACATAAGTTTGCCTCTATGTATTGAATCGAAAGCTTGCCGAAAGTCTACAAATAACATTTCCAGTCCTATTCGATGTTCATATGCTTTTTCCATTATTTGCTTTAGTGTATATATGGCGTCCACTGCTTATCTTCATTTTACGAATCCACACTAATATCGTCCTATAGTGTCTCTAAGCCTTCTGTTTATTGTAGTTGATAGTATTTTATAGGCAGTGTTCAGTAATGTAATAACTCTAAGATAGTTTTGGCATTCATGCTGGTCATGTTTTTGTGGATTGTAATTATCTGGCATCTGGCTTATTTCCCATTCTATAGGCATTTTTTCTTCTCTACATATTTTTATTATAAGTTGGTATAGTATATCATGAAGCTTCTTACCTCCGTACTTTATCAGTTCCATATTTATGTTATCTTTTCCAGGTGCTTTTCCGTTTCGGCTGTTGTTAATAATCTCCATAATCTCTGCTCTTGTAGGTTCTTCCCATATTTTTTCTTGTGTTATTTCTTCAATGTCTTCTTCAATATCTGAATCTTCTACTAGTAACGTCCTAAAGTGATCCATCCATATTTGTTTGTATTCATTTTCTTCTTCAATGATTTTGTCATTAAGGTTTTTATACCTTTTGTTTTGCCCTTATAGGTTCGACTTTGTTCATTTATATTTTTATAAAATTAAGTATTAATATTCTTTCTTTCTTGTTCTATTTTTTTATATTCATTCTCGCTTTTATTTTCTTATGGTTATGTTACATTCATTTCTGCTTTTATGTATTCTTGCTTGTGCTTTATTTCGTTTGTTCTTATCCATTTTTGTCTTTTTTCCTTTTTTTTCTACTATACCACTCTTTTCTTTTATTTCTATCCATTTTGCCTATGTGTTTTTCCGTTGTTATTTGAATACATTTTTTTATAGTTTCTCATTGTGCGTTAATGTTGTCTTCCTTTTTTCCTATTTTGTTCAGTAATTCTTCTATCTATGTTTCATATTCTTTCCTTACCTTCTATTCGCCAACGCATTTCTGTCCCTTGTTTTTATTAATCTTTTGTTTTATTTTGGCGATAACAAGAACGTGGTCGGAGTCTGCACATGCTCCTCTGTATGTTCTCACGTCCTTTATTGATGTCTGTTTTCTCCTGTTAATTAATATATGGTCTATTGGAGATGTCGTTTTGTTATCAAGCGATATCCATGTTATTTTTTTTTGAATGTGGAAATTTTGTGCTACTTATATACATATTCGTGCTTTCTTCGAGGTTACACAGTCGTTGCCTATTGTTATTTGTTTTTTCGTGTATCGTTTCCTTTCCTGCTACGCATTTTATATAGTCTTCTTTACCTATTTGGGCATTAAAATCTCCCAATATTATTATAGTATCTTCCTTTGGTATTATTTCTAATTATTCTTCTACCTTTTCGTAAAAGTTATCCCTTTCTTCATTGCTGTCATTCTCTGTTGGAGCATAAATATTTAATAGGGCTATGTTGCATGGTTCTGCTTTCACTCTTAGGTATACCATCCTTTCATCTTTTGGTTTGAATTCAATAATTTTTTGTTTCATTGACTGAAATACCATAAATCCTACTCCCCGGTTTCCTTGCTTTTTGTCTCCAGAATATCTAAAACTATACAGGTTCTTATCAATCACCCGGTTTCCTTGCTTTTTGTCTCCAGAATATCTAAAACTATACAGGTTCTTATCAATCACCCCTTGATCCTTCAATTCCAATTTTTATTCCGTTTTTTCTCTTATTTTTTGGCTTCCTTATTTCTTTTTCGTTGTTTCTTTGTGTAATCGTATGTCCTTTTTCATTCCGAGTCATTATCCTGTCCATTATTATCTCTTGTGAACTTTTATTAGTTTTTTGCTTGCCGTTTTTCAAGTGTTTCATTATTTTTGTTCCATCTCCATTCTTCTCCTTGTATTATGATCCGGTTGTATCCCCTCTTCACATTTTTTCCCTTATTTTTTTCTTGTGCCGCTATCACTTTGATTTGTTCATGTTGGTTCCTTTCTTGCTTTGTTCTGTAATTATTAATAAATGTTTGCTGTGAGAGATTCCTATATAAGCTTCGATTTATTTTTCATGACTTTGTACGTGTCTTCTTCATTTGCCATTTCAATATTAGACATGCTTTATAGGAAAGCTTTGTGATACTTTTGATTTTGATGTCCACTTTTAAGTTTTTTGAGATAAAATTTTCTAATGTGGTTTTCATTGTCTCATTATCAATTTTATCGACCCAGTCCACTCATCACAACATTATTTTTCTTCTTATTATCTTCCAGTCACTCCATATTTTTCTTCACGTCATTCAGATCGTGTTTTATCTTCATATTCTCCTGTTTGATTATAATATTTTCTTCCCGTAATAACTCATTTTCTTTTTTTATTGACAATATTTCATCACTAAACTTTTTTTGTTCGATTCTTAGTTGTTGCAGTTTATTTTTTATTAACGTTTTGTCTTTCATGTCTTTCATCACCGAAATAAATGTGTCGAATTTATCTTCTTCCCTTCTTTGTTGTTTCGTAGGGGTTCTGAGTGTTTTTCTGCTTTTCTCAACGCGTTCTCCATGGTTTTCCTCTGCAGATCTTTTCTTACTTTCATCTGTCGCATATTCGTCACTGTCTGTGTACATTTTATTCCAAATTCCCTACTCTAATATTTTATTTATTATTGGGAATATAATTAAATACTGCCCTGTCCTGTAAGCCGCGCAAATAGACTGACCCCAGTCGACCCGTCGGAAGTCAAACTCTTATCAGCAATACTAGTTTTTTGTCGGCCGCTTGTCGAGTTCTGATGTATCAATTTATTGTTATTAATCTTATTTTATTGTTTTTCAAATAATTCTGTTCTTACCCAACTTATACTTACAGTATTTTTCACTGTTAAACTTGTTTTTATAATTATTGTTTATTAATTTCGGTAAATGAAGCACTTCGGCGTCTATTCTGTAATATTTCGTTCAGCAAAGGTTTCATTTACAAACGATTGGAAAACTGAACGAAAAATTTTGAAATGTTATTATGTATCTCTTTCGTTGACCACTTTCTGCTGTTAACGAAAAGTGGAAAGTGGACGTTTTCAAATGGGTAGTAGAGCAAAATATCACAGCACTGTCAGATTTTTGAATTACGTTATAATTAAGTGATGAAGACCATAGCTAATATCCATTCTATATAAATACATATCTGTTAATGTTTTTAAAATTCACATTACTACGTTATTTAATATACTGCAGAAACTTATAAATGTAAATAATAAAGGACTGTGAATGTTTTTTACGTTTTTCATGCCAATACTTTTACTAACTTTGAAACAGTTTACAGTGTGACAACGTTGTTCAGCTTTCGTTTGAGGTTATGCCTTTTTGTTTTGGTTACGAACTCAGATAATGAAAAAACTTATCTGAAGTTGCCAATATTTTACTTTTTTCTCTGCATGTGTAAAAAATATTACACTAATATGGAAGACAAAAAGAAACGATCAAACAAATCCAGTAGAAGTCAGTACGAAATAAACTTGAACGAGCTAGAATATAACATGTTATTTAAAGAAAACAAATATTCGGCACACGAACCGGACTATTTAAAAAAAACCTGGAAAATTTTGACTCAGAAATTAAATAGTTCTGGTGGGCCTGTAAAGGATGAAGTCAGTTAGGAAAAGGTTAGTTATACCTACTACAAAATAACTATTCTTCTGTATTAATTTTCCAGTTAATAATAAATGCTGTGGCTGAGTTCTCGAAAATCTATACATGTTTGAAAATGTTTTTTCTGGTAGGGAAAAAAGGAGATTATCCCTTAATTGCCTGATAATTCGATTATTTTCCCTCGTAAGAATATATCAAAATAAATATATATATATATATATATATATATATATATATATATATATATATATATATATATATTTATATTATTAAATAACTACACCATTCCTCCGATCTATTTCCTCTTGAAAAATGTCCATAATTTTCACAGAAATAATTAATGTTATCACAAAAATAGACAACTTTTGATACCCAATGTCACGTTTCTGGCTGCCGTTCATGAACGGCGATTTCTAAGGAGGGATTCGTTAGCATTTTGGATACTGAATAACATTTATCGTTCGTAAACTATATTCGTTCATCAACGGCATCGTACATACTTACAGAATAGACGCCTTTTAATTTCAGATCAATACAACACACAGCTTGTTATATAGTAATTTACTAAAGTAAGTAATAAGTAGTAGCTGTTACATTGTACTTTTATTATGCTTATTAATAAAGAAAACATTTTTAAAAACAATTGTTATATTGTAGGGTTCTGTCAAGAATTTCGCTTTTCAAAAGGGTTAAGTCACCAAAAAAGTTTGAGAAGCGCTGTTATAGCCCAAATTTTATGGTAACTCAAACATCATTCAATTTTACATCAAAAAAGTATTCTTGGTGAAACTCGATACTGTGTGCCGTTTTCGCAATATTTTGATTTGAAAATGATGAAGTTATACTAATACTGGTATAAGTATTTTTAAAAACAATTAAATTACCTATTTATTTGAAACTAAAAACAATAACATTCTCTAATGCTGAAGTTATTAGTTAAATAAACAAACGCAAGAAGAAAATTGTATTGAATTTGACTAAAAATATTCAGTCAGTTATAGAGTAATAGTTCAAAACGCCTTATGTTAGAATAGATTAGGATGCTTGCAAACCTCTAAGTGGCTTTGCCTGAGTTAGCTATGGATAATTGACATTTATTGAAAGTTCAGAAGACTACCTTTTTAGTGTGAAATTGAATGATGTTCTAGTTATCATAAAATTTCACCTCAAAAAAATATGTTTAAAACTACTCGGTGCGATCCGGGTAACTAGCGCCCTCTACGAGAGACAGATGAAAAAACAAATTTATGGGATCTCTCATCTTCCAAAACATATTCCTACAAAATTTCATCACAATGTTGCCAGAATACCCTATATCAAGAAAACGAATGTCATTACAAAAATGTTTTCACTAATTGAACCCAACTTATTTTGCACTGTTCTACCTATCCCAGAAACGGGGCCACCTTTTTTTAATCTATATAAAAACAAGATGTACGAATATCGCGTTCCAGTAGCCCTTTTTCTTTTTGCGTGAATTACCCAAGAATCTCGATCTTTGTTGTTGATATATATTTGTGTCTGAATGTATTAAAAAAATTATTCATCATTTAAAGATAAAAAATTTCATGTGTGGTAATGATAAATATTGATAACATCATTTTATTTTTATATATTGAATTGAGTCAACCAATTTCCGCCAGTATGATTCACTTTAATAAAAATAGGCTATTTTTAGAATGTATACATTTTAAATTACTGATTAATAATATAATTTTGATCAATGTATTATGTAATTGTATGTTTTCAATCAAAGGTTTAGAGGGTGAGCCACCTGTACCTATTTATATGGTCTCTAATGGGCAAATGGTGACATTTTTCAAAAATTCTCTCACATAGCCATATGAACGTCGATTTGATTTAAAATGATTTACAGCCTAATAGGATGTCCCAAAAGTAGTTGAACAAATCTTATTTAAATATAACGCCCTATATTTAGACCCCGTTTTAAAATCCTATATGGAAAATTACGTCAACTTTGAATACGTCATGTACTTTAAAATCATAAAATTTGCCATTCCACTATTTTATAATAGGGGTTCAAATATTAAAGGTCACTTTGGCCAAATTCAAACATCCATTACTTTATTATATTTCAAATTGAATACCCTGTATATTTTCATAGCATGATAGCATGGAATAGCACTTTTAGTTTTCTTTCATTGTGTCTAAGGGTTCCCTATACTGATCTATAACTGTTCAGAAGTTATGAATTCTTCACTAAAAAGAATGTATTTTTCTCATCAGTAATGTTTCATCAAGGTCCCTGGTATCAATTCTTGACAAATTTGCAAAACGTAAGAAACAGAACCGTTGTTTATGTTAGCCTGTCATTTTACTTCCAATATTGTTTAGTTTAGCTTGATAAAAATTCAGTTTTTACTGTTTTTTATTCTCATGATAATTCTTTGTGGTGACATTTTACAAGATGAAACAATTGACATGATTTTAACCATAGGAGAATGCCATGAAAACATCCTTCTGGCGTCAAGGGTATATGCACAAAGTATCCTGAATGAGACCATCCACGAAAGACAATTTTTGAAATGGTGTTTGCAAGATTTCGTGCTACAGGTATATAGTGTTACTTACACAGAGCAAAAGAAGACGATGACAGTTACCACCAATGAAGAAAATTAATTCTTGGTGTTAGGATCAGTACTTGAAAATCCGAACACAAGCACCAGAAAAATTGGCGGACATACAAGTCAATCCAGTGTTTCTAGTATTCTTAGAAAGTACAAATACCATTCGTTTCATATTCAGCTGCATCAGTATTTATCTGGCGATGTCTTTCAATCCAGTGTTTCTAGTATTCTTAGAAAGTACAAATACCATTCGTTTCATATTCAGCTGCATCAGTATTTATCTGGCGATGTCTTTCACCACGGAATAGGCTTTTCTTATTGGCTCTAGATCGAGTCTTAGAGGAAGAGAACTTTTTCAAATGTTATTCACAAATGCATCTACTTTTCACAATAATGGTCTAGTGAATTGTCATAATCATAACTTTCACTATTATCACACTGAAAATAGGCACTTTTTGCATACCGTGGACCGTCAGAATTGATGGAGCATAAACGTGTTTGGTGGGATTGTAGAAATCACGTAGTAGGTCCTTGTTTTTTAACTGGTCACTTGAATAAACGAAAATTCATAAAATTCTTGAAAACCATGTTTTGGGATCTCTTGGAGCATATTACTTTAAATGTAAGAGCAAAGATGTGGCTGCAGTTAGATGACGCCCCGTCGCATTTTCAATTAGCTGTAAGAAATTATCTAAATAGAAAATTTCCAAATAGATGGATAGCAAGGAGAAGTCCGTGTAGTTGGCCACCCATATCTCCAGATCCAACATTGACGGATTTCTTTTTATGGAGGCACGTGAAAAATATTGTGTACAGTGTTGGTTGTCTCTGGTACAGTACTCAACCGACTACTCCCGACGATACGAAGAGTCGTATTAGGAACATGTTTGCTGCAGTTACACCTGACATTTTAAGAGACGTTAAACGATCTTCTGTATTACAGAAAATGGTGCTCAATTCGAGCAACAATTGTAATTCATTTTTTGTTATTTGTTTAACAGTTTTAATATCTAATAAACTATGTTAATATTTTCTTTATTATCTCACAGAAGTTAAATATAATTCGGGATATGTTGTCTTAAATAATTATTGTTACGAAACAGCACCCTGGTATAGTCCCTAAAACCGACTCTGTCTAAGCCAGGTATAAAAGTTAAAATTATGGCGGATACGCAGTTATAAAAACTGTTTACGAGTTTACGACTATCTTATGTAAACATTGTTTTTGTGACCAGAGTAATCTAGAAAAGGCCAGAAAAATTATTTGTGACTGTGTAAGCCGCAGCCCAGAATTTACTAGTAAAAACGGCTTTAATATATAAGGGACTGATCAGGAAGAGTTAGTTTAGTTGGTAAAGTGATCTCGAGAAATAAACAGAAATACACCGAACAGTAAAGTGCTAATATAATCAAGTTTGTGTGCATATAAATTAGATTTAAGTGATTAGTTAAGTATATATAAATTAAGTGTTAGTGAGTTAGTGTTTAAATAAATTAGTAAGTAGTCATACCGTGTGTTTAAAATTAATCCCACCCGTTTATTGTTTAAATAAATAACAAAAACATTACATTGGTGTCAGGTGTGGGGTAATATAAATAAATTGCTAAAGTGGCGGAATTAAGAGCAGAATTAGAAGATCGTGAGTTTGAAACGTCCGGTAAGAAAAGTGAATTAGTAGAAAGATTTACAGTGGCACTGGAAAATGACGGCTTTGATCCAGAAACAGTTTCATTTAATGACGAGGCTTCCACCTTAATATCGTCAATTTCTGCTAACATGGACGAAAAGATTTCTGCCATGGAAGAGAACATTTCTGTTAACATGGACGAGAAGATTTCTGATATGAAGAACGATATTTCTACTATGAAGAATGATATTTCGGCTAACATGAACGAGAAGATTTTTGCCATGGAAGAGAAAATTTCTACGAATGTGAAAAGTGATATTTCGGCTATAAAGAACGATATTTCTGCTATGAAGAATGACATTTCTGTTAATATGGACGAGAAAATGTCTACTTTGAAGAACGATATATCTGCCGATATCTTATTAATGAAAAACGACATTGCCGCTGACGTTGAAAATGAAATTTCGTCTCTAAAATCTGAAATCGAGAATAAGATTACAATGATAGACGAGAAAATCAAGGAGTTAGAGGTAAAGATTGCCGATTCAAGAACGCGAGGCACGCCAGAGGAAGAAAAGAAGACCGAGCAAACGAAACTTTGCAAGCCAGAAACACTACCTAAGTTTGAAGACATTGGCAGTTTTACCCGAGTCAAGGCCCCAACGTTCGATGGAAAAATGTCGTGGACCAATTATACAGGCGAAGACTACGCAATCCAATTGAAAAGAAGGCTGGACGATATTCATGAATTAGTTCGAACAAATCTTCAAGTTGCCAGCTACAGAATGAAAAGTCGGTACGACACGCAGGCCACAGAAGGCGGTTTTAAAGAAGGGGACAAAGTATGGCTACACAACCCGGCGAGGAGAAAAGGATTTTCTCCAAAATTACAAAAATCCTGGGATGGCCCATAGTTAATCAAGAAAAGGATCAATGATGTTATATATCGCATAAGCAAGATCCCCAACGACAAACCAAAAATAGTTCACCAAAACTGACTAGCGCCATTCGAAGGAGACCATGACCTGGAGGAAGGAGTAAACCTTATTCGAGATGTGTCTGACCCTACCTTCGAGGAATTTATGGGCACGTATGGAGGTACCGGGAAAGCTTGATATGGAGTCACTTCGGAACAACAACAAGATCTGTTCACTCTCCCGGAAGATTATTCACTGGCATACAACATCCCCTCCCGTATCAAGAACGCACGAGGGTTGGCAACCGTCTTTCGAAAGAAGTTCGGGCAATTAGAAAAACTTGAAGACCAGATTCCAGCCCCTGGCAAGACACTGAAACTGAAACATAATTCGCGGTACGTTTTCTATGTGGTAACTAAAAATGAATTCCAAGATCGATCTACCTACCGCGATGTGTGGGAAGCACTTCGAAACCTCCGAGACCATGTGTTGGAATCCAACGTGAAGAAACTGGCTATGCCTAAGATAGCGAGTAACCAGTTGGATTGGCGAATCATCGGGAACATGGTAGAGATTATCTTCCAAGATACCGGTGTCCAGATATTAATTTGCAGCTACAACCCCCGTTATCAGTATCCGATGAAGAGGGTGCCCTGCTATTTCCATAAGATCGGAAAGTGTAGAAATGGGGCCAGTTGCCGATTTAAACATCCAGTCTCGGCTACACAAAAGTTCCAGGAGGAACTTCCATTTAAGGAGGGGGTAATGTTACGAAACAGCACTCTGGTATAGTCCCTAAAACCGACTCTGTCTAAGCCTGGTATAAAAGTTAAAATTATGGCGGATACGCAGTTATAAAAAACTGTTTACGAGTTTAAACATTTTTTTGGTGACCAGAGTTATCTAGAAAAGGCCAGAAAAATTATTTGTGACTGTGTAATCCGCAGCCCAGAATTTACTAGTAAAAACGGCTTTAATATATAAGGGACTGATCAGGAATAGTTAGTTTAGTTGATAAAGTGATCTCGAGAAATAAACAGAAATACACCGAACAGTAAAATGCTAATATAATCAAGTTTGTGTGCATATAAATTAGATTTAAGTGATTAGTTAAGTATATATAAATTAAGTGTTAATGGGTTAGTGTTTAAATAAATTAGTAAGTAGCCATACCGTGTGTTTAAAATTAATCTCACCCGTTTATTGTTTAAATAAATAACAAAAACATTACATTACTAATTCAAGTATACCTAATATTAGGAATTGACATCAGGCGCCTTGATAAAACATTACTACTATCAGGGCCTGAATAATAAAGTAATTATTGATGTAAAATTACCTTTACTATTTGAACAATATATTATAAAATAATAGGACGTCACGATTTATTAGTTCAAGGTACTCTAAATCACTGTTGTAAAATTCTCTTGTCTAAATAATAAAATGGATTCGTCGGGATTAAGCTTCAAAGTCAACTGTTCATTTCCGCAAAACATGGAATATCTCAATAACAGCAAAACCTAGATACATGAAAACTTATTCAAAGTAGGCCTAATTTTCGTAAGTTCATAGAGCTGTGAAAAAATTATTGAAAAATGTCACCATTTGCCCACAAGAGACCGTATAAATACATAATTAAAACTATATTTCTTGTCAGTCAACCCTCAACTGCATAGTGTATTTGATACTTCGCATATATAATAATGCGATGGATATCTATTGACTTGTGTGTAAGAATTTCATTTTGTCCTATGGCTGAGACAACATGCATTACAAGACAATACGAAATTTTAAGATTATTTATGCCTATAACAGACAGTTTGTAACCTGAAATGTAATGTAATGCATGTTCGGTGGTGTTAGATGTTTGATGTGCTTTTGCCAAATTATTTCTGGTGTGAAAATTCATAAAAATAAACCAAAAAATTAATTTGTTAGTATTTGAGGTAAGTAGTTTAGTTGAATTAATTAAGTTTTACCTGTTGTTATCAACTTTTGGTCCACACACTTGATGAGGTTAAAACTCGAATAAAAGATTCAACATCAAAGGTTTTGAGTGATCCAAAAATTCTAGCCGATTTTCCTAGCACTTCAAACGTTTTTACCTCGATTTTTACAGATTCATGTGACAGTTCAAAAAATGTACATGACTTGCCTATACCTACTTTAAAATATTTGTCTCAAGTGTCTAAGTCATCAGATTCGATTTCCGAAGATAATAGATCAAAAGTTTCTACCAAACCAACACGGGGAGTGTAGATTTAATTGACGCTCAGATTGGATGGCACAAAATAATGAAAAGTAAAAACTGGTATTTTTGCCTATTTCACCACTTACTTGATTTGAGCGTTGTTAATGCTTGGGTTCTTTTTAATGGAGTAAATACCATAAAAGGCAAAACAAAAATGTCTCAGAATTTTGAATTAATGTAGCACACAGCATTTGTAAAATTGGAAGAAGTGACACTCCCAGGAGTGGACGACCTACTAGCACTCCAGTTAGAATATATTCTGCCCCGAGACCAACAGAAGTTGTTCCTACTCTCAGATTAACAAATAAAATAGATATGTTTGTTTTGATCTTTTCTTGCCCCAAACATTGAGTTCACTTGCGGACACTTCCACCGCTTTGCCATATTAACAAAGTATCTTCAGTTGCAGAATAAATGAAATTAGAAGTATAATTGAAAATGTGTTAAAAAGTTATGCAAATAAAAAAAAGTCATACTAATTTATGCATTTGAGTCGCTATTTTTAAAATTAATTAATAATACTTGAATTTTATTTAATAAAGGCATATTCTTATATAAATGTTAAACACGTATTTGTTGTATCCTTAGATACCTTTATGGATATAACTAAAAGTGGCAATGTTGCTCAAAATTTCAGTACCTGATGTTTAATGAATCAATAATAATATATTTAGTTTTGTCCTTGTTTAATTACCATATAAAGAGAGATGCAAATATCGTCAGACTGTTATCGACGATCATTTCGAATACGTCGTAGTATTGTAGTAAATAATGTCAAACGTGGTTTGTTTATACGAGCGCCATTACGACTAGAGAGTAAACGTTTTGTTCTTTTCAAAACGTTTAGTGAGAAACTAAACTTTTAAATTAATTAATGTGATGTTTTTGAATTATCATGGTGCGTCGGTGCCAAGTTGGTCAGAAAAACAGCAGAAATTACCGAGGCCATGTAGCTACAATACCATCCCCACTTTTTGTAATTCATTCAGTATTTCACTACTGGCGTTTAGAATTGTTGGCCGCAAAAATGAACGTGTTTATGAATGAATAGGCCTCTCTATGTTTATTATTACTATAAGTTCGTACTGATAGGTTTGAGCATTGGCCACAATTTGAAAAGAAAAGGATGCAAGTATGGTCACTGTATATCTTCGACTAATTTTATCTGTGGGAAATGTAAACCTTATTCTTGTATATATATATATATATATATATATATATATATATATATATATATATTAATACAGATCCTCTATTTGAAATTTAAAGAATAAGTAAAACATAAGGAAATTTATTTAATTTTGGCTGCCATACTTTCGATACACACTGTACTATATGTAAATTATTAAATTTTGAAAGATTCAGTAGAAATATCAAACATGACATTTCATAATTTCGATGACATTTGTGTAGAATATATCTAATGATAGATAGAACATAATAGGATTTGGAGAAAATATTTGAAATTGCAAAATCTAGAGGTCTCTGCTAGCAACATTACAAGTAATAAAAGAATTTCAAAATCTCACTTGGTTATTAAAAATCATAGATTAGTAATTTTTTTAAAAAACAAGAAAAATCGGTAACCAACGGAAAGGAGAATTATTTATTTTATAAAAATTTAGTCAGTAGTTTTTTATCCTTTGAAGAGACAACATCAGAATTAGAGTTGTCTCAAATTTTTTGGTAGATTGTACAAATTGTATATCATACAATCAGATAAATAACCCATATGTTAAAGCCAGTGCGTGCATAATTCAGATAAGAATTGCATCATAAAAAGTGTATGTGGTTCCAGTTATCTAAATTGTATATATTTTGAAAGTTAACAGAATTCTAAATACGTTTAGAATAAGTACGAGTTTTCCTGATCCATTTGGTGAGTCCACTCCAGTTTTCAAATTTATTTCTCGAGAAATATCAGGCCTTTTAAAATACAGTTGAAAATGTAGATGCATTTATATAAGAAATTTTGAAATATACCAAAATTATCGATACATATATCAGTTTCAACATCACGTGAATAGACAATTTGAGCAGAAATTTCGTTATTTGACATTCATACACATCAAGTGTAAATTACACAAGTAGAACGTTTGATAATAATAATTAATTAGGTTAAATTCTAGCATAGTTGTATCCTAATTTTAAGTTTTTGTAGAGATTACGACTGATGTTCTTTTAGGGTATTTTTGGGAATAATAATTTTGTTGAATTTGTGTATCTGATAGTATAATATATAAATTTGATTCTAACTCACGGTAGTATTCATTTAGTATCCAATCTCATTGAACTTATCATTTTACATTTATAGAATTTTCAATTTAATCAGTGACATTTGGTTGATTTTCAATGACAGTAAAATAGTAAATGTCATAAAATAATTAAAGGGCCTTTTATTATATTGAATTAACAGTTATTCGAGAGTTTGATAATAGTGAAACATTTAATTTGGAAATACGTTTTAAAAAACAAATAAATTTGAAGAATTAATTTTGAACAACTTTGATCTCACCCTGAGATAAGAGTAATAGGTCGATTGTATATAAATTCATCTTTAGATTGATATTTATTGGCGCCGGGCATATTTTTTGACAACTACTGTCAAAATTGAACTAGAATACGTACTTAAGTTGCATGTACAATAATTGTCGCTGCGACAACATATTATAAGTTGTCACCACATCGTAGGGCAACTACAAGTTTTGAGTATATAATATTAAAGATATTATAATTTGGCTCACAACGCAGGGCAATTACAATTAAAGAATATTAAATATTTAAAGGATTGGAACTATTACAATTTGGCACCCAAAACGTGGGGCGATTAAAATTTTGCATATAACTATAAAAATATAGAAATTTATTGACATTATTATAAAAAAATTTAAATATCTACAATGGGAAGAAGAATGCCGTTAAGAGATGGTAAACAGGTAGGAGTTGAAAGTGGATCTGAAGAAGAAAGGGAAGAAAGGTGTCATGGAAGAGGAGATTTTCAGGTGCAGTACTTGGAACAAGGAAGGGAACAATCAGGAGAAGTTTTGACGGGAGATGAAGCAGAAGAACAAGAGAATAGGAGACAAGAGAGACATGAAAGAATAAGTAAAGATCAAATAATGGAATTTTTAATTAGTATGAGGGGAGATATGAACAACATGGAAAAGAATATGAGGGGAGATATGAACAACATGGAAAAAAATATGAGGGGAGATATGAATAATATGGATGGAGATTTAAATGGAAAATTGGACAGACAAAATGAGAATATGATTAGTATGCGAGGAGATATGAATACAATGAGGGAGGAGATTAAGGGGGATATTAACAATATCACCGGAAACATGGACAGACTGGAAAAGAAAATAGAAGAAGGAAAAATTGAAAATTTGAAGGAGATTAAGAAAATTAGGGAAGATAAAAAGAAATGGAATAATAAATTTAGTGAAGATATGAAATCGGACATGATGGTAAAAAAAGTATACGTAGTAGGGGGGAACATTGTTGAAAAGACGGATGATATGTTGGATAACATGGATAGCAGGATACAAGAAATAAAGGGGCAGGACAAGATGGATGTAAATATGAATGACAATATAAATATAAATGATGATACTGTAGAGCAGAAAATAATAAAATGGAAAAGGAAATTGACGAAGTAAAAATCCAAAGTTTAATGGAGATTAAAGAAGTTGAGAAGAAAATTGATGAAATACAGTCTATAAAAGTACAAATACAAACCAAAGATGAAATGGTAGACATTAATTTAGAGAATCTAGGAAGTGAAGAAGTGATGCAAATTTATGAAAAACATATTTATTGGAAAATAAAAGACTTAGATGGTAATACAGAAATACAAATCGTGACATATGATAAAAGAAATAATTATAATAGGGGGATTCAACTTAATTGGGAGTTAGAGGAAATGAATAAGATACTACAAGAGACTATGGAAGAAATAGAAGAAACCATAAGACAAAATATAGAAAGAATAATTTATGCAGAAAATTTCGAAATGAGAGTAAAACTTAGCAGAAATATAAGGATAACTGATCCAAGAATGTTTAATAGGACAATCAAAAATGAAATGATAGGAAGTGAGAGTATTATGGGAAATAAAATAATAAAAAGAAGAAACAATAATATGAAGGAATTAGATACAAGAATATATGATGAAGATAATGAGATATGGGGCAATGAATTTAAAAAGGACACAGTGGAAAATTTAATTGAATTTAGGAAACCGAAAGAGAATCAAACAATAAGAGAAGAGAATAAGACGAAGTTTAGGAAAAGAAAATAAAATTGAATTATATGACAGGATTATAGGAACGAAATCTAGAAAACGAAAGGGAATTGTACATGGTAAGGGATGGATATAAAAACGATATGTAAGTAAAAGTTTTATGATTAACAAGTAATATTTAAAAAAACATATATAAATAGAAATTATATAAACAAGGTTTGATAATAGAAGAAATGATAGACATGTTGATATGAATTATGGAAATGAAAATAGAAGTTACAAATGAAAAACGAATATATGGAAATGGAGGTAAAATTGATGACAATAAGTATTTTGAGAAAAGAAGAGATTTTCGAAACTTTGATGGAAGAAATGATAATGAAATTAGGCAACAAATAGATGGAGGGGAGGAAATAATTACATTTATAGGAGCAAATGGGAAAGAAGTTGATATGTAAGCATAGTTGATAAAGAAGTTAGAAACAGACATAGTTAATGATGAATTGATGAAATATAAGGAAATAATTGATTTTGAAGAGATATATATAATTAAATGGTACAATAATTGAATTTGAGGAGGTAAATATGGAAGTGTTGGCAATTGAAGAGGATAATAGGAAGTTATGGAATATAAAGAGGAATGGAATTATGGAAGAATTGGAATTAATGAGTGGAAATGAGAAATATGAAGAGAAAGTTAGGAGTTTGATAATGAAATATGAAGGATTGATTGAAAACGAAATTAGAATGGCTAATAATTATGTTCGTGAGATAGAATAAATAGAAGATGTGAAAAATAATGGTAATTGGACAGACTGTAATGAAGAATATTATAAATTCATAAATGAATTATTAAAGATATATGAGAGAAGAATGTCGAAGGAAACAAGGGTTCATTAATGAAAATATGGATATAATCAAAGTGAAGAATACTGAGAAATGTTGAAACAAAATCATATCCTGTAACATATAAATGGTTTAGACAGAGTAGAACAGATGGAAACATTTGAGAACATAAAAAAACTTTATCAACATGTATATAGGAAATTTTAGAATAACAAATAACAGTACGTTACGTGAAATTTTAAGATAGATATAATAGAGTTAATGAGTTTTATGGAATTAGTAACAATAGTTTAATTTGATTAAAATTAAGATTTTTTTTATTAGTTAATAATCATTTTCAGAACAGTACTAGTATACTGAAATAATCGGATATTTGGAAATTTTAAAGATGAAATTATAATAATATACAATAATCGATTTATTATTCTTTTATTAGGGGGATTTAATACAGATCCTCTATTTGAAATTTAAAGAATAAGTAAAACATAAGGAAATTTATTTAATTTTGGCTGCCATACTTTCGATACACACTGTACTATATGTAAATTATTAAATTTTGAAAGATTCAGTATCAAACATGACATTTCATAATTTCGATGACATTTGTGTAGAATATATCTAATGATAGATAGAACATAATAGGATTTGGAGAAAATATTTGAAATTGCAAAATATAGAGGTCTCTGCTAGCAACATTACAAATGTAATAAAAGAATTTCAAAATCTCACTTGGTTATTGAAAATCATAGATTAGTAATTTTTTTAAAAAACAAGAAAAATCGGCAACCAACGGAAGGGAGAATTATTTATTTTATAAAAATTTTGTCAGTAGTTTTTTATCCTTTGAAGAGACAACATCAGAATTAGAGTTGTTTCAAATTTTTTGGTAGATTGTACAAATTGTATATCATACAATCAGATAAATAACCCATATGTTAAAGGCAGTGCGTGCATAATTCGGATAAGAATTGCATCATAAAAAGTGTATGTGGTTCCAGTTATCTAAATTGTATATATTTTGAAAGTTAACAGAATTCTAAATACGTTTAGAATAAGTACGAGTTTTCCTGATCCATTTGGTGAGTCCACTCCAGTTTTTAAATTCATTTCTCGAAAAATATCAGGCCTTTTAAAATACAGTTGAAAATGTCGCTGCGACAACATATTATAAGTTGTCACCACATCGTAGGGCAACTACACGTTTTAAGTATATAATATTAAAGATATTATAATTTGGCTCACAACGCGGGGTAATTACAACTAAAGAATATTAAATATTTAAAGGATTGGAAATATTACAATTTGGCACCCAAAACGTGGGGCGATTAAAATTTTGCATATAACTATAAATATATATATATATATATATATACATATATATATATATATATATATATATATATATATATATATATATATAGAATATTTCATAAATTTCGGGTATGGCGGTCTGTAGACAATTAAAACTGCAATTTTCCTAATATTCTCGATATTTCGCCATTGTTTAACAGCTTCTTCAGGAGAAATTCTACAATAATTAGTAATGTACATTTTAAAACCCATTAAAGTTAACAATAAATAAAAACTTACAGAGAGCAACAGTTGTTTTGCTGATACGGGCACCAGCATCACATTACACACATTAAAAATAGATTAATATAAAATGTTTCTATTCTGCTGTTTTTTATAAATTATAGTTAAAAGTGATAAGAAACTACTGTCAAAATTGAACTAGAATACGTACTTAAGTTGCATGTACAATAATTGTCGCTGCGACAACATATTATAAGTTGTCACCACATCGTAGGGCAACTACAAGTTTTAAGTATATAATATTAAAGATATTATAATTTGGATCACAACGCGGGGTAATTACAATTAAAGAATATTAAATATTTAAAGGATTGGAAATATTACAATATATATAGAATATTTCATAAATTTCGGGTATAGCAGTCTGTAGGCAATTAAAACTGCAATTTTTCTAATATTCTCAATATTTCGCCATTGCCTAACAGCTTCTTCAGGAGAAATTCTACAATAGTTAGTAATGTACATTTTAAAACCCATTAAAATTAACAATAAATAAAAACTTACAGAGAGTAACAGTTGTTTTGCTGATACGGGCACTAGCATCACATTACACACATTAAAAATGGATTAATATAAAATGTTTCTATTCTGCTGTTTTTTATATATTATAGTAAAAAGTGATAAGAATTTAAAAGTTGTTAATATACAGAGTGACATGTTAAAAATAATTAAAAAGATGACAATAAATATTGCTCAAATTGTTAGTATTAAGTTTGTAGTTTAGGTTGTTTTCATGTTTCTTGATATAATACATTTCAAGGAATAATCTAGATCTGTAGTTGTTGTTTTTTTCCAATAAAGTTATATTATCATAATCAAAATTATGACCTGTCTTCAAGTGGTGTTCTACTGTGGCACAAGTATTTTTGTGTAGTCTGCAGTCACTTTTATGTTGAGTGATTCTTTGTTTTAACCATTGGGACGTTTGGCCTATGTAACACCCTTGACAGCATGGTAGTTTATAAACAACAACTACAGATCTAGATTATTCCCTGAAATGTATTATATCAAGAAACATGAAAACAACCTAAACTACAAACTTGATACTAACAATTTGAGCAATATTTATTGTAATCTTTTTAATTATTTTTAACATGTCACTCTGTATATTAACAACTTTTAAATTTATATCATTTTTTACTATAATATATAAAAAACAGCAGAATAGAAACATTTCATATTAATCTATTTTTAATGTGTGTAATGTGATGCTAGTGCCCGTATCGGCAAAACAACTGTTGCTCTCTGTAAGTTTTTATTTATTGTTAATTTTAATGGGTTTTAAAATGTACATTACTAATTATTGTAGAATTTCTCCTGAAGAAGCTGTTAAACAATGGCGAAATATTGAGAATATTAGAAAAATTGCAGTTTTAATTGCCTACAGACCGCTATACCCGAAATTTATGAAATATTCTATAATTAAGTAACGGTCGATAACTTAATAAATTTATATATATATATATATATATATATATATTACGAAAAAGAAAAACTGGTTTTTTTTGAAATCCATCGCGAAAAATTAATTAAAGATTTCAGTATTATTTGAAACATAAATAAATTTTGAATTGTAACGCTTTGAGTTTGTATTTCCATATTAATGTTCCCTCGTAGCATGATGAATCATATTTGAGAACGTTGCATATTAGAAGGCAATACCTAGCCGAAAAGCTTCTTATTAAATACCGAACATTTAACACGTACATGGTTCAAAAGATTTCAGCAATAAACACTAACAATCTGACTATGCCATACTGGAGAATAAAAACCAGTCCTCCATTGGCTGAGGCTTTTCTTAATACCAACAGCAAAGAAAATCATATCTTAAAGCAAGATACTTTCCCTATTTTTCAATGCAATTATGAATCTTTAGTGACTGCTCCTAACATCATATACCCCTCTTTTTACGAATTTTCTAGTATCAACCAAGTAATTTTGAAAACTGAACTTAACAATATAGGCGACAATGTTACCACAATATACACTGATGGATCGAAATGTGATGAAGGAACTGGGGCAGCATTTCTTGTTTCAAATACTAATTACGTGGAAAGATTTAGAATTCCCAATTATTGTTCTGTTTTTTCTGCAGAAGCCTTCGCCATATCAAAAGCGTTAACTTGGTGTGCTTTAAATCCGATTCAAAGAGCTGTTATTATGTGTGATTCCAAGTCAGTATTACAGGCTATAGAAAGTTCTCCATTCAAGTGTTACAGACAAAATATAATTTTAGAAATTAAAAAATTAACAAGCGAATTAAAAACCCTGAACAAAAGTATAGTATTCATGTGGGTAAAAGGGCACTGCGGTTTAAAAGGAAATGAGTACGTGGACTTGGAAGCCAAGAGAGCCTGCAAAATGACTTCTTATACCAATCTTTATGTCTTCTCAGACCTTTTAAATTATTATAAGAAACATATTAGAACTAATTGGGAGCGGTCTTACGCCGACTTCGCTAAAACATCTAATAGCCAATATTTCCTTTTGCATCCTACTTTACCAACTAAGATCCCTCATATTTTTAATTTTGATTATAGAAAACAATATACCTCCATCATATCACGTTTAAGAATAAATCACGGTCGTTTCCCAGCTCATCTTTTTAAAATAGGTATTGTCAATTCTCCAGCTTGCTCCTGTAACAAGGCATCAGTAGGAGATCTGAACCATATTTTCTTTGAATGCACTGAAAATGAAAAGGCAACTACTGAACTTTTCAATTTTCTTATCAATTTCAACGTTCCTCTTCCCACAAATATAACCGCTCTTTTGGCAAATACTGAGAAGTCTGTACTTGATTCCATAGTGGATTTCATAAATAATTCTAAATTGTCTATTTAGATATATGCTTAGATTTATGCCCAGTAATCAGCAATTTTATATCCTTACTCCTTTACAGTCCTTTTAATTTTTCAACCTTTACTCACTTTTAACTTTCTGTGGCTAATAGACTATGTCTGAGGCCATTCTCCCCCCACACACACACACAACAATATTTTTTTGTTAATTATTTTTGACATAAAAAGTTTGTAGGCTATCTTTTGAAGATTTTATCGATTCGTGCAGTTCAGGGTTAACCAGAATCTATGTAATGGTTTTCACGCCGATTATAGTATTTTCCTGTAATCGTTGGCAGGCAGCACTTAGAAATCAAATTGAAAATATTTTGACTTTTACAATATTTGAAAAAAATATTCAATGATCTGAATTGGCGTTCTATGTGATCTTTATTTTATCCTTTTATTGTTAGTGTTTACCCTGTCTCATCATTACATGCTTACCTAAAATGTTCCTGAACCCACATTAGCATGGGGTTATGTTCTCCGAAGATTTTAACTTCTTTGAAGCTTATTTAAATTGGTTATTTCCACATCACCTGGTTAGGTTAGGTCTACCTATCTGCAGTAATTTACTAGCTTGAGGTTATTATGTTCTTCCAAAATTTTCACTTCTCAAAGCTTTCAGTTTGTTTACATGACACCTTCAAACTCCACAGTCTTTGGGGATGCATTGTTGACAGTACTGATTTTTAAATCTAGATGTGTGAGGTAATAATTTACTTTGATTGTTTTAGAACTACCCTGAAATGTTTATCAGTTATAGAAAATTAACAGATCGCAAAGGTTATGCACATCTCAAATGTTTATTTGAAAATGTGGTTTATGTGGTTCAGTTTGATACTCTGTATTTTTCTGTTAGAAATCCTTGATTAGCTTTTAATAAAGTGTTAATTATTAATATTATTAATTGTTAATTCTCAATAAAAATGTATTTTTTAGAATAAATATTATGCGACAAAAGAGCCCTAGGAAACAGTATTTAGAACATCAAGATATTCTGAAAAAATATGGACTGACTCTTGAATTCCCTAGTTTAATGAATACAAGAACAAATGATTCTATTGCTCTTTATAGATATTTGGACGTAAGTATCTAACTCTGTACTAATAATGTAGTTTAATTGATCTCTACTAAGTGTTGTGATGACCATAAATGTTGTCTTTCGTTTCTGTGGCAAACCTGAAAAAAGATATCATCCTCACTATTTTCCACAATAGTTAGCCATAATTCAGAAATTACCTAAACATAATTAAATATTATATAGGTAGTTGATCAAAATGTTTCAACAAAATTAAATGAAAACTGTTTTAAAATACTGGAGGAATATGAGCTATACAGGGTGTCCCGGGACTAATGGGAAAAAAGTCAGGAGCGTATAATCTGAGCTAAAATAATGTTAGTACTTCATATAAACTTTTACTATGCAGGTCCTCGTTTTCGAGTTATAGGCCTCCAAAGTTTTAATTTTGAATTTGGTTTTTATTTGTATTTTTTGTACTAGTTATTTGATCTTTATAAAATTTACGGCAAAGCTATAATGTATGTGTATGTTTATTTTGGTAAGGTAAACAGATTTACAGTAGTGCATTGAAGCCAGGAACGGACTACTCGCTATGGTTAGTGATCCAAAAATTTTGCAGGTACGGCACACCCTGTATGAAATTATCGAAATTCACTTCCCCACACATTAAGCTAACGAAAAGGTACTCTTGTTGGAATTCTAGAATAAGCCGTTTGGCTAATATTTACAGTTTTATTAATGCACTACGTACCAGTTTAGGCATTCACCATTTTTATAAGTACACAACGAGGTAAAACTAACTTTTAATAGATGTCCATTATTTAGCTAGAGTACTACAAAAAAATAATTTAACGATAGCAGAAGATGAAAAACATTAGCGACTTATTAATTGGAAAGTTGGTAAAAACTTTTTAGTGTTTTTACCGTTTATCAAGTTACCATAGGATTAGTTGTCAAACGTTGTGTAGAATAGTTCGTAGTCAGTACTTGTCAATAATTCATAAGTCCTTAATTTAACAGTTACAATAGCAGAATTCGCTTTTATTGAGTACGCAGATAAACATCTAATGTATGAACTGGCTTCTCGAAACTGTTTAGAGGCCAAAAGGCTTTATGAAGAACATTTTGCAAACAGAGCATTGCCAGACAGACGAATGTTTGGGCGTATTGTTCTCAGGTTACGAGAAACAGGTATGAATAAGTAAATGTAATTTTCCATGTATACAAAACAAAATTTTAAATTTTAGGAAGATTTTCGCCAGAAAAAGCTGGAGAAGGTCCAGTACGAAGCATACGTACTGTGGCAGTTGAACAAGACTTGTTAAATGCAGTTGATAATGAACCATCGAGTTTTAGAAAATTATCAAGAGAACATAACGTCTCGAAATCAGTTGTTCATCGCGTCCTAAAAGAACAGCTGTTATATCCTTTCCACATGAAAAAAGTACACCGTATGACAGTGGCTGATTATCCTGCACGACTTGAGTATAGCCAGTGGTTTCTGCGACAACAACAAGCAGACAACACATTTATTAGTAACGTTCTCTTTACGAACGAATCCGGTTTCACCAGAGATGGAATCATAAATTCTCATAATATGCATTTATGGGATGATGTGAATCCACATGGCATTATCCAAACTAGGATCCAGCATAGATTCATGGTTAATGTTTGGCAAGAATAGTTGGCAATCATTTGATACAGCCATACTTTATTGACGGTACTTTGACCGGTCAGAGATATTTGGAGTTTTTGCGAAATGAGTTATGGAACCTGTTTGATGATGTGCTACTACAAACTCGTAGGAATTTATGGTTCATGCATGATGGGGCCCCTCCTCATTTCAGTTTAGATGTACGACAGCATTTACACACAAGGCTTCCTAATAGATGGATTGGTCGTGGAGGCCCTTTTCAATGGCCACCGCGATCAGGAGACGTTAATCCTATGGATTTCTTTCTCTAGGGTTATCTCAAAAGTAAGGTATACGCAACACCTGTGCAAACAAGGCAAGATTTAATAGACAGAATTGTGTTACACTGCAATGTTATTAGAAATAGTGTGGGATTGCTATTTCAAGTGCAAAGAAACAACCTTCGTAGACTTAGAATGTGCGTGGAAGTGGGAGGAGCTCATATTGAACATTTATTAGAATAACGTTAGTTTTTGTTGTTGTTTAGGAATTAGTTTTAGTCTAATGTTTTATAACTTGTGTTTTTTGAGGTTTTCTTAATGGTTTAATAATGTTGTGTTCGTAATTTTGATTAAAAGCAAGTAAATTCTGGACATCGTATTAATAAGTTAGTTAGGTAGATTTGTACGTAGTGCATTAATAAAACTGTAAATATTAGCCAAACGGCTTATTTTATCGAATTCCAACAAGAGTACCTTTTCGTTAGCTTAATGTGTGGGGAAGTGAATTTCGATAATTTCATACAGGGTGTGCCATACCTGCAAAATTTTTGCATCACTAACCATTGCGAGTAGTCCGTCCCTGGCTTCAATGCACTACTGTAAATCTGTTTACCTTACCAAAATAAACATACACTTACATTATAGCTTTGCCGTAAATTTTATAAATATCAAATAACTAGTACAAAAAATAAAAATAAAAACCAAATTCAAAATTAAAACTTTGGAGGCCTATAACTCGAAAAGGAGGGCCTGCATAGTAAAAGTTTATATGAAGTACTAACATTATTTTGGCTCATATTATACTCTCCTGACTTTTTTCCTTTTAGTCCCGGGACTATATTTTTGGCAGCAAAATAGAATCCTTTGAATTTAGCACTCTTTCGTCTTGAAAATGCAAAGTTAATTTAATAATAGTATGGCTATTGTTAGAACGATATAAATCTCCATATTTAAGAAAATCATTTTCGGACCGTGTAAAAGTGTGGATTAGAATTTTTTTGGTAGTTCTTGGAATAGATTGGAGTGGTGAAAAATGATTGCATATCATAAAAAAAATTATTGGTGCCTCATTTTACCTATTTAAAGCACGCCTCAGCCTGTTTAAATCGAACTTTCAAAAACGCGCGTTTTTTAAAGTTACCACGGTAACAACAACAAATCGCGAAACGTAAGTGTAAATGACAACTTTTTGATTATTGATCTGACAGCAGTACCTCGTAACGTCAAATAATAGTATATTATACACCAAGCGACTAAAGTGACCCATTTAATCCCGCGGGTGATGGGAGTATTAAATTAAAGGAGTTGCTGAGGATACGAATGCAAGGTACCCTCCGTTGCTCCAATTCGTCTAAAATTTTGATGTACTGTGTTTTGGAGTCCCCGATTATGATATTGAGGTCGAACTGTTTGAGCCTGTAGCATTGGTTGGTTACCTTTAACTTGTGTAATTTGGCGAGATAGGTGTCAATAGCATTAGTTTGCGACCTGTCTAGGAGAAGGATAACTCCAAAATTAAACCCGGAACTGTGTTTCGTAAGGCACAATAAAAAGTCTCCTTATTGAAGAGTTTGACTGGCAAACTACCTTGCAACAATGGTGCGTTGATTGAGATGAAAAGACTGAGACACCTGTTCAATGATAACTAAAAATTAGAAGTAAAAAAATTTACAAACAAACTTATTCTAATGCACTAAAAAGAATATAATAAACTTTTACTATCAACTTATGACGACATTACACAATTTATAAGATATAAAAGCCTGTCGTGAGATTTACCTGTATAGATAAACAAGTAAATTAAATCACTTGATCTGATTGATTTTAATTTTTAAAATTTTCAAAGAGGTAAATACGAGTACTTAAATCTCGCGACAAGCTTTTATACCATATAAATTGCTAATGACTTTATAAGTTGATAGTAAAAGTTTTTTAGTGCATTTAAATAAAAGTTTGTTTTTACTTTTAATTTATTTTCATAGAGGCAATCCTCTACAGCATTGATACGCCGACCTGAGAATAAAATGATTTTACAAAATGTATCAATTTGAACAATTGGATTAGTTTGAAAGGTACTATGGAATGGCCACCTTGATCTTTCGAATCAACTACGAGAGATTTTTTTCTAACGATATTCGAAGTATAATTATAGACATTACAAATTAATCAAGCTATTAGGGAAATAACACGAAAGTTCGACAGAAACCCGGGGTCTATTATTTTATGGAAGTTAATTTGAACGTATTTGTTTGCTCAATTTTCATTGATTATTTATAAATGCGAATATATTTTATTGGGGCATTTTTTCAGAAATCAATCTTGCCTAGTTAACGTGGTCTGCATGTTCAATTATATAGACTCAAGATATATAGTCCAACAATATATTGACTGTTTAGATCCCGCTATACAAGGAGCATTCGAAAATTTCATTTTATTGTGTTTGTTCATACTTGAATAATTTTATTAATTTATTTTTGTTTATTGTAAAGGGTTCTTAAAATATAGAAGGAGCATGTGGATTTTTATTGAAACTGTTTTATCAAAATTTGTATTGTTTCGTAATCATCTATCATGCTTCATTTATCCCTAAAATGCTCCCAATTTTTTCCACTGTCTTATGCATATGATGATTTGGCAATGTATCGTTTGAACTAGTTTCCTATTTAGCTGTACCCTCTCAAAAATTAGGAATTTTCCACCAGGAACCATCCTATAGATGCGAATCGCCTTGCTTATATGGAGAACTTGTTGAAACAATTTGTCAAGAGAAACTTAGTTAAAATTGATAGATTGATAGAATCATAAAATGAAATGATAATAGATTTTTGAATTTACCAGACTACATTAAATAAATCACAGAAACAGTAAAGCTGATAATATTTTCGATAATATTAAATATAACAATATTAAAATTGTCAGTGATAGATTTGCAATCACCAAAATGTATAAGCATTTTTTAATTGAGTTGTTTTATTTATTCTGTTTGTAAGGCATCCAAACAAATGTAAACAATACCAGTTAATTTATAAATATACCATATATATATTGGTTCCAAAAAGATATAGAAATAGAGTTCTTAGTGTTAGGACGTACCCAGGAGCAGATGTCGTGCCGGGCCATACTCCCGTAGTGGCACGCTTTCGTATTCGACTTACAAAGCTTCCATGCAAATATTCAAGTGCGACGGTTGAATTTTTATTATTGGAAAATATTTATTGTTAATTAAAATTATTTATCTATAAAGTGAGAGTTTGTTCAGCAGAAATCTATAGAGCCATACTCATAGATTTCTATCCACTACCCTCACCCCAAATCACGGGTACTCCTTACCCGACTGAGTACACCCGCAGAATTAGGAACAAAATTCAAAAATTAAACAGTGTAATACCGGACATTTTTATAAATGAGAACTTAAGTAGTGACAACACAGTGACAGTTAAAAACAGTACAAAACATTTAATCAAAGTGAAAACATCCCCTAGAAAGTTAATACATAAAGGTACGTTCAAATCCAAATCAGTAAAAAGACAAAAACTAACACACACACATAAAAACGTAAATTTAAAAAACCGTACAAAAAAAGTGTATGGAAAAGTACCGAGTTGAATTCATCTAAAGAAGAAGACGAACCTCACACCGCTGCCGCTTCATTAGACCCTCAATACTCAAAATACACTGAAGAATTAAATAGGATTAAATCCAAAACTCTTGCACTCAAAAACCGAAATATAAACTACCATCAAATTGCTTTCATAAATGATACAAACAATTCAAATATAGAAACTAATAGTATTAATATTCCTAAAAGTTGCTTAGACACTATAGACATAACTACACTTAACAAGTGTATTGAAATCACAAAACCGTTTTAAAAGTGTAATGCGAGGGTTAGTAGAAGGATTAAATATTGACGAAATAAAAGAGGAACTTGTTAGCACTTACGAAATCAACGTCAAGGAAGTTTATAGGATGACCACTAAAGCAAGGCCGCTTTATTTGGTTATAACGGATCCCAAAATAACGCTCGATTACCTTAATAAAAATGTAAGGGTACTAGAATACACAAGAATTCAATGGGAATACCGACAGCAAACAAAGAACATAATTCAATGTCATATATGCCAGCTCTGGGGTCATGCCACATCAAACTGTGGCAGGGCACCAATATGCTTAAAATGCGCGGTATTCCACTCAACTCCAGAGTGCCCGAAAGAGAGATCCAAGCCGGCGAAGTGTGTAAATTGTAAAGGCGACCATCCGGCGAATGCACAGATTTGTCCGGAGTATATTAAAAGAAGGAACTGGTTAGAAGAAAAAAGAACAAGGACAACAACTAATAAAGCAGCTCCCAAATTCATCCCAGCCCCACTTCCTACAACAAATCCGTGGAATAATGAAACCACCCCTAACCTACTGTGGTGGTTACTTAGTAAGTGTCCCTCGTATACTTTACGTTTGCCATAAAGGCATATTATCTTTGAGGCAAACACTTACCTAGCAACCGGTATTCGGGAATAGAATAAACGACATCACTTCTATAAAAATCACTGGGATCGTTTAATACATTTTAAAATACACAGATATAATATCAATTCACTTATTCAAATTATCAATAACAATTAATCATCCTAGTTCGTTATACTTTCGTTTTATAGGAAATGTACGCACGCTATACTCCGTGCCTGGCCTCCGTCTATTAATTGTGCGTGTCCGTTTACATTGTAATTAGAACGTGCTTACACACATAACTATCATTGGCCTTCCTAGATCAATGCTCGCTAAATACTATAATTAATATTAACCTAAATTTAAATCTTATTTCTAAGCTAATGTCCTTTTGCCGTTACTGTCCTTTAGGGATCACTACATCATCCCCTCTTGGAAGAGAAAAATTATCATTTTAATTTTTCGATATCACTTATACCTATAACAGTTTTTATTGAGTGTTTTTGTTTACTAAACACTACTTGTTCGTTTATAAACACACTTCACTTGTTTACAAATGTTTCCGGTCGTTGTATCTATACATACGATTCTTATGAACTACCTGTTGTTTACTGTCTGGAGATGTAATCTCGCAATTTACCCCCTTTATTCCCGTTATTTTAAACGGACCTAAATAATGTGGATCAAATTTATTTCTCCCTTCATTTTTTAAAATAACTAATTCCCCTATTTTGAAATTTACAGGTGAAGAATCCTTTTCACTATTTATTATTTATAAAAAACTGTCTGGCCCTTTCATTAGCGTATTGCAACTCGTATTTTAATTCTTTATCCTATCTTTCAAAATTGTTACACGGTTCAATTCTTATGTTTAAAAATTCTGGCAAATTGGGTTTTCTCCCGTATAATAACTCAAAAGGAGTGTATCAGTGATACGTGTTTGGTGTTGTATTATAACAATATGCAAACATTCTTACAAACTCGCACCAGTTATCCCTAGAATTTTCAATAAAGTTTCTTATATATTCATTAAATGTCCTATGTAATCTTTCACAACTACCTATTGCTTCGTGATGGTATGCTGTTGAAAAATTATGTTTTATATTCAAAAGTTCCGCTAAATTCTTCATTATTTCGTTCTTATATTCCGTCATTTGATCTGTTCTTATCTCCTTCATCAGTCCGTAATTCGGTATAAAATTATCGTATATTGCTTTTGCTATAGTGTGTGCTTTATTCTGAACCGGTATCATAACTGCGTATTTAGTTAATTCGCATAATATTGTAATACAATAACGATTCCCGTTGTTACTTTCTACAAACGGACCTATTGTGTCTGTTATCTGTATTTGTTATAACAATTTTTTCTTTGTGATTAGGCTTCGCTTTATTCACTTGACATTTATGACAATTCTTTACATACTTCCTTACGTCTTTCTCCATGTTTTTCCACTTGAAATTTGTTCTTAGTTTCTTTTATAACCTATTATTTCCTACATGTCCTCCAAACATTGGATCGTTGTGGTATCTTTCTAATATCTTTTGGATCTCTTCTTTTTGCTGTACCGTTTTTGGAACTTCGCATATACATACTTGAATACCTTTTTAACCTTTGATTTCCTACTTCTATAAATTCTTCTACTGTGCACTTTTTGAATATATCATCATTTGTATATGTTTTCATTATTTTTACTTCATTTCTTACCGATAGCTCTTCAAGCTTTTCCAACGTTCGTCCTAAGTCGTAGTTGTGTAATCCGGTATTTAAGGCTTCACTAAATTTCAATTTATTTTTGATCCGGATGCTCATCCTATGTGAGATACGGTTATTTTCAAAGTGTAAAATTGGTAATTTATGTGCCTCAAGATTATTTAAAACTTTTTCTACTGCAGGTTTTTGTATTCTTACTTCCTTTGTTTCTACGTTATTCCTTTGATCCTTTTCTGTTTGAGCGTTTACTTTTTGCATTTGTGCTCTTCTGATTGCCAAGACATGTGAATTATTTATATATAAATCCTAAAGTTCTTCTATGGATATTCTCGATATGCTATCCGCGTAGTTCGCTATACCTTTAACATACTGTATTTCAAAATCATATTCTTCTAAATCGAACAAATTTCACGTTCTTCCTAGACAATTTGTTTACCTCTTAGTTGATTAAAACTTTTATCGCTGAAAATTTTATCCAAAATTTTCGGATTAGTTTCGTTATTTTCCTTTAATGTTGATTTATTCCATCTTTTGTGTATTCCAAACTGATTCTTCCTTTCTTCTAATTCTTTTAAACTATATACGTTGTCATTAATCATTAATGTATTATCAATTATCTTAGCTTTAGCTCCACTTTCTCTCGCCTGCTTCATGTATCTAATTAGTTGTTTTCTCTGTTCCAATATATCTTTTGAGTAATCTTCATCAATGTATATCTTCGTTCCTTTTAGTTTATTCATTCCGTTCAAAGTCTCTACTTTCTTATTCACATCTTTCATCATTATTAATACTGGTCTATTTTTGTTACTGGTTTTGTTTCCTAATCTTTTACGTTTCAAAATATCTGTTTTAACATCTACTGTGTTATTAACCTTGTTCATTAGATCTTCTAATTTGTTTTCTAGTTGTTCCTCATCCTCTTCGTTGTCTTCTTCTATACCATGTATTATCAAATTTTTCTCTCTAAAATTTTTCTGAGTATCTGTCATGTTTCCTTGCAAAAATTCTGTTTTTTCCTTTAGTTCCTTAGTTTCCATCCTTAAATCGTAGTTTTCCTTCTTCAATTGTGCTATTTGTCTGCTCATTTCTTCAATTTTCTCTTCTATCTTGCATATTCTCACATTATTGTTGACTCGATTATTGTAATTTATATTCCTATTAATTTTTTTATAAAAATTTTCGTATCAGCTATAGTTGTTCCCTAGATTATACTGTCGAAATGTTCTTCCCGAATAATTACCGTTATAAAATCCTCTGTTGTTTCCTCGCCGGTGATTATTCCTAAAATCAAAGTTTGACTTCCTGAAGAAATTCCTGTTATCCTTCATGTGTAAGACTTGTTGTTGTCCTACTATACCTTCTACTGAAACCAATTTTGAAAGTACCTCGTGTAGTTTCAAAACTTCCCGCTGCAATTATTGTTTTGGTTGCATCCGCTGTGGCATTCGTAGTTACTGCCTTAATCGTTGCTTCCTTAGTGTATTTTTCGGCTAGTCGTTCAGGCATCCCTTCCGATATGTATGCTGCCTGTAATCTTTCCGCCAGTTTTTCTATTTCTGTTGCATACTGTGTCACATCTTTTCCATTTTGTCTTACTTTACCAAGCTTCGCTAAGAGAAGGCTTGGATTGTCTCCTCTTATCCCCAATTTTAGTTTATTCTTGAT
Source organism: Galeruca laticollis (assembly GCA_963921935.1). Classification (NCBI taxonomy): domain Eukaryota; kingdom Metazoa; phylum Arthropoda; class Insecta; order Coleoptera; family Chrysomelidae; genus Galeruca; species Galeruca laticollis. The sequence goes on from OY998176.1 coordinate 181,937,722, forward strand.
GTCTGCAATGGAGTTTTCAGTCGTGATTAAACTTCTAGCTTTTCCTGTTAGTCTCGTTTTGATTAGTAGAATAGCATTTTCCTCGTTACCAGTCGCGTTTATTTGTAGTAAATCTAATGAGTCTAAGAATGACAGTAATTTGCTTGCTTCGCCATTAAACTGGTTCGGTAAAACTTTACTCGCAAAATTAAAAAAATCGTTCATACTTGTCGCCATTTTTAACTGTTTGCTTATTGCTTGTAATACAACAGTGTCAATTTCCTCAAATATAGAGGTAGGTATGTTGATAATACAATTTAACGCTTGAAATGCCCTATCAGCGTTATCCCTAATCCTACTTGAATAACTTTTACAAGTCTCCTGTTGTACTAAACTTAAATTTTTCCAATTTTTGGCTATTAACTTAGCAAAATTATTATAAAGACCTACTATGCTATTAATTACTTCGATATGTATATCAGGATTTTTAGGAGTTTCCTTTTTCAAAACCCTGTTTCCTTGTTTATTAACTTCTTCTACAATTAATCGTAACTTATCTTCAAAATCTTCCCACGTTATTGACATTTAAAAAAAAACTTCATTCATAAGAATAGAATGCATAAGTCCTTACAATTATTTTTACATGGTGAGAGTTCCTGTTGTCTGCTTTACTGCAATGCTTCGGTTGATATCCCTTTTCAACGCTCTACGGTGCGTTTTCCATAATGACCAAACAAATTTTAAGATGAAAGCTATAGTTATAATGTATAATAATACCATTATGTGCATCGCAAAACTGTCTTGCTGTACCATGAAAGTGTTGTTGACAATTCCCGTTTCTTTTGCCTCTTGTTTGGTTGATGAACCTCCCATTGTTTCTCTTCTCCAAGGTCCCAAATTTAGATAGAAGACCATATAGTTCCACTTGACCTTACCATTTATTTTGCAGGATCATCTACCCTTTTGATTGTACCATAATTTTTCGTTCGCAGGATGAAATTTTACCATTTACTTTGCAGGATAATTTACCATAACCATTTACCATTAATTTTTACATTACCATTTTATAATTACCATGTCCCGTTAGTTTGCAGGATCGCCATGTAGTGGCGATTACCATTGTACCATTAATTTTACCATTTGTTTCGCAGGATCGCCATGTAGTGGCGATGTATATTTTACCATTACCATTATACTATTACCATTTCCATTTAGTTTGCAGGATCGCCATGTGGTGGTTACTTAGTAAGTGTCCCTCGTATACTTTACGTTTGCCATAAAGGCATATTATCTTTGAGGCAAACACTTACCTAGCAACCGGTATTCGGGAATAGAATAAACATCACTTCTATAAAAATCACTGGGATCGTTTAATACATTTAAAAATACACAGATATAATATCAATTGACTTATTCAAATTATCAATAACAATTAATCATTCTAGTTCGTTATACTTTCGTTTTATAGGAAATGTACGCACGCTATACTCCGTTCCTGACCTCCGTCTATTAATTGTACATGTCCGTTTACATTGTAATTAGAACGTGCTTACACACATAACTATCATTGGCCTTCCTAGATCAATGCTCGCTAAATACTATAATTAATATTAACCTAAATTAAAATCTTATTTCTAAGCTAATGTTCTTTTGCCGTTACTGTCCTTTAGGGATCACTACACTACAAGACTACCTTAGCCTACCAACAAAAAAACCTACCCCAGCACCTCAACAAAATATTCCTAAAATAAAAACAATTCCTCAAACAAATTCGACCCCTGCTGTAGAAATTAATAAATTCACGGAACTAAATTCCATGTTTCAAGAGCTACAATCTATAGTAAACTTAGACGAACTTACTAGGGCTGTAGCAGATCTACTACACGAGATGAGGACAGCATCGAACAAGTTAGAAAAGTTCACCATCTATAATAACTTTGTCGTCGGGATTGATAAATATGACATCTAGGCAGGTAGGTGGTAAAACAGGAATTAAAAAACGAAATTTTCTTAAAATAATCTTTTGTAATGTAAATGGAGTAATTAACAAACTTCATCTTCTTCGACATTTTCTCGATATTAATAAACCTGATATTTTCTTCTTAATGGAGACGCTTCTTGAACCAAATAAAACCGTGAACTTTAGAAATCCAGATTATCGTCTATTGAGACAAGACCGCCACGCAGGTGTCGGCGGAGGCGACCTCGCAGTATTAATTAAAAAAAGACACCAAATTCCAACTCATGCAACCAAACAACTCTTCAATTGAGCATATCTCTTTACTTATTGATAACAAAATCAAAATAGTCGGGGCATATAATTCGCCTAATAAAACATTATACGAAGCTGACTTTTTTAACATAACTAGAATGCACAACAGAGTACCTACTTATAGTAGGAGACCTTAATTGTAAACATCCCTTATGGGACACATATGCAACATACGCTAATCCGAACGGGAGTACTCTCCAGAGGTTTTGTGATAACTCAGAATGTAATATCTTCAGTACTGATGACATTTCCCTTATTCCGGTTTCACCCCAAGTACGATTGACATCAACATCAACTCCATACACAAAAAGAAAACCATCCCCGACCTTAACTCCGACCACGACCCCATCCTAATAGAACTAAAAAATATCCCACACTTTGCTTTACTACGCTCTGGACGAGGCAGAAGACGGTCTGAAAATCAATAGGAAACTTATAAACAACTTAAGCAATGCCGATGAGACTGTGATAATCGCAGACAGTCCTGAAGGACTGCAACGTCTAATCGACAGCATATCGACTTCCGGTGATGGAATGGGACTCAGGATTAATATCTCAAAAACAAGGATCGTGCAAATAAGTCGTAACCCGAACAACTACTTTAACATAAATATATACGGTTTACCAATAGAGCAAGTCACAAAATTTAAATACCTAGAAAGTTGGATCAGCGAGGATCTGAATCCTGATATAGAAATTAAATTCCGCATAGAGCAAGCTAACCAATTTTATTAAAATGCGGAACCTGTTAACCGACAGAACACTCAATTTAGACATAATATTTAACTTCGTTAGGCGTTATGTGTATTCCACGTTACTGTATGGAGTCGAAGCCTGGACGCTAAAAGTCAGCAGTATCAACAGGCTGGAAGCATTTGAGATGTGAGTATATCGCAGGATGCTGTGCATTCCATGGACCGACCATATCACCAATCAAGAGGTCTTACATTGAGTGAACAAGGACCGAGCAATTCTTGAGACAATAAACAAACAAAAGACTGCTTACCTTGGCCATGTCATGAGACAGGACAAGTACAGATTCCTACAACTGATCATGGAGGGAAGATTTATTGAGGGGAAACGTGGTCCTGGACATAGACAGTGCTCTTGGCTGAAAAACATTAGGGATTGGACAGGCATAGATTCAAACTCCCTGCTAAGAAGAGCCCAAGACAGAGACGTATTTGCCAGAATTGTTGTCGATCTTCATTGAATGGAGAAGGCACTTCAAGAAGAAGATATACCATGTTCATCAACATACAGGTTTAAATGTGTTTCCTATTACACAATATCCTGGGTTTTTCTTACTTTAACATCGCCCATAATAATGAAATTATGATACATAATTGAACAAAAACGCTTTTAAGGTAATATCCATTCTAAATATTTTCCAGAACGTCAATATATTACAGGATCTATTTACAAATGTATTCAAATATTTATCATACTTTACACTTATATAAATATGGTTATACCAACTAAAAACCGTTCATAAAAACAAGATGCAGAAAATGTCCAAGATTTAATTACCAACAAATTCTTTTGGTCAATTCATGAACAATCTGTGTATAAAAATGAATAAGGCTAATTATAGTGAATTGCAACATGTACATATGTGTAACTTATTTAGCATGTTCTTCATAGAAGTACTTTCTTAACATTTTGTAATACATTAATTAATAGTTAATATAACATTACCTGAAATTAGATATTCAAGTATTGTATCATACATTATAATAGTAATATCACACACTCATCAGAAGTTGGCCAACAAATGTTGATTGTTTAGTGACTACATCAGACTTATAAATTGGTTTGTAAATTCCTTGAACCTAGCTCCATTTGTATTTAAGTTCGATATAGACAAATACAAATATTACCGTCATATCCTGAGTACATAAACGTAAGTCAGTTGATATTTTTTTCTGCTCATGTAATGATAATATTTGTTTAGATTGAGAAAAAATTCATAAAGTAGCTATATCAGAAGCATATGCAGTTTGTTTTCTACACCTGTAGCAAAAAAGTGGTCAGTTTGCTGATAAGCAGATAAGTAAATTATAGTTAATTTAAATTGTTTAGGTTAAATACATAGGTACTGTTAGTTGATTATCAATATTATTATTTTTTTTAAATGGACGTCAATACAGGCCGGGATGACCCGCCTGATAAAGATAAAAATACTAATAATATTATTAAACCTAATTACGATCTTAACAATAAGTATCAATCCACCGATAATGTTGGCAGATTGTTTCCAATAAGAATTGGACACTATCTACTCGAAGAACATGAAATTCGTGAAAATATTACAGAAATCAAATCAGTAGGTGTTAATCGCGTGAAAGTAATATGTAAAATTTATGAAACACCAAATTATCTTGTAAATCACAAGGCCCCATCAGAAAATAATTTAGTCAGTTACATATCTAAATACTACACCCATAAAAAGGGTATCATAAAAATGGTAGACACAATCTTCTCAGAAGATTACATTTTAAAAGGAATAGAATCTAATATTCAAGTAACTGAGGTCAGACGCATGAAACGTAAAATTATTGATAAAGATACAGGGTCAAGCACCTATGCCGATAGACAATTGGTTATTGTGACATTTTTGGGAAACAGAATTCCAGAAAGTGTCAAAATTAACATGGTAAATTTTCCAGTAGAGCCTTATTTTTATCCTGTTATCCAGTGTTACAAGTGTCTCCGATTCGGACATACTAGTGCACAATGTAAAGGTAAAGCGAGATGCAAAATTTGTACAACGGAAAACTGCAATGAAAATTCCTGTACAAAAAACATTAATTTATGTGTACATTGCAATAGTAATGAGCGCGGTTCAGTATCTAGAAACTGCCCTTCATTTAAAAAACAAGCTAGTATATAGAAAGTTATGGCAATTGAGAATATCACCTTCAAAGAGGCAGAATTGTTGATAATCCCTCTTATGCCAAAATTAGCACCTATAATAGATTTGCAGTGTTCAACAATTCAAATAATTTTCCCCCCTTACCAGAACCGAAAATCAATTTTCAATTACAAAAACCTACTCCTAGAAAACCTATCTTCCAATCTACCATCAATTCACAAGTACATAGTCAACCAAAAAAATCTAATGTTAGTCAATTTAAAAAACGCAAAATTATTTCACCAGAACAAACACCCATAGATACTCCTTCGTCATAAAAAATCTCCTCAGTCCTCCCCAATCCTTATCGGGATGAGTATATGTCATATAAAGATAAGATTTTAATCGAAATGGTAAAATTAGTCCAAAATGTGATCGAGAATAACGAAAGTTTTAATGAAACTGATGTTAAAGATTCGGTATCCCAAATTCTAAAAATTCTGGATAACAGTCAGTGATAAAAATATGGATACTCTAAATTCAACTAATTCAGATAGTGACGATAAGTCTGAATATTGAAATGGCTACTAAAAGTAATATAAACAAAATGGATATTCTAAATTCAACTAATTCAGATAGTGACGATAAGTCTGAATATTGAAATGGCTACTAAAAGTAATATAAACAAAATGGATATTCTAAATTCAACTAATTCAGATAGTGACGATAAGTCTGAATATTGAAATGGCTACTAAAAGTAATATAAACAAAATTAATATTCTACAATGGAATGTTAAATCGCTGAATGCTAGAAAGACGGAATTACAAAACTTAATTAAAGACCTTAATATCAATGTAATAGTTTTATCAGAAACTTGGTTGAAGGAAAATGATATGGTTAATTTTAAAGGTTTTAATGTTGTTAAAAAATGTAGAAGAGATAGCTATGGCGGAGTAGCAATACTCATCGCATTGAATTTAAAAAAATAGAAATTGAAAAAACATATAATCAAGGTATTGAAGTGTGCGCGGTCCAAATTAATCGCGGTGAACTAAAAGTAGTTTCAGTGTACAAACCCCCTAATATTATAGCTAATGTCCAGGACTGGAATAATATTTTTAAACAATTCACACACAATACAATATTTTCCGGCGATTTTAATTGTCATAGTCGCTCATGGGGCTGTGCAGACAACATCGCACAAGGTAATCAATTAATGGAATCCTTAGATAACTACGATTTAACTGTCATAAATGACGGCAGCCCGACAAGAGTCACTAGACCTGACCAAAATCCCTCAGCTGTAGATCTTACTATAATGTCACCTAATTTAATTGATAAAATGTTTTGGAAAGTACTACCTGATTCATGCGGTTCCGATCATTTTCCTATTACAATAAATTCTATTATTAAAAATAAATATAATAAAATATTTCCTGTTACGGAATGGTGTGATTCGAGTGTAGATTGGGCTCTATTCGGTCAAACAATAGATGTTGCATTACATAACATTAATATTGGTGATATGTCTTCTCTCCAGAAATGTTTAAAACACTTTGGGATACTTTAAATAATACTGCTAATCAAACTATGATTAAAAATAAACCTTTCATTACCTCTAGCAATAGACCTTACTGGTGGGATAAATATTGTACAAATATGGTAAATAAACGTAAAGAAGCTCTTAAAGATTACAAATCTTGTTCCAAATGGGCAAATTATTTATATTACAGAAACATTAAATCTGCCTGTAAATGTCTTTGTAAAAAGAAACAACGAGATAGTTGGGTAGCATATCTTAATAAATTAAATAAAGGTACATCTATAACACAGATTTGGAACATTGTTAAATCAATCAGTCACAATTATGTTTCTCAAAAAAAGCAAATAGATGATGAAGTATTAACAAAAGTTTTAAATAATTATGCTCCTCCTAGTGTGGGCCGCAAACCACCCTTAAGCACATACGAATATTTATCCATAGAGCCTAACAATTCAAATAAACCCTTCAGTTTGTTGGAACTAGATTTGTCTCTCAAAAAGACAAAAAACACTTCTCCTGGTTTAAATGGTTTCACCTATAAAATGTTATATAATCTACCTGAAAATGCAAAATTACTACTTTTAAATATTTTTAACGATTGGTGGTTAAAAGCTGAAATAATAAAAAAATTAAAGAAATGCGTGATTGTATTAATTCATAAAACAGGCAAAGATCCAGAACTACCTTCTTCTTACAGACCAATTTCTCTTATGTCGTGTGTATTAAAGACATTCGAGAGAATGATCAAGTCGAGATTAGAATATTACCTTGAAGCTAAGTCATTACTTCCTAAAACACAGTTTGGTTACAGGAGAGGTTTAGGTACACGCTATTCTTTTACGGAACTCATTACGGATATTCAACTGTCCAATTCAAAAAACGACGATCTCCTTTGCTTATTTTTAGATTTAAAAGGGGCCTATGACTCAGTGGACTTAGGAATTCTTTTTAATAAAATGGCAGACTTAGGTATTGATAAAAGAACGGCCTATAATATTTATGAGATTTTTAATGGTAGAGAAATATATGTCAGAAACCATTTCAACTAATTGTATGGGCCCAAATTAGTACATAATGGTCTTCCACAAGGTTCGATACTCAGTCCCATATTTTTCAATATCTATACGTCAGCATTGCATAATAAATTAAATAATATTAATAATATCAAATTGGTACAATATGCTGACGACATCTGTATATATACCAGTCGTAGAAAATATGAGCAATGCTTTTAAATGACTTTAGCAGTGTTATACAAATATTAAAAGATTGGTTATTTGAAATAGGTTTCACAATGTCGCCTAAAAAATCCGCTGTTATCTGCTTTACAAGACACCGTCAACATACAAGCACACATATACAGTTAATGGATTTAAAGATACCTACAGTCACTGAATATAAATATTTAGGTATGGTTTTAGATCCAAAATTGCTCTGGACGAGACATATCGAATATTTAAAAAATCGTTGTGAAAAAGGGTTAAACATTCTTCGTTGTGTTACTAAAAAATCTTGGGGCGCTGTCCCTCAAACAGCATTACTATTTTATAGATCAATTATCAGAGCTATAATTGACTACGGCTGTATATTTTACGGATCGTCGTCAAACACAAACCTAAAAAAAGTCGATCGCATACAATTCAAAGCAATAAGACTTTGTATCGGAGCTATGAAATCGTCTCCTACTAATGCAATCCTGGCGGAAGCGAATGAACCACCTTTACGTTATAGGCGAGAATTACTAACCTACAAATATATTACCAAGTTGAGCACATATAATTCGTCCTTAATGATCAAAATTAGCAACTTAAACACGGAAATTTTAACCAACCGCTACTGGAGAATTAAAAACTCTCCGTTATTGACATCAGCCTTTCTTAAAATCAATGAATTTTGTCAATTCATTGTAACAATGGATAAATTGCCTGTATTCATGCATAACTATGAATCTATTTTTCCAAAGATCACTGTCATATTTCCGAACTATAATGAATTACCCTCCTATAATAAAACTTCATTACATTCTATTATCAGCAATTATAATATATACACAATAATTTATACAGATCGAAGCAAAAATCTGAAAGGAGTTGGTAGTGCATTCTACGTAGAAAACAGTAAAGATATTTTTAAATTTCAATTACCAAAGATTTGTAGCATTTTTACAGCTGAAGCCGCTGCCATACATAAAGCTTTGGAGTGGTGTGCGGAAAACAATGTTCAAAGTGCAATAATAGTATCGGATTCAAAGTCGGTGTTGGAGAGCATGAAAAACATAACAACTAAATATTATGATAATTTTATTATATGCAGGATTAAAAATTTAATATATCAGCTAGAACTCAAAAAAGTTAAAATTATATTTATATGGCAAAAGCACACACTGGTATTTATGGTAATGAGATAATTGATGAAGCCGCAAAAGAAGCGAGGGTATGTAACAATTTTCTAAAAATTCCGTGTTATAGAGACCTTTACAGTCTATTCAGTCAATATTTACAGAGATTGGAATAACTATTACACAGAAATAGCAAAAAACTCAACCAGCTCATATTTTTCCATCTACAAAGAGCTGCCAAAGAAAACTTCACATATATTTAATGATAAAGTCAATAAAAAATACTGCACAAACTTAACTCGATTGAAAATGAATCATGGGTGTTTTCCATCTCATTTATATAAAATAGGAATAATAGATTCTCCACTGTGTCCACATGATAACGAGGTCGCAGATCTAGATCACGTATTTTTCGGCTGCGCGGGTTTTTCTAGTAATGAGTTGGTGGATGGTCTTATAAAAGTAGGCGTTCAATTTCCTACGTGTGTTAAAGTGTTGCTCGCGACTGGAGATGATTCTGTTTATGATCTGTTGTTTAACCAGGTAACAAAAAATAATATAAGTACTTAACTTTAACTTAATAGGTACTTAAAATGAATTTCTTCAATTTGTGTGTGGCTGAAGGACAAGCGTGTCCATTGCAAAAAAAAGAAGCATATGATTATTTAACATGTAATGAAGAGAAGGAAAAGTAAAAATCACTTAATACATTTTATTGATTGACACTACACATTACTTATTAGGAAAGATGAAATGTTGAAATTCTCATGATATTTTTAATAGCAACATAGATAATTGACAAGATAACAAAAAAATTCCGTTGGAAAAAAACTGTACTTGGACAAATGAATGGGATGAACATGTGTACATAAAATTCCGAGGGTCCAAAAATCTGCTAATTTAAAAATACCATTTCTTAACGTATTTTTTAATACTTTCTAACAATTACTTTTACACCTTCTAAAAAATATATCCTCATCTGAAAGTTTTGGAAACGAAAATTTAAATTAATGATACTTATTACTTAATAACTAGACAAAGATAACTCTTCAAAATCCAATACACTTTCTGCATCTTACACAAATAAATAATTGTTTATAATTTGTTCAATATTTAAATTCAAACATTTGTTGTCTACTGTAATCGTTTCTAATAAATGTTTGTGGACAAACAATAACCATAATACCTATTTATCAAGTCCGTTGTTGATTTCCTACTGCAAACAAAACATTTTTGATAGTGTTGGAAACTGTAATGAAAAATGGACCCCGCTTAAGAATTGCGTCCTTGTATTTTGGAATTTATACTTCTTTGTTGGCAAATGTAATAGTTGGAGGGGCCTTTAGAAGGAGGGTGCATAACTTTAGTATGGGCATGCATTTTTGACATTCAAAATTACGTAGTATCAAACTAAATAGGAGGTTGATAGATTCCTGATTTCATGTCTTAATATTTTATTTCGTTTCTGGAATTAAGATTCGGAGCTGTATACCTGTAAATAAAATAAAACTTTAATTTTAATTACCAACTAGAAATTCAATATTTCAAGTAATTTGTTAAATAAAAATAATTTTGATTTTCGAAAACATTGAGCATTGTGTTGTTAGTTTACGTAGATATAAATTATTCATCTCTGATTGTTCGATTCTGACATATTTTACAAAACAGGAATTTACGAATCATTTATATTCATGACAATGGTATTTTTTCTATTCTGTTTCTGTTTCCATACTCTTTGTTTTCATATATAGAAATCGATCGTTAGATGCAGATTACAAATAAAATAATTGTATGCAATAGGCAAAATATTTAGATTTGGAAATGGTTTGATCGTAAGAAAATCTGGGAAGGATAATTAGTGTAGATCGAAGAAATAAATTATTTGAGGTGAGTGACCAGAAGTATCATGTTTGTTAGTCTTGTTTCGTGTAGGAGTTTTCCATTGCCATTATACTGTAAGCACTGTAAGAATCTTCTGACCGAACGTCGATTAAAGGATTTGAAAATAATTTGTACCTAATTAAATGAGATTAAGAAAACATTTTCATCTAAAGTGAGAGTCCGGTGTGACTCCATCCACTGAGTTATCGACTTCTTATATAATGGATGTAGAAAAAAAATAAGCAAAAATACCAAAATACGACTGCTTTATAGTCAAAGCCAGGTAAACAAAACTGCCACAGTAAATGTAGTGTACATAGTACAATAGCGTTACTTATGCAAGTGAAAAACATGATTATGAAAGCATATTTAAAGATAGTAGGAAATACAAGTTATGTAGAGGAATAAAAATAATTAATCAGGCAGAATAAGGTGTTTTGAAGGTCATGTCAGAGATTGAACAGAAGTACTGAAGGTAATATGACTCTAGTTAAACATTGATTGTCAAGTCAAATCTTGAACCTTTCAATAATGCAGAAATTTTGCAAAATGTACATAATTGCTTTATCCTGAATAATACGAGTATTTAATAACATTAGATATGGGATGGAGTCAAATGATGGTAATAAAATGTTATTACCTCAATGTTCAATTGATAGAAGACATAAACAGTGTTTTGATGAAAATATTATTCGTTGGTGTAAATGTATTATTTTAGGAGTCTTCTTAGAAGGCGACGCAATAAATTTGTATGAAACATACATATTTTTTGTTTGATTGACAGATTCTAGGTAATTTTTTATTGTAATATTTTTATTAAATTGTCTCTTAATTAAGTTGCAATATACTGTGAAAATGCATGAAATAAATTCGTTTGTTCAATAATTATTCTCTTGTCTAAATATTCCTAAACAATGTCATTTTTAGGATATATAATAAAACATTTCAACTATCAAATTTTAGCTTTAAGCTTTACCGATTATTGCAACCACCAAACTTTTTAAGTAGGAAGTAGGGAAAAAGAAAGTATGCCGATTTCCTAGTCAAGCATGTTTTCATTGCAAAAAATGGCTTTCATCAAAATAAACTGAATTCATTCATTTCTGTAATAATTGAGGGCTCTTGGAATAAGAGGGGTATACATGATTTTTTTTGGATTTGAGATAACTGCATATATGAAGAATTAAAGTTTATACATATTTGCTGCAAAATAGATGCAGGTGAAATATTCACGTTGACTGCCATATTTTGCAGAGTGGATATACTCTGAAATATTCCTTCAATTTAGTCAGTGCAAAACAGGTATAAGTGTCACTTGTACTCATTTTATTCCAAATTAAATTCACAATTATCGAGTACATTGTTATAGTTGCTTAATTTATATTTTTTTTTCGTTATAGTAAGGATTTTTAGTGATTAGATTTCTAAATGTTCCCGTTTATAATTTGATATGAATACTTCAGATGTGTGATGATTTTAGTAATATTATGATAAATGTTCAATACGCAGAAAAAGTTATCGTTGCAAAGGTAAGGTAATGCATGCACATCATCACAAAAAGGCTAAAAGGCATGAGTTTCAAAGCAACAAGATTCAAATCTGCATAAAGAATCAACAAATACTAATGTTATTTGTTTCTTCCTCCAACAAGCTTTACCAACTTTGCTTATAACCAGGTCAAAAGTTTTTTACCTAAGGCAACTCTGGACCTACAACTTTTGGTGTACATAACCTCATAACAGGAAAGTTCAACATGTACAATTGGAACAAAACAATCGTTTCCCAGGGCTCACATGAAATTGGGTCATGTCCGCTTCATTATATTAATAATGCAGTTCCTCAAAGTATTACAAAAGTTATTGACTGTAGAGATTCCTGTGGAGGACAAAAAAAAGTATTGTTAAACTTTTCGTGTACTTGATCAAAGCTACAGGAATTCAAGAAATTCACCATAAGTTTCTGGAACCAGGCCATACTTCCATGGAGTATGATCAAGATTTTCGCATCATAGAAAAGGTAAAAATGAAAAATTCCTAAGATCTTTGTTCCAGTACATTGAAGGCAACTAATAAAAAGTTCAAGCAAATATTTACGGTTCACAGAATGCCCAAAGAAAATTTCTATATTTTTTTCTAGGTTGAATGATGTCATAAGCGACAGAGAAATTCAATATCTCTGCTTTACAAAAGAATCAGAGACAATCTTCTCTTTTTATAAAAGTACCCTGGATTTTCTTTTAACAAATGCGGATGTCTCTGCTAAAGCAGTTGGATCGCCAAAGTTATCGTTGAAGGACACGTTTGTACAGTGGAACACGGGAAGTATAAAAATAAATAAGTTAAAGTGGAAAAATTTGCGAACTCATTCCCCAAAATATCATGAATTCTACAACATGCAACACGACAAAAAAGAGAAAAATGGAAACAAAAAAAACTAAAGCCAACAACAGAAAAGGACAAAATGATGAGGCAGCTGTACCTGAAATTTAACCACAAATGATGGCAGAGTAGTAGAAGATAACGAAAATTATAATGTCGACTTCATTTGGTATACTCATTACAAATAATGTTTATAAGTCTTTGCATATATTTTAAAAAAATTCCTATTTCACTAAAGATTTTTTATGAATTTTATAAATATAAATAGTTGCGATAATAGCATATAAGTCCTTTTTCAAGTTTTGGCACTTTCTGACACATATTTTATTTATACTGGTATCATATTAAAATTACTAATTTATTCAATTAATAATAATGTTTAAATAAATATCCAATCTTTTTTCAAGAATTATAAGTTTTGTCTATCTTTAAATGTAATTATCTCAAAATGCTTCAAACGCTCTTATACCCCTTTTATTCCAAGTCTCAATTATTAAATATTACCAATGTTATTTAGGTGAACTGGGAGGCCACCTTACTGGTTCATTGTTACCAAAACAGTGATTGTGAAACTCTTCGAGTTAGAATGAAAACATTTCAGTTGCAACAAGATTGTATCATGCTTCTGCCTACAATGGTGAAAAGAATATCTAGAACAATTCCTGTATATAACAGGGATTTAATTTGATGAAAACTTATTTTTTTTAATTTGATATCTATAATATTATTCATTATCACATTCATATTCACGAGAATTGCTGCATACCTATCAGTATTGAACACTTGATTTGACTAATGTTGAAAAAGTTAACATGCAAAACATGTCAGTTTAGGTTTAGGTCATATTGCGACAAAAGGAAAAAAAATAGATAATAAAAACGGGGAAGATACCGCAGGAACTAAAAAAAATGGGGAGAAAATAGAGAAATATAATAAATTGGTGAATGGAGTGAGTAGAAGTTAATTCATTTCTCTATAAATTAATAGCCTTACACACATAAGGATACTCTTTATATGAAATAATCTTTTTTAAATTTGTAATTATTGCAGTTGATTGAAAATTTCGAAAAAATCATGCAAATCGGTGTGTTCAGACAACAACTTTAACTCAACCGTTGAGCGAGGGCTCACTGAGCTACGAATGGTTGACGTGAGTCTTCCGAACGATAGTTTTCTGGAAAGTATAAATATTGAGAAAGTAAAATTATGGCTAGATACAATCTAATTCTTGCGTTTGATGGTAATATAATTGATATAAATAGAAATACTATAGCCCATGCAATAGAAGATTTGCAGGAACCATTGCCACATGATTATAACGTGAGAAGACGTGGTATTAGTGAAAAAAAAGGAATTATTATGAAGGTATAATTCCAGCGTATAATGTTATGTTTTTCATCAACCCACAGAAATCAAAATGTCGCACAATTTTAATATCTACAATCCAACGACTAGCAACAGTTATGTATCAGCCGTTAAGTCAGTACCTAAACCATCTTTCCCAAAAAAGGATCAAGCCATAGTGATGCACGCCGAAGATAACCTAAAATTATTTGACTATGTTAAGGCAATAGGCGATATTATAGGCCCCAAACATATTTCTTTTGCTTCGAGGATCTCGAATAACAGAATTTGCATATATTAATACAGTTCCTCTATTTAAAATGTGAAAGAAACATTGAAATAAGGAAAGCTATTTATATTTGTATGCAATACTTTCGATACACACTGTATTATAGGTATAATCAATAATTTCGAAAGATTCGGTATACAAATCAAATGTGACATTTTAATTGTCGGATGACGTTTATGTAGAATATATTTAATGATAGACAGAATTATATTACATTTTGGAGAATATATTTGAAATTTTAAAATACAGATGTCTCTGCTATCAGAATTACAATGATAATAAAAGAATTCAAATCTCTCTTTGTTATAGGGAAACATAAATTAGTATTTTTTTTAAAAAAAGGAATTTTTCGTAACCACAGGAGAGGAGATTTATTTATTTGAAAAAAGTTTAGTTTTTTGTGTTTGAAATCCTGAAGAGGCAACATCGTAATTAGAGTTGTCTCAATTTTTGGTAGATAGTAGAAGTTGTATATTTATACAACCATATTCAAAAGCCATTTCATTATAAAGCCAGTGCGTGCATAATTCGAATAAGAATTGCATCGTGTGTAGTGAATGTGTTCCAGATTTCTAAATAAAATTTAGAAAGTTTCCTGAATTCTAAGATCATTTAGAATTGTACGAGTTGTCCAGTTATTAGTTAGTGAGTCCGATCCAGTTTTTTACAATAATTTCTCGAGAAATAATAAGGCCTAATTTTAAATTAAATTTGACATAGATGCATCTATTAGATTTTTGATTGCAAACAAAATTAATAAATCATATAAGAAAATTCACATAAGAGGAGAAAAGTTTTGAACTAGAAAAATTTGAGTGAAGCTTGTTTTTGACATTTATCCATATCAAGATTTAGATCGACAATTGGATCTTTTATTAAACGTTTTTCATTAGGTTAATTTATAGCATATAGGTTGAAGTAATTTCAAGTTTCATAGAAATTATGACTGTTGTTTCGTTGTGATAATTTTGGAAATATTAACTTGTTAATTTGTATTTGAATCTAGTAGTATAATATAGAATTTTGCATTCCTACTCACTACCTATAGTCTTTTTATAACATTATTTCAGAAAATTGAACATTTTTTATTAAATAAAACTGTCGATCAAATCAGTGACAGTTGGTAATTTTCAGTGACAGAAATATTGGAAACGCCATCAGAGATTTAAAGTGCCCTTTATAACATTAAACATACAGTTACTATAGGTTCTGACCAATAGTGAAACAGATAATTTGGAGAAACGTGAAAATTTAAACAAATTTTGAATAATTAATTTTTTAACAGTTTGATCCCACCCTGAGAGAAGAGTAATAGGTCGATTATACATATAAATTCATTTTTAGAAATACTAAATTAATATTTATTAGAGCCGGGCATATTTTTGACAACTACTGTCAAAGTAGAAATTTCTCACATAAAGTTTTAAGTTGTATGTACAAGAATTGTTGCTGCGACAATATACATCAACGTGAGGTGAATTGAAATTTATCTTTACAGGAAGGTTTACATTAAAATTAAATAATTAAAATTCATCATAGAGAATTAGATATATTATAATTTGGCTTCCAACGCGGGGCAATTATAATTGAAAGAAGGTATAAGTGAACATATTATAATTTGTCACCCAAACATGGGGCAATTATAAAATAATATAAGATATATTATAATATATTATAATATATATATATATATATATATATATATATATATATATGTGAAGAAGCAAAATGGTATTCTTGACGGTAGATAAATCAAAAATCTCTCAATATCTTAGGGATTCCGCCGTAAGTAGGGCTGAATTAAACTCTTATTTACTACCCAACGTTTCGAAAAAATTTATTTTCTTTTTCAAGGCTGAAATATGGACATGTTGGTACATTTCATTAATTAACAATTTTTTTATACTTACGTGTAAAGTGAGTTAATAATTATTAAAACAGTTCATAGTCGGAACAACAAAAAAATATATTTTATGTATAGATACTTTTTAAGTACTAATTCAAAAGGATCTTTTCGATTTGAAGGACCATTATATGTTTGTCAGAGTGTCACAGTTTGAGTGACAGTTTTTTGGTTGAGACATAACCTAGTTGATGTGTTCAACTTTATGACTTAAGAGACAGTCTTCATTATTAGTAGCATGACTTGTCACTTAATCATGTTCCTATGAACAAAGGAAGTCCTATATATCATATATTCTCCCTTGTCAATGAGCGAAAGTTGTAAGGTATATTACTCTCACTAATTACCCTACTCAAATCTCACGATAACAAGAGTGAATGTAGTATATACACAACAACTCCGTTATAACTCATTAGTTATATAGATGTTTATATTTATAAGTTAGAAATATCTAGAATTTGATTGTTCTTATGTTGTTGGTTAAATGAAAGAAGATATGCATAAGTGTGATTAACTTACTAGTAAAGTGAGTAATCTCCTGAAGGATTTCAAAATTGATAACATTATTTGGATTTCAGTTTTATATAATTACCAAACATTAATATTAATTGCTGAGAACGTGGTCTGCCGTAAGAGAGAATAAAAATTCAAAATGATTAATCAGTCATAGTTTTTTGTCTTTTTTGATTTTTAAATAACAGTGACAACTGACAACATTAAGGTTGAAAGTTAAATACCCTAACTTACACTAACTGAAATTTCATTTTATTATTTGTATATTAGTGACAACTGTCAATATTTAGGTTAAAGGTAAAAGGTTGAATACCCTAATTAACTCTAACATATATACAAGTTGTTTTTTCAACTAGTCAGCCGTGACTACCCGTTTACTATATATATATATATATATATATATATATATATATATATATATATATATATATATACACTTGAGTCAAATTTATTATAAGCTGATTAACTAATTCATTTCAACCTACCTCGTATACTATCATTTCATTGAAATTCTAAGGTAGGTACATCGATTTTAATGCTATGTTTTTATTGACGTTTTTAAGAAACCTACTAATGTTATGTTTTTATCTACCTGCAAGTATTGTTTTGAATATGCTTCCAAAGAAGGAGCAAGACGTTAAAATTATATCCATTTTCAAAAGAAAAATAATCATCTTTTAATTATTTCAAACAACCTACGAACACAAGAAAATAAAGTTTTTCAATATTATATACAAATGGTTGAAGAAATTAAATGAATTTCTTCATTCAAAGAGAAATTATAGTATTTAATTTGTATTTAAAAATTAAAATGGTGTAAAAATTGCCATAATTGTGCAATATGTTCACATATTGAATGAATATTAGTATTACCTCGTTACTTGAACTACTAGTTTAGAAATAAGTAAATTACTTGACCAAGTAAAGTATAAATAAATTTTCATGATATTTCAAATGTGTATCGTAAAAAATTGTACTTACACATTTATAAAATGTTCACTTAGTGGTTATGCTGTAATTATATCAACAGCTCTGATACAATTAATTTTACTTATCAAAAATGCTTTGAAAAAACAAAGAATAGATTTATAATTTTGTAAATATTTAACTCACCTATTTTTCCTTAATTGTGAAATTAAAAGTAACCATTCCATGATGAGAATAAGAAGACAAAACACTGTTTGGAAACATGATGCATTTTTTAAACATTTCCTCTTCAGGCATTTGGTTCAAGCAATAGTCAGTTCTTATTAATTTCTTTTCAGGCCTTCTCATATCTATTACAGCCACCTCATAAACAAATGTTTTTGAAGAGTTTTGGCTCCCAACAACTTCTGCTGCCATCAAGCAATGCTCTGCTACCCTTTTGCAAGTCAGTTTAAATATATGATTGTAGGCTATGACACATTTGCGATCAAAAACTTTATTGTAGATGTTGTTTTGATCTAAACGAAAAGAGTCTGTGAATCCAGAAGCCCCATTATATATTACTGAATCGAAATGAAAATTTATCAAGTGATTCACAATAATATCATGGTTACCTGAAGAGCTGCAGGTTGGAAAGGGGCAACTGTAAGGTTTATATAAACATTCACTTTCATGTTTTATCATGTCATTGGCAGATCCTATTTCTGTACACCCAAAATCATGGTAAATGCAAGGGTACATAACTCCAGCTGTTAATCCTTCTAAAGAATAATTTCTTGTATTTCCAAAAGTAGATCTACATGTTGGGCATTTTTCTAATCTTGGTCGGCATAAATTACATATGCTGTGACCTGAATGACATTGATAAATAGGTGGTTTCATAAAATTTTTACATACAGGACATTCAAAAAAATGTAATATCTTTTCATCCATTGTTTCTGTAGGAGTTTCTTCAATTTTAATTTTAAATATATTTGTAATGGTATCAGAAACATGAGAGATTTGTTTAAGTGCATTTAGATCTATTTCAACTGCAACATTTTCATCAAAATCATTGTAAATGAAATAAGATGAAAGTATTTTAGATTTTGTTTTGATGTAATTGTCACTAATTCCTTTGTGTTTTACAGCATATTCGCAAAATGAACTGTAATCATCACTTATGCTGCATATCATATAAAATATTTTATTTTTTTTAATGTTATTTTGCATTCTCAGTATATAAGTGTGCTGTTTCATTACTAATAATTTGACCACATTTATTTCAGTTAATGAGGTTTGTAAGAAAAATAAATCATTTTCAAAATTGATAACGTGATCACCATGACATTCTTTGAAGTGATCTACAAAATCAAGAGAATTTCCTTCCCATTCACAACCAGACAGCTTGTGCATAGAGCATACTTTTGTACGGAATTTACAACTGTTCTGATGAAAAGATAGCTCTTCATATGAAAATCTTTCCATGCAACCTTTCAATTTAAATTTACAAGGCAATTTCAATAAACTCAATACATTTTCTAGTGCTGAGTTATTCATACTTTTCAGATTTGTTACTACTGTTTCTTCGTGACAGATAGTACATATATTTCCAATAGTTTCAACCAACATTATTGGTGGCTTTAAGATATCTTTACATATTGCACAATACAGACAACTGCTTTCAAGTAATTCATCAGTAAAATTTAGAAGTGATTGCTCAGCCATTGTACCTAGAAGTATTAATAAATACAATATAGTTAATATTATTCAAGAGAAATAAAAAAAAAGAAAATATATATCAGTACAACATCATAATAATTTTTTAGCCATGAGGTCAGTTCAAGAATTTGAATATTATGGAATACTAATCATTGATGGAAAACAGCAAAGTATTGTGAAATGTTGATATGTTTACTATTAAATGCTTTGCCAAAAAATGTCTAACTTTCCAGGTTTCATAAATATGAAATACAAAGTAGACTTACATATTTGATGTAGACAAAATATAATTCATTCATGTTTTATAATTAGATTATAGTGGAATTCATGACCAATGATGCTTTGTAATATACATTATGTTTTAATCTGTAAGCTCTTTTCTTAATGTAAAGTAAAAATGCTGAATCTTTTCTTACACCTGACTGATATGTCATCAGCCATATGCATCTGAATCAGAACATTATGACAAATTCTTGTATTGACTTTCTTTCTTGTTCTGTTACTAGAAGAAGACAGTAGCAACATGGTATGTGTTGAATAATATCGTCCACTAAGTCACGTGTCAGAAAAGCTTCAGTATTTAGACTGTAATGCATGTCCAAAAACCCATTACTTTTACAGTTTATTAGTAATCAAAAAAATGTAGTGTATTGCTGGCTTAAATAGATGTGGGGTCCCAGCTACAAGGGCCCGAACCTGTGTAAGCATAATCATTAAACTCCCCCCCCCTACAAATTTAACAAATTTTGATACAGTTTACACGGGACCCATCAAGAGCAAGGCTACACCCGTAGATATAATCAGCTTATTATGAAGTATTTTGTATAACAAAAATATAGCATATCTAATATAATAAGACACCTTTCTTTCTGAAAAATGTAACTTAGAATCATACACATTTTTGCCATAGCATTAAATTCTTCTATAATGGTAAAGTATAGAAGAGTTTTTATAATGGTACATTATAGAAGAATATTTATTATCATACAATATAGAAGAATTTCTATAATGGTACATTATAAATGAATTTCATGAGATTTTCAAAAACAGCTGATGTGGCATAGTATGCTAATCTGCAAGCTATTGCTAATTTCGAAGATGTAATGTAAACTTTAAATGGAATATATAACATGACACTTTTTTGTTGAACAACTTTTACAAATTTAGTTTGAGTCTTAGTTTGAATCATTTAGAAATTTGGCATTCCAGTATGAGCTTAAGTATTAATACTTGTGCTTTATAAGCGCTATTCAATATACTTTTTCAATATTGTGTCATATTTTGAAAGCCAATGAGACAAATAAATCATTTAATCTCATACCTACTAAAAGTACACTTAACCCTGTTAAGTTCAATAGAAGGATAACTGCAATGTCATATTTCATAACAAAAATGATAAATCATGTATTCAGCTGACAATTATAGTAAGAAAAACTAAATTACTTAGTAGGTACTTACATTTATTTTGCCCAAAAAAATCGAAGAAATTGAAGGTACAATTTATAGGTTGTGTTGTTGGTTAGACCTTTTATGGCATTTATCACAATTGTGAAATATCTAAACCAAACTATTATCTCTTGTACATTTGAACTTAACTCTTGTTTATTATTCTCGTCTATTTTTAGAAAAATATTACAATGTAAACAAAACAAACTAAGTCGTCTCTTCTTTTTCTACCTTTTACTTGTGGTTAGACTATTTACTCCTTTCTGAATTATTATTATATTTGTTTCATAGGTAATAAAATGAAATACACAAGTAACGGATTTTGTTGAAATATGTACTTTATAAACTTGAGTTCATTATTTTTACAATTAGGACTAATAATTATTAATGCCATAGAGAAAAAGTAATGATTGTTCGTTTCCGTACAAACAGCTGGCACTGCGTCGATCTGAGCGCACCCCTTGCGGTGTATGCAGAACTAGTTCTTACAGGCAGGATATTTAAATTTAGTAGTTTGGATTATGGGCAATTTGTCTTAAAATTGTTTATTATATAATTATTTCATTCCAAAAACTAAAATTATATTTAATTTTTTGTAATGAAATAATTATGATAAACAATTTTGAGACAAATAATTTAGATAAATAAGAAAACAGAAAACATTTAAATTTTTTATTAACCTGCACATAATATAACAAAAATTATGAATCTCAATTACATACTTCTACTAAAATTACATTACATTATCTTAATTAATCCAATATCACATCAAATTGCACATTAAGATATTTTAAAATTATTGACAACAAAACCAACAAACATTTTAATAAAAAGAAAAAGTTAAAAACTAGATTCTCCATATCCATGAAGACAGGAACAGGTCTGAAACAAAATAGTGTATTGTATACCTAGGCGGTGAAGTGTTATTTTTCAGGCCGAAAGAAGATATGGACAGCCGAGGGGCAGCAGAGCCTGGCCACTTCTTGAGGCCTGAAAAGGCGCTTTACGCCGTGGTTTACACATAATTTTTTATCCTACACAATAATTGTTGGTAATATTTTTTGTACAAAAATTTAAGTTTATAATACAAAATTCAATTATGTTACTCATTATTTTTCACAGTGATAATGAAAATTGCATTACGTATAGTACAGTTAACAAAAGAGATACCTTGCTTATATAGATAAATTTGATAACTGAACTTGCTCAAAAAGGGAAGTAATTAGTTGAAGTTGTTGCTCCTGTGTCTATTATATTTTCTATTAAAGGAATCATTTCAGCAGTTTTAGTAGATGTCGGTTCATTTTACACAGAAAATGGTCGTCCGTATTTTGTGATTCATTAGAGGTGTGTTAGTCATGTCATAGTAGAAGATGTCGTTGGTGTTGAACAGCTTTGTAATGACATTTATTTTTTTATTTAAACAATCTTCAACGTTGCCTGTCGCTACGCTAGTTAACTGTCAAGTTAACTTCAAACTAACATCAAATATGACAACTCATGATTGAATGAATTTGTAGACGGTGACAGCTGCTAAGAATAATTTATTTTAATATTGACGTTTAACGGCATTGTTTATTTTAAGCAATTCCTAATATTTCTTTAGACTGTAACATGTACCGATCCGAGCGGATATAAAATAAATATCAAATAAGTTCTAGTAACACTGCTTTTATTCATTGAAGTGAAAGTAAAACATCAAAATTGACAAGCTGTCAAAAACTAATAGATCACATATTAGACTAGAGAACTATAACTACGTTTAGTACACAAGTGGTAGTTTAAACAAGAATTTAGAAATATTAGGTATTAACTTACAGGCACAAGTATCTATATAATACATCCCCTCCTATAAGTTAAGGTTTTCCGGTTTTTTTATTACCCGACCAGATCTAGTTTTAACACCAAGATCTAAAACTCTTGGACTGGATAATGAAGATTTTGGTGAAGCTTCCGGTGAAGGGCTTTTATTTTTAAGCAACACGGCAGGCTGAGCTGAAGGTTCGATATGACTATAATCTAAGTCAGGCTCTTTAGTTTTAGGAACATAATCATTTAATGATTCTTTAAGGTCAATTCGATTGCGCCTGACCAGATTGCCAAAAGAATCTTTTACGATGTAAGACCTAGGAGAGCTGTGCTTAGAAACAATTTGTGCAGTCTCCCACTTATTCTTTACATGGTCAAAAATTGTTACATTGGCTTTAGGGTCCAAAGGTTTTAGATCTTTACTATTCTTATCATAGTGAAACTTGTAAATATTCTGTCTATGTAACAATTTCTCAGAAACGTCTTTACAGAGTTTTGGTTGCAACAAAAACTGGAATTTATCGGTACTTTTGTCTTACAAATCCTATTCATTAATAACTGTGCAGGGGATGAGTAACCAATATATACTTTAGCGGTGAATTTCTATATTGCAATAAAGCGGTATGTATGTCAGAATTTTCTTTCAAACATTTTTTTAGAATTTTCTTACCTATATCTACTCCTTTTTCTGCCAGTCCATTAGATTGTGCGTAATAAGGGCTTCGCAGACTAATTTCAAAATTCCAGTTCTTTGCAAACGTCTTAAATTCTAGGCTATTAAATGGTACATTGTCAGCAGTTACTTTATCAGGTGATCCGTGTACAGAGAAAACAAATTTTAAAGTCAAAATAACTGATTTTGCAGATTTGTCTTTGATTTGAGGCATTTCCAGCCAATTAGAGTAGGAGTCAAATACAATAAGGAAACTTTTATTAGCATATGAAAAAATATCTAACCCCACTCTTTCCCATGGACGTTTAGGTAATTTGTGAGGTAATAGCGACTCTTTCTGCTGTTTTTTAGCAAAAGTTTCACAAATATGACATTTTTTAACATAGGCTTCAATATCAACAGATAACCCTGGCCAATAAAATATTTGTCTCGTACGATTCTTGCATTTTTCAATGCCAACATGACCCTCGTGCAATAATTTAAGCATATCACTTTTTACAGAAGATGGAACAACAATTTTCTCACCAAAAAACAACAATTTATCAACATAACTTAGGTTATCTTTGATTTTATAGTAATGCCTTACAGAAACAGGAACTTCATTCTTATTATTGGGCCAGCCTTTTTTATGAAAGTTAATGACTAGTTTAAGAACCTCATCTTTCAAGATTTCTTGCCTAAACTGTTCTTTTCTCTCCTCAGACATAGCCAAACTCTTTGACATGGAGTGTACTGCAAAATTAAATTCTTGATCAGATTTTAACCCAGCTTCTGGCAAGAAGGCTCTCGAAAGAGTATCAGCCACATAGAGAAATTTGCCAGGTTTGTAATTGACTGTAATGTTATATAATTTAGTAAACGGAGTCTCATCCGTTGCAAGCGACATGAAATAGATGCTAATCTTTTTTCATGATTGTTTCCAATGGTTTGTGATCTGAGTTAATTTTTACATCAAAGCCATAAATAAAATAATGAAACTTTTGTGTGGCAAACACAATTGCTAGCATCTCTTTCTCTATTTGTGCATACTTTTGCTCACAGGGAGTTAAGCTCCTAGACGCAAAAGCTATAGGGTGACCTTCTTGAGACAGACACGCACCTAGACCATCCTTAGATGCATCGGTGTCTATTTCTATAGTTTTTGATGAATCAAAAAATGACAGAATTGGGGCATTAGTTAACATGTTTTTTAGCTTTGTTAGAGATTCATCGTGCGATTCAGTCCAATTCCAATCAACATCATTTCTGGTCAAGTTTCTCAATGGGGCTGTTATTTTTGACACATTAGGTAAAAATTTGCCTAAATATTTAGCCATACCTAATATTCTTAGTAACCCAGTTTTATCTTTTGGTTTTGGCATTTCTAGAATTGGTTTGACATAATTTTTATTCAGTTTGACTCCTTCCTTTGAGTAAATTTGACCCATAAACTTAACACATTTAGATTTAAATTGAAGTTTATCTTTGTTGAATCTAATATTATATTTTTGTGCTCTTTCCAAAACCAATCGTAAATTATTATCATGTTCAGTTTCATTAATGCCTGTTATAATTAGGTCATCGAAATACAGGCCTACGCCTTCAATATCACCTTTATTGTTAAGTTTAACAGCTATTTCTTCTGCTGTAGGTATTAAAAACCTTTCTCGTTTTATTGCCAAATTCAAGAATTTTGGATCAAGGCACAAGCGTAAATCTTTGTTTTTCTTTTCAACTATAACTAGTGGGTTCAACCATTCAGTCGGTTTATCAATTTTTCTTATGATTCCTTGTTTTTCAAGGTCATGAAGCTTAAGTTTTAGACGGTCATGCAGAGCAATTGGAATCCGTCTGAGTGGTTGAACTACAGGAATTGCACCTTCTTTCAACGCTATATGATGTTCTCTAGGAAAAGAACCATGACCCCCAAAAACGACAGGATATCTTTTAACAACGTTATCAAGTCACGTAAACTGACAAGACTCTGCAAATATTGCGTCTACTCTTCTAACCAAGTTTAGATCAACGCAATCAACACAACTCAGTATAGTGGCAATTCATCATTATCACAAACTGTAAAAAATATGTTTTTAACAATGTTGTTAACTTGACATTTTAATGTGATTTCTCCTAATGGAGTGAATACATAATCAGAATTGCCATAAGGAGCTAGTTTGACTTTAGTTTTTTGCATTTTGTCAAGTAACTTTAGTTTTCTAACAATGTTCAACGTTAAAATGCTTACTTCACATCCAGTATCTAACTTGAATGTTACCTTATGTCCTTCAACATCAATTGCCTGCAACCATGACATTGCCTTCTTCGCATTATTTACAGTATCAACTTTTCTTATTGACTGGACATACAACTCATCAGAACTGCTCTCACAATCACTGTTTTCTGATTCACTATCGCTGTAATTTTCCGATCTTCTATCATCTTTCTTTCTCTCCCATTTCTTCTCATTCTGGTTAGTATTTTGTACTTTTTTGCACACACTAGCAAAATGATTGCGACCCTGGCATTTGGCACAAGTTTTATTCCAAGCAGGGCACACATTTTTCTCTCGGTGTACATAGCCACAAAACTCACATTTCCCTTCTCTTTTTTCTTTTGAAAACTGCTTAGATTTTACAGAACTCACACTGGCTTCATTCTGCAAAACTTTCAACTGTTTTTGACTAACTTCTCTAGTTCTACAGATGTCTATTGCTTGCGACAACTTTAAATCGGATTTTCTTAACAATTCTTCTCTTGTGCTTTGGTTATAGATGCCCATTACTATCCTATCTCTTATGAACTCCTCTAATAAATTACCATAATTAGTTGTTTTTCCGGCTGTTCTTAATTCTATCAAAAAGCTATCAAAACTTTGTCCTTCTTGCTGAGTAATGCTGTTAAATAAGAATCTTTCGTATATAACATTTTTCTTGGGTTCACAGTGGTCTTTAAACTTCTTTAAGACATTGTCAAGCGTTTGTTGGTTTACCGGTAAGGGATCAAACGAGTTATAAAGATCAAGCCCATCATCACCTACTAGGTTCAATAAAATTGCAATTTTCTTTTCATCATTTCCATTACTCATGCCTGTAGCAGTCAAAAAATTATGAAATTTTTGTTCAAACTTCTGCCAGTTATCAGCTAAGCTTCCTTCAATTGACAAAGGATCTGGAGGTTTAAAGTATGATTCCATTGCTACTGGATACTGTTAAATCTCGCCCAATTTACTTTTTGAAAACTCGACAGCGGTTGTGAGCAAAAAAAATGTCAAGAATTTTTACAGTTACGTCAGCTTTTTGCTTTATTATGAAAAGTGTACTTACTAGTTATTCTCACGAATATAATACTAGAGTTTGGAACTATCTCACAAGAACTAGAGTGTATTTATATGCAATGAATGGTACTAATCCAGCAGATACCAATTTGCTTGCTACGCACAAACACTTTTCATTTTCAATCGAGCTTTTCTAGGACGTTTTTCCAGAGTTCTGCAATCAAGTTTTTTACACCTGACACCATGTAACATGTACCGATCCGAGCGGATATAAAATAAATATCAAATAAGTTCTAGTAACACTGCTTTTATTCATTGAAGTGAAAGTAAAACATCAAAATTGACAAGCTGTCAAAAACTAATAGATCACATATTAGACTAGAGAACTATAACTACGTTTAGTAGGTACACAAGTGGTAGTTTAAACAAGAATTTAGAAATATGAGGTATTAACTTACAGGCACAAGTATCTATATAATACATAGACTACTTAATGTGATTGAAATCGGTCACACTGAGCACAGAACCTTGCAAAACATTTCTGCTAATTACATTTATATACATTTTGAAATATTTCCAGGAGAAGTTGCAGTAATATTATTGCGCAATTACATTTATATACGCTTTGAAATGTTTCCTGGAGAAGTTGCAGTAATATTATTGCGTTAGTTTAGTTGAAACATTGTGACTTGATCATTAGAGAAACATTTCATAAAGTTGAGATTTCCTTCCCACTGAAACGTTTGTAATTGAGGTGCCGTAATGTTCTTAGATATGCCAGTTGTAATATTACATCAGCATTTTTTTGAAACATTTCGCTATTAAGTTTCAGTGATATTGTCAAATACACAAATTGAAATATGGTCATTTACTTTCGCGAGTAACATTGCTGTAAGTTATTTGTTTCTTCCTGTCGAAATATTTCCATACGAAGTTTCAGTACCTATCCAAGTTGGAATATTGCGATATATTTTAATCAAGAAACATTGCTGTGAGTTAATAATATTCCTTCCTGCTGAAAAATTCCTAGATGCATGACGTTTATTTCGATTACTCTCCGGCGCACTTTTCGGATTTCGAATTTATATATCTCTAGATTAGGTCTGATCGGAACTGAGTGAATGGTTCCCAATGCATCGTTTTTGTTTTTTGCGTCGCTCGTCACGTATTCTGATCGGCAAATTCCTAACGCGGTTCACCAATTCGCCAATCAGAATGCGTGAAGATAGCGTGACGTGCGACGCAAAAGGCAAAAACGATGCATTGGGAACTCATCCTAACCGAGCCCAATAATAGTATAGAAGAAGAACAAAAAGGTTGGGTTAGGATAGGATTTGTTTCTTTAAGGTACAATTTCACGTGACGCTCGAAGCTCAAATTTTGACGTTCAAAGCTCAAATTTTGACGCTCAAACCGGTGATCACATGACTAACTATGCAGTATTAGCATCGCTTTAGGAAGTTCGTTTTAAACCTTAGAGTAATAATAAACATAGAGAGGGCTATTCATTCATAAACACGTTTATTTTTGCGGCCAACAATTCTAAACGCCGGTAGTGAAATAATGAATGAATTACAAAAAGTGGGGATGGTATTGTAGTTACATGGCATTGCTAATTTCGCCTGTTTTTCTGACAAACTTGGCACCGACGAACCATGAAAATCCAAAAACATTAATTAACTTAAAAGTTTATTTTCACACTAAAAAGTATCGAAAAACACATCAAAACGAAAGAACTAAATGTTTACTCTCTAGTCGTAGTGGCGCTCGTATAAACAAACCACGTTTGACATTATTTACTACAAAACTACGACGATATTTGCATCCCTCTTTATATGGTAATTAAACAAGGACAAAACTACTAAATAGATTACTATTGACACATTATCAGGTACTGAAATCTTGAGCAATGTTGCCACTTTTAGTTATAACCATAAAGGTATCTAAGGATACAACAAATTCTTGTTTAAAATTTATATAAGAATACGCCTTTATTAAATAAAATTCAAGTATTATTAATTAGTTTCAAAAGCTGTGACTTAAATGCAGAAATTAGTATGACTTTTTTTAAATTGCATAACTTTCTAACAATTTTTCTATTAAACGTCTAATTTCTTTTTTCCCGCAACTAAAGAGGATTTGTAAATATGGCAAAGCAGTGGAAGTGTCCCGCAAGTGGGCTTAGAATGTAACTCAATGTTTGGGGCAGGAAAAAGTCAAAACAAACATATCTATTTTATTTGTTAATCTGAGTTTTAAACCAACTTTCAGCGTCGATTTTCAGCTTGAACCAGTGTTGCCAGGCGAAAAATATTTACATCCTCAACCATCTTATCAAAACCGTGCCAACCGTGATTTAAAAGTTCCCAACATATTAAATTAAATGTAACAAAATTCGTACAAATAAACTTCTTATTATAAAATGTATAAAATTATATAAAATCAAGATACAATTTTTTAATGCACATAACAACGTCAAAATAAGAACAGTCTTCTATATATCTCATCACAAATAAACAGAATATAACTTGGCACCTTACTTAATGAAAGGTAAGCAAATTTACTAGGTTCTCACTTTCTACCAATAAAATTTAAAATCCCTAATAATTTCGTCACTACGTTAAAAAAATCCCCAATTTGAAGAATAATCGACACCTTTGGCAACAGTGGTTTGAACTGTGTTACCCCATAGACAAATCGTATAAGTATTATTTGCTCTATGGTTTATTAATGTGTTAACAAAGAGTATATAAATATTGAGTAAAATGAATGAAGAATTGGAATCCATGATTTATATTGAATCCTTACACTTGTGCTATGTAATATATTGATCTGATCTTCGTTGAGATTTTTGTTCAGTTGATTTTGTCAATGTCAAGTTGTTAAAAGTCGAATAAAGCCTATTTCAGTTCAGGTTTATTTACTACAATATATTCGGCTTTTTTTTTCTACATAAGATGGATAAACTACTCAGACCAGAAAGGTTAGAAGTTGAACCAAGCTCTAGTACTGCCGCTCAACAGTGGACACATTGTATTCGGTCATTCGAGAATTTTATTGAAGCTGTCAATGCCACAGAAAGCAATAAGCAACTGAATATCCTAATTAACTATGTCAGTCCCACTATTTATGGATTTATCAGTGAATGTTCAACCTATGATGAAGCACTCGCAATCTTGAAAAAGATCTATGTCAAACCACGCAATGAAATTTTTGCTCGATACTCCCTTGCAACTAGGCGTCAACAAGTTAGTGAGTCTATTGACCAATACTTACAAGTTCTGAAGGAAATGAGCAAAGAATGTAATTTTAAATCTGTATCTGCAGACGAAAACAAAAATGATTACATAAGAGATTCGTTCATCAGTGGTCTCAGTTCTCCTCACATCAGACAACGACTTCTGGAAAATAATACACTAACCTTACAAGATGCTTTCGACAAAGCCAGATCTCTTGAAATGGCTCATTATCATTCAGAGGCTTATGTATCTTCATATGGATCCTTTAATGCAGCAGCTAATATGAATACAGACAATCGCTCTGAACAAATTCAAGAATGTTCCGATCAACCAACTACTTCCGAAATTTCTTCTAAGTGTTTCTTTTGCGGTTTTGATTATCATTCTCGTGATATGTGTCCAGCTAGAAATTGCAACTGCCATGGATGCGGGAAGAAGGGACATTTTTCAAAAGTCTGTAAATCTCGAGGCAATTCAGCAAAATCCACCAAATACTCAACCAAACAGACATCATCAACAATCCTGGCTACAATTTCAGCTGCATCCCCAGCTTGCCTGTCAAGAGCAATCCTTCAAATTGACGTTAATGAAATTATGACGGATGCGTTGATTGATACAGGAAGTTCGGATAGTTTCATAAATAATAAAATAGTACGAGCAAGAAAAATGAAGATATTTCCTTCCTCATGTAATGTAGCCATGGCCTCTACGTCTAAAGTGTCTCAAGTGATCGGATGCTGTATCGTGACCATTAAAATGTTGCAGAATATTTACGAAAACTTCAAATTACTGGTACTTGATGATTTGTGTGCAGATATGATAATAGGTCATGATTTACTCAAAGAGCACTCAGGTGTAGAAGTGACTTTTGGTGGACCAAGAGATTCTTTGGCAGTATGTAATCTAGCTTTGGCTATTGTTGATTCATTTCCTCTATTCTCACATTTGGCTCCAAATTGTAAACCTATCGCAGTGAGATCTCGCCGATACACATCTGATGATTCTAAATTCATTGATAATGAAGTGAAGAGACTATTAGAAGAAAATATTATTGAGCCAAAAGTAACTCACCGTGGCGTGCACAAGTTTTAGTCACCTCAAGCGAAACTCATAAAAAGCGAATGGTAATTGATTATTCACAAACAATCAATAGGTTTACATTACTTGATGCTTATCCATTACCACGGATAGATGATATTGTTAATCAAATAGCAAAGTACGAAATATTCAGTACAATTGATCTACGCCATGCTTACCACCAGATTCCCATAAGAGATAACGAAAAAAAGTATACTGCTTTTAAAGCTTGCGGTAAACTTTACCAATTCCATTCGGAGTAACTAATGGAGTAGCCTGCTTCCAGAAGACCTAACCCCTAACCTAACCTAACCAAAATATAATCGAAAGTGAGGGTTTGAAAGATGCCTACGCTTATACTTGGATGACGTAACCATTTGTGGATCGAACAAGATGGACCACGATCATAATTTACAACTCTTCATGAATGCTGCAGAGAAGTATAGTTTAATGTTGAACAAGGAGAAATGTATATTTTCCACTGACAAAATAAATATTCTTGGCTATACTATTACGGGGAAAACAATTAAACCAGACCCAGAGAGACTCAGACCACTTTTGGAACTTCCCGCACCAAATAGTTTAGCTTCCCTTTGCCGTATAATGGGAATTTTTGCTCATTATTCGAAATGGATGCCTAATTTCTCTGAGAAAATTCAACCACTGGTACAGTGTAAAACATTTCCCATGTCTGAAAATGCTATTACAGCATTCGAACTATTGAAGAAAATTATTTCCAGTGCTGCCGTGAAATCTATTGACAAATCCGTTATATTCACCGTAGAAACTGATGCGTCGCATTTTGCTATTGCTGCCCAGCTCTCTCAGAATGGAAGACCTGTAGCGTTCTTTTCAAGAACTCTTTCAAGTACCGAACAGAGACATTCATCCGTTGAAAAAGAAGCATATGCTATTGTGGAAGCCCTCCGGAAATGGAGACATTTCCTTATTGGCCGACATTTTCAGTTGATTACTGATCAAAAATCGGTATCTTTCATGTTTGATCACAAGGTTTCCAGTAAAATAAAAAACGATAAAATCATGCGGTGGCGCCTAGAACTATCATGTTTCAGATATCATATTATATATAGACCTGGAATCGAAAATACAGTAGCAGACACCTTCTCGAGAATAACTTCATCATTGTTGAATGAAGATAACAGGAAGACTCTTTATAATCTACATAATTATCTGTGTCATCCTGGAATTACTCGAATGAACCATTGGATTCGCTGTAAAAATTTACCTTTCTCTATGGAAGACATTCGAAAACTAACTGCATCATGTCCCATTTGCGCTGAAGTAAAGCTTCGATTCCATAGAAATCGAGGAACTCTAATAAAATCTACATCTCCATTTGAAAGGTTGAATATAGATTTCAAGAGGCCTCTACATTCTTCAACAAATAATAAATATATATTAACTATTGTGGATGAATATTCACGATTTCCTTTCACTTTTGCTTGTCCAGTTATGACCTCTACGACAGTTATAAAATGCCTTCGTCAACTTTTCGTTATTTTTGGTACGCCATCTTATGTACATTCTGACAGAGGGACTTGTTTCATATCTCAGGAACTAAAAGGATTTCTAGGATCACTTGGTATATATAGCTTCAAGTCATACAACAGCTTACAATCCCCAAGGAAACGGCCAATGTGAGCGTTATAATGGTATTATATGGAGAACAATTCAACTTTCGTTGAAATCACAGAGACTCAGGATCGATCAGTGGGAATCAGTGTTACAAGAAGCTCTTCATGCAATAAGATCTTTGTTATGTACAGCAACCAATTGCACTCCACACGAGAGGATGTTCAGTTATCCTCGACGATCCTCTAATGGTACTACAGTTCCAGCATGGCTTTCTGTTCCTGGTCCGGTATATCTTAGAAAACATGTAAGAACCAACAAGTACGAGCCATGGGTGGAAGAAGTTCAACTAATCGAAGCAAACCCCCATTATGCACATGTAAGCTTTTTGAATGGTAAAGAAACCACTGTTTCAACCCGTCATTTAGCTCCTCAAGGAGATATGACCTTGTTGAGTGAATCAACTTCAAATCTACATCAAGAAAACTCGAATACAACCTAGAATGGCAATACCGATCTAGTTTTGATGGAGAAGCAAAAATCCAATCTTCCACAGGAGACAGCTGAAATTAGTCAAGTAGAGATGCCAGAAAGAATAGATGATATTGCTGTTGGACGACCAGTTCGAATTAGGAATTCTCCGAAGTATTTGGAGGAATTCGTGATAAACTGAGGGGGGATGAATGCAATATATTGATTTGATCTTCGTTGAGATTTTTGTTCAGTTGATTTTGTCAATGTCAAGTTGTTAAAAGTCGAATAAAGCCTATTTCAGTTCAGGTTTATTTACTACATGCTAAATATTGTGTATTCCGATTATACCATTCAGTATATTTTTAATAATATTCGGCAACATATTTTCCATATCGATCTTTATTTGACATTTTTACACTTGCTTATCAATATAATTATTAACAGGAACAATTAAATTTAGGTTTTATATTATATTTTATTTGCAAGACGCTCCAATTTTGACGCTGAATACCTTTTTCATGGAAGCTACAAATTTGAGCGTTCCATTTAGACATGTGACAGCTTTTGAAGCTCATTTTTGAGCTTCCAGCGTCACGTGAAAATGTACCTTTTAGAGTTTCGAGTGCTTTGACTTTTGACCGGTCGTTGGAGGGAAAAAGAAATAATTTTTTTTCTGTTTTCTTGGTGAAGTGAAGCAATGGATTAATTTATATTTGTATTCTCTATACAATAGGCTCACAGTTTCCTTTTTATTTTATAGTTGTGAATTGAAAGGTGTGTTTCAGGTATAAATGTTTGTTTTTCTCTTAGAATTATTACGATTCAATTATATAAGTTGTTATATGGTATATCAACAAGACTATAGGCTCCTTCGATTTAATCACTTGTTTGTGAAGTTCATGTGAACCACAAATTTTCATTTCAATATACTTCCAGGAAGCACTGAGTAATCTGGTTGTTTCCCAGTATATAAGTTGATATCTGTGCAAATTGTGTAGTGTGATATATTTTTGTTATTAAAATATTTTTTTTATGATTTTTTTAGTTCAATAAATTAATGGATACATATTTATACTTTAATTTATTTACTGCTTTTAGTATTTATATAATGGTTCGATGCGAAGTATTCAGTGGGCCATTACGTAGGAACTGACAAAACATTGAAAAAAAACGAAATTGATGAATATAAAGCAGTGTTCATTCATTCATTCATTTATTCATTGAACTGAATTATTTGCTACTGGAAATACATGTTTTTCTGCATCTGATGTGTTATTTTATATGCAATATTGTTAAAATTTCGGTTCAATAAATCGTTGGAATATTTTGATTTAAATTTTCTTTTTTTGGGTTCTCTTACTTGTCCAAAGTTCAGAACGGGCACACATTCTGCGTTAAAAGTGCAGTCACTAATGAATCTCAATAAGTTTTTTTAACTTAGAATATACATTTTGACAAAACTTTATGAAAACTTTCAACCACACCATGAAACCAAATTGAAGTCACTAGCCCTCAACACATGTTAAGTTAATCATGCTATAGCCTCTACAGATTAGAAGTACTCTTCATTAAGTACAAACGCAAGTCATTTCAATTTGAGGTTCAGAGACTAATTTATCCATTTTGAAATTTTCCAATCCTTATATAATTAAGCATTTTTCCATAATCAATATCATAATTGGAGAGTACCTGTAACTCCCTAATAATTATATTGCCAAATCATAAAGATGATTTTAGTAAACTTTCGAACAGTATCTGCAACTTTTAATAACAGGAAATATGCAACATCACAAAAAGAAGTATACTTCTGAAATGTCTTGGAATGGTACTAGTAAGTTCTAATTATAAGGTCCCTGCTACATACCAAATGAAACATGATTTGAATATACTTTTGAAATGTATAGGAGCATTTCCTGAAACGTCTAGTTATAAGGTAGCTGCAACATCATAAAAGAAAGTTGATAAGAATGTGATATTGAAATAATGATACAACCTTGCATTTGAACGGTGTTAGAAATATCCGTACGTACCATCACCTAACATAACTTTTGAAATATTACAAATGAACGTTGCAATGGCGGCCGTTACGGCGTTGCTGGCATGTTGATGCAACATCACTGCAAAGTCGGAAGCAACATTACACATCCTATATGTGATTTGCAGCAACGTTGAGGCAACATAGTGCTCAGTGGGTCTTGCTTAGATAAATTTGATAACTGAACTTGCTCAAAAAAGGAATTAATTAGTTGAAGTTGTTGCTCCTGTGTCTATTATATTCAGGGCCGTCCAACCTGGTCGAGCGCCGTCGTGCAAATGTGATCACAGCGCCTTTTTTTGGTGGATATATTTTTTAAATTTTATATTATGTACATTCAACATAATCGCTAGACGGTAATTAATAAATAATACAACTTTGAAGCAAAAATAAACATTTTATTACCAAACAAAAAATTAAGATTTTTTGAACAAGAAATAGTTACCTAATCTAAATAACCTGAATAAAACTAAATAACCACTAAATAAAAGTAGCTTTACGCGCTTTCTTTCTGGAAAATTCAGAAATAAGTTGTCATCTTTATATTGTCCAACAATTCACTTTCAATCGATATGATTGCCAAATTATCGAGCCGTTGTTGGCCCATTGACGATCTTAAGTAGTTTTTAATTAACTTTAACTTTGAGACTGTAATTGGTTCATCGTCATTCTCGTAACTAAATTATTTTTTAACACGCCTTGGTCTAAACACATTATTAGTTTTGAGGGTTGGCTCTACATCTAGAGATTTTGCAAGTTCAGAAGCATCAACTAATACATCTCCAAATCCTTTATCACTTCGGTAACTATTAAAAAACTTTAGCAAACTATTCATTTGGGTACATGCTTCCGAGAACAGAACATTGTACCACAATACTAATGTACATATAAACCGGTAACTTTTTAATTTATTTGCTAAAGATTCAGCCATATGCTTTGTATTGTTATCGAAAGAAACTCCCCTGAATATACTATATAAAGCATCATAGACTTCCCCAAGCTGATACATCAATGGAGTAATGGCATCAATTCTGCTCGACCATCTAGTTTCAGAAAGTGGTTTTAAAGTTAAATTGGAAATATGTTCTTTCAAAACGGTCCAACGATTAGTTGAAGCCGAAAAAAAATTGTAAAGTTCTTGAACCGTAGAAAAGAATTGCCAGCTAGAGTTGATTCCCTTAACTGCATCATTTACAACCAAGTTTAAACTGTGATTACAACAAGGTACAAAAAATGATCTTGGATTCAAATCTAGAATTTTTTTTTGTAAACCGGCATGCTTGCCTCGCATGTTGGCACCATTGTCGTATCCCTGGCCTCTCATATCATATAAATTTAAGTTATGTTTTTCTAAAGCATTTAGTAGAAATTTTTGTAAGCCCTCAGCTGTTGTGTCTTCTATTGGAGCAAAATGTAAGAAACGTTCATCAACAACAATTTCCCCTGATGCTGTATCTAAATTTACGAACCTGATACAGACAGAAATTTGTTCTTGATGGCTCATGTCTGGAGTACAATCAAGAACGACCTGCACATATGGTTGGAACGGCCCTGATTATATTTTCTATTAAAGGAATCACTTCAGCAGTTTTAGTAGATGTCGATTCATTACACAGAAAACGGTCGTCTGTATTTTGTGATTCATTAGGTGTGTTAGTCATGTCATAGTAGAAGATGTCGTTAGTGTTGAACAGCTTTGTAGTGACATTTATTTTATTATTTGAACAATCTTCAACGTTGCCTGTCGCTACGCTAGTTAACTGTCAAGTTAACTTCAAACTAACATAAATTATGACAACTCATGATTGAATGAATTTGTAGACGGTGACAGCTGCTAAGAATAATTTATTTTTATATTGACGTTTAGCGGCATTGCTTATTTTAAGCAATTCCCTAATATTTCTTGAGACTACTTAATGTGATTGAAGTCGGTCATATTGTTTTAAGTGAGATATCACTCAAATTGGCAATGTTTATTTGATTTATGTCAATTGGGTCGCCACCTAGCGTGAACATGTAAAATTTATTTTCTCGGCTAGCCGTGGAAAAGGCAGCTTTATCGTCTCCGGAAAGCCGGTAAAATTCAACTTTCTCACAGTGTAGGATAAAAAATGAACTAAAAGTAGTACGTTTTAAGTTCGAAACAAATTTTTTTTCTTATTCCTCTTACCATTATTATATTTTTTAATTAATAAGAGAACACAAACTTTTATGAGTTGAGAAAATACGTATGATTTATGTTCCAGACAGGTGAATCATTCAAAATTTATATGACCCTTTGAAAAGTGTTAATTTTTTTCAGTAATATTTTCTACATGAACTAAGAGTGCTAAAATATGATAACAAAGTCATGCAGTATTGAAAGAAATTTAACCACATCCATGTACATAAATGACGTATTTTATCATCATTTTCTTTGGAGGAAGTGAAACTATGGTGAACATTAAAATATCTGTCTTCAAATTAGCCTTACACATTCTTCGCAATTAAAAGTTGTATGAAACCAGAAACATATAGCTTATTGTTTGAGTGTGAACATTTGAATACTGTTATGTATCTAAAACAGGAATTCAATTTTTTCCAATTCATTAATAGTTTTAGAAGTGAATGTTTTGGTTAATTATGAAAATTTTAAATGGACTAAGTTATCTAATAAATTACATCATCTGCTTCACAATTTGTGTACTAGTTCTCGACTATCGATGTCACAAAAAATAAGGTTTCTTTTTACAGAAAATACGGAACTTTAAAAAACTTGGATATTATTACCATGTGGTGGTGTATGATGTAAGGATTGCGACATGTACTTGTAAGTGGATCATCATCAAAATTATCTTCACATAACCTTTAATCATTAGATGTATAAGTTCTAAAATTTTGTACCACTCTTCTCTTTGATTAATGTCGGATGAAATTTTGAAAAAATTTTTGTTCTTAAACGCAAATAGCGAAGTGGCCAAAAATATTTACTAACCATTTTTTGCAATAGCTTGGCTCAAAATACATAACGCCATTTTTGTTTGCTTCATTGTTTGAAGGTGTTCAATCGGCGATATTAATTGTGTTATTTGACTAATGTATTGTACGTTGTGGTAATATTAGCTATAAAAATATAGTGGTATAGACTATTATTCTTATAAAATGAATAAACATCACGGCGGAGTTTTTGATATTAACTTTAGTGCTACAAATTATTATCAAAATTCTCCCTTGCATAGGCGTTGTAAATTCTTCAGCTCAGTCTATAACCATGTTGATATTGATATATTCCATGACAAATTGTTTACTTTTTGTAATAAGCTGAAAAAGCTCTATCTTAATAACAAAATTATGTTTTAATTTCGTAGTATTCAGTTTCAATAGTTACAATTATCAATTTATACTGTATAATTGATATGTTAATGAATACTGTATTTGGGATCGTCCCGTTTGTATTTCCTTTGATAAATGATAAATTAAGAATTATTTGTACTTTGGAATTTGGATGATTTTTGTAATGATTTGTGTTATCTAAAAATGTATTTATTAATTAATCTCCCAAGAGTAATGACTATTTATAACAAATCATAAGAATATACATATAGGTATTAAATAAATAATTATATATTCGATTATGGTTATTGTTTCAATTCATGACGCAATTTTAAAGATTTAGTGTAAGAAATTCAGAAAATATTTGGCAACATCGCGGCCATACCCAGTAAAGGTCCGAGGTCATTGAAGACGGAGTTGAAAATCGTTTGATGTTTTACCGGGATTCGTATCTGTTCTCTCTCTAATCTGTGACTTTACTTTGACAAACACAAGCCGTATTCAAACAAACGAATGTAAGGTTGATTTTGTATATTTTCATTTTTAATGACTTGAAAGTTAATATACTAGGATATTTTATAATATTCATCCAATTTAAAGGTAATATGTTGAAATTAATTGTCATTTATAATATTTTAAATTGTTTTATTCTATTTTGTTTATGTAAAACAGTCTTGTAGTTCGCGCGACTGCAGAGACTCCATGCGCGGGCGGCGGCACAGAAACGTTGTGCCACTTGTCGCCTATGCATCAAACTGTCTCTTATATTATTTATCTATGATTAATGCCTTCCTCATTATATCACAGAACAGAGAATTTCTTTAACCACCACTGATTGAGCCTCAACCATATATGTAGTACCCTTGTTTATATTTAACGTAGCGTATATAGGGATCGTGCCTGAACTGTAGAGGCAGCATTTCTGTCGAAAGTAAAGCGCCCTGGTGTTAAATAAGGAAAACATAGTGATGTAAATAGTGTAATAAATAGATTCAAATAATGCCAAAAAAATTGACGACAAATGGCAAAATTTTTATTATTATCAGCTTTTCTGAAATACTGCCATAAATCACTCTTCGGTGGCAACTTACCTCGTAAGAATATTTATATCAAATATTGCAAATAAAATATAAGTTCTTAACGATTAACGGTTTGTTTGAGAATCGGAACAGTACAATAAACAAAAAAATTATATCACCGACGCAGACAAAAGCAAAAATGATGATGCGAGTGATTCCCCGGTTAGACGGCCAGGAACGCCAAATCAGTTAAAATACATTGTTAGTTGAATCGAGATCATAAGCATTTTTTGACATCGATTACCAAACATCGATGTTGCGAACAGTTGACATCGATGTCAAAACATCGAATATCTGTAACAATACATCGATGTTTTAAAATCATCGATGAACATCGCCCAGCACTAGTGGAAATGTCAATCTGTATAAGACTACTTGATTATTGTGTTATTAGTGGAAAGGCGAATTTACATTCCTGGGCTACTCGATTTTTACAAGACGTTTTTTCAATTTTTGTCTTAAATTTGACTAGTAGTGGAAAAAGTTGTATATACACCACGGTGGTGAAGATATTTATAGGCCTCGCACTTCATTCCGCTCGGGGCAAAGCCCCTCGCGAAATAATCTTGGTGCTCGGCCAATAATAACAGTTTTCACCACCTTGGTGTATAATATACTAATTCTCAGACTTTATCAACATTATAATATATTATACACCTAGGTTGAGAAGTGAGCTATTATTTACCGAGCACTTTAATATATAATGTGCGAGGTAAATATTAGTATATTATTCAACAAGCGTATATCTAATGATGGCTGCTTAAATAAGCATGACAAATTAATGGTCTTGCCAAACTATGGCATGAATATATTGAAAATTTGACACTTACCATTATTTACCTAGTTGTTTTTTTATTATCATTATTTACCTAGGGTGAGAAATGTGTTATTGATAATTTACATACAATTTTACTAAACATTTTTTCGATTTAGAAGTTAACAGATAAATTTAAAAAAAAATTTCAGATGCTTCCTAACTTTGTTACAATTTTTTGTTGTTGATTTTTATAGCTTATATATTATAATTTTATTATTAGTTTTGCAATGTTTATCAAGCTGCATACCACTAATACAATTCCATCAATGTAAGATACTGAACTTTTGAAAACAAATTTAATCTTTAATTCACTCTTTCAAGGTGTATTCTCGTCGAAACTATGTTATATGTTTCATCTATATCTTCTTGTGTAAATTCAGCAAGAAACAACAAATATTATAGTTTAAAAAAATAATTGAAAACGCTGATAATGCAAAACTGATAATGTTTACATCACTTTGTTTGTGTTTTTCCCGGCAGATGGCATAATCGTCATCTTGCTCAGTCCCCTTTATTTCTAGCGCCTGTAAGTGCGAGACCGTACCAACGTTGCCAAATGTTCGTTGTCGCGGGAAAATTTAAAATGCTACCCTGATCATCGGACGCTTTGAATTATGTAGTAATATACTTAATAGATGTAATATTATATTAACTAACTTTAGATCGACTTCAGTGCACATGATACCTATGAATAATTTACAGATTACATATAAATATTTTTTATATTACTGGTGATCATTTGATGACAAAACTGATTTAGGCCAGTATATTACACTATCAAAGATTTTTGACAAAGATATTTTATAGGATTTATATGTTAAAATTTCCTTTACGAACTTTAGTTTCCGTATTACATTACATATAAAATATTTGACAACATAATTGGTAGTCGAAGTAGGAAAGAATAAGTACCAACGTTTTTTTACTTGTGTCGCCGCAATGAGTGCTGTTATCGCCCTACGTGCAGCAATAAAGTTAAAAAGAAAGAAAAAAGCGACGTCTTTCGCCTAGACAATTGGTTAAGCGGCGTGGTCAGAAAGGTATTAATTCATAAAACCCTACTTAGAGAATTGCAACGTGAAGCCATCAATATTTACAACTATTTAAGAATGGATGAATGTACCTTTAAGTTTGTAGCTTCAAATATAGCACCGTTCATTGCCAGACAGAATACACACTTAAGAAATATCATTATTGTCGAGAAACAACTTATGGTAACTCTTCGGTTTTGGGCAACAGGGGAGAGTTATGCAATTCTACAACATAGCAGCCACATACCACAATGTACGAATGTACCGTTCCAGAATCCTTTTGGCTATTAATCTATAAGCTTCCAATATTTTGTTTCTGTTTTTATAATTTTCATTTACACTATCACACAATACTTCGCAAGCCTCATATTCAGAAATTATCAGTTTCTTTGCAGAAATTGATACATAAACTTGGCGTCGGCCATCTTAAAACTTTGGTAAATTTTACTCGACAGCCAGCTGTTTTTTGTTTTTATAAAAAAATTGTGTATATTATTGTGTACAATATTCCATCAAATACCTTTGTCACAGATCTTTGATAGTGTAATACTGGCTAGTTTTGAAAATAGGAATCTCAACCTATCCTTGTAATGGTTTTTCTTAGCAATGGTTGATGGTTCTTGAGATAAAGCTGACAGGTACTGGAAAATTGATGTTTCTTTTTTCCAAAGAATTAGATGGCAAAACGTTATTATTGGTGTGTTTCAAATTTTGTTCTGACAAAATGATGTGTATATTATGCTACATAATCCTTGTTTCTTCAAAAAAATTGCATTTACATGAATACATATGAATGCAAACCACCTACATGAGGTGCAAACAAAAAATGGAATTTTGCACGTGTTATCAATTTTGTGTAAAAAGGTTCAAAAGCTCCGCCAACCTCTTTGATGACACATTTTAGGCAGTCTATTCCTTGGGGAACTGTCATGTACAGATATTATGTATCATAGATTTGAAAATTCAATGCAGTGATATGCATGGAGATCTAAAAGAAATTATCTTTGGTGGTATGCGTACGCTTTGTTCACAGAAGGGAAAATATAAATAATGTGCTATTTTGTTAATGCACAACAATTTCTAGCGCAGGATAAGTTACTAATGTAGACTTCGTTTCACGAGAGAATAAGCAACCTGAAGTTGGAACATTGAGAATCGCAGGATCGAAATTATTTATCTACTACGCTTAGTACCTAACGACCAATGGCGTAAAACGAAGATTTATGCTGATTGGTTTTGAAAAAAGTTCGCACATACGACTACAACTTCAGGTGACTTCATCTTTCGTGAAACGGAGTCTATTCATGTATTATTTTAATAATTATGATAGAACCTTATACTGAAACATTATTTTATGATAAATAACAAACTGAAACTGTTTTTTTGATATATTAGTTCGACTTTCAAATGTTCTCAAAATATGGTGGATCATATATATATTTTTTTCATAACTGTCAGGGGGATCAACTTTTGTGACATACCTACCTAGTCCATTATATGTTATCAGATATAACCAGTTGATGTACCCAGCCCAAGACTTCACCTTATGTAACGAGGCTATCAGGTTTCATCCAACATTTTTTTTCCAATACTTTACTTGACAAAAACTCTTTATATAATAGCAAAAATTTCATCAAACTGAACAAAAATCAATTCCTCGTATTGAAATACATAGAACTGCATAATTTTTTCCATACATTCACTGTAAACCAAAATCTTTCAGTCAGAACCACAAAATGTTTGAAACATTTTTAACATGCTTCCATAAAAAATTCTATAATTACGAAACTATGTTAAATATTGATTCCTCTCTTACGCCATTCGATAGAGAAAAAAGGCATCTCAATTAATTACCATATTTGAATTCTTCCATTTTATATTTGTAGACAATATACCTACGGGACTAAAGCTGAAGTAGAACTTTTTTTTTAAAAATCACCTTAAAAAATGTGTAGTAACTACGTTCTATGCAATGGAAAGACTGAAATTGGTGAAAATCGAAATAGAAGTGTTCATACAACATCAAAGTTCAACTTTTTTTGAAAAAATCCGATTCCGAAGGGATGAATGAAAATCTCAAAAAAAAATTAATTCCGATTTCGATGAAATTTTGCATAGGGGTGGTTTTTAATACGAGGATTCCAATACATTTGTCAGTTGTTCGTAAAAAAATATTCCCGGTAGAAAATTGAGACAAATTTATGAAAATGGAATTTTCCGGAAAATTGTACATCAGATTTTGATCATTTACGAACTTAACCTTAGTTGTTATGTTCTGAACCTACATATAAAATTTCATTATTAAATTCAATCGCCTTTTTGAGTTACCATGTTGACAGAAATACTGACCGACATTTGGTTTTTTGGACTCAGAAACATATGACTTGTACATCTACTCGAATCTCGAAACGTCAAAGTCACTCCATCACAATACTTCACCTATATGTATACATATATTACATACAATATACATAAGGTGAAGTAAAAAAAAGGCTTTACAAATAAAGTTGGCTTCACATTTTAAAGTTATTTGTAAATATATAGTGCCTTCCATAACACTGTAAGTACCCACCACATCAAAGTTGTGTTTTTTTTAATTTCAAGTTTAAAATCCCCTTCACTTCCTCGTTACAACATTTTAAAATGGTATAAAGGGTATAAAATTATAACCAATAGTCTTTCAGAGGCCTGCATAATTGACAAGGTGTACACAAGAGCAAATATCTATTGTAGCCATAGTTTTTTAACGCCTGGCAAATTTTATAAGTTGATTGATCTTGCTAATATTCGTTGAATCTAATATAGGGTTAGTCATATACAATTTTTTTTCTCAGTATATTTAAATAAATCACTTCGTATATTATATTACCACCTTAAACTACGACAGTCAATTTTGTTCAATTCATCCTATTTCTTAATTTAATAGTTCTGAAGATATTTTATTGGAAAAAGCGTTATTTCATGAATAATTAACTATATTCATTCCTATTCTTTATTCACAATTATTGTTTTACAACTAAGAAAAACGTTAATCCTGTTAGGCGAATCAGAAAATACCATTAGCAGCTTGTACATAGAGCTTCAAGTTTAAATTAAAATCAAATAACTGTAGTGAGTTATTAGGTTGAGTTAATTGAGGTATTTGGTATTAAACACAAATTTAATATTAAAAAATAAACGGTTT
Organism: Galeruca laticollis; assembly: GCA_963921935.1. NCBI lineage: Eukaryota > Metazoa > Arthropoda > Insecta > Coleoptera > Chrysomelidae > Galeruca > Galeruca laticollis. The sequence goes on from OY998176.1 coordinate 181,982,667, forward strand.
CAAAGATTAAAACTTTTCCGCACTTATACACTCCGGAGGCTGTATCATGCTAACAGACTGAAATTTCTCCAAAAATTTTAGTTCATCTGGATTTATAGAACCCGCTGTACTGGCTCTAGCGACCTGAAAATCAATAGGGTTCATCTGTAAGATGCTCTGATACCCGATCTAAAATTGGTGACTTATACGCACTCCAGAAGCTGTATCATTCATGCTAACAAGACATGTTATAAAAAGTGGCCGACGATGACATACCTGCATACAGGAGTTTTTATAAAAACCCATTTTTCGTGTTTTCTCGTTGAAAAGAGAAAAAATAATTTAAAAAAAATTCCCACTTTCTTTGGAGTAAACCAATACTTTTCTCGTATCTTAGTGTAGGGTTAGGCGGAAAAGTAAGAAGACGATATATTTAGAGGAATAGGATTATCTTTGTATCATCCCTTCTTTCTCTGATAACTGAAATAGTGAGATCGTTTTTTTATTCCAAATCAAATTGCTTACCAAAGTATAATTTAGTTTAATTATATAATCTCATTTTCATAGAGACATGTAGATTTGGATATTTCTATTAAATTAGAAACTGCAAGTCCTTTTGTATCTGTGGTAACTGGAGAGCACATCATAGGTAGAAGTAAGAGGTCGCCTACGTCCGATCTTGGATATGGCACTGTAAGAAGAAGAAAATTAGGAAGAGCACAAAATCATATTAAGAAATATCTTCTATCCTATCTCATTGGTATAAGACAAAACTGTATTCGAACATACTTCTTATAGTTTAGGCAAAAAAATGCATTAAGTCGTATGATTCAGAGGTAATATTGACAATATATTCATGACCATGATGAATTCAAATTAAACATCAAAATGTAGAAGATTGAAATTTATCACAAGATTTCGATTTCTTTGTATATCGACTACCTGAACTAGTGGATTTGTGTATCATTGAAGGATGGTTCATTTTGTACATAATATTTATTGTGGATTGGTAGAAACTAACTTGGTACTTCAGTTGATCATGTCGTACCTCATTAATCACATAAAAATATTGACCTTCAAAGTACCATGAGCTTGCAATTGCTTGAAGCCATTGAAAATAACTCTCAAAAGTGAAACTGCATCAAGTATATATTTTTTATGGTATTTATTGCTTTAGGTTGTTATGTGCATCACATTATGTTATTTTTCAAATCAGTTATGCGCTCTACAGTGTTCATTTTTTTCATAAGTTAGTAACCTATAATTTTTTTTCAGAACGAATTTTATGGCGAAATTGTAATTGGACATCCAGGTAAAAAAATGAATGTAGCTTTTGACACGGCATGGGATCGATCATGGGTGATGTCTCTGAGATGTAATATACATCAAGTTCCTGGATGTAGTAAGTGTATTGAAATTTGCTATATTATGCCCAATGTCTATACTTCTTTCAACTTTTTTTTTAAATTTTGTTGTGAAATTATGTGAAACAGAACAAAACACATTAGAAAAAGAAAATCGTAAATATCAAATATTGGAAGAGTTGTTTTTACGAAAAGTATGACTATTCTCTTGATTTAAGCAACATGTTAAAAAAGGCAGCTAATCTAGTAATCGATACATGGAAAAAGATCCACACTTGAATCATCTCAACCACATCTTTCTGGCTTGATACCTATATAATAGTGTTGACCATGTTATCAAAAAATACATAGGATGGCCTAAATAAACGACATCCAAAAGTATCTTAAATAACATAAACAAAACCTTATTTTGAAATTTGAATCAATGATGAGTGTCCGGAAGATGCCACATCAAGAAACCAACAATAGAAACATAGATAACCTTAACAACTTCGAAATATTTAACTTACATGATGGAAATGTTAGCATTAGATGAATTGGTTGACATGATTTGATAATTTTCTGATAGCAGCAGGAATCACAAACGATGACAGGACAGGACAAATCATACAGTAACAAATTAAGGAGGTATGCACTTACAGACAATCCAACACTCAGTCAACTTGTTGTCCAAGGCAAGGTATATGAAGCATCTGAAGACCAACTGAATCAAATGGAAAGTAACGAAATTGTCAACGTCAACAAAATTAAAAGGTAAAACACAAACAACAACAAATCAACAAAACATAACACCAAAAGTATAAACAGCAATGGTACACAAAATCTGTTATGTAAAAATTGCGTGAGATACTGGCACAAAAATAACAAGAAGGATTTCCCAGCAATAAATATAGTCCGCTTTCACTATGCAAAAAATAAGGCCATTTTGCAAAAGTATGTTCACAGAAAAAACATCAAAATAATCAATATAACAACAACCCATCAATAAGTAATAACAATAACAATCATAGCAAGCAGCAACAAACTACACAAAATAAGGTGATTCTAAATCAGAACACTTTTTTAATCCAACAACAATTAAAATTTCAAACTTCCTATCACTTTAGTAGTAAACAATAAACGGCTTCAATTTATCATTGATGCAGGTATTTCTGTCAACTTGATAAGTAAACAAACTTACCAAGAACATTTTAATGAACCACTGCAACCTGATAATAGCAAAACAAAACAAATGTAGGTAACTTTCCAGCAAACATAATAAGACATAAGAACAACTCAATCCAGACATAAAAACACGTCGTTGAAGGCAGTTCTGAATCACCATTACGTTACTCAACATCAGGTGACCTGAATATTGTTTCAATAACTACAAACTCAGTCCAAAATCAAATTAACCTAGAATACGTAGGAACACATTTTCCTGTAATAACAACAGGGATTGAAAATTCAAAAAATACCAAAATATAAAACTCCATACTGACACACACTTAACAGGTATTGCCCACAAATATCGAAGATTCCCTTTTCATGTACGTAAACTAGTAGAAAATTAATTTAACCGACTCCAACAACAATATATCGTTGAAAGAGCTGAAGCTCCAACACCATGAGTGTCAAATATCGTAATTCTCCGAAAACAGACATTATCAGAATCTGTGTAGATATGAGTCGACCAAACAAAGCAATTTTGAGAGAACGACACTCAACACCACCTGTGGACGGACTTATCACCAAACTAAGCCACAATATTTAGAAAAATATACCTTAAAGATGGTTACCATCAGCTTACTCTACATGAATACTCTAGGAATATCACAGCATTTTTTACACTTATTGGTTTATTTCGATATAAAATCATGAATTTTGGCATCAATTCCGCAGCCGAAATATTTCAAAATGCAATCAGTGAAACATTAAAAGACGTACAAGGAGTTTTCAACATGAGTGACGATATCTTAATATTTGGGAAAAATAAACAAGAATGCGACAACGCACTATTTGCTGCTTTAAAAACGTTTCAGAAAAAAATCCAACCACTAATAAGACATAATGCATTTTTAGTGCAATAAATATCAAATTGTTCGGATATTTCATCTCAGAACAAGGAATACATCCAGATCCTGAAAAAAGTCAAAACTCGAGTGAAGTTGGATCACTACTTGGAATGATTGTAGAAGTATATGTATACTCCAAACCTTGTGGAAAACACCGGCATCTCAAGATAACTGACAACAAAAAACAATGAATTCATATGTAATTGACTGTCTCGACCCTTACTTCGTGGAATATGCTCATATTAGTGTTTTTAAATGAAACTCAAGGTCTCTAGTTAATTCCACAATATAATACAAGTTATTGAAAATTCTAAAAAATTGTCAATTGTTTCGATAAATCAATATCAATATGTATTCCAAATCATGAAGATACCTTCAATCTACTCACGAAACAGCTCAGCGATGCAATTAATTTAGCATACTTTGACACTAAAAAGCATCATTTATATGTAGATGCAGGTCCCATTGGAATTGGATCCATACTAATTCAAGAATATGAACAAAAGAATGAACACATCATGGCATATACAAGCACAACCTTGACTCCTGTACAAAAACGCTACAGCCATTTGAAAAAGAGGCTTTTGCCTGTACATGGTTCATACAACACTTTCACAACTACCTCATAGTTCTCAGTTTATGTTTCATTGTGAGAATCTCCCACTTGACAGAATTCTTGAGAAAACAAGATGATCAGCTCCAAATGCACGTATAGAAGTAGCGTAAATACTGGAAGCTATCTGAACTCTTGCCTTTCTCTAAACTGAAAGAAGAACTCATATACAAGAACGTTGTTAGACATCGAATTGTACTACCGAGTGTATTACAAAAACAAGCAATTGTATTAGTACACAAAGGATACCTAGGCGTGACGAAAACTAAGTAATTTTTAAGAACAAAAGTTTGGTTTCCAAATTCGGATATTATGACTGAAACATGCATAAAAGCATGCATTCCATCTCAAGCTGTTATAAAAATACTTATAATGAAATTCAATTATGTCGATAATCCTACCAGACTATCCGTTCCTATGCGTAGATGTAGATTATGCAGGACTTTTCCCGAACAAAAAGTATTCATTCGCTCAACATCATCCACGCATCTCCAACCAACAAATGAACTAAATAAGTGTATGTAGTATTTAAGTTAATCATTAATTTGTGAAAAATTATATATGTAGAAAAAAGAAGAGCCAGTTTTGACAACATAAAAAGTTGGTATAATTAAAAACACGTTTTTAGAAAGTTAATATTTTGATTTTAAAATAACAACAATGGCCCAACACAACACTGATCTAGATATAAATTGACCTGGTTTTTGTAAAACTCTCATTGGGGGACAACTCCAGTTCACACATGAATTTTAATTCGGGTTTTTATGTTGAAGGTTCCAAGTAGGAAATATTACGCCTTGTAATTTTGTTGTTACAGTCTTTTTTAACCCAATATAACCTAGGCTCTTTTGCCTGTCCAATGACAACAGCTTTTTCCCATACCGTTTCATTAGTACTTTTAACAACTATCTTATACAACTTTTTATGCTCCAATGGATCATTGTGGGCGTGATTATATTTAATTTTCATGACCTCTTTCTGTTTACTGAGTTTTTTTTATAACTGTTAGATTGAACTTTATCTTAATAATGATTGGAGTTAATCGCGAAATCTGTTCGAGCGTCAGTTTTCGAAGCATATGTGTACATACTGTGCGATCTATAAATGTATACAATATAGTTTTCGTGATTGTATTATTTAATGAGGGAATGTCTGTGTAATGTGTAAAACATGTCTGGCTTGAAAAAGATAGCTTCAAATTTCCAACTATAAATAGGATATATTTGATTATTACAGATAATTGTAACAATTTGGACATCAACAAAAACATCAGCTAGGGCGACATAACTGATGACAAAGGTAAGGTGTCTAATATTTGATGTATCAATTCAGGAGTTAAGTTTTGTCTTTTGTTTGGAAAATTTTTCATTGATACATTTAACTTTTCAATACTTATGTCAAAGGAGTACTTATATTTAAACTATTCAAATAATCAAGCCAAAAGTGTTTCTGTATTTGCTCAAATATTATTGTTGCTATAGCAGCTATATTTTTATAATAGTTCTGTAAATTAGTCAGACATTTATATTTATCTAATGCTTTTCTCCATTCCTCTAGTTGCCGATGAACAGTCAGCAGCCAGTAGGGTCTAGGATAAAGCTGTTTGTTGGGTCTTTTCACAGGCGTAACTACTAGGATGAAGTTCTGGGGGAATTTGGACATCGGAAATTTTTTCAAATTTTAACCCCCTAAAACTGTATTTTCGTTTTATTTTTTTATTGTATCCTACAATTCCTAGCTTTCAGTACATTTCAATCAAGTAGGCTTGCTGTGATTATGTTTTACAATTTTTGTTTTGTTTTTAGAGTTCGGGTGGGGGGGGGTCTATATCCCCACCGTATATATGCCACTGGGTCTTTTTATAGGCATGTGTTGATTTGCAGAATTGGAAAGTAATTAAAAAAGAAGGAAAGTCTGTTCTCATTTTGAAAACAAATTGCGGTCAGAGGAATGAAGTTTGGATTCGATATTACTTTTCAACAGGTTCCAATCTGCACGAGAATCTGTTGGATTGATTAAATTAGGTAGAGATATGATTTGCAGTTCCATAATTATTGGATAGTAATCCGACCCCATTCTATCATCATTTACTTCCCTGGTTATTTTAAGTGCTAATGAAGGAGTTGTTATGGTTATATCAACTGGTGATTTATATTAATTCAGAGGAGTTACTCTTGTTGTAGTAGGTAGCATCCTTAAGTACTACCAAATCTAAATATTATACGACGTCTGCTAACATTCTTCCTTGAGGTGTATCTGGATGGGGCTCCACATACTAAAATGTGCGTTTAAATCTCCACAAAATATTATTGTTAAGGAAGTAGTTGGAACGATTGTTACCAATCATTATTATTTGTATTAAAGTTATATACTTATTGACAGAAAAGTAAAACTGCAGTTAGTTATTTCGACTGCACAAACTTCGATGTTTTTATTAAAATTAGTTGGCAGATTTATTGGGCATATTGATCTTTATTGAAATTATATGGTGTGCTTTATGAAGAATGTCTGGTATAAATAATTTCAGATATATTGTCTAATAAAATGTATCGGTATTATCCATATTATTACATTCTGTACAGCTCTAATAAATGTCACCACTCTAATAAATGGGCAGTTCCTATTTTCGTTCTTATGCTGAAGCAGTGATTAACTCAGCCGATGTTGCTGACTTATCCCACCGCTGTCACCAGTGTAATACTTCTCGTTTATTTTTTAATGAATTTCTCTTGCTCCTTTGGGGGTTGTATCCCGTTACCGCTGCTCCCACCCTGAGGCAATAATTATGATCTCTCGGGTATGTGGATATCCTGTACAGTAATAAGGTAATAAAATATCGGACGAGACTTTTTTGGAATTAAATCAGAATAAATATGATACCCTGTACAATATAATATCCTTGCACAAATACATAAAACAAATATATAGGGAGTTGATCCTCGAACATACGATATCTCCCGTATATGCCTATAAATTTTAGACTAGAATGGTAGGTGAGGGGCGCAGATGTAAATAGTACAATTAATATGACTGAAAATATGGGTTTCCTTACCCTTTGGGACACCCAGTTAAGTCAAAAATAAATAATAAAACATATCAATACAGTATATAAAAATTAATTATACGTTAAAACTTACGTTTTGGAATATCACAAATCACAACTACACAATATTACTGTTGACGATAAAGGGGCGGTCCGTACTTAGACTGGCCACTTAGGGAGAGTTACTGCCTCTGCCTCTAGCCTCAAAAATTCCTGTTATTTATTCTAAAATTACCTCGTCTATTCCCTTGTGTGAAGGTTAATTTTATATTTCATTATTTCAATTTGTAACGTATTGATTACATTTATTGATAAACAAAGCATGGCAAAACCATCAGCTGTGATGTTTATTGACCTTGTTAATTATAACAAAGTTGTTTGTATCAATTTCTTTCCTGGAGGTCAACATTTATTAATTATTTCGAATTAAGAGAAATTTGTCTATATAGGGCGTTCTTAAAATTTCCTATGTCATATCTCGTGTTTATTACAATTGCATATCAACTTCACTTCATTTCAATTATTATAGAGGGTTTCCCAAGAGCCCCGGGAAGTAGCCATAGGTTTCAAACGAGCAAAGAAAAAATTTGAAAATTTGGGGATCACCAACGGGCCGTAAAAACTACATCTTTAAATGGTTTAACCCCAATTTTCAAATTACAACCCCTGTTGAGTTTCACCTTGTAGTAGTAGTGAAAAAAGACATCAACAAAATCCGATATTTTCACAATTAGCAAGCATGACAATGCAAAATAGTGATAATTTATATTATTCTAATACAATGTTCCCCGCCCTGTATCACTTTCTATTTGTGATATACAAATGTTATACATTCTCATTTTTTATTAGGTAAGTACTTCAAAAAATTACTCAACTGCAATATACAATAGCTATTTGGAATGGGAGGAAAGTGCTACTTTTCGTCCCGAGGATGAAGTTTATCATTCAAGGGAGGAAAAGGCGCTTTACCCCATGTTTTACATATGATTTTTCCGCCTCCCTTAAATAACACGACATTTTTGAATAATTTATTTATGAAACTAACAAACAAAATTTCTTAAAGAACCAACACTAAGAAATAGTTACAGTATAACTTATAGGCACGGTATTTTCATCTAAATCGCTTGAATCACTCATTTTTTGAATATTATTTTATATTATGTAGATACATTATAGCGTAACACACTTTGAATCTGTTAATCTGTCAATCGACCATAGCATGCTATAATATATCTGTCCTAAATTCGTAAACCGGAAGAATCTATGAAATCAAGTCAAATTAATTATGTAAGAATCATTAAATTAAAATAACAATTTACTGATTTCTACCATTTTGCAAAATACAAGATGCTCTATAAGTAAACAGTGAAATTTATACTTATATAATAGAATACAGTTTAGGTCGTCAATGCCATATAAGTTATTTCATTGATGACGTACCATGACGTCATTTTTACTTTTCCTTCCTAGGGAGGATAAGTACTTTTCCTCTCTAGGGAGGAAAAGTACGACTTTGTTCCCTACAATGAGGACAGGAAATGTATACTTTGGATAGAGGTAGGCGAAAAAATTATATATTAACCCAGTGCAAATGCGATTTCTTTGACCAAAATAATGGAAAAGTTTGTTACAGGATGGCAATAGTCGGAATCGCCGGTAAAAGGGATTAGAAAAGGTGGAGAAGTAAAAGTCGATTTGCGTGGTGGGGTGGGTATGGGATGGGTTTTAGGGGTTGAAAATATTTTTTTTATTTCCAGCGAAGCTTAACTACTGATCGAAAAATTGCCTATAGATAATTTGTAAATCATTAAAAAAACCTACAATTTTGCTTCAGGATATTTTTCAACATTACCTAAAATTTTACGAGGTATCCGCAAAAAACCGGTATTTAGATTTTTTAATTTTTTTTCCAAAAAATATGCACTAAAATTTTTGAATATTTGTACATTTTTCAGTCCTTAAATAACTAGGATTTGTCCAAATTTTAAATAGTTTCAGAAATATTAACGAATATTTTTTTAAATCAAAAACTTTCACGAATTTTTTTCCGATTTTCCAAGTTTTCAACGGCTCATTTTTTTCCGTCTTGAATTCGCCTTTAAATAAAAAGATAAAAGCAGCCTTAAATTTGAAAACTCTTTAAAAAATTATTCATTAATTGATTGAACATTAAATACATTTGTAAAATTTTTATATTTTTAAAATGGTGTTCTGGAAAAGCTGATTATATTAAATTAAATAAACTTAGGAACCGCATTATCGATCTGCAGCCAAAAACTAGAAAAACTTCGCCTAACTGAAGCTGCACACCATAATTAAAGAGTGTAACAAAGACAATACAAACATAATATATAACTATCTCTATGGAGTGTACAACAAATGCAAATATGTCTAGGTAACGATCTTGGTATGGACAAGGCAAAGGAGTGGGGCTGGAAAATAATCAAGGTGTACTTATGCCACAATTTATAGACTCTGATTTAATCCCAGAAAAATTATTAGCTGCAATTGCAAAACTGTTTGTGAGAAAAAAATACTGCATCCGAAAACATTGACTGAAATCTACAAATTTATGCGGTAATTGTCACGGTTCAGAAAATTGCTCTAATACAGAAATGCAAGTAAGTATATGAAGATGTAAGTGATTCAGAGAACATCGCCAACAAAGAATCGGCAAATGTAAGTATTCCCATTGAAAATGAAGACATTGAAGACGCAGAAGAAGACGATCAAGATTCCTCTGAAGATAGTTTATTTGAATTAGATGAAGAGCCAACGACAAAAAAAGTACTAAAATTTTCAATCAATGATTAAATTTATGATTTCTATAGACCATTTTCGATCAGAAGTTAAACTTCATTGAAAATCACAAAAAACCATTTTCAACCATTTTCAACCACTAAAACCCATTCCACACCTACCTCGCCACTCGAATCGACTTCCATTCATTTTCCCCTTTTTTCTAATCCCTTTTACCGGCGATTCCGACTATTGCCAGCCTGTAACTATTTGGTTTCTATGGAGGTATTTTCCCTATAGGCTATAATAGAAATACAGCAGATTTATTAAAAGACATGTATGTTAATTTAATTCAACAAACAGTCGCGTTTTTATTGAGTAAACGTTAATAATATGCATCCCGTTATAAGAGAGAATGGAAAGAGTTTCGAGTGAGATTAAGGAACACGAAAAATATATATGCTCCAAAATCATTTTTAATATGTAGTTCTTCAAAAACTGTTGAAAAAATATATAATGTATATGAATTTAACAGTTTTTGAATCTGAATGTCAATTTTACTGCTGATCAGATGTTTTTCCAAAATTCACAATTTTCCAAAATTTCACACAAAATGTCAGCTACAATTTTTTTTTACAATTTAGCATCAAACTCTGGCCTATTCATTTTTAACTCAAACAATTTTAAATATGTTCTTTTTCAGTTATTTTACGTTTGTTTTAGAAAACCATAATTTATATGACCATGATGCATCCTCGTATTATAAGGAAAATGGGACACAATATTTGGGAGAAGATAATTTTACAGGATTTTATTCATATGAAAATATCTCTGTAAGTTGAACGTACATACACTCAGTTAGTTAGAGGTAATTGATTATTTATATCTTCTTAAAGGGATTGTCAAAATGCTTTGTGTCGCAAAGTTGGCACAACAGTATTCTTTACTCATTAGAAGGTTGAGCATGAAAACGTTGCAGACTCACGTGAATCGACATAATCAAAAACAGTGCTTCAAAAGCTGTCGAGATATGATGGAAGATTGGTCTTGCTCTGGTCAGCCATCAACGTCTTTAACTGATCTTAATTATAATATCACTGAAATATATTGTTAAAGTCAGAGATATGACCGATGAAATTTCTAAGTCTCACGAATGAATTCGTACCATTCCAAACGATTGACTGGGCACCACTATAACATGTAATTCTACGTATTTCCGGCCAAAAACAAATCTTGACAAGTAACCACCATGTTTCATTGGTCTGACTGACTTTTCATTTTCGTAAGATTCAAACTACCAATTTAGGCACCGGTTTTTTATCGAGAAAAGACAAAACCGAATTTGCGGGGAGTGATCAAATCGTTTTCCGAAAATTCGTACAAAAGTGTTTTGATAAATATTTTGTCACGTAAGAGTATAATTTCTTAAGTGGCCTACTTTCAATGTGATACAATTACCTAATTCAAATGGACAATACACATTTTGTGTCTCATTAACCGATTCTCTATAATGAATAACAGTAAAAATACTGTCACATATTTGAGATTATTTAACAATATCTGTACAACTGAAGAATACTCAAGGATTTGAAATCATAAGCAGATCCAAATCGCAAATGTATTTATTTTTTATTATCGGATGTAGTTTACAGTTTTCATTCTCTTTGAATTTACTAGTGCACAATTGTATATTATGACTATTTCTTTTTCAGATGGCACATTCAAATGTAACCGACTTTTCATTTATTGAAATGACAGATGTTCCGGACTATATGCAATTTAGTAAAGTTGATGGTGTTATGGGATTAGGACTCAAAGTCGATGATTATGAGCCATTCTTCTATACATTATTAAGACAAAACAAAATAAAGAATCCCATCTTTTCTATTTATTTGAACAGGTAATTTTAGTTTTCTGAATTGCTTATTGCTCGTAGTTTTATAGGGTAATGAATTATCAACTTGAGTTGATAAATCGAGTTTAGATGTCGATTTTTAACAAGAAAAACTTATACTATTATTTAACCCGGGAATATACGATTGTCGGTCGAAAGGACCGAACGTTGAAACATTTAGTAGTAAAGTCGATGGTATAATAATGGTGGTTCTGATATTCCGAGATTACCCGATGCATGGTGTCCTTTACCGACTGGCACAACAATATTTTAGTTTTTATTTGGCAGTGTGAGTGTAGATATTATAGTTGGTTATTTTTGAATTTGGAGTTATTGACCGTGCGCGTGTAGTTATAGTCCAGTACCACAAATATAGACAGTAGCTAATGTAAAAATATTTTGAAGGCCAATAAAATTACACGTTTACATGTGAAAGAAGTTGATTTTAATAATAATACCGACCAAAGGAGAAATATGAAGTATTAATTAATTAACAAATTAGTGAATTATTGCAAAACCTATTTAATCCCTTGGAAACTTACAAACAAAACCTATATGCAGTAATTTTAGTGATATATTTTTAAACTTCTCAAATTTCTTCGAAGCGAATGCAAAATGGAACGTTGTCAAGGCGTATAATTCAACTTGAAGTTTACTGAATTGATGTTCGTTCCAAGTGTAAATTTTATTACAATTATATCAGGATTTAAATCAATAAAAATTAAAACGCCGAAATTTGGATGTAGTCCGAAAATGATTAGAGAGAGAGAGAGAGAGAGAGCGAATTATTTTTTGAATATAAAAAGCACATTAGAATTTTGTTGTTATACGATTCTAGTCGAGTTGGTTTATTGCTATAAGAAAGTTTTGACTTTTTTTTGAAATATTGCATACACTGGATTTGAATATTCATTTTTGAGACAATATACAGGTTGTCTCGTGTAGCTATATAAAATATTGTTACTACTGATGAGATCGATCCAGAAAGTGGTGATGCCTGCAAGTCGTGCATGATTACAGTTCATAATTAAACAAAGGGAGGTGTTGACGTAGTTGATGAGCTAAATTGGATTTATTGTGTGTCACGAACGTCGATGGCCTCATTAATATTATTTTTCACCTCACTAAACATATATCCAGACGAAAATGCAATATCCTTCATGCAACCAACAATAATACTCAAGTCGTCGAAAATGTTTGAAATTATTAGCCACGAACCTCATTACACCTGAACTTGGAAGTCGATGGGCGAAATGACGACGTTACTAATAACAATGAGAAATCGCCTAAAAGAAATTTTAAGTACCCAGAAGAGTCCGCTGAAACTAGTCAATATAGTGTTGTTACAGGCGATGCTACTTTTGCTTATCGAAGAAGAACAGACAACCCAAGACCAGTACAGTCTTTAACTGACCATGTGTCATTCTTGCTATGCATGCTAGTTTGACCTAGATCTATTCAAATTTTCCTTCATCTGAATTCCATATTAACATTAAATGCATGACTGCCAAATTTTTCCTCTCCAGACCTGCCCCAACCAGAAAATCTTAGGTAGGTACATTGATTCATTTTGTAAAATCGAAATGTCCCAATAATGTAAGTGAAATATACATCAGTTGTTCGCGACAAATCACTATTTTATAATTTTTCGTACGGATTGGTTTTTAATACTTACATTATCTAGTGTATTATGTGATAAATAAGTATTGAAATATTCATACATTGATTTTTATGAGACGGAGCCTTCTTAGCTTCAACTCTCCACTTTGCCATTAAAATACCCATTGTTACGTACTGAACCTCTTGGGATTCAATCATTATATACTTCTTTAGATTGTATCATTTCAAATTCTAGTTTTGTTGGATTTTTCCTCAGTTTCGTGCTGTTATCAGCAACTTCCAACATTGTATACTATCTGTCTAGAATTTGTATTCTTGTTCTCATACCATACATTTACGAGAAGAACAACATGTTATCAATTTAAAAGGGAGAGGGAGAACGTAATCATGAAAAAAATTTAAAGTGGTGTCGCCAAACTAACCAATTTCCATGAACATAAAGAAATTATTTCTAAATATAATTAACTTATATCAGTTTAATATTGTACCAAGAGTCCCAATAAGAAGGGCGCTTGGTCATATCTCATGATCCGTTTATAGTAACACGAAAAGATTGTATACAAGAAGTACACTGGAGATAAGACAAATATTGTGTAGGTCGGCCGCCAGAAGCGTAATTGAAAACTAAGTAGTAAAAATTTCATAAAATCTGATCAATTAAAAAAGCATTTAAATAAAAAGTGAGGAAGCGTGGGCATCATATTATGAAAAATATGTCAGTAAGGACTATTCATCTAGTTTGCATAAAGCCGAAGTTTGTTGATATTTTCTTTGGTTACAAATAGAGCCAGACTGTAATTTATCTGGAGCTACAAATACTGAGCTCAAAACTCATAACCTAATAATAATTCCCGATAAAAGATAACAGCATTGTAGTGCTGATAAAATCTAAATACCTAATAATAAAATAAGTGTATATGTGGCTTCTAACACATTTGGCTGCCTTATTCTTTTAGGTGGTTTCAATATTGTCACAAGGTCCTTTATTATCACACACGTATCTCTTCTATTAGCAAATCTCAATTGCCCTAATCAGATCGTAGATATTATGAAATCAGTCAATGAAACGGTTCTCTATGATAAACTTCACAATAATTATTTAGGTATCAGTAGCCATATTTGTTGTGAAAACCTTTCCTACATATAACTAAATATTTTTTAGAGATCATAATTCCAATCGAGGAGGAAACGTTATATTAGGATTCATAGAATACAAACATGTTCATAAAAAAGAGTTGAAAAATGGAACTGTTGTACCAGATGATATCACGTACTTAAATGTCGATGCAGGGAAATTTTGGAAATTCACAGTAGACAAGTAAGTATAGCAAATATTATGTAATAAAAAAAATCGTGTTCATGTTAACATATTTTGATTACTTTTTCTGGAATTGATAGCCAGAAATACGATTTATCAATTGATATTTCCCGTTGGAACAATAAAGATTGGTAACTCAGATTAACGTGATGTATTCTTGTCTGAAAGTGACGTTTTACTAAAAATTAAACATTTTGTACAATTATGATCTACATAATTAATTCTTAACATGAATTAAATGCCCCATATCCTCTTATCTAAGAACAAGAAGCTGAATATTGTTAATTGATTTTGGTCATATCACTGTTGCATGATTTCTGTAGTTTCCCTGCAACATAGTTGAACCTCCCAACATCAAGTTATACATGCTTCAGATGCTACTTCCTCTCCTGTGTTTCTTCCAGCGAGAACATCTTCAATACTCACAGTGGCGGATTTAAGACATTGGCGGTCTAAGCAAGGCTTTTCGAGCGGCCCCTAAAACCGGGATGTATTTTCTAAAATTTAACCGAAAATGGCAAGTTTTAAGGTTTTCAAGGGCTATTTTAAAACAAATTAAACCTTAAAAACCAACAGGAAAATTAATTTGCAGTTGACTTTCTTTGAAATAATTATTCCATATACGCTTGGATGTTTTAAAATCACAAGTTTGTAGCCTATCCAGTTCAGAAGTTAACTACTTTAAGAATAATATTTAGATTATTTTGATATGTAAAGTGAAAAAACGGAAAGAGCGGCTTTTTCACTCTATGCGGGTGAAAAGTCAACAACTCTTGCTCTTAGAATTGAAAAAGTCATTCTTTTCAATTTAGAATGTGGATTTGTAAAGTATTAACGCACCACGCACAATGACAAAATGAAGTACAGTATATTGTATTATGTTCAGTCAAATACAAATAAATCATATAATTTTATACCTAAAATCTAAACTCTAAATTTTTCTTGCTTTTTGAGCTGCAAACTCTTTAATCAATTCATCAAAGTCCAAGTTATTACAAAGTTCAGCATTAGCTACAAAACTTGTCAAACTAGACAATCTTGCGTCAGAACTAGCATTTCGTGAATAATTTTTTATTCTTTTTAAAATGATAAAAGATCTTTCTCCAGAAGCGTTTGAAATCATCATACACAGTAAAATTCACAGGGTCGTGTCCAAGTTTGGGAAAAGTGTAGTTAATTGTTTGTCACGAATAAGTTGTAGGAACTCCAAAAGTAAATTTTTGTGCTTTGGCTTTTCTTTTTCTCTTTTACTTTTATCTTCTTCAAAGAACCAAAGTCCTTCAACAAAGTCCTCAAAGTGTACACATTCTGCAGCAAAATCACTCCCAATATCTGATTGGTAAATGTTTGCTAATTCAGTTTCTTTTTCTCTTATTTCTTCGTTTTCCATTACACTTAAATTGTTCAAAAACTGGAATCTCTTATTTAAGGTATATTACACATCTGATCTTTTATTTAATTCTGTTGAAAGTTTATCAATTACAACCAAGAAAGTATTAATCTTCATTTCCTCTTTCCCTCTAAACACAACTTCGGTATCACGCCCTTCTCTAACTTCATCAGCCATGGGTTTTATTTTTGGCCGTCTCTTTGTTTCCAGATCAATACCATAAGTTTCTGTTCTTGACAACTCCACACCTTTTCTTTCATATACATCATAACTATATCTCAGTCCTTCTACATATTTGTTCAAAGATTGGTGAACATGACAAGTGACATTTAGGACAGTAGTTACTTTTTGTAGAGTTTCACTGCTTTTGTTAAACCGTTCTAAAATATCGTACCACATGTTAAGCATGATAGCTATTTCCAACATCAAAAACTCGTTGCAGAGTCCGTTTGCTTCTGCTCTTGTTTCATCTGGGTCATCGGCTATTTTTCTCAAAGCATCATGGTAGCTCCAGTAATTGAGTAAAAGAACTCTTACTGCGTGCCATTTAGCAACCCATCTAGTCGTATAAAGTATTTTTGGAAGTAGTTTTTTTGTTGTTTCACTGTCTTTTACCAAACCTACTACCTCCGCCCATCTTGACGTGGATGCGCTCAAAAATACTATATTTTTTGAATAAACATGAAAAGTTTTGTAGCTCGCAAACAGCAGTCTGCTGCATTTGTACCCACTAAGTTCAATGAGTGGGCAGAACAAGGAATGTATTCAGCCAAGCTGATGTGTTTTTTCACGAGCGCTTGCAGGCCATTGTACTTGCCTGACATGTTAGTCTCATGTCACTGACTGCAATATTTAACTCTGAAAGACTGTTCAGAATAATTTCTTCCACGTGTACTCCAGAGTGGGCTTTTAATTTGATGGAAGGTATAAATCGCTCCACTGGACTAACATCACTCAAAACATAACGAACAATCAGAGCCAACTGGTCTGTATGAGTAATATCAGGAGTTGAATCAACACTCAAAGCGTAATATTCACTTGCTTTGAGTTCTTCCAATATTACAGACACAACCTTCTTATACATTAGCTCAACAAATTCATCACAAATGGCTTTTGATAAATAGCCTACTTTACCAGAACCGGGGTTTCCGTGGATTTGAATATGGGTTTTCAGAAAATCGTCATATTCAGCCAAAAGCTCTAAGGCTTCCATAAAATTGCCGTTTCTTGGAGTACCAAATATGTCTTTTGATCCGCCAGAGCCACGGAAAGCGAGCCCACGCGTGCCAAGGAATTTAATTACATGGACAACGCATTTAAGCACTCGATGCCAATAGTCAACTTCCTTCAAATAGTTTTCATATAAGGCGGAGTCTATTTTTCCTAAAACATTGGCACGTATTACAAATGTTTTTGTATTCAGTCAGTGATATGCACTCTTTTCATGCTCGGAAAGCCGGCTACTGTTTTTCCAATGATTAAATCCCCTGCAAAAAGAGCTCTCATGTCCCGAACCCGAAGGCTGAAATAGCTTGCAAGAAACGCAGTAAACGCATCCAGAAGTGTTTGAATACATGAGCCATTCTCGCTTTTTCAACTCCCCATTTTGTAAACGAGTCAAAAACATGTGTTCTTTTGCTGTTCTCGCCGTGTCGGCATATTAACGTTTGGATTTGGAAAAATCGCAGTCCTTAATACTGGAACAATGTTTAGGAAGGTTCTTTATAATATAGTCGGTCAAGACTGATGTCAAAGGACCCCATGTACTCGGATCTAATGAGTTGCATTCATTTTCACAAGATCCATTGGCAGACACTGAATCACTCTCAATTAAAACTTCATTGTCTGGAACTACTTCTGTTGAAACAGTAAAAATGCTTGGAGTGCTTAGTCGTATTTTATTTCATCAGAAATAGAACTAACGCTAGCCCTAGCCTGGACCTGGTTGTTACCAGAAATTTGTGTAGTTTTAATTAAAGCAGTCGTCAAGTTTTTGGTTTTTATTTATCGTTTCAAAGTGCTTTTCCTCTTTAATTTTTTTCAACTTACGTTTAAAGGCTCCACGGCTGTGTGAATGTTTTTATTCATTTTAACTTGATAACACTAATATTCTTTATTATTGTAAAAACTTTAACAAATTAAACTAAAACATAAACATAGGCACTGGTCAACAACTCTCATTAATACGAAAACTAAACAAAAACTATACGAAAGCTATAAAACAGGTGAATTGGCGCAACTCGCGCGCAGTCTGTCAAGTCTGTACTGCTTGTAGTAAACAAACGAAATCACAAGAGTGAGGAGAGGGGCAGGGGGCGATGGCCTATGGAGCCTCTCTATTCGCTGCTAACTAGCAAACTAGCAATGTTCAATGTTGCCAGGTCTGGTGACAAATCACCAGATTTTGGCAACGTTGAAACTAGCATTGCATTGGCGCGCAGCTTATTAGTCTATTGAAATGTTACATTTTAAAGGCATTACCTTGCGTTTTTTGGGGGACGCAATTTTGTTTCTTAGATGTGTAAGGTTAAAACCAAGTTTGTGGGGTCGCCTTGTCCCACGGCCGCAATCATGGAAAAAGGGGTTGAAATGGTTTTTATGGTTTATCTCGTAAACTATTGGTCTCATAAGAAAAAATTACAAACATTTTTTATTGCAAATTAAATTATCTACAACTTCTGTTATAAGTGAAAATGTACAGAAATTAGAGAAAAGTAATTTATATTATATATATATATATATATATATATATATATATATATATGTATATATATATATTAAAGTGAAACATAGCTACGAGGAAAATGAACTAATAATATCACTTGAAAGATAATAATTTCTAATGAATAAGTCAATAAATAATTCATAACGACGTGCTATTTGTATGCACATAGTTTGGACATGTCAAGAAAAAAACTACACACTGTATACATTTTAAAATGATTTATAAGACATCAATTTAATTTAGAGAACAATAAAACAATGAGAATAAATATCAATAATTATATTTGAAGAATAAAACAAGTATGAGTAGATTTCATCAATTATATTCTAATATGTATTTTTAAAAAACCTTGTATAAAGAACAACATGAATTCTGAAACAAAATTCAATAATGGTATCTTTATTACTTAGAGTTACTTTCGAATAAACCCTGTATATAGTATAAACTTTTCGATCAAATCGCATCATAACGTCAAATGAAAATATTCGATGCGGAAATTGACGTTCATTGATAGTGTAGTTAGGAGTGATAATAGTGCGGTTTTGAAACGTAAATAAACACAGTTAAACTATCTAAGAGAACGCAAGGATGGATGATTTGATTTGGAAAAAACAATTATTTTCACCTAACAACGAGAAACAATAAAACAAAATCAAAAACAAGTGAAAGTTGTTGATTCTAAACTTGGGGAGAAGCATCGCGAGTTTAAAAGACGATAGTCGCATAAAATTTCTTTCTCCAAAATTATTATGAAAAAGTAAAAATAACTTGATAAAAAGTGAACTAAAGTATTAGATAACATATACAAATAAAAATAACAATAGTAACCCGTCTTTAAAACAAATAAGTGAATAAAACGCTAGTGTGATCTACAAGAACTTGGTAAGATTAAGACAATTTACCTTATTCAGACAATCTTGCTGTTCGTCGATTTATATTACTGCTAATTGTGGTACAATACAGGAAAATAATCCACAATTTATTTTTTTCCAATTCCTGAGTTCCAACTTTTATTCCATCGTAACCACGAACAATCCTCATATTATCTCCAGCGTTGAGGAAAAACCAACATGGAACTTTCTAATTTCTTGTGTATATAAATATTTCATATAAAAAACGATAAAAGAAATAATTTCTCAAATGTTAGGTTAGGGATTTATTATTGCTACAAATTTTTATATATTAACTACATTTAAAGGTTCAATCTCCACTGATTTTACGGACAAAATACACTAATAAATTAAACACTTAACTACTCACCAAATTCATAATCTTTTAATAATAAATAACGTTCTTGATACACCACGCTTTTGTTTCCATGTAAGATTAAATAACATTTCACAAATTCACTCGAACGCAACAGTTATTCGGAACGATTTAGAGTTGGGATCGACAAGTGGTAAACATGATCATGGTTACAAAATATTAGATGAACATATTGGTTGAAATTTACTTAATAAGAAATTTAAATAAGATATTATAGCAAAGAAACTATAATTGAATTTATGTGATGGTTTTTCACAAGTTTGATGTTTGAATTACATGATATATTGCAGTTTTCCTTGTGAATTATTAACAATTTTTGAATTTTCACTGTTATATTAAAATATTTTTCTATGATCTCTTGTGTGTTTCTATGATATCTCTACCTATAGTTTCCTGTTGCTGGCGAGCGCTCAGTGCCGAACTCATCCCTGAGGTAAGAATAATAATAATAATAAAGAATACAATTTTATAATAAGACAAAGATCTTAATTTGAATTGGGATTCGTTGTAAACGGACCAATTCTGGCGCCCATAATTTAAAAAAATAACTATTTAAATATATCAGACAACAATTGAATAAATTAAATATACGACAATTTTGGCACCACAACGTGGAGCAAGAATAAATATATAACAATCTGGCTCATCCGACGTTAGACGAATATTAAATATATGTCAATATATATATATATATATATATATATATATATATATATATATATATATATATATATATATATATATATATATATAATAAGCAACGAATAGATTAGTGGGTATTGCACGCAAATAGAAGAAGGGGCTACTGAAAAGAGTGGTTACCGCAGACATGCATGTTTCTAGCTCATTAGCCGTCATCGGTACGGTACAACCAAGAAAAGATGTGAAACATGAGAGCAAAGGTGTTGAATGAAACATGAGAAAATATAACAGAATTCAGCAGGATAGTCAAACACAACATTTGTGTCAGTAATATTAGAAGATCTCAAATATTCGAGACAACAACCAACATAGACACGGAGGTGCATATAACACTCCCGTCTGAAACTTCCGACCCAGATTAATGAAATAATAACAAGATGTACGAATAGTGCGTGACATATGAACAATAAGCAACGAATAGATTAGTGGGTATTGCAC
Source organism: Galeruca laticollis (assembly GCA_963921935.1). Classification (NCBI taxonomy): domain Eukaryota; kingdom Metazoa; phylum Arthropoda; class Insecta; order Coleoptera; family Chrysomelidae; genus Galeruca; species Galeruca laticollis. Next base: position 182,003,812 of record OY998176.1, read on the forward strand.
GCAAATAGAAGAAGGGGCTACTGAAAAGAGTGGTAACCGCAGACATGAATGTTTCTAGCTCATTAGCCGTCATCGGTACGGTACAACCAAGAAAAGATGTGAAACATGAGAGCAAAGGTGTTGAATGAAACATGAGAAAATATAACAGAATTCAGCAGGATAGTCAAACACAACATTTGTGTCAGTAATATTAGAAGATCTCGAATATTCGAGACAACAACCAACATAGACACGGAGGTGCATATAACACTCCCGTCTGAAACTTCCGACCCAGATTAATGAAATAATAACAAGATGTACGAATAGTGCGTGACATATGAACAATAAGCAACGAATAGATTAGAGGGTATTCGTACATCTTGTTATTATTTCATTAATCTGGGTCGGAAGTTTCAGACGGGAGTGTTATATGCACCTCCGTGTCTATGTTGGTTGTTGTCTCGAATATTCGAGATCTTCTAATATTACTGACACAAATGTTGTGTTTTACTATCCTGCTGAATTCTGTTATATTTTCTCATGTTTCATTCAACACCTTTGCTCTCATGTTTCACATCTTTTCTTGGTTGTACCGTACCGATGACGGCTAATGAGCTAGAAACATGCATGTCTGCGGTTACCACTCTTTTCAGTAGCCCCTTCTTCTATTTGCGTGCAATACCCACTAATCTATTCGTTGCTTATTGTTCATATGTCACGCACTATTCGTACATCTTGTTATTATTTCATTAATCTGGGTCGGAAGTTTCAGACGGGAGTGTTATATGCACCTCCGTGTCTATGTTGGTTGTTGTCTCGAATATTCGAGATCTTCTAATATTACTGACACAAATGTTGTGTTTGACTATCCTGCTGAATTCTGTTATATTTTCTCATGTTTCATTCAACACCTTTGCTCTCATGTTTCACATCTTTTCTTGGTTGTACCGTACCGATGACGGCTAATGAGCTAGAAACATGCATGTCTGCGGTTACCACTCTTTTCAGTAGCCCCTTCTTCTATTTGCGTGCAATACCCACTAATCTATTCGTTGCTTATTGTTCATATGTCACGCACTATTCGTACATCTTGTTATTATATATATATTGAACTAATCCTCTAATATATTTAATCCTCTAATATATTAGAATAATTTAACAGATGTTACCAGATACAAAGATGAAATATCAATACGTATGTTGTATCCGTAGGCACAACCAAGTTAAAAACTATGAGTTTATCAAACGAATTGAATGAATTGAGCAGCTATATTATCACATATTAAGAAACGCATTTACCAAATGAATTAAAGGATAATGAATAAAAATTTTAATAATAGTTTGTTTAAATAATTACAAAATTTTACATTAATAAATAATCCAAGATCAAGTCAATGTCAACATCTATCAAAATATAATGTAGCATCACTTGAGACCTGAAATAAAATAAATTAGTATTCGAGTCAATAATTGATTATCATTATTTACAGACGATGATAAAAAAGGGTTATAATTGTAAAAGAATTTGGAATAATTATTAGTTGGTTGACATACGGAACATAGCCAGACTATATGTCAATGAAATATTGTAATCATGAAGTTTAACAAACAGGAAGTAATAAAAAATTAGTGAATTTATTGCCAACTTAAATTTGTTAGTTATTAATAGAATATTTAATATTAAAAGCAAATTTGGAAATAACTTATAGTTTATATATAATTAAAACAGCAAAAATTAGAAAATTTAAAACTATACGATTGCATATATAATCATAGATATTTTAGGTTGTAAGTTTTATGTAATTTAATGTAGATAAGAATACCCTAAAAAGGAAAAAAATAACAAAATAATTCATTGTCATAAGAGAAAAAGACAATTTATGAAACTTTTAAGACTATACACATATGTAAAAATAATTGTTGATACTCTCCAGGACTTTTAAAAGAACTATTTCTACATTTATAACCAAAAACTCTCAAACAAACAATTATTTTGTGACAGAATGTAAAAAGAAGGCTTTGAATTTTACTGTGGAAAAAGTTTGTTGATTTATAAAAAAAAGAAGGTGGAGCGTGGGTATCTGAAGCGAGAACATCTTAGTGAAAGTCCTCAACAAAAATTTTATAATTAAAATGGAATAAAATTAGGTTTTGAATTTAAAAGTTATGAAATAATAAAAATATAAGTCTTTAAAACTGTGTGAGAACGGGAGAGTGACCAGAAGGGGCATTTCTTTCGCATAAGAAATAATCAAGAATTGGGGAGACGCCTGCAGCAGAAACGTATAGCTATACTGAAGAAAGAATTAAGGTCTGTGTTATTTGAATATTAATTTTGGAATTCCAAAACATAAATAGTGAACAATAAAATATATTTTCAATATATAACTAAATTTTTCCATGAAAGGCCTAAGCATTTTGAGATGCAATATATCAAATCACTTACATGGATATCCATGAATTACAATCAATAGATATAAAATTGTACTTACCTAGAATAATTAATTTGTTTCGTTATTGTTCACACTGTATATAAAATATCATCTATCTTCCATTTCTTTTTCCTAATGCATGCTTAATTATTTTTTTCCATCACTATTCTATTTTCACATCACTCATATTTCCTTTTATATATATATAATAATAATTATTATTATTTTATATATATGCATTTGTATTGTTGGTCTTGAATAGTATATCGATAATTTCAACGTATATCTAAACGTTAAATCTTGTAAATATCTCGTGCATGTATCATAAACTGTGAATTCTACATTTAGCTTCGCTGTGGACTAGATGAAAGCGTACGCTTCTCCTATGCGCCGACGCGGTAGTGTTTATATATAATATATATATATATATATATATATATATATATATATATATATATATATATATATATATGTATATATTGGTATCGTCTCCTTTTTCTGTGTGTGTATATGATGCGTATATGTGGTTCGTAAGGGTTGTCAATTTTATGTATTATATTTATGTGTAAGTTTAATACATGAGTCTAGATACGGCGAATATACCTATATGTCCTCCCTGTATATTATTAAACGCATATTTAATATTCTTACTTTATATCATGATAAGGTAGGGCTCAAAATTTAACGAGAGCATAACAAAATTTAAAGGAAAATAAACTTCTACTCATAGTACATTTATTTATAAGAATTCTGTATGTGGGCGTAGATAGGGTTGCCTACCTTACTGCAGATTTTTTAAATCCACAGTGAATAAAACATTTGTCGCCTTCTAATTCCTGAAAACTGGGAAAATAACCGACACACTAATTGTAAATTTATACAAATAAATATATTTCATTCATTGAACATTCAAAACGTTGAAATTCCTTTCTTGAATTCACACCAGACCAGTGGATGTATAACTTACCTATAATCTGAAAAATTGTTCTGTGATATAAAATTATTTAGTAAGGTTATTTTTAGGCAAGATTTAGAAAGAAACGAATATTATTTGTTAAATGATTGAAATTAATATGGGAATATTGCAATACTTTCAGATTATAAAGATAATCGTTTATATGAGCTCATATTGTTGGTAGGTAAGTTGATTAAATTATTTCTTATTAGTTACAATTTATTATTACAAAATTCATCAAAAAAAATCTTATTTATCACTAATAACACAATTTCTGTCTCTATGGCTTCGATACTTTATTGAGTTGAATGTTTGTAAGTATGGAAAATGTTCTAAAGATATGCACTTTCAAGATGTAATGTTTAGTATGGAAATAAATTGACTCACACTTTAGTCTTGGTTTAATTGAGGTAAGTTCTGCATCTGTTATGTGGTTTTTATATGTAATTTGTCAATTTATCATGTTTTTCCTGCCCATACTCCAAGTTTTCAACCACTCTCTCCCGTAATTTCCAATATGGCTTCCACTATTTTAGTTCATGTTTCCTTTTTTCCAAAGCATTCTATCTAGTAAATTATTAGGACACAATTTTGTACATCTCCCCTTGACGATTGAAATATATTAAGCCATCTCTCAAATTATACACAGGTTTATACAGACCTTTCAAAAAAAGCTCACTTCATTTCATGAAATTAATTAAATTTTCTGTCAATCGCTATCTACCAGGATGACCAAAACGTTACATAAGAACTATTGAATTAAATAAAATTATTCCAATCATGAGTAAATTCCTTGTAGAGTTCATCATGAATATAAATTGTCAACACATTCAAAATTTCTCTAAATCTATATTAAAATAATAACTATATTAAAATTCATTTTGAAAGTCTTCCCTTTGTCCATTAACTGTTCAGTTCATTTTTTACACTCTTATAAGTAAATATTAACATTTACAATTAAAGTTTGTTGATTGCTATTTTGTCTGAATGTTTTGAATATTAAATGATTTATATTTATTGTGAATTCAAATCCATTGTGAGTCACTCTGCCCTGACAATATCCTGTTATATCTCATCAATTTTCTCGGCTCTTGTTATAATAAAAGTATTCTACTATTCTGTTTATTATTTATAATTATTGTTTTAAATACCATGATTTTTTTTTATTATTGAAAGCAAGTGATATATTAGTATTTCTTAGTTATCTCTATTTTAATCCTCTCAATGTGTGATTAATATAACCTCACTTGGATTACATCTCAATTTGTTATATTTACTATTTCGTTCGAGTTTATTTTTCTTTTCTTCGCATTAATTATGTTATTTATTGGCTATTATACTTTTGCACTGTTCCAATATATATATTGTTGTAAATAGAACGAGCATATAGACACTCATATAATCCCAATACAGTATAAAATTATAATAACAAGGATAAATGAATTTGTAAAGTTGTGTGTAATCTTTTTTATTAAATCCAGCCTAGCGCTTTCGACTTATGTCATCCTCAGGGCTTTCGTCAATAGGTCCAGAGACACAATAAAATCAAAACAAACAACAAATTATAAATTATAAACATTTACATATAAATCATTAGTTGGTCGACATTGTTTGTGTAGTGTCATTTTAATTTGATTTATATGTGAATGTTTATAATTTATAATTTGTTGTTTGTTTTGATTTTATTGTGTCTCTGGACCTATTGACGAAAGCCCTGAGGATGACATAAGTCGAAAGCGCTTGGCTGGATTTAATAAAAAAGATTACACACAACTTTACAAATTCATTTATCCTTGTTAAAACAATAGTGTGTACACTCCATATTTTGATTTTTCAAATTATAATATATATCAATAAAAGTAATTTGTAAATAAAGTACCAAATTAATAAAATATCTATATAACAATATAATCAATTAGAATCAGTGGGCATAATCATAGAGAAAATAAATAAGAAAATCAAAAGAATTCATAAACAATTATTGATAAACATTTTTTTTAAATAATTCTGTACCTTAAACAACCTTAGACAGAACTCAACAAGCAACGAAGCTTAATAAAATAACGTGACGCCACACGGAATATTAGACACCTAAAGGATCTGTTTATATTTAAAGAATAAATAGAATAGTAATGATAAAATCAACAGTGCTACAATGATTGATAAATAAATGAAATTTAGAATTAGAAAAATATATATAAGATATGTTAATCAAATATTCAATCATAAACGGTAATAGGAAACATAATAATAATATGTAGAAAACTGTAATTATAGGTAATGTCAAAACAAAAACGAAATATAACAGTTGACGACAAGTATACCAACATAAACAACATTTTATGGTCTGTTTCGATAAAATGCTGTGTTAATGCACATGATTCTTTGTTAAGTTTTATATCACTTTTATGAGATGTGATGGGATTAGTCAAATTTCTAGAGCTGGTATGAATAAAAAAAGTGACATTGAAATTCTTAGTAATATTTATAGCTATCTTTTGAACATGGAACAAAATAGATAATTTTTCAATATATATATGATTATTTCATAAAAATAAAAATTCATTTCTTTTAAGGTCAAAATATAAGAAATTATTTGTCAAAGTCATTTTCACATGTTATAATCTAACCTTATTTCCTTTTCTATTAACGTCAAAATATAAAACAAATTATATGTCAAACGGAACAAACAAACAAATTATGTATTGATTTGTCTATATGTGAAATATGTCATCATGTATATTATAATTATATTTAAAACATTTTTTACATTTACAACTTTTTAATCATTATTTATCTTGAATTTACTTAAAATATTTTACATGTAAGTACTTATATTTATTTTTAAATCATATTTATATTTGTATATATATTATAGTGCCCTGAAGAAGTGTCAAAAGGACACGAAAGCTTGGCGGCATTTTGTGAATAAATGATCTTGCGTTGATTTTTTGGACTGAAATCCTCGTTATCCCCACCTATATAACATTTTTCAGTCGTTATTTAAAAAATTTTCTGTATATATATATATATATATATATATATATATATATATATATTAACATGGAAAAGAACTTGCAACACTCTGTATACTATCATATGGAATGAACATGCTACACACTATATGTAAATACAAAATTTAGAATTTAATTACCATTTAAATCGTCAGAAATATAGATAATCTATATAATTCATCATTCAAGAGAGAAAATAAACATAAATCAAACCGAAGAAACATAAAGGAAATTTTCAATGTAACCTGTAAATGCACATATGTTAGATATAACATGATTTCTAGCTATTGAGAGAGAACATTTTGAACGTCACCTTATAAAAATTATAATAATCTATTTCTCACATAGTAAGAGTCAAAACATTATGATTTGTTTAAAAATATACTAATTAGATATTAAAAGAAACTCTTTGCTAACATTAGAAAATTAATTTAGAATATGTCAAGGATGAAGTCAAAATAATATTAACATTAAGGTTATAAATGTATGACGTTTGTGAAATGAATTATCATTCTGAATAGATCAAATAGAAATAAAAAGAGTTGACAGTTTTAACTATTTTGAAAACTATATTAAAAGAAGTAGTATATCAAATTTGATTATTTAAAAATATTAAACGGAATGTCCTAGAAGGATAAATAAACAAGTTGAAACTTGAAATGGGATTTACCAACAATAATTTTTATTATCAATTTGATTGGTGAATTAGAATTGAAATGTTTTGATCAGCGGCAAGCGGATTGAAAATTAAAAAAATTGAATGGGGAAGTTTGTTGATAATGTACACTATTAACTAGGTAGATTTTTTTTTTGTAACAATGAATGGGGTGGAAAGTAAAATCATTGGAAGATAATTTAAAACAACTAGAAAAGCAGCACCATTTGAATGGTAAATATAAAAAAAATACATTATTCCTTAATATTACTCAATAAAATTTATAAATCAAACTGATGAATAGAAATATAACAAGAAATTGGTAAAAATTGCAGCATACTAACCTCAAATATTTATCTGTATAAGCAAGTAAAGTTTTGTATCGTGGAAATGGTATCTCCGCGATACATTTTAGAAAGAACTGGACTATGGAATCTCATCTAAAATGTATTGATGTAGATGAAATATAACATCAATTTTGGTTATTACCCAAACACGACAAACTGTACAGTGTTCCAAGAAGTAATCTAAAACAGAATCCACGAAGTGAAGTAAAGAAAAAAGTGAACAGGTATTTAAAACTATTTCATTAAAAAAAAAGGTTAAATAAACTCATTTGTGTTGTGTACATAGTTGAACTTTGATATTTCATGAACATTGCCCATTGTCATATCCGCCATCTTATGTCTTAGAGTAATTTTCTTAATATCACCTGATTTTCAATGTGTATAATATGTTGCATAGTTGTACTTATATAGAATAATAATCCATTTGAGTGAATGTGTTTTTGAATAAACGATCATCTTAGATAAATTGTTCCTTTTTGAAGATTTTGTAATTGAATAATGTATTTGTTTTCTTTAATTTCGTATTAAATAACGTTTTTCATTTGAAAGACTTAAATTTATTTCTCGACGATTATTTCATTTACTATTTGACAGTTGGCATTATTGATCAGACGGTTCTCAATTAGAGAGGGGTTTTGAAACTGAATATACAGGACCGTTCTATAGGATTTTATAAAGAAATAAAAGCAAGTATTCTTTCTATTTTATTGAAATTTTTTTCTATATAAATAAAAAAGACTTTATTTTTGGCGCTTACAATATAAATTAAAATAATTTCATCTTATTATATGAACCCAAAATCCTGAGATTATTGAGTTTTCATGTAAATAACAATATTTTAAAAAGTTTTAATATACCCGGCAAATCAAAACTTATAATTTATATAAACTAAACTATAATACAAATAATAACGGTACCACAGGAGTACTAAACCACAATAATATATATATATATATATATATATATATTGTATAGGATTCAATAATTATTTATTATTTATTATTTGAAAAATAATTAAACATGTATACCAACTCTTTCAAAGGGCAGGGTTCAAGTGCGCCATTCAAATTTACTCAATTATTGGTTTGTGAAATTAAAATGAACAAAATTATGATTTCAGGAATTTTTTTAAAACATAGAAATTTACAAACAGAAAATGTGTACAGATATACTACAAAAAAAATAAAACTACTATTACTATTGAACAATTAAAATGTTTTTTAAATAAAGGCCTTTTTTAATTTAGAGATCTCTAATATAATATTTTAAAATGGTACCTTTTATTTACTAGGTTTGTATCCACTTCAAACTAATCTTCATTTGGACATTTGATAAGCTGAGGATAAAGTTCTGAACAGTTTATTTCGTCTTCGCCTTTTGGAAAATTAATGATTCCGTCACATTTGTCTTTATACGGGTCGAAACATCTATCTATAGAAATATTACTGCAAGGCGTAGTTGATGAATTACAAATAGCACACCCCGTGAAATCAGAATGGTCTGTACAAACGAAATCTGCTGTTCTACAAATATTTGTGGAATTGTAACAACCAGATCAATCCAAACACATAAAAACACTGGGTTATTATATTTTAAAGTTACGGAGAGTTTGTTTCTTGAAGATAGTACAACAGGTTTGGGTAGTATGTCGTTACTGCACACGTTCAATTGAATATTGTCGAAGTTTCTAATTGACAAGCACGTGGAATTTCTTGAGAAGTTCAATTTTAATATTCTTAATGTAGTTATTGTATTTTCTGGTGAAGGTATTACCCAATTACATAAACTATTACTGTTTCTGTCAGATGATATATACTGTATGCTTCCTTGTAATTCGAACGAGGTCGTTTCTCCACAATAATCCGAAAAGTTTGCGTAAATTAGCACGTTCTTCTTGACGAGATCAATTATAATACGACTTTTCACTTTGACATTTCAAAAACCAACTGACTTTTTTGATTTCCATCATAATCTATCACGTTGCGGGTTGCTATCGAAACTTCTCTATATCGTATGAATTGTATAGATATAGTGTGATTAACGACGATTCACTGTTTATATTACCATGAATTTTTAAGCCGTATATGAAACATGAAAATGACATTTTTGTATTAGAAATTAGCATATAGAGATAAAGATTTTTATACATATAAATATTAACATAACTTATTTACTATTTATTAAAATTCCTGAAATCCCTTGCATAAAATAACCTAATTACTAACTATATGAAAATTTGACGCGTTTCTTTTAAATTATTTTGAATTTCATTCTAATTTCAACGGATGCTTTTGAAATTACATCATGTACTGCATTATTAATTTTAATCTCTATTGTATCTGAATCAGATTTCAATATTTTCGATTCTGATGGTTCAAAGAGTATATCGTCTGTTTCAATATCTTTGGTCAGATTTTCTTCAGTATTTTAATGAGGATTTTGTTCACTGTTTTTACTATCAGCATCTATAATTAATTTAGACATGTTTTTTTTACAATTTATAAATATTCGTTAAAATGATGGCTAATAAAGTACAAGATTGAAAAAATCAATATGACTTATTTCAGTAATACTGTTAATCCTTATTAAATTGAATAGAACCAAATGAAAGTGCTTCAACTCCCCCCATTTATATTTTAATATATTCAAACTTATTTGATTATATTAAAATTTAAATCCTTTGATTTTTTAATAATCTCAATTCAATAAATATGTTTCTTTCTCATTTGAATGAAATATCTTAATCTAAATATTTACATAAATTTTGATTCATAATATCATCAATTTCTCCCCCCTATCCAATTTAAACTCCAAAACGTATATACATCTAACCTATTTAATTTGACTGCTGATGATACTGGAATACACTCTCAATATTAAATATCCCCCTTATTAACCCAGTATCTGGATGTGCTAGCTTATAGCTATTTTGAGCATTTTCATTTACCACTACGTATGGCCCTTCCAATGGTAATAATAACTTAGCACACATATTATCTTTCCTTTTTGCAACTTGTAATGATTTAATTAAAACTAAATCTCCTTTCTGGAAAACCATTTTTCTTTTTCCCTTCTTGTTTGCTCTTTTAATGTATCGTTCTGCTTGTTTTTGTAATTTGTTATTCACTTTGTCAAGAATTTCCAACATATGCATGTCTCGGCTCACTATCCATTTTCTCTCTGGTAGCTGACCTGTCATTAAAAAGATAGGACATTCTCCTATAATACCATGAGGTGTGTGATTAAGGAATTTATCCACTTGTTTTAAATTATTTTCCCACTGATCATGTTGCTGATGACATAATATTCTTAGATATTTTATTATTTCTTTAATATATCGTTCCGCAGGATTTGTTGATGGCTTTCGTACAATAATAAAATTTAATTTTATTTGAATCTCTCGGCATATCCTTCCAAATTTGTCACTTTCAAAGTACGTCGCATGATCTAGTATGATAGTCTCAGGTTTCCCGAATTCTTCTATAATCTGCCATATTTCCAACTCTTTTTTATTCTACTCCGCCTAAACAACTTACATGGAACTGGATATGATTTCACTTTAACCTTTCTCAGTATTCTTCTCCTTTATTATATCCATATTTTAATTAAGCAACCCTTAGTTACTTCGAAATTCTTTTTGTATACATCTTTAACAATTCATTTATAAATTCATAATGTTCTTCTTCACAATCTGACCAATTACCATTACTTTTCACATCTTCTATTTATTCTATCTCACGCACATAATTATTCACCATTCTAATTTCTTTTTCATACAATTCTTCATATTTCATCATCAAACTCTTCACTTTCTCTTCATATTCCGTATTTCCACTCATTAACTCCAATTCTACCATAATTCCATTCCTCTTTACATTCCATAACTTCCTATTATCCTCTTAAATTGCCAATACTTCCATATTTACCTCCTTAAATTCAATTATTTTACCATTTAATTCTATATATCTATTCAAAATCAATTATTTCCTTATATTTCATCAATACATCAATAACTATGTCTGTTTCTAACTTCTTCATCGACTATGCTTACATATCAACTTCTCTTTCATCCTTTAATTCAATCTTTGTTATCATATATTTGCTTAGTTCATATAACTTCCGTCCGTTTGTTCCTATAAATGTAATTATTTCATCCTGTACATCTATTTTGTTGCTTAATTTCATTTCTATATTCTTTATCATTTCTTCTATCAAAGTTTCTAAAATCTCTTCTATTCTCACAATACTTGTTGTCATAAATTTTCCATATATTCGTTTTTCATTTCTTTAACTTCTATTTTCATTTCCATAATTCATATCAACATGTCTATCATTTCTTCTATTATCAATCCTAGTTTATATAATTTCTATTTAAATATATTTTTAAATATTACTTGTTAATCATAAACCTTTTATTTACACATCGTTTTTATATCCCTTCCTTACCATGTACAATTCCTTTCCGTTTCTAGATTTCGTTCCTATAATCCTGTCATATAATTCAATTTTATTTTCTTTTCCTAAACTTCGTCTTATTCTCTTCTCTTATTGTTTGACTCTCTATCGGTTTCCCAAATTCGATTAAATTTTCCACTATATCCTTTTTAAAATCATTGTGCCATATTCGTTTCCTAGATTTCTTTAAATTTTCCACTATGTTCCTTTTAAATTCATTGCCCCATATCTCATTATCTTTATCATATATTCCTGTTTCTGTACTTTCTTCCCAGAAATGCATTACAATTTGCATCTCAAATTCTTCCGTATCATTGAACTGATTTTTTATTATTTTCTTCTCCTCCCTAATCTCAATTCCTATTATTTCATTTCCAATTATATTAATAAAAACTCTAGGATCAATTATTTTCATATTTCTATCAAATTTCACTCTTATTTCGATACTTTCTGTATAAATTAACCGTCCGGCATTTTGTTTTGTGGTTTGTTCTATTTCTTCCATAGTATCCTTCAGTTTCCTATTCATCTCCTCCAGTTCCTTATTAAACTGTTTACCCATTGTTTCATTTCGTTTAACGCATGTACCTGTTTTTTCTTCTACTAAATCTTCTAAGTCATTGAATTTTTTTTTTACTTTTTCTTGGTAGCTTTGCATTACTTCCTCTATTGTTTGTCCTTGAAATTTAATGTATTCCAATTCTTTTGTTATATTTTCATTTTGTTTTGCAACTTCAGCCTGAATAGTTCCCGGTAAATTTTCATTTATACATTTCCCTAATTCATGAATTTCTTCCACCATATGTTTTTTTATCCCTTCTCTAATTCGGATCTCATTTTCTTGTATTTCTATACGCAAATGTTTATTTTGTTCAAACGTATCTTCCTTCACCTTATCTATCTGCTTCCTAAATTCTTCATTTTCCTCCCTAAGTTTCTTAATTTCCTTCAATCCTTCCATCTTCACCTCTTCTATTTTCTTTTCCATCCTGTTCATGTTTCCATTTAAATCATTCATGTTCCCATTCATCTTGCCCATCTTTCCATTCAAATCTCCCCTCATATTATCTATCTTCCCATTCAAATCTCCCCTCATATTATCTATCTTCCCATTCAAATCTCCCCTCATATTAATTAAAAATTCCATTATTTGATCTCCTCTGCTTACACTATCCTGCCTGTCTTGTCTACTATCCTGCTGTTCCCTCGATTCTTCACTTTCTTTATCTATTAAGGTTTGTTCCTCTCCATCTAAATCTCCCATTCCACGTCTCCTTTCTTCTTGTTCCTCATCTGATCTGCCTTCCAAACCTATTTGTTTTCCGTCCCTAAGCATCATTCTCTTTGCCATTCTAATTGTATCTAATTCTAATGTTTTTAAACGAAAAAATTCTTAATTCGCCCCACGTTGGGCGCCAAATTTGTATAGGATTCAATAATTATTTATTATTTATTATTTGAAAAATAATTAAACATGTATACCAACTCTTTCAAAGGGTAGGGTTCAAGTGCGCCATTCAAATTTACTCTAATTATTGGTTTGTGAAATTAAAATGAACAAAATTATGATTTCAGGAATTTTTTTAAAACATAGAAATTTACAAACAGAAAATGTGTACAGATATACTACAAAAAAAATAAAACTACTATTACTATTGAACAATTAAAATGTTTTTTAAATAAAGGCCTTTTTTAATTTAGAGATCTCTAATATAATATTTTAAAATGGTACCTTTTATTTACTAGGTTTGTATCCACTTCAAACTAATCTTCATTTGGACATTTGATAAGCTGAGGATAAAGTTCTGAACAGTTTATTTCGTCTTCGCCTTTTGGAAAATTAATGATTCCGTCACATTTGTCTTTATACGGGTCGAAACATCTATCTATAGAAATATTACTGCAAGGCGTAGTTGATGAATTACAAATAGCACACCCCGTGAAATCAGAATGGTCTGTACAAACGAAATCTGCTGTTCTACAAATATTTGTGGAATTGTAACAACCAGATCAATCCAAACACATAAAAACACTGGGTTATTATATTTTAAAGTTACGGAGAGTTTGTTTCTTGAAGATAGTACAACAGGTTTGGGTAGTATGTCGTTACTGCACACGTTCAATTGAATATTGTCGAAGTTTCTAATTGACAAGCACGTGGAATTTCTTGAGAAGTTCAATTCTAATATTCTTAATGTAGTTATTGTATTTTCTGGTGAAGGTATTACCCAATTACATAAACTATTACTGTTTCTGTCAGATGATATATACTGTATGCTTCCTTGTAATTCGAACGAGGTCGTTTCTCCACAATAATCCGAAAAGTTTGCGTAAATTAGCACGTTCTTCTTGACGAGATCAATTATAATATGACTTTTCACTTTGACATTTTAAAAACCAACTGACTTTTTTGATTTCCATCATAATCTATCACGTTGCGGGTTGCTATCGAAAATTCTCTATATCGTATGAATTGTATAGATATAGTGTGATTAACGACGATTCACTGTTTATATTACCATGATATTTTAAGCCGTATATGAAACATGAAAATGACATTTTTGTATTAGAAATTAGCATATAGAGTTAAAGATTTTTATACATATAAATATTAACATAACTTATTTACTATTTATTAAAATTCCTGAAATCCCTTGCATAAAATAACCTAATTACTAACTATATGAAAATTTGACGCGTTTCTTTTAAATTATTTTGAATTTCATTCTAATTTCAACGGATGCTTTTGAAATTACATCATGTACTGCATTATTAATTTTAATTTCTATTGTATCTGAATCAGATTTCAATATTTTCGATTCTGATGGTTCAAAGAGTATATCGTCTGTTTCAATATCTTTGGTCAGATTTTCTTCAGTATTATAATGAGGATTTTGTTCACTGTTTTTACTATCAGCATCTATAATTAATTTAGACATGTTTTTTTTTACAATTTATAAATATTCGTTAAAATGATGGCTAATAAAGTACAAGATTGAAAAAATCAATATGACTTATTTCAGTAATACTGTTAATCCTTATTAAATTGAATAGAACCAAATGAAAGTGCTTCAATATATATATATATATATATATATATATATATATATATATATATTTCTATTTGGTAATTTCTTGGGATTCGATCCTTATTATAAACTTCATCAAACTACATAATATGATTCATCTAATATACTTTATTTAACGTTTTGGCTGATTTTTTAGCCTTTTTCAAAAAACACTACAATAGAAATTCATATTGACAACACACAGCTCATTCATTATTCCTAATCACACAGCTAAAATTCAAATAAATTGAATTCTACTTACAGCTATCAGGAACAAAAACTTTTATATCCACATAGTGGAAACGTCACATTTAAAATTAATTTATACACTAACTTCACGTACACAAACAGCGACTTCATGATTGATACTTGATTTCTTTCGATAGTCATTATTGTTTTTATTTTGCGTTGCATTTAACATGAACGGACCATGAATCCATTTGTAAGGGGTATGGAAATTCTACCCATGTGTAATAAAAAAAATCCTTTCCTATGCTGTGGATTTTATTTATATTTATTTCATCAATTTATTAAACTGTAATAGATTTTACTTAAATTGTTTGTGTCAATTTTGGAATTAACGGTATTTTTGTTTTTTTGTATACATATCATTTCGTACATTTCTCGTTTTTTTGTATTTATTTCAGTTTTCAGGATTTTTGTTTGCTCATAATTAAAAGTATGGTTCTTGTCAGTTATGTGACCCGTTAGTGCCGTGATTAGGAATAATTAATGAGCTGTGTGTTGTCAATATGAATTTCTATTGTAATGTTTTTTGAAAAAGGCTATAAAATCAGCCGAAACGTTAAATAAAGTATATTAGATGAATCATATTATGTAGTTTGATGAAGTTTATAATAAGGACCGAATCCCAAGAAATTACCAAATAGAAATATATATAAATTGGTCCAAGAAAAATCCAAATACCTTAATATATATATATATATATATATATATATATATATATATATATATATATATATATATATATATATATTAATACAGATCCACTATTTGAAATTTAAAGAATAAGTAAAACATAACGAAATTTATTTAATTTTGGCTGCCATACTTTCGATACACACTGTACTATATGTAAATTATCAAATTTTTAAAGATTCAGTAGAAATATCAAACATGACATTTCAAAATTTTGATGACATTTGTGTAGAATATATTTAATGATAGATAGAACATAATATGATTTGAAGAAAATATTTGAAATTGTAAAATATAGAGGTCTCTGCTAGCAACATTACAAATGTAATAAAAGAATTTCAAAATCAAACTTGGCTATTGAAAATTATAGATTAGTAATTTTTTTAAAAAACAAGAAAAATCGGTAACCAACGGAAAGGAGGATTATTTATTTTATCGAAATTTAGTCAGTAGTTTTTTATCCTTTGAAGAGACAACATCAGAATTAGAGTTGTCTCGATTTTTTGGTAGATTGTATAAATTGTATATCATACAATCAGATAAATAACCCATATGATAAAGCCAGTGCGTGTATAATTCGGATAAGAATTGCATCGTAAAAAGTGTATGTGGTTCCAGTTTTCTAAATTGTATATATTTAGAAAGTTTGCAGAACTCTAAATACGTTTAGAATAAGTACGAGTTTTCCTGATCCATTTGGTGAGTCCACTCCAGTTTTTAATTTATTTCTCGAGAAATATCAGGCCTTTTTTAAATACAGTTGAAAATTTAGATGCATCTATATAAGAAATTTTGAAATATACCAAAATTATCGATAAATATATCAGTTTCAACATCAAGTGAATAGACAATTTACGCAGAAATTTCGTTATTTGACATTGATACACGTCAAGTGTAAATTACACAAGTTGAACGTTTTGATAATAGTAATTAATTAGGTTAAATTCTAGCATAGTTGTATTCTAATTTTAAGTTTTTGTAGATATTACGACTGTTGTTCTTTTATGGTATTTTTTTGGGAATAATAATTTTGTTGAATTTGCGTATCTGATAGTATAATATATAATTTTGATTCTAACTACCTGTAGTATTCATTCAGTATCCAATCTCGTTGAACTTATCATTTTACATTCATAGGATTTTCAATTTAATCAGTGACATTTGGTTGATTTTTTAGTGACAGTAAAATAGTTAATGTCATAAAATAATTAAAGGGCCTTTTATTATATTGAAGTAACAGTTATTCGAGAGTTTGATGATAGTGAAACATTTAATTTGGAAATACGTTAAAAAAACAAATAAATTTGAAGAATTAATTTTGAACAACTTTGATCTCACCCTGAGATAGGAGTAATAGGTCGATTGTATATAAATTGATCTTTAGATTGATATTAATTGGCGCCGGGCATATTTCTTTGACAACTACTGTCAAAATTGAAATAGAATACGCACTTAAGTTCCATGTACATTTATTGTCGCTGCGACAACATATTATAATTTGGCTCACAACGCGGGGCAATTACAATTAAAGAATATTCAATTATAAAATTAAAAATATTACAATAAATATATATATATATATATATATATATATTTGTGTACAGTTTCTTGGGGTTCGGTCCTTAGTCATATTTAAAATAGACTCTGAGACATCGTGTATACTTAATTTATTTTAACGTTTCGGCTGCAAATTGGATTGCAGCCGAAACGTTAAAATAAATTAAGTATACACGATGTCTCAGAACCTATTTCAAATATTACTAAGGACCGAACCCCAAGAACTGTACACAAACACATATTAAACTGTGGTCCAAGAAAATTGATATATATATATAATATATATATATATATATATATATATATATATATATATATATATATATATATATATATATAATATAATAATAATAATATATTGAGATTAAAAAGCAAAATACATAAAATATAAAATAGGCGATACAATATATACAGAGATTTCAAGATTTAAAGGAAAATACACAAAATACAAAAAATAAAAATAAAAAGGTATACATTAAACCATAAAATTGTCAATTTTCGGTTTCCACTTCTTCAGAGGTTTCGGTTTCAAGTTTGGGTCTTCTTTTTAGAAGAATATTATGTATTTTAATTAAAACATCATTTGGTTGGTCCGGAACAGGCTTTCCTGGCGATTTGTTGAATTTAATATTTCTACACTTGTAACAGGTGTAGAGGACGATCAAGGCAACGATAAGTGAGATCGTAGTATATGTGAACCAAGAAATATTTTTCTCAACAAACGGTTTGTTTATGAGTTCATCTAAATTTTTTGAGTATTGGTCCAGTTTGTGTTTTGTCACTTGCAGATCATTCAAGTTAATGTTATTAAGATCTAGTGGTTCTATTTTGGGTACTTCTACTTTGTTTGGAATGTCCGGACAACAGTTGTAATCAATCATCACGGGATGAAGTACATGAGGAATGTTTATAGTCTTTCTAGTACTAGCCTGTATTTTAGTAATGCCAACAAAAGCGGAACATCCTGAGTAGAGCTGTTGAATAGAATTTTCATTTACGGTTAATGTTTTCGTGTTTGTGTCTGGAATACTTATGGTCACGTGTACCGGTTCGGCAATCGACACTAGGCACACGTTTTCTTCGAGTTTTTGCACATTATAACCTTGTCCGTTGACCACCGCACTTTTACAATTCGCAGGAAATGTCTTATATTGTCTTAACAAACGGGCTTCACATATCGCGTTATCGTCTCTAGGGTACGCGTAAACATCGCGACACAACTTTTGATGCGTAGATAACTGTTTACATTTTAGTAAATCGTGGATTGGAATGTAGGATAAAGAATCATCATCTCGCGCTAAATATTTTTGTGAAAATGATAAAATGTGGCGAAATCCAGTTCTATTATCATAAATTGGTATTGGGTATAGGTGGAATAGAGTAAATACTTGTGGTTCAATCAAAGGTATTTTAAGAACGAAAACAAGATCTGAATTTGTTTGATATGATTCGAGATCGATTATTTCTAAATACTGTGAAATTTCAGAATATTTTATTGGTAGCTGTAAACCTTTCCTTACTGTATTTTCCGATATTTTCTTAAGAGCAGTGATCAAATTTTCTGGTTCAATAATAGAAGTATGAATTATTTGAAGCTGTGCAAAAGTGATAGAGTTTAGAATATCATTAATAGTATTTTCAAGATACGAATAACTCTCCATTAGTTGTTCGCAAATTTCAAAGAAATTCTATTTGGCTTCGATAAGTGCAATTTCGTTTGTTGATTGTCGAATAGTGGTTTCAATTTTTTCTATATCTGAATTAAATACTTTCTCATTTAATTTTAGTTGTCCTATAGTACTGTTGAGATTTGTTATGACTGAGCTTGTGATTGACATTCGATTTTTTAATAAGTTTTCTATCTGGTTTTGATCAGTTTTTAATTTATTAATGCAGTCCATATAATATTCACCGTCAGGCGCATCGAGATTTCCGGTTATTGATTTAAGTATAGTACCAATACCATTAATTAACCCTCGTTTTTGTCTTTCAACATCGAAAGATATTTCACTAAATTTATCGCCAATAGATTTTGTAATTTGTTGCAATAATGCCAAATGTGATTTTACTTCGGATCGGAAGGACTTCATACTGGAGTAGTTTGAAGTAAAGGTATTTTGAATTGTATCAAGAATTCTATTATTTCTTTCAAAAGTTTGTTAAAAAGCTGATATATTTTTATGCACTAATGAAGTCCATTCGTCGTTCGAAAACATTATTTTGGTTTCGTCGTGGTAGTAGATTCCAACTTTATTGTTTATGGGTTCGATTTTATATTGACATGTTACTGTTCCGATCAGCAGCAGAAACCTGAAAATAAGTTAATTTTCAACATAAGGTTTCATAAGATCGAAATTTATTTTTGATTTGTTATTTGTTTCTAAATTTAATACTGTTGCGGAATTTCTGTGTATCCCTAGTATTTCAAAAGGGCCAATAAACTTATTTTCTAATTTGTTTTTTATTTGGTTTGTTCTCAGAGACATGTTTGTCAAATCGGTCTTTAGCTCTTTCTTTTTGCTTTATGGTTTTTTCTCTCGTTATTTTATAATAATAAGATATGCGGTTATTTAGATCTCTAATATATTTTGTAATTAATTCTTGTTCATTGTATAATTTTTCGGGAGGTCTACTGGACGTGTGTCCAAATACAAGTTCGTATGGTGTGAATCCGTGTGTTTTGTTTATAGAGTTATTATAAGCGATAATAGCAAATGCAAAAATACTGAAGGGGTGTTCATTGGGGTGGTCTGCTAAATTTATTCTAATCATTTCTAATAGAGTAGCATGTAATCTGTCTAGAGATCCGTTATTTTGCGGATGACCGACACTTGAATATGTTAACTTAATATCGAACATATTACAAAGGTTTTCATTAACGCATTATTGAATTCCCGACCGGCATCGCAATGAATGCGAAGTGGTGCACCAAAATGCTGAAAATAAGCTAATAATGAAGTAACAACGGATTTGGCACTTTTATCTTCAAGCGGATATGCTTGAGAAAATTTTGTTAGTTCGTCTCTTATCGTAAAAGCGTAATTTCTCTGAGGTACCTCTAAAATAACAACATTAATACGTTCAAAAGGTGTTTTAGGCGTTTCAGTTATAACGAGGGGACTGTCCAAATTTTTGCGACATATTTTTGTCTCTTGGCATGCCCGGCATGACTTAATATAATTTTCGACATCTCGATTGAGGCCGGCCCAATTATATCTTTGTCGTATTCGCCTAATAGTTTCATTAATTCCGCGGTGAAGGTGGCTTTTGCCATTATGGAATTGAGGTAAGATAATAGGTATTTGATTTTGTTCGGGCTCTTAAGTAATATTTTGACAAATAGTAAATTTTACGTCAACTTCCGAAAGTAGAAATGATAGTGTTTCTAGTATTGGTAGGTCAGGATTATTTTCGATAAAATATTTTTCTGAAGGTTTAAATAAATCTCGATTTCTGTAAATTGCTGCAAATAAGTATTCAATAATACTGTCTGGATCCCATGGTATAGCAATAATAAAGTTTATTAGTGGAGAATTCCCTAGATTTAACTGTTCATTGACAACTTCATATTGTGGGTTTCTTAAATGTCTTCTAATTTCCAGTTCTTCAAGGAAATCCAGTTCTTGTTTCTTTTCACAAATATGCAGCACTTCTAGTTCTGTGTTAGGTGTCAATGAATGATTGGTGTCAAGTAGATGTTTTGCGTAGTGGGATTTATCTGGTTGTTCTAATCTGTAAGCTCGTAAGTGCTCACTGTATCGTATTTCAAAATTCCTAAGGGTCTGACCCAAATAGACAGCATTACATTCTGGACATTTGAGTTTATATATATCTGACCTCTTTAATAGTGGTATTTTTGTTTTTACATTTAACAATTTTGTACTAAGGTTACTTTGTGTTTTAAAAGAAATTGTTGCATTCGTTGCTGAAGATATTATCTTTGAAATATTATTAGAAATATTTCCTGCATATGTGATGGTTTTATAAGTTTTAATTTCATCAGCTTGTTTAGGATATATTAGTTTTAATTCCACTTTTTTCTCTTTTTTACTAATTAGTTTATTTATCATATCTAATGGATAACCGTTAGATGTTGCTATTTGTCTAATTGTATTAATCTCTCTATCAAAATTACATTTGTTCATAGGAACTGAAAAAGCTCTATGTATCATTGAATTATATGCCGCTAGTCTGTGTGAGACAGGGTGGTTAGAATTGAATGGAATTGTCACATCAGTCTGTGTTGTTTTATGGGTAGTGAGCGACAATTAGATGTGTTTTTCAACCACATCAATAATTTACACCCGAAAATTAAATTTACATTAGAAATTGAAGAAAATAGCTCAATCATTTTTCTTGATTTAAAAATTCAAAGAGTTAATAATGATTATTCAATTTACCGAAAACCAACACAGACTGATGTGACAATTCCATTCAATTCTAACCACCCTGTCTCACACAGACTAGCGGCATATAATTCAATGATACATAGAGCTTTTTCAGTTCCTATGAACAAATGTAATTTTGATAGAGAGATTAATACAATTAGACAAATAGCAACATCTAACGGTTATCCATTAGATATGATAAATAAACTAATTAGTAAAAAAGAGAAAAAAGTGGCATTACAACTAATATATCCTAAACAAGCTGATGAAATTAAAACTTATAAAACCATCACATATGCAGGAAATATTTCTAATAATATTTCAAAGATAATATCTTCAGCAACGAATGCAACAATTTCTTTTAAAACACAAAGTAACGTTAGTACAAAATTGTTAAATGTAAAAACAAAAATACCACTATTAAAGAGGTCAGGTATATATAAACTCAAATGTCCAGAATGTAATGCTGTCTATTTGGGTCAGACCCTTAGGAATTTTGAAATACGATACAGTGAGCACTTACGAGCTTACAGATTAAAACAACCAGATAAATCCCACTACGCAAAACATCTACTTGACACCAATCATTCATTGACACCTAACACAGAACTAGAAGTGCTGCATATTTGTGAAAAGAAACAAGAACTCGATTTCCTTGAAGAACTGGAAATTAGAAGACATTTAAGAAACCCACAATATGAAGTTGTCAATGAACAGTTAAATCTAGGGAATTCTCCACTAATAAACTGTCTTCTTAAGTGATAATTGTAAAGATCAGCAGATATAGTTTTCCTGGTTTCTATATCATTGCACAGTTATACTGATCTTAATTGGAAAAATGATATCCAGGATATCACCATAGGGCTAATAATATCTAAGCTTCAATATTTGTAATATCACATCTTCTTCTTTTTCTATAAACATATATTAAGCCAATCACAAGTTAGGTTACTTCTTGGTCTAGCCAAAAATATAACTACTAAACATCAGGTAGGCATAAAATGAAATGTAACTTCTGTCATTCTGACGATGATATTGATTTATCGAAACAATTGTCAATTTCTTAGAATTCTCAATAACTTGTATTATATTGTGGAATTAACTAGAGACCTTGAGTTTCATTTAAAAACACTCGTTCTTCTTCATTAAGATGATCAAGTCTTAGTTGATTTTTTAATTCCAATGTTCTATCGGTGCACACATCTTGGGTAGTTAGTTGAATATTAATTACAGTATTTATTTCATATGGTTCTAGGTTAAGTTTTGAAAATGTTACGGTTTTAGGTATACAATTAACATTCAATACTGGAACAAAAAATTCTCCTTTTTCATTTATTTTAACTAATGCGTTTGGTAGTTTAATGTTCTCTACTTCTTGACCTACCATTATAGCATCAGTATTAACTAAATCGCATTTTAGTTTAACGATTTGTTCAGTCCTTGGCTCAATGGAAATTGTATTTTTGTAAATTTGTGGAAATTGGTTTTCGATTGAAATATTGGTAGTTTCATTATCTGTTACTTTAAATAGTGGTACAATTTTGAAATCAGTAATAAATTGTTTATTTTTTAGATCAACTATACAATTATAATGTTCTAAAAAATCCATCAAAATCAATATCTAAATTACAAATAAATACTCTGTGTGGATCATTGGGTTTAAATGGAATAAGGGATGATTCGTTAACTCTTATTTTTTGGTTCGTTATACCTTGAATAATTACATTTTTAGGGGATCGATTTCTATAATTTTCGCATGTTTTGGGTTTGAAAATTGATAATCCAGCACCTGTATCAATTAGAATTTTATAAGTGTTTGTTCTGTCTTTAATATAGTATAAGTTTTTAGAATTTACCGGTAAGGTATTTTTTACATGTACATCTGTTCGAGGTAGTCCGAGTCTGGACGGTTCAAATTCATGGTTTGAATTCGTGAAATGAGGTCTGGGATCGACAAATTTGAAGTTTGATCGGTTAGTGGATCTGGGGGTTTCGTTTGTAAAGGGCCTTGGCGAAAATCATGATAATAATCATGATTTGGATTTAGGAGGTTATCAGAATGAAAATTATAAATTCATTATTATAATTAAAATTGTCTTGTTCGATATAGCTATAATCGAAAGCTTCGTATTCATTCGTATTGCAAACTGGTACACCATTATACGAGTTAAGGTCACTATCAGCAGTATGATAGTTTTCCTCTTTCACTATTAACAGTATAATAGTGAGGAGCACTGGGGTTAATTTCTTGGTAATATTCTTGATAATCACGTGAATTATCGGAGTATTGTTCTTTATTTTCATAATAATTTTGACTATCATCTGTATATTAGTCATAACTGTTATGAGAGTGTTTGTTAAAATCATGATTTTGATTGAAATGAAAAGTTCTTTGTTGATTAAAATTTGTGTTGGGTCGATTTCCCGGCTGTCCTTGAGGTCTGAAACTTGGATTTGGTCTAATTACAGATGGGCGATTTTGATTTTGTTGGTTATTTTGAAATTGTGGCCTTTGTAGAAAATTTTGGCCTGTTTGGTTATGTGAATTAGGGGTTCGATTTGGTCTAAAGGAACCCTGAGCTAAACTTTGAGATTGCCTTTGACGTGTGAGACACTCATTTATAGTATGTCCTATTCTATGACAAAAATTACATTGTTTTGGTGAATTTTGGCTAAATCTACGAGTAGGTATATCATTTTTATTACGATTAGTCTGAGGTTTGTGGTTTTCATAGTAAGTTAATTGAAGTTCTCTTCTGATTCTTGAAATAGCTGATAAAACACTTATTGGATTACTAGCTCTAACAATTTGACCAGTTTTTCGATCTAGACCGGTTAATAAAGTATTTAAAGTTAATGATTCTATAAGACGTGTTTGTGCTACCTTTTGATCTGTTGTTAAATGCTGTTGTTTACTTATAGCTGAATACATTTTTGCTTCCAGAGTTTGTAATCTCGAAACAAAAATTAAAGGCGATTCGTTTGGTAGTTGTTTCATTCTTTGAAGGTCTTGAATAAATGAATTTAAAACGCGAGAATCTCCAAAGTGAGTATTTAATAATGTTTTAATTTCTTCCCAATTTGAAGGGTCGCGTGAATTAACTAATTCAGCGGGTCTGACTTCTTTAAGTTTGTTTTTTATATGAAGAGTTATAAGTACTTTTTGGTCGTTGCCGGCCATTCTGTAAGCTGTTTTACAAGCATTTATAAAAGTATTTAAGAAAATTTGATTACCGTCATATTCCGGAATTATTGAAAATATTTCGGATAATCTGTAAGGTTCTAAATTTGACGCTTGATCGGTTTGAGCAACTGGAGTATTAGCATTGGCATTAGTGTTTATTGCAGTACGTGTTTCAGGCATTTTGCTTTATATTAAAATGATTGTATTCAAAATAAAAGTAAATTATGACAATAGAACTTGGTAAAAATAAAAAATAAATTGCAAAATATTAAATAAAAATAAAACGAGATGATTCTTACGTAAATATTTTCATTCCTTCCTTGGCAGCTGAAATCCTTATCCGTGAGCTTTGCTACACCTGGTTAGCAGTCTCCTGGTGCCGGAGAGACCGTCTGCTTCTTGAAGATCTGGAGCTGGTACTTGAAAATTCCTTAAAGGCTTAGGAACCATCACACTTAGTTAGGCAATCCTTGTTCTAAATGTATTTAGGAATCCTACTGACTGCGCCACTGTTATATCCACAAATTCACTCTTACCGAACCCCAAGAACTGTACACAAATACATATTAAACTGTGGTCCAAGAAAATTGATATATATATACATATATATATATATATATATATATATATATATATATATATATATATATTGAACTATAATTTGATTTGTTTTTACTTACTTATTATTTTTAAGTTTAGATAATTATTATTTTATATGTAGATAATTTTGTTTTGTGTGGCTAGCTCAGTTAATCATTTTTATATTATATTTGTGATGTATTGTTAATTTATGCGGGAGCATGAAACTCTCTCTACTCTTTGAGTCCTGGCATTTAAAAAATGTATTACCTTTATTTAAATAAAAAGAAACACCTTACTTTGAACAATATTTAATTTTAAAATAAAAATTTTCAATTTAATAATTATACGTTGAGACGCCAATGGTTACCTCTAAAGAAATTATCGATTTTATATTTTCTACTGTGCGCATGCTCAAAATCCAGTCATGCGGACTTCAAGCGTAAAATGAACATAGTTTTTACAAAGCGAGATAGAGCATCAGTGATCTTTAGATGCACATCATATTATCAAATAAGAAATCCTCAAATGGTTCAACACATAAAAGAATTTATGTGGAGAATATACATAAAAATATTACAAATAAGCTGTGGAAGAAATAGTATTAGAAGATTTATATATACATGGAAATATTATAAGATTTATATACAGATGGACATTTTACATGGAAATAAATTTAAGCATCATTCTTATGATGATAAAATGGCGTAAGTACATATTTTTTATTTATTTGAATTAGGCCTTTTTGATAATGTTAATGATTTATTTTATTAACTAACTAAATAAAGTCCGTTTTCTTTTTCATTTTAGATCGATCATTGCTGTGAATGTTTATCAATTTAACGAAATTAAGCACTTATTTGAGTTTTTTCTCCTATTATTGGCCAATAACATTTTAAAAGAATACTGACCTGACGCTCTGGAATTGGGATAACGCTTCTGGACCCCAGGAAGACTCCTCTGAAGTTCCAACACCAAATTTGGAGAAACTTGACTGATTTTCGTAGAAAAAAAACTGGATCTGATTATCTGTGAGTATTATTAGGATTGTTTTTAATAGTATTTGTTAAATTTTATCAAGTTATTTCGAGAATTTCACGAAATTTTCGGGAACACTATAACACACAGTCCACATATCGACGCCAGCTTCCCACCTCCTTAGCTTCCTTCCGATTGTCAACTTTTTCCAACAAACAAGTATATTGTTTTTTCCAGGTCACTATTTACAAAGGTTTGTTTCTTTACTTGTTGATTGAAAGTTTGATCTGTCATTTGGTTCATAACCAATCAAATATTGTCCTATGCAATTGAATTATTTGATTTTGTTTACTTAGTCGAAAAGTTCATACATTTACTATTTCACATTATTAATTCACTTGTAGAGATTCTTTTGAGTTTTTATCATACAAATAAATTAACAATTGGTTATATACATAGATAGATACTTTTTAAATATTTCAATATCTAATATTGTTATTAACAGTCTATTACTGTTACTATCATATTACCTAGAATCATAAATCCTTTTATGTAATCTCTATCTAATCTTTGTATCAAATTATCTATACTAACTCCTTTAATAAATTATTATTCATTATTTCTATGTTCATTTTACTGACACTATATCATTTCTATTTATATTAATAGTTTATCTATAAGAAACTATACTCCCTATTCTACTAAATATTTGTATTTATTTTATAATGTAACTGCTTATATTTATAATTATTGTGACTTGACTATTCTAATAATTGTTTCTTTTTAGATGAACAGCTGATTACGTTATAGAAGATATTCATCGTGTTAGGCAACTTTATTTACTCCATTACATTTGTTAGGCAATTTCTAAACTTTGTGTTATTATTGAGGTAATTTCTTCATTTATTAAATTGTTATTGACTAATTATTTAATATATCTTTACTTGATATGCTTTTTAATTAAGAAAAGTGTTTCCTTTTAATTGTGTTTCCACAAATTATATTATTTTCATATGTTTTCATATTAGCAGCATATTCCTATAGAAGTAATTCTCTTAATATCTATGATATCTGGTTCAGTATATATATATATATATATATATATATATATATATATATATATATATATATATATGTTATATTCACCAATTCACTTTTAAGTTTTTAAAAACAATTTCCATTACTTATTATTCAGTTACACAGTTTTATATTATATAAAAGAATTATTAGTTTGAAATTATAATTGTAACTGAACTGTTCTACATAAAGTCAAAGAATTTATAGATTAGGTTAAAACAACGTCAGCGATTATTTTCATGGAGAACTCGATGTAGCGTCGTTCCCATGAAAATGCAGAAATCATTATTCTCCTGTAACATGATATTTGTGTTACTTAAATGTGTTTATTTTATAAAAACGTAATGTAGCGTCATTCTCATGAAAATACGGAAGTCGTAACCTGATGTTTCACATTGCGTAACCTAGCATTTGTATTACTTAAACATAAGCATTTTTTCCTATATAACATATATATATATATATATATATATATATATATATATATATATATATATATATATTACTAATATTTCTATATTCTTTTAAAGTTGCCCCACGTTTGGGTGACAAATTATTATATATCTAATATTTTAATAATTATAATTGAATTATAATTGAATGGATGTATGATATATGACAATATAAAATGAACATTGTCGACGTCACAATTTGTGATTTTAACTACACTATTTGTGAACAAACCTTTACCACTGAATATAACCTATTTGAATTTTGACAGCAGTTGTCAAATTAATATGCCCGGCTCAGATGAATATTAAATTTTGTACTTTGTAAGATAAATCAATACACAATCGACTTACTCACTCTTATCTCAGGGAGGGATCAAAGATTTCAAATAATAATTCAAATTTATAAATTTCAATGAATTCTCCAAATTAAGTATTACGCTATTCCAAATCTAGAGTAACTGTTTGTTCAATATACAACAAGACACTTAAATTATCCTATGACATATATGATTTCACTATCACTGGAAATTAACCAAATGTCACTTATTATATCAAATTTTCTATAGCATGAAAATTATCAAACACAATGAGAATAGATATGAAGTGAGTTGGAATCAAATTTATATAATATATGATCAGATAACAAATTACAAAAAAATTATATCTTTTCAAAAATATCATAAACGAAAACAAACATAGAATTTTCTATCTACCTTAATATTAAAACAACCTATATTAGGAATCTACTAGCTAAATATTTTTATCAAAAGTTCAAAATGTCTGATTTTATATTTGATGTATATCAATGTCAAATACGCAAATTTCCGTGCAAATTGTCTATTCCAAAATTTTCTTCACTTGACGTTGAATTTTATATGTGTAACGTTACTGTGATTTAGATCAAATTTATTATCATAAGATGCATCTATTTTTGAAATATATTTAAGAAAGGCCTATTATTTCTCGAGAAATAATGTAAATAAACTGGACAGGACTCACCAACTAGGTACTGGTTAACTCGTTCGTATTCTAAAACGTATTTAGAATTCAGCAACACTTTCTAAATTTATAATTTAGAAACCGGAAACCACTTGCACTTTAACGATGTAATTCTTCTGCGAAATATACACGCACTGGCTTTACAATGCAAGGTTTTATGATCTGATAATATATTCATATAATTACTATTATATTCTTAAATAAATTTTAGACAACTCTTAGTTAGATGTTGTCTCGTGGGTGTTTCAAATTCAACTGCCTAAACTTTATACATAAATAAATCTCTTCTCCTTTGGTTACCAAAAATTTCTTTTTAAAAAAAATAATACAAATTTATGTTTTCCTATAACAAAGAGAGATTTGCATCATTTTATTATAATTGCAATTTTGCTAGCAGAGACATCTGTATTTTGAAACTTCATATATTTGTTTTCAAATCATTATAAAATCTATCTATTATTAAGTATATTCTGCATTAATGTCATCTGAAATTGAAATGTCAAATTTTATTTGTATATTGAATCTTTCAAATTGTTGATTATACAGTGTGTATCACAAGTATTACATACAAATATACACATTTTTCCATATTTTAATGTTTTCTTTAAAATTCAGATAGAGGAACTGTATTAATATATATATATATATATATATATATATATATATATATATATATATATATATATATATATATATATATATACGTATGTATTAATGATTTGCACTAATTGCACTGTAAAACCTTAACTATTGACCAAATTCAAAAATGTTTTGAATTAAAGTTGTTCCTCAAAATACGATCTACAGAAATGGTCTTGCCTTGCGGCTCTAGGCGGTTGCCTAGTCTGCCTTGTCGTAAATCCGCCACTGAATATTCACTATAAGAAATCATCACATAAAGTTCCTCTTTTTTCAAAATCAGTAACTTCAATCCTCCGAACATCAATCAAAATACCATTTCCGACTCCAATCCTACAGGGGTAACCTTCCTTTATTAGCGTCTGGAACATACCCAATTATTCCTAATTGTACGTCTGCATGTAACTGCAGTTTATTGTAAGGTATTATCACATCTCTAGAACTAACCATATATTTACGAAGAAGTAACAAATAAGTGGCTCTCTGACCGTTCGCTATCTCCTGAAGCAGAAGGATTCATTATCGCTCTCCAAGAAGTATTTGACACTAATAATTACAATAAATGTTTTATTATAGGCTTAACTACTGATTTGGACAAATGGAGAAGGTACAAGCAGTCATCCAAGACCATACAACATAACGTCGGTCTGTTCATCAATAGCAAACACTGACTATACCGTACCTAGAGGTACAATCTGCTCTATAACATCGTATATAAAAAAATAGCCAATAAATTTGGATTAATCTCATCCGATACTTTATCACTACTACTACTCTACTAAGTAAGAAAGTTAATACGGCTCTCATCGTGGAAGTTGTTATGCTGAATAACCACGCGGTTGTCCTTGTGGATGTTGCTATGCCGAAAAACAATAATGATCTAGACCTAGACAAATACAAGTATACTGATCTTGTGATAGGGCAGACATGGCATGCGGCAATATACGGAAGGTGGCAACTCTGAAGTTAATACCGTATACTTCGCAAATTTGTAAATATGGTATTATAATCCCCTACGCATTTCGTATTAGGATATATGAATATCGCCAGAAGGTGCTGTGCAAGTCCATACAACTTCTGAAAATAAACATAATGGAGCACTAGAAATGAAATTCACACACATCCTCCAACACCCAGAAGATGCACCAATATTTATTATTCTTCGTTCAATTGATATACATCACAATTCATATTGAACCAGTGATCCTACTCAGAATAGGCTAATCACATGTCTTCCCACTATGTACAGAATATTGATAGACTGCATAACCAAAACTGCATTTGAAATCATGTGAATGAAAACAATATGCTTACCTAACTAAGAAAATCCGAAAGAGGCTCAGAGAGCAATCTTTATACTGCTTTAGTGGATTATAGGGAAGTCTTTTGATGGCGTTTCTATTACTAGCTTATTAATATTTGGCTAATTAGCACTTGAGTCATTAATGAAGCACTCACGAACAAACCTTCATTTACAACTAACTGATAGGGATAAGTTCATTGATACCGATTAATTTATTAGGTTACTCGCTTTGTCCATTTTGTTTTGCGACTCCACTCTCAAATATGTTTAATAACTCAGAATACGGTTTTGAACTGAAAGCTTTTATGCGGATTATAAAAAACTATATGCTTTAAATAGGCAGCAGATTCAAAACATTCACTGAATATCACCAAAAAATTCTACAGTCATATACAGATAGAATTTGGACTAGACAAGTGAAAGATACTGAACATTGAGAAGGAGAAAGTAGAGGCAACAATTGCAATTTGAGATGAAAAACATTACAAATATTCATCATGCCAAATTTTTAGATCAGTGGCAGATGGAAACGAGAATCGAAGATTAATTTACACAGTGTGAGATGTTCATTGGAATCTGAATTAAATGCTAGGAATATGCTTCAAGCAATCAATACATATGCCATGTCAGTTCTAATATACTCCTTTGGAATACTAAAGTCTTCAAAAACTTATTTGGAAAATAGATATTTTGGTATTGTGCCGAAACGTCAAAAAGATATTTCTGTAAAGATTTAAGAGAATTTTTTAAATAAATTGTTATTCCATTTTTGTTTCAATAGTTGCTCTTAGTTCTTATATTCAAACAAATGTAGGTAAACATCGTACAATTTCTTATTATCAATTCAAATATAGTCAACATTCAATGGGTAGTTGAAATGTAGTTTTTACACTACTTTTGCAATGCATAAAGAGTTTGATTGCAAATAGTAAATTTTTGTTTTTTTATTTTATATTAAAAAAAATGGGTCGTATGTGTGATGCTTGCTTATAACGATATTGAATGTAGTTCTATTTTAAGGTAATAACAATATAGTATATAATATTATATATGGTTTGAACACATAATTTGTATATCGGAAACACGTTTGTCTGGAATGTCTTACAATTACTTGTACTACTAAACTACTAAATAATAATTTATCGTTTTTAGAATAATTTTCACCAAGAATCTTAAAGATATATTCAAAACTTGTGAGAATGGATGCAAGGCAATAGCTGATACAAGTTCTAACCAAATTATTGGTCCAGCTGATGCTATTAACAAATTTCATGATATGATACATGCTTATGAAGTTAACGGTCAATGGATAGTAAGTAGCACTTGAAAATTTATTCAAAAATGCATGTGATGGGGTTAATTTATATTAATTATTATGTAATGTGTGTAGTTTCTAACTTAAAAAAGTATTTCAAAATGGTTACAGATAAAATATAGAGAGCAAACAGTATTCTAGTATGTATCCATTATATAATCTTTGAAATAAGATCCTCAAACAAAACATTTTGTTAGAAAATAATAATTAATTCACATTAAATATCACTGATATCTACCAAAAGTGGTACAAGAGTCATAAGATCAGAGCTACAATCATCAAATTTAATCTGCCAGTAACCATCATCAGTCAAGTACTGTAAAAAACTTTTAGTGCTAAGAATTGCTGTGATTTCGTCTGCCGATGGAATTTGAAATTGTTCTCGCTTACATTATTCAACTCTTTTGGATCTAGGCAAAGACGCAAATCGCCATTAGGGTTTTTCTACAATCACCATTCCGTAGGTTTATCTATTACTTTTCCGCCAACCCTATCTTCGATGCGAGAAATGTATTGGTTTACCCCAAAAAAAGTTGGAATTTTCGATTTTTGAGTTATTTTTTCGTTTTTCAGGAAGAAAAATACGAAAAAACGGTTTTTAGAAAAAAATCCTGTGTGTATGTCGTTGTCGTCGGCCACTTTTCGTAACATGTATTGTTATCACGATACAGTCTCCGGAGTGCAACAAGTCACCAATTTTATGATTGAATACTATTCAGGACATCTCACAGATGAATTCTATTCATTTTCAGCTCACTAGAGCCAGTGCAATGGGTGCTATGGTACTTGAAGTATCACATTTTTATAATTTTTGGAAAAATCTCTGTTTGTTAGCAT
The DNA here is from genome assembly GCA_963921935.1 of Galeruca laticollis. Taxonomy (NCBI): domain Eukaryota; kingdom Metazoa; phylum Arthropoda; class Insecta; order Coleoptera; family Chrysomelidae; genus Galeruca; species Galeruca laticollis. The sequence continues at coordinate 182,036,964 of OY998176.1, forward strand.
GATACAGCCTTCGGAGTATATACAACTGACCAATTTTATGATTGAATATTGTTACGCACGTTTCACAGATGAAACCTATTGATTTTCAGCTCACCAGAGCCAGTACAACTGGACATATAAATCCAGATATACTACATTTTTGGTCATTTTTTGAGAAATTTCGGTTTGTTAGGACGAAACAGCCTCCGGAGTGTATAAAAATGACCCATTTTATAATTGGATATTATTTCGGGTGTCTCACATATGAACCATATTGGTTTTCAGCTCACCAGAGCCAGTAAAACTGGACCCATAAATCCAGGTATTCTACATTCTTAGTCGCTTTGGAGAAATTCCGGTTTGTTAGCACGATACAGCCTCCGGAATGTATACAAGTGACCAATTTTATGATTGGGTATTGTTCAGGGCAACTCAGAAATGAACCCTATTGATTTTCAGCTCATCCGAGCCAGTACCATGGGGCCCATAAATCCAGATATTCTACATTTTTGATAATTTGTTTCAATTTTGTTTAATTCCGTTTATTTTTGTATTGATCTCTTCCTGCTCAAGATCACTTAATTTTGTTTTCAATTAATTATGTAACACTTTTGGAATTCACTTGATGGTCCTAATATGTGGTTGAGTGGGAAATTTTCCTAATACCTTAAAAACTTAAGAATAGACATCTTCAATGTTAAACATATAGAAAACCTAGAAAACTATATCTGCTGATATTTACAATTATCTCTTAAGAAGACAGTTTAAAAGTGGAGAATTCCCTAGATTTATCTGTTCATTGACGACTTCATATTGTGACCCTCTGAAGTGTCTTCTAAGTTCGAATTCTTCATGGAAACACAGTTCTTGTTTCTTATCACAAATATATGTAGTACTTCTAGTTCTGCGTTAGTTGTCAATGAATGTTTGGTGTCAAGTAGATGTTTTGCGTAGCGGGATTCCTATGGTTGTTTTAATATGTATGCTCGTATGTGTTCACTGTATCTGACTTCGAAATTTCTAATGGTTTGACCCAAATAGACAGCATTACATTCTGGACATTTAAGTTTATACATACCAGACTTCTTTAATTGGGATATTTTTGTTTTAACATTTTTGAACAATTTTGTACTCACATTACTTTCTGTTTTAAAAGAAGTTGTTGTATTTGTTGCTAAAGATATTATCTTTGAAATATTATTAGAAGTATTACCTGCATATGTGATGGTTATGTAATTTTTTATTTCTTTAGATTGTGTAGGAAATATTAGTTATAATGCCACTTTTTCCCCTTTTTTATTAAGTAATTTATTTATCATTTTTAATGGATAGCCGTTGGATGTTGCTATTTGTTTGATTGTATTATCATTGAGTTATATGCTGCCAACATCCAACGGTTATCCATTACATATAATACATGGCATTACAACTAATATTTTTTAAACATACTAAAGAAATTAAAAATTACAAAACCATCACAAATTCAGGTGATATTTCTAATAATATTTCAAAGATAATATATTTAGCAACAAATACAACAATTTTTTTTAAAACAGAAAGTAATGTGAGTACAAAACTGTTAAATGTAAAAACAAGAATATCCCCATTAAAGAAGTCAGGTATATATAAACTCAAATGTCCAGAATGTAATGCTGTCTATTTGGGCCAGACCCTTAGGAATTTTGAAATCCGATACAGTGAACACTTACCATACAGATTAAAACAACCAGAGAAATCCCATTAAGCAATACATCTACTTGACACCAAACATTCATTGACACCTAACACAGAACTGGAAGTACTACATATTTGTAATATGAAACAAGAACTGAATTTCCTTGAAGAATTAGAAATTAGAAGACACTTAAGAAACCCACAATATCAAGTTGTCAATGATCAGATAAATCTAGGGAGTTCTCCACTTTTAAACTGTCTTCTTAAGTTATAATTGTAAAGATCAGCAGATATAGTTTTCCCGGTTTTCTATATCATTGCACAGTTACACTAAACTTAATTGGAAAAAGATATCCAGGGTATCTCCATAGGGCTAATAATATCTAAGCTTTAATATTTGTAATATGATTCTCCTTCTTTTCTCTATTAACATATATTAAGTCAATCACTAGGTACGTCACTTCTAGGTCTAGCCAAAGATAATTATTCAACATCAGGTAGGCATCACATTCTGACGATGATAGCAATACAATTGTCAATTTCTTAGAATTTTTAACATTTTTTCATTATGTTGTGAAATTATCTAGAAACAGTGAGTTTTATTTAAAACAGTAATATGAGTAAGGGTCGAAACAGTAAATTTCTTCTTTTTTGCATACCTACATTGGCGAAATGATTTCTGCCTTGACACTTGACATATGTTTTCAGCCATACAGGACATTTTATATTCACATGCCTGTAGCCACAAAACTTACAAACTTTATTTTGATTACGCACTAAAGATCTAGATGAACGTACTCGTGAATTGTTGTTTCATTCTGAAGGGCTTTGGATTGAGTTTTGTTTGCCTCCACTGCTCTGTAAAACTCAATTGCTTTTGTTAAAGTTGATTGTGACTCCCTTAATAATCTTTCATGGGTTATTTTGTCCAAAATTCCCGTGATTGTTCTGTTATGAATCGTTTCATCTGGGTTCCCGTACTCTGTTCTCACAGCTTTGCGTAGTTCAATAAGAAAGTCATAAAAATTTCGACCTTCTTGTTGACTTATACTGTTGAATTTAGAGCGATCAAGAATAAAAAAATTCTTTGGTGAACAGTAGTCTGAGAAAGCTTTCAAAAAACATCTATAGTTCTTTCCTCTAACGGATTGTTAAATGTATTACATAAATCAAGTGCTTCATCACCGATTAAGTTGGGAAAAACAGCTACTTTTGTGTTATTTTCTTTCTCAAGGCAGTTAAGAACACATTAAACTTTTGTTGGAACTTACGCCAATTTTCAGCCGTATTTCTATTTGGTAGAAGTGGATTAGGAGGTCTAAAATAGTTTTTCTGCAACCCTTTACAAAAAGACGTCATTTTGTAATTTGCAATGTCCGGGGTTGAATCGCTTTCGCTCCTGATGGTAGTGAAAGCAAAGTGAGCACGCGACGGTGGCCTGTTTGGCCGCAAGAAGGGCATATCGGTTTAGACCGACAAGAATCGGAGCAATGTCCGGTTTGTGTGCATCAACAGAAGTATTTAGGGACTGGGGGCAGTGGATTGGCGTTGGATGGCTCGCACTGACGTGGGAGACCGTGAAATGAGAGGCCAGAGGCGAGGGCCTGGCGGTAATGGGTTTCAGATTGTGTGACGAAGCGAAATATCGATGTAGGTTTGTGGAAAGGAATTTGTTGATCATGAAGAATTTCTTCCAATTCTTCGAGGGGTATCTTAGCGTCTACATTCCTGCAGAAGAATGAGAAAGTGGGTATCAGAGTTTTGGCTGGTCGGGGCGGATGCTCAGTGGAGTTTAGGATGTTGATGGTGAGTTGTGAATTCGTTTCAGGTTTGTTGAGACTGACATCGGGAAGGAAGTTTTAAGAAATTTACTTTCAAATAAAGGATGTGTCTGTTGAGCAGCTTGAGGGTGTTTAAAAGAGCGAAAAGATATTTTTGGGTTGAATATTGGTGTGGGAGGTTTCTGAGATTAAGGGTTTGTGTAAGTGTAGTGTTGTTGGTGGGGGTTATTGTAGGGTTGTTGATGGGGTTAGAAGTTGTAGGTTGGGGTTTAGTTTTCCCGACGAGGGTGATGTGTGATGAGGTGTGTTGTGTTTGGTTGGTGTGAGAAGAGGGAATTCTTTCTCGGAAAAGACTGAGGCTTCTTGATTTTCGGTCGTGTTAAGGTGTTCGTAGTGCAAATCGGTATAGCAAGTCGTTCTTAATAGCATAGCCTGGGTACTGTCGCGGATTTGCTTTTACTTCTCCCAGCTTCTTTTTGTATCAGTCATCCTCTAGGCTTTCGATGGATATGGAGAAAATTGAGTCTACTGGTTCCCGAGAAAGTGCGTCCGCCAAAAAGTTTTGGGAGCCTTTTCTTTTTATGACGAAGTCAAACTGTTGGAGTGTGATGGCCCATCTGACGATTCTCCCTCACGGGTTCTTCATGGATTGTAGATATTTAAAACTTTGGTGATCGGTTATAACCGAAAATAAATATCCTTCCAGGTACGGTCTCATTTTTTCTACTCCATATACTATTTCTTAAAGTTCTTTTTCAGTCACAATGTAATTTCTCTCTGGTTTTGATAGTGATCTACTTGCATACGCTATCACTTCATCATGTTCTTCAACGTCTTTTTGAATCAGAGCTACACCAAGTCCGTATCTGATACGTCGGTTTGTAGATAGAATCTCTTTGACAAATCGGGACAAATTAGTATTGGTGCTTGTGTTACTAGTGCTTTTATCTTTTCGAAAGCGGCTATTTGATTGGACCCCAAATCCATGTTTGTTTTTTCTTAAGGAGTTTCGTTAACCGTGTGGTAATCGTCAAATATTTCTGAATCGGAGTTGTTTCATCGTGGTCGGCGCTGCATAGTCTATGATAGCTTTGACCTTGTTTTCGTCCGTTTTATGCCATGTTTGTTGACCATGTGACCAAGGTAGGTGATTTCGTCTGTGCAAAATTTACATTTCTCCATATTTATCTTCAGCTTAGCATCCAGCAACCTTTTGAAAACTTCTTGTGAATGTTTCAGGTGTTCTTCGATCGTTTCTCCTATCACAATAATTTTGTCCAGATAGGCGAAAGCATATGGTTCCATTTCGGCGCCTATGACAGTGTCTAGTAGTCTCTGAAATGTTGCATGAAATTCTGATAGGAGTGACTCTGAATTGGAATAACCCTTACCCGGAGCTATGAAAGCTGTAACTGGTTTACTTTCTTCTGTTAATGGTACTTGCCAGTATCGATTTTTCAAATTCAAAGTGGAAATATTCTTTGCGGTTTTAAGTTTCTACAGGGGTACGGGCTATTAGACTTCTCTATTACTCCGTCTTGTATCATTGCACCGATTTCATCGTCGATAATTCTTTGCATTGCTGGGTTCCTCGGTCTATATCTCTGTTTAGGCGTCACTTCTTTTATATTTTTAAATGTTGCTACCTCGGTTTTAAAAAAAAATTCTAACGTGGATTGTTGTTCCATAGTTAAAACGGGATCGATATTAAGTCTAGGTTCGTTGCGAATAACCGGGAAGTGTTCCGGAATATCTACTGCGGTATCAGTATCGGATTCGGTTGCTTCAGAAGGTTGTTATATTGCGATGTCAGTACTTTTGTTCCGCTTTCTGAATATGGTCGGTTCAAATTGGTGGTGCACTGCGTTATCAGTAATCCCATCCGGTAATCCTATTTCCGTTTCGGTGAATTGTACGTCGGTATGGTGTTGTACTGCGGTATCAGGGACATCACCTAGTACTTTTGTTGCTAATTCGGTAACTAGCTGCTGATTGGTTCTGGGATATCTACGAACTGGTGAGAAATACAGGCTTATGTTCCATTTCCTTATATCATCGATGTCTAGGACTGCTTCGGAGGCCAGATATGGCATGTAGTATAACCTGATTTGATGCCACGTGTTGTCGATTAAACATCGGTCTTGGTAACTATGTTTAATCTGTTGTGTGGATCCGTCTGTTAAAGAAATGCCTAGTCGTTTAGTATGTATCATACTGTCCATTTGTTTCAAAATATTTCACCCTTTTCCTCCAATGAATGACTTATGTGAACCTGTGTCTATCAGCGTTAGTAATTGCTTATTGTTTTTGAATGTAATTAAATGCGGTTTGCCGTCTCTTCCTGGATTGATGTTGTGGAATGACGTGATGGAGGCCTTGGATTCGGGCTTGGGTTGCCTCTGGAACCCTCTCGTACGGCGTTTCCCGGATTGGAACAGTTGCAATCTTTGCTAGTGTATTTAGCCTGCATTGACTGCAGAAAAGGACCAGTATTGACCTGCACGTTTTCCTGACATGTCCTCTCTTTCCGCATCGCCAACAGCATGTTCGACTGTCATAATTTTGCAACTTATTTATTGACCCGTCTATGTGTGTTCTACCTTCGGTTACTTGGGCGTTGTACCTATTCGATTGCTCCTGTGCATTTTCGGCTAGCCGGTTTTCATGTAAAATTTGATCCACCTGTTTCGTAAAACGTCTCAGAGTGTTGACGAAAGTTGCCTCGTCTAGTTTGACGTGTAACTTGAATCGTGGCTGCATGTTGTAAATTCGTTCTATCTCTTGTCTGCGGTCGAGCCTGCAATATCTCCTAATGAGAGTTTGCAGGTCTCGTACGAAATCTTCGAAAATCTCGTTTGGTGTCTGTTTTCTAGCCCTTATCTGTTCTTCTAAATTACCCACTATATTATTTGGTAGAAATGACAGGTTGAAGTCGTCTAAGAAATCAGTCCATTGTGTCCAGCAGTTTATAATATTTCGGTACCATAAAATCGCTTTCCCCTAAATATTACTGGTAATGCTTGCAGCATTCCCTTCATCTTGGTAATAATCCGGTAATAATCTTTGAGCTCGGTCAAAGTTTCCATAAATTCTATCGGATCTTTCGATTCGTCGAAATGTAATTCCCATTTCCTAATATTGTCCATTAGGTTGTGTTCACCCGGTATCACAGGTAGAGGGTCGAGTGTTGGTGGAGGTGGGTTGATTAATACTTTTGGAATAGCTCCCGTTTGTTGTGGTGTCTCATCCTGTTGTCCTAAACCAGTTTGTTCATTTAAACATTGTGCTATTTTTATAAGTAAATCGTCTAACGTGCCTGAATGCCGTACACCTAGCTTAGCCATTTTGGAGATAAGTTCATCTTTCTTTAATTTGTAAACCCACCCTACTTTTGGGTCAGCTACTTCTAACCCTGCTGCACCTTCGGAGTCTGACATTTTAATTTGTGAATTAGGCTCTATTGCCTCACGAATTGCTTAGGAACCCTGTATTAAAATTTTCTCTGGTGCCAATGTAATGTCCGGGGTTGTCGGTAATAAGTTGGGTTTCTAAACTGTGTTTATTCCAAAACAAAATTCAATCTATCAAAATAGTTGTCACATTTATAAATGTTACAAAAACTAATACCTGGCCTAACACTTTTAGTTCCGATGTGCAAACGACATGAAGGTAGTTTCAATGAAATATTTACTTTAGTCGTAAAAATATGAACAACCGCTAGTACAGCAGTCAAACAGTTATTCTCATTCCAATTTATTACTTATTAAACACGGATATCTAATTTTGAATTTATTTTACCCACATACTATTTACGTGAACGGTATTTCGGAAAGTTGAAACAGATATTTATTTCTTAAATTCAACACGCAAAATAAATAAAATAAGGAAAGGGTCAGAGTAATCTCAACGCGCAAACTCAGCGGTAGGAATCCTCCACAGAACTCAACACGTAATGTGGGGTCCGGAAGGTAGTTGAAACGATCTAAACACGAATGTTTCGGTAGCGGTATTGAAAATTGATTGGTCTCAACTCCACCACTCAAGGGTGTAGGGATGAACAATCTTAAAACGAAAGTTCAGGTAGGGGTATTGAATAGTGATGAGCTACACAACGATATTGGCATAACGCTTTTATCGGCGATCGCTATTTTTAAATAACGGTGATTTAAAAGTGTTATCGCGATCGCGACTTTTCGCACTAGGCCAAACGTTTTCATCATTTGTCGGCTATGCTCTCGCGTGATTCATTTTGCTGCTACATATTAATTTCACTTGCCTGCCTCCTATAGTACTGATCATAAACTGTAAAACTGGAGCTGCTGACTGGAAAATTTTGTTTTTTTTATGAAGAAAGAAGGCAAAATGCTTCTTTAAGTACACCTTCTCTTTGTTAACTGTATGGATTGGAGTAAATTCTTGTGGCACGAAGAAATAATATTTTGTATTTCAATCAATTGATGTTTTATTTTACCAAAATATAAAATCAACATAAAATATTAATAATACATTTTATAAAAACAAACAAAATTAAATATTATATATTAATGGAAACAAAGAAATTTTTGGCGTTTAAAAAACAATTGCCACCTATAAAAGACATTTATTTGCTATATTTGTAAGCTGCGTTTAAAAATAATAACATTTGAGTTTTCCTGTCACTCAATCGTGTCTACATTCATTCAGAACCTGACCAGCTTTATAACCTTTCACAAGGAACTGAGGAAGCTAGAGGAGATAGTTTTTCTTGTGCAACTGCAGATAGATTTGGAAAATGAAATTTATTTTCCTTCCACCACTTTAGAGGATCAGAATTTCGTGGAATCATTTTTATGAGCAGCAGAAAATTTTTTTGCAGCAAATTAGTGTAAACACCAACTAAACCATTAGTAATTGGAATAACCAAATATGATGTGCAATATAATTCACCGCTGTTGGTGTTTACATAAGTCTTTAGCTGATTGCCATTCGGATGAACTTAAAATAGGGAGATCCTTATCAATTAAGGCAATTGAATTCTTAACAGCAGTTTCTAATTTTGTAAACCTCGGCAGCATATAGTAAGTTGTGTTTCAACGAGTTCGGACATCGTTGATTAATTTTAAAGGTGATTGATTTAAATTGTTTTGACGTTGAAATGTTAACAATTTTTCATTGGCAATATAACTTCTGCGAAAATAGGTAACACTAACTTTGATTTTACTGATTAACTCCTGCACATTATTATGTCTTAAACTGTCTTTAACAATTAAATTTATTGTACTAGCCGAAATGTTTCCAATTTAATTGCGTGGAGACGGCATTTGATTGTTATATGCATTATCAGATACATCGAGAAAGTTCGTTTTTTCAATTCCCCAATCCTCAGCAATTCTACGCAGTTCTGTCGCTTATTATTTAAAAAATGTGCCGTAGCACCAATATAACTAATCGTGTTGACCAACAGTTTGTCGTTATACAAAACTTTCTACCTGTTTCAACAATGTCTTTCATTTTATTAAGACATTCTTCATACATCGCGAGAATAGCAATTTTACACACTGGGTAACCCGTATGAAGGATTTAAAGCAGACACAAATTATTTATGCCGGTATCTTCAATTATTCGAAAGGGTTGAAAATCCAAAATAAACAGTAAATTTAATTGATTATCAATTCCTCTGCTTTGATTTTTGCGTTAGTTTTTTTGGTAGAAACCCTGTAATTTTTTGTTGATCACCAACCCTTCAAGATGTGGATAACTGCTGGGACATCTGAGGACTTTGGTAACCGAATAGCATCTTCGTGCGCTTGCGATGTCTCTCCGACTTCAATTTCTGTCGATATTCTTCGTCAGCTTGCAGGCTGTAAAAGACAAACATGAAAATTAAATATATGCAAATAATGCAAATGCACACTTTGCTGATAAAACAAATAGGCACAATAAAGAAAACTTTAAACTTATGGGAAATTATTTATTTCATAAAACTCACCAGTTTTGTTACACTTGTTGGAAAATATACCGTTGAAAGTTTATTTCGCATGTGCGAAATTTTTGCTTTACAAATATTGCACTTTGCACAAATTTCATCAATAGACTCGAAAAACTGCCACATTTCACTTGTTTTCCGCTTTTTTAATTGCGACATTTTCTAAAAGTTGGTACCGAAATCTATCACTTGAATCACGAGTGAAAATGACAAAAATATTGCCTGCAGCGCTTTTATATGATAGGTATAATAAGTGAATCCCCTAGTTAAGCAAAAGTAGGTACTTTTTAAATTCATAGTGAATCCCCTAGTTAGGCAAAAGTACTTTTTAAATTTCACCATATTCCACAATGCAAAAAAATATTTCTACTATACCTTTGTTTGCGTTGAAAGTATTGGAACCTGCGAAATATTATAGAAAACTATAAATCTGCTTCATTTGGTGACGGGCGTGAAGATAGAGTCGAGAACGCGTGGACTAAAATACGTTGCATTTCGGTCTATTTCACTGAACGCGATGGGAAGCGAGTAGCTGTGTTGCATGTTGATTGACGCGATTTCGCATATTCTAAAAAATCGCTGTTTCTGTCAATCGCCGTTATTTACGATTTTAGTCAACTGTTAATATAAGCGATTTTTCAATAACGGCGATTAAATCACCGGTAGCGATATATCTCTTATCACTAGTATTGAATGATCTCAGCACGACCACTCAAAGGTGCAGGGATAACCAATCTCATCACGAACGTTCAGGTAGGAGAGAGCGAACTGATCTCCAAACTCAACACATAAGGATCTGTCCCTTTACGAGGAATTGTTCGGTCTTTTATACAAAATTTTCTACCAAAAAGATACGGGCGGGAGTATTTGACAGTCGAAGCTATATCCAGACGCAAGAAGTTCCTTCTCCATTACATACTAGCTTCCCAGAAATTTCTATAAATGCTGCTATAGAATTCTCGAGTCATGTCGAGATATTCTTTTACTTAAAACGGGTATTTGTGTCGTAGCCATTTTATTAATGTTATTCAAAGAAAAAAGTTTTGGTGAAGCTAAAGCTAATTTTATCTAAATACTACAAAAATTTGATTAGGAATTTTAAGTATTTGTGTCAGATAAAAATAATTTATTTTTGATCAGTGTCACATAAGAATACAAAGATCCTTTCCGTTGGCTCAATACTGCACAGGAACAACCAACACTGATCTTCTAGCTAAGTTACTCAGTTCACTCAACTTAGAGTTCCAAAAATTAAAACTTTCACTTGTTCGAATAATCAACAAACCATAAACACGAACCAAATGTTATATAATTTAACGCCCTTTTGACTATCCTACTGATTAGCGCCACTTAACTTTTAATTTACTTAAAATGTGTTAAAATCTAACTCTCTATTTCATACAACAACTTTCTAATTAAATTTTCAAATTTAAACTGATTTATTCTTATGAAAATGAATTAAGGGAACTTTATATAAAAAACAATCGCAAGTTACTGTGATAAATAAATCATGAATATGCAAAATAGAACTGTCCGCCTAAGGGCAATGGCTTTAGAAGGAAGCTTCTCCTGGAAGCTGGATTCCATCTTTTGTGCCTTTAGGTTGTTTCTTACTCTCTTGAAACTTTCCCCTTATAAAAGCTAATATCATTGCCGTATAAAAAAGAATGGTCCGAATACTTAGAATGTGAAGATTATTGGTTTCAGTAAATACTAGTTGATTTGGAATATCCTTGATTTTCAACTTATTTAAAACAAACTCCATTGGATTAAATTCATTCATTACAAAAAGTCCAAATGTTTTCATGTACTCATTATATCACTTAGTTCAAGAATAAACAATGTTTCGCTTTATTTCTGCATGGCCTAGTTTACTCACCGACATTATAAAACAAATACACTAGGATCTGGAAATGTCAGTACTTACCACTTCACTTGATTGAAATATGCGCGCTTCATTTTACGAACGGGGCTACTTATCACACAAAATTTGTACCAAACCCTGAGTAGAAAATAAAAGTTTGGATCACGGATATAAAACTTTTTTGATCGTGGCAACATTACCTATCACTCGCTGCAGCGCGCGAATACAGCCCCCCAAACCAGTTCTATCGGTTTCAATGTGGAAGCTTGATAATATTCAACAGCTCAGTTTTTACCATGTCGTTATAAAATCCAATGTTCTTTTGTCGTAACCAACTTTGGATGTCTGTTTTTTTCTTAGCTGTAGTGGCCAAACGTTCTAGGTACTAAGCGGCTGTGTAAGGAAGCATTATAAACCAATATCAACTATATGTATGTTGATGTTCCGAATATCAATAATGTTCTAGACAAATAAAACGAGAACATAGCAGAGTATACTGATCTTGCTGCTATTGAGATAGGGTGTGGCATGCCGAGAGGATGGAGGTGGCACAAATCATCACATCATCTACAAATCTCATTCACACAAATATACAGGCTAGCATTGAAAAGTTAGGTTTCTATTATAAGACATTGATTCACAGAAGGCGGCAATTCAGAACAACAGTTAGCAAATTCTCGAATATCTAATTATAGAACCTAATTCCATCTATGTTTTCCCTCGGGGTTGATGATTATTACCAGCATGTGCTGAGGAATTGTATGAAAGGTTTGAAAATGATGATAATACACCAGATATATGTTATTAAAGAATTTAATATTGTTTCGGACAAATGTAGGAGACGCCCGTAAACACTGGAGACAATTCAGCACATAACGTCACGATGTCCGTCTATAGCATACTTACACTTATTATCCACACAGACATAAACAGCTTAATAAGGTTAGTGGGTTAATAAGTAACGCCTGCCACTGTGACCCAAATGTGTCTGTTGTCACTTCAGCTATGTAATATCATACACCAGATGCTGGCTAATAAATTTGAGTTGAGTCCTCACCTCAAGTGCCATCAGTGGACAACTCTGGAAAATTCTTAACACATGTGCAATTCGAAAATGTCCCATTTGCATTTTTCCTGGCATTGGTAAATATTACTAGCATGTGCTGAATAAATTATCTAGGTACTTACATGTCCGATTTTCCGTTATGGAGTGTTGCCAGCGAACACGCTTAATCTGCGATAGGTCATCCTCAATTAAATTTTTTTAGAGTATAGTAATATTTTACGATAGAAATGAGGATGTGGAGGAGAATGACACGAAATAAATCAAATCAAATGAAAAAGCCTGTCACAAATTAATTGATGGAGAAATATTAGAATGGAGAGTAAAACTTACAGGGCATCTGCTTAGACAACTTTTTAAGCAATAGGCACCTTCAAATGAAAAAACTTGTGAAAAGATCAAAAGTACGACTCCGAAACTGATGAGCTGAAACTTTTATGAAACTTCAAGATAGTATCCCATAAGAGGACGTTGTGCTACACCGACAAGGCATTTCATTTAGAAATCGATGATGAGGAATTCCTGAAATTGCAAGAATTGCTAGCTATGAAAAAACGTAAGTAGCAATCAAAATGTGCTACATTCACCACATTCAATACAAAAAAAATGCTGAATGTTTGTATTTCACTAGAGAGCATATTTTTAGGTGAGGTGAAATTTGATCAATTTCTTTTTCTCTAATATGAATCACAATAAATTGAAGGAATATTTATGTGCCAAAATAATTCAAATCATGAATTTTTCCACATTTCAACTGATTTGCAATTAAATCTATAGCTGAATCGGGGAATCATAATAAAGTCTTTAAATCAATGCCCTATGAGCATGACATTTTATGTGAAGTGACACAATTCTAACGTTTACATTTGTGTGGTCGGTCACACGGTAGTGCACATTAACACTTTTTGATATCTTGGTTTTAATTTAGTAATTTCTCCTCGTCCACATTATCTAATATCATGATCAATATATGTTTCTAATAAAATTATACTGAAATGTACACATTTTTTTGTAGGTGGATTGTGATAAAGTGAGTCAAATGCCAAAATTAGATATTTATTTGAATAATGTTGCTTTTCGACTAGGAGGCAAACAATACATAATGAAGGTAAGTAGAATATCATTCAATCTTCCATAATATTCACATACAAAATGAAGCGGACTATAAATGTGACAGTACATCATATTGAACTCTGGTTAGTTGCGTCTGAAAGTTACTTATAGACAAAATAAATTCATAAGCGAAGATATGGCCATGATTCAAGACACACAGAGAATAATGAAAGATTGATTCTGTCGTAAAGAATTTGGTGCATGGATAGATCAATTAATAAGTTATAGGTGATAAAATATGATCGATAGTTTGCAGAACCAAGAAGAGGAAGTATTTCGAAAGATTAAGTGTATAAAAAATGAAGCTCAAAACTATTCCAAAAGTCTTTTAAGAGAACAATTGTAACCGTAGTAACAATGTAACCACGTTGAGGGTTATCTTTTAACAAAAATTAATGAGTATATGTTATCAATGAAATTGATAGCGTATAAGTTGATAGTAAGCCCACTGTTTGTCCAATTATTGTTGTTTATTGTTAAATAAAAAATCAAATTCGGATACTATTACTATATTCACACAGAATTATTACACATATTACAAATTTACAAAGTTTCTTTATGGTTGCGGACATTTTCTACTTTACTAAACGAGATACCGAGAGAAACAATAGTGAAACATTCCAGAGGACTCGTAGCTCAAATAGAGAAACTCCCGAGGGATGAAGAGAGTTAAGAATAATCAAATAAATTACTAGAATTACTCCAGTAAAGTACTGAGATGCAACTTGAGCTTCACTCAAAGCTGGAGCTGAACCGATTCACTTGACGAAATATTCGAGACTGACTATTAAAATTGAGATTTTCTTGCAAGAAAGATCATATGCCACCCATAAAACTCGTAATTCCAGAAATGACCACACATGCAAATCTTGCAAGACGAATGGATATATGCCACCCAGAAACCATTCTAGAAAAGGCTCCAAGTGCCATCAATTAAAAGTGAATTTCTAAGCTAATTCTTGAACTATTTAGGAGAGGAAATGCATGAGGGTGTTTTTCGACTCTTGGAAATTCTGAGAAGAACCTATAAGGGATCACACAGGTTCACGTCGCGCGGACAATAGTTTTTTAGGATACAGCAGTGATTGTAAATTCTGTGACTCAGCTCAAAAGGTTGTGAAGTCGTTACAAAAGAGAATTTTTCTGAAGAAAAATTTATTTTCGAACAGAAATCTTAGAATAGATAGGATTAATTATATTAAGAATTTTTGTGATCATCGGTTGAAACAATAATGATATTATCTGTACTAGCATGAACTGGGTATAAGGGGTCTCACTCCCATAAGCCTCAACTCAACTGGAAAAGTGCCGGGATCCGGTTTAATAAGTAAAACTATGAACTTTCTTAAATATCTATTAAAATACACCAAGGATCTGGTACAATTTGAAATACGGGTGTCCCGCATAAAAACCGACACAGAGCAGAGGCGTATAGGGAAGCCCAAAATATGGCGATTGGGGGCAATTTACCTCTATACTAAGTTGCATCATTGAGGAGTTAGAGGGCCTCAAATTAGCGCCCAAAATTTTGAAAAAAATTACTTTCTTTACAAACCTTCAACTTAAAAATACCAAATTTGCTACACTGTATGAGACTGTTAAGAAAATTAAGTAATAATAAATGGAAAGCGATTGAACCATTCTGGGGGGTTAATTAGGGGTGATCTAACCTTAACATTTCACAGAAGTTTTTTATCCGTCTGTTGAATTGAAAATCTGTCAGTTGATTTGAAAACTTTAATTTTCATACCATGGATAATTTAATTGTAAAACTCTTTTTACTCTTGTAATTTGGCACAAAACTTTGTCATTTTCATGGAAAAGTCAAATAACCAAAGACATGTTTTCAACAATGTTATTTAAAAAGTTATAAAAAAGTCAAGAGTTGGTTATGAATTTATACATCAAATTTGACAATTTGTAATTTAGTTCTTGTAGTAGTTTAGGCTAGGTTTGAAGTGACTGGATCTGTAAGGCCCTCCACTGCGACTCGTAAAAGTCTATTTTGGCTCATACCTATTCAGATTTCACCAAACAAATTCAACTTCTTAACGAAGCCGATTAATTTGTTCGGTGAATGATAATTCAGGTCCGAGGGCGAGAGAGAGAGACCCTGCTAAGCATCAGATACCTGATTCGAGCCGCGGCGGGGCAGGCACAAATTATAAGCTCTGCTGTTTCATCATCTTCCAAACAAAGACGGCATATCGAATCCTCCGACAGTCCAAGTTTCAGCATATGATGATTCAAACGACAGTGGCTTGTTAAAAGGTCTGTTAGGCACCGTAGGTCATGCGTATTAAAGCCTAAAATTTGTTTGGATACATTTTTCGAAGGATGTATGAAAGCCTTTGAATGAACTAATCCTAGTATATTATGCCAGAAGTCTGAAGCTCTTCTTGCTGTCCAGGTATTTAGTGTTTGTTTAACAATACTTGTTGCGATGCCAATTGTAGGTTCTCGTCCGATGAAGACACGAGCGGCACCCTCACTTGCAAGAGAGTCTGCCTTCTCATTTCCATCCATACCAGAGTGGCCAGGGATCCAGACCAGCGATGCCCTGTTGCGTTCTCCTATTGAGACGAGTCTTTTTCGGCAGTCTAAAACCAATTTCGACGTTACACGGTAGGAGCTAAGTGCTTTCAAAGCCCCTTGGCTGTCCATGAAGAGTTTTATTGATCTATGTGTGTGGTTGGATTGACCCAAACTCTCCACACATGAAGCAATGGCGTAAATTTCCTCCTGAAATACGGTTGCATAGGATCCTAGAGAGGTTGAAATTTTTGTCCTAGATCTGCGCTCGTATACATACGCACCAGAACCTGAGGGTGTCTTTGAACCAACGGTGTAACAACAGATGTCTGCTCTTGTAGCAAGTAAATTGTTATAATGTTTTTTAAATAAGTAGAAAATTCCCATTTAGTGAACAAGTGGATATGTTATTGGTGTTAGATTTTTGTGAAGGAAACTGTAGAAGAAGTGTGTTAGCATATCGGAGGAGGTTTCCTAATCGCGTGGTTCTTCATAGAGAAACATTTACTAATGTTGAAAAACGGGCTCGAGAAACAAGAAAGTTTTATAGTATTAATCGAGAACGGACTGTTGAGATCAGTGTGAGAGATTAAGAACTTATTTGGATACCATTGACGACCAACGGCACATTAGCACTAGAACTTTATCTAGACAGAGTGGCTTATCAAGATTATCTGTACACCGAACTATTAGACGTAATGGACTCTATCCGTATCATGCTCAAAAAGTACAAGAGTTGTTTCTTCAAGACGGTCCAGCGAGTGAATTTCTGTCGATTAACTTTACGTCGGGATATTCACTTTCCAAAGACATTTCATTTTACTGATAAGACGTGCTTTACAGGTAGGGGTATCACAAATATGCATAACTATCATGAGTATTCAGATGAAAACCCTCATGTAATAACTCCTCGACATTTCCAACGTGAGTTTAAGGTTAATGTTTGGGTCGGCCTTATCGATAATAATTTGATTGGACCAGTTATTTTACCAAACCGGCTAACTGGTGAAACTTATTTAGAGTTTCTCCAAAATACTCTTCTGGATGTATTTGACGATTTGCCATTACGATTGAGATTGGAACATTGGTTTATGCATGATGAAGCACCATCTCATTTTAATGTCAATGAGACTTTTTAAACCAAATCCAAATAAGTGGATTGGACGAGAAAACAATTGTCCTCAAGATTGGCTTCCCCGCTCACCGGACCTCAAAAAATGTGATTACTTTCTTTGGAGGGCGTCAAAGGAGTCTGTTTATTCTGCTCCAGTGGATTCCCGAGAAGAATTGTGGAATGGCATTGCAGACAAATGTAATATAATAGAAAATGATCTTCAGCTACTGGCCAGAGTCGTCTTCAATTTTCGACGAAGAATAATTTTGTGTCTGAGAGAAAATGGTGATCATTGTCAGCAATTCTTTAAATTAAAATGTTCTTGTTGCATTCTACAATATTAATAATTTCTTTTTCCATTAAATTGTTCTTATTGAAGTGTATCTACTAATTTGTTCATTCTGAAATAAAATTCATGATATGGATGGAGTAAATTACGTCTAATAGTTATTCGACTTTTCCTTGAAAATGACAAAGTTTTATGCAAATTTACAAAAATAAAAAAAGTTTTAGAATCAAATTATCCATGGTATGGAAATAGAAAATTTTCAATTCAACAGACGGATAAAAAACTTCCGTGAAATGTTAAGGTTAGGTCACCCCTAATTAACCCCCCAGAATGGTTCAATCGCCTTCTATTTATCATTACTTAATTCTCTTAACAGTCTCATACAGTGTAGCAAATTTGGTATTTTTAAGTTGAAGGGTTGTACAGAAATTATTTTTTTAGAAATTTTGGGCGCTACTTTGAGGCCCTCTAACTCTTCAGGGATGCAACTTGGTATATAGGTAAATAGCCCCCAAACGTCATATTTTGGGCTGCCCTATACGCCTCTGCTCTGTGTCGGTTCTTATGCGGGACACCCTACATATACGTACAAACAAAGAGAAAAGTACAATCGAACTATATAATGTTTGTGGGTTGTAGAACAAAAATTTCAAGGAAAAATTGATAAACTTGGAATGACAAAAATTTACACAAAATGGTGAGAGTAAAATTCTATTCTTGCTTGTTGACTTGAATAGAGGAACGCAAGGTTCAAAAGAAATTTACAAAAATTTAGAATAACAATAAAAAATTAAAAATTGTGATAATAAAATTCTATGCTTGCAGATACTAGGCAAAGTCTGATGGATTATTTACTGCCATATCATCATACCTCGAGGATAAAATCAAAATCTCAATTATGATTACTAGAATGAGGACGTACCTATCTTGTTATTTTGTAGATTGAAGATTTCCTCGAAGATCGATATATGTTAGCCTCTTGCCGTCAAGTTGACTTGTGCCCCAAAAGAAACAATCCCCAAAATCTGGTGGTTCCACACGATGTCTTAATCCCACATACCAAATATCCTAAACGGTTCATAATGACTAAAGGTGATCTTTTATTGCTCACTTGCCCGCAACAAAAATAGATACCTACATTGATCTTATTTTAATATGTTCATAGATTTCTCCAAGCCTACAGAAATTAACTATGTGGAAAAGCAGTTACCAATGAACAGCGAAAGAGAGATTTGTCCAGGGAATCGATATTTATATTTACAGGATTTCGTAAAATAATGAGCAATTAAGGTGATGACGCTGTATTTTAGCGATCATTTAATTACTCCACTTCCCTCATGCACCCATTCCGACATGTGAAATATGTAACTTGATTATAAGGAGATATAGAATTTGGAAACGGAAGATAATACTTTAATTAATAAAAGAGTTATTCTTTCTGAAAACTATATATAAAAGAATTGGTAACATGCCGCAAGAATATATCAAATTTCAACAAGCAATATTCATAAAACCACAACTACAATTGACACCCATTCGCTATTGACTATACTCAAAATTAACTGTGACCGTATTGTACATTCTATATAATATATACTCTCTGGCTTTTTGAAAAAGCCAGAGATTTTAATTTTAAAACCATTATATGTTTCGTAAACTATAATAAAGCCTTCGATAAGATAAGGTGCTAAAAGCTCTGGAACATTCTTGCCGAGATGGAAACACCTAAGCATCTGATACAACTAATACAACAGCTGTATGGGTCGAACACTGCGACGGTTCGAGTCAACAATACCCTATCAGACACCTTCTCGACTGCTGGTGTGACACAATGTTGCATTTTATCTCCCCACCTCTTCAATATTCATAGCGAATGCAAATCAAGGAGGTTTTTGAAAAGTGAAAAGGTGGCATGAAAATAAATAAATTAAGGTATGCAGATGATACCCTGAAAATAGCAGAAGACTAGCACGAACTCCATGCTATCATGCAAAGGTTATCTCAATATAGTAGACGTTACGGACTGAAAATTAATGCTTCAAAGACCAAAGTGATGATTGTTGATCGCGCCAACAACAACAGCCCCGACACGACAATTTTAGCCGGTTATGAAGTGGTATATCGCTTTGAATACCTAGGATCGATCGTCACTAATAACAGAGACTGCGAACCTGGAATCCACAGGCGCATCTATCGCCATGGCGCGAAACTACAGCGAAGCTCACTCGTATATGGAAAGATACGTCAATTACAGTTAAAACCAAACTCAGGTTTCTGCGAACCCTCATCTTCCCTATATCGACTTATGCGTCAGAGACTAAGACTGTGAAAATGGCAGACCGCTGCAGGATTGATGTTCTAGAGATGTGGTGCTATATGAGAATGCTCTGGGTACGGTGGACAGCACACCACACAAATGAATCAATTCTGAGACAACTAGGAATCAAAACACGACTATCCGACAATATTTAAAAAACTATGGACAAATTTCCAGACGATCAGAGGCAATGGAGTAGCTGATCATAGAGGGGAAGGTAGAGGGCCACAGACCAAGGGGGCGCTCACCGTCACATTGGATAGATCAAATAAATAATATATCGGGAGGAAGCCTGCAAGACGCAATACACCATGCCCATGATAGAGACTCCTGGAGGCAAGTCATTGATAGACTCAATACATGATGTCGCCACACAGATGATGACGATAATATATACTCAGTGACATAGAAACCCGAATACCCAGACATTATTTTATTTGGGTAATATCTGGCATACATGTCAGGAAGTTGGTAATATGTAGATGATTAAAATTTCACTCCAATCGTAGACCAGGAGATGGTCACACAAAATATACGGTCATTTGTACCAAGTATCGCGACCCTTCAGGTGTCTAATTACGTAATGACGAATAGTAAAAAGATGGTCATAGCGCTGGTACTGGCGTGTGCGTTAATCGAACGGGTCGGATAAATTACGAGTGTCGAACGATTTGTTACACAAAAATTCTTGTATTTTCCGATAGTCGGTGAAAAAAGAAGTAGGCGGTAGCGTAATGGCTTACTTTTCTGGTGTGGCTTACATCCCGCCCTAACGACGAGAACACGTTAATAAAAAAAATGGGCAAATCGGAGAGTGAATGTTGCCGATACTGCCAGAACATCGCTGAAACTGCAGAAGATTTGCTTTGCGAATGTGCAGCACTTTTGTGCAAAAGGCTGAAGTTCCTAGGAAGGGCCTTTCTAACGCCCTATGATATCAGGAACTTAGCTCCTAGGAAACTGATAAAGTTCGTATGAAATCTCGGAATCCCGGGCCTCGAATAGATTTAGGGTTATTCACAAAATATTTTATAGGTCGAAGTGTTTGATTGGCTGCAGAGCCTTTACGACCCCCCGTTCAATCTACAATCTACAGCCCGTAATACCGACGAGAATACATTAATTAAAAAAGCAACAATTCAACCATTTGTACTGGGTTAATTTTTGCATAGATAATCATCACTTTTCCGAATGTTTCAAATGGCCGCCATACCACCGCAAAGGAGTATTTTTTGCAAAAGATTTGTACCAGTATGGCATTCGGATTTTTGGAAAGTATACGATACAATGTGACTATTAGTATATTTGCTAGTAGCTAGTAGCGGGAAAAGTGGTGCCATACTTGAAAAACTATTTATTCGACACGCCTTCAAAATACGACTGTACAATGCGTAAAATCATTTTTTACATCATGGAATTATGTTTTTTTGGATACAATTATCATATCTAAAAAAATATCCGATATTGATTGTAACCATGGGGCAGAAGACTGCCATACTTCTAGTAGGTGGAAAATGTGGTGCCATACTGGAAAAGCTTGTAGTAGTGTGTCGCCTGAGAAGCAGCTGCCGTATACTTGTGTTCCTATACATTGTACCTTACAATACGATGAGCCGACACCTTCATAACTCCAGGAATCGTTCGAGGGATGGGAGCCGTAAAATGCTATACAACATAACATCTGATTATAAAACAAGATTGCTGCCACATAATGTGTTTGAAATTTCGTAAGAATGTTCTTTGAACTTCAAACTTACAGGAAAAAATAGTGCCATTCTGGTCAAAATACACATAAACTTTGAAAAAATATTCTACACATTCGCCACATGCCACAGGTATGGCGTTATCCGGCTTTTATTTATGATCATACAAAGAACTAGTTTAAAAATTATATAGTGTGGTACAAATCGTTTGACAAAAAATTTTTTTTTTCCTTTGCGGCGTATGACGACAATATGGAATCGTCGGAAAAGTATGGCATTATGATTTTCGTTAATGGCTACTAGACGATGATCAACTGTACAAAAATTAGCCTGGTGCAAATGGTTGAATTGTTTTTCTTTTTTAATTAATTTGTTCTCATCGTTATGGCAAGCTGTAAGTCACACAGGAGAAGTATGGCATTACGCTACTGCATACTTCTTTTTTCATCATCTATCGGAAAATACAAGAATTCTTGTGTAACAAATCGTTCGACACTCGTAATTTACCCGATACGTTCAATTGGGGACAAAACGGGGATCTTGGGGGCCAAAGTAGGAGATGAATTTGAGCCTGGTAGATGTAGTCCAAGGTTTGTCTGGCTATATGTGGCCGAGCGTTATCTTGCTAATAAGTTGGATTTTGAAGTATGCTGAGATAAGGAATCAGATGAGGCTCCAATATTTCTTGAATGTATCGATGTGAATTCATACTGCCATAAGCAATGACACATCTCGCCCGACCATCATGCATGTCAAGGCAGAACCGCTATTCATCACTGAAAAGTTAAATATAACATCAACTGAGGTTGATATGAAAAAAAATCTAAACCTTATTATCCGTCTATAAACATTTTGCATGCCAAGGCCCCTTCGGTGTTCTGCAAACCATTGAGTCGCTATTGACCTAGTCGATGAGAAACGATCTTTTAGAGCTATTGAACTTAGTGTCTTGCTCACTCGTCCTGTGCCTCTGGCTCTTTTCGTGCTCGGTTTTCTTACTGCCCTGCCTGATAACATCCGAGAACAATATCTACACTCCCGTTAATTCTACCAGCAATTTCATTAAGTCTGTGAAATATACATAAATTTTTCTCCCTTTACTCCAAAATAGTCAAAGCTTGTCTACCCGTGCTATATGAATAGTAATAGTATGGGACATGAAGAAATATAAAATATTGTGCCAGGCATTTGTCACTAGAATAGAAGTGGCTTTAATGTATTTTCTCAATAAGAAATGTTTAAACCGTAATTTGATTATAGTTTGACGTGGTCACTAGATAGTAAGGCAAGAAAAAATTTGAAAAAGTGTCCCATAGAAAAAATATAGCAATTTTGAGCACCATTTTTGCCCTGGCAATAAATTATTTTTTTAATAGTTATTGTGAGTAGTATCATTTAAAAAATACTTCATCTGGTAACTCGATAGGCTAAGTTTTTTGCAGCCAGCTCTTGGACTACAAGGATAGAAATATTATTGCAGTAAAGAAAATTACCGAAACAATTTTATGACAATATGTAGGAATAGTTAGCAGATGAAGGAAATTACCGTTCTCATTTGGATAAGGAATGTACGGAAACGATTTATGGTAAAAATGTGCCATTATATACAAAGTTACTCATCATAGCTTCTTTTCTTCCTCAAAGATAATATGTTATCAGATTATTATAGAATGATCATCTGCTGATAAATTTGATAACATTGAGAATCTGCTTTATAAATAATTTCATACTACACAGAAATTATTTAATTTGTTGGGTTCAAATCGCGAGTTGCTATACACATGCAATTACGTTTTATTACAACGCTCTCAAACCAGGTTCTATTTGAAATAAAACCCTGATGCCAAAGAATAGAACATTTATTGGAACATTCATTATACGAATTCCCAGAATTCGGCTTCTGTACTTTTCTATGCCTTCTTGGTGCCTTGAAGATGTAATTTGAATTTTGGAAAGAATAAGGTCGGCAGGAGCCATATCAAGAAAGTACGGTGATTGGTCCATAAGATTTTTTGGGTTTTGGCCCAAAACTCATTCACATTGATAGTTTTGTGACATTATAGGTTATCGTGGTGCCCAAACAATCGAAAATACGAATTGATTCGTGAGATAGAGAAATTTCAGGGGCTATCTCTCTACAACTAAGAGGGCGACTTTGAGTCGGCTCTTTCGTTAGTTTAGCAACATTAAGTTCACTTGAAGACGTCGATGGCTCAAGAGCTAGGAAAATCTTTCACCACATCTTGTCCATTGAACCACTCAATCTCCCAAGTTGATTCAGCGTAAGCCTAATGTAACATTTTCATGGCTTCTGCACACGAAATTCCATTTACAATAGAAAATATTGTAGACAGATACTTCATATGATCCATTGTTGATCTCTCAGAACACAATAGATATAAACTCGCACTGTAAATAAACTGAATGACAGTTGACGCTCAAATTTCGAGTGATTATAGTGTTGTTTTCACAACAAAAATTTCGACAATCACTTCTAGCGAGATTTTCGAATGATCAAGTCCCAGTACTCCATTAAAGTAATATTTCGAAATTGATAGAATCTTTGACATTCTTTTTTTTAGGAATCCAATACAACGACGACCACTTGCATTTCTGCTTTCTCGCCGACTCCAACTTCATCAACAGGCGGATTGTGGGTTTTAGGAGGTGCTTTTTTAGCACAGTATTACAGCATTTATAATGTTCAAGATAAAACTATTGGATTTGTTAGAGCCGCTTGAAAATATATTTTTAATAGTTAATTTACCTTGATATTTTTGAAAATAAAAGTCACAATTATTTGATATATTCCCATATCACTTTATTATCATCAAAATACAATAATATTCTAAATCATCGCTCCCGAGGTGACAAAAAACTGATACCTAGCTATTTTGAAGTATTGGTTATTATCAACATAATATATTTAATATATATTCCTAATTCCATTTTACGATGTACAAATTATTTTTAGTTCAATTAATTGTTTCAAAATATTACAAATTGTACTCAAATCAATTGAATCTTCTGTTAAATGTTAAATATACTTTTAAAAATAAATTTTGTAGTTTTTACTCTCCAAACACATTATATATATATATATATATATATATATATATATATATATATATATATTATAAACAAATTTGTAGACTTATATACTTACTTTTTATTGTCGTTGAATTTAGATGATTATAATTTTATATTTAGAATTTTTATTCAGATTTGGCTAGCTCAGTTGGTTATTATTATATTGTTTTGTAATTTATTTTATTTTAATTATTCGGGAGCATGAAACACTTTCTACTCTTCGAGTCCTGGCATTCAAAACATATTACCTTCATTTAAATAAAAGAAACACTTTACTTATAATAACATTTAATTTTAAATTCAATATTTTATATGTGATAATAATTATTTGAGACGCCTATGGTCACCTCTAAAGAAATTATTTATTTTATATTTTTAACGGTGCGCATGCTCAAAATCCAGTCATGCGTAAAATGAACATAATTTTAATAACGTGAGATGGAGCTTCTGTGGCTCATTAGTATGACATAGAATTAACAATCAAGAAACATTTAGATGGTTCAAAACATACCAGAATTTATGTGAAGAATATACATGAAAATGTTATCAATATGCTGTGGAAGAAAAGTATTAAAAGATTTATATACACATGGAATTATTATATAATTAATAAACAGATAGACAGATTACATGGAAACAAGTTAGGCATCATCTTATGATAAAATGGCGTACGTACTTTTGAATTATTTATTTATTGAAATTAGGCCTTTTTGTTATTATTAAAGATTTAATTTATTAACTAATTAAATAAAGTCCGATTTCTTCATATTTTAGATCGATCATTGCTGTGAATGTTTATCAAAATACGGAACTAAGCACTTATTTGAGTTTTTTGCTTATTATTGGCCAATAATAGTTTAAACGAACACTGACATGATGCTCTGGGATTGGGATAACTCTTCTCGACCCCAGGAATACTTCTCTGCAGTTCCAATACCAATTTCTGGGGAAATTCTGCTAGTTTTTTGCAGAACAACTGTGTCTGATTATCAGTGAGTACTACACAAGATTGTTCTTCATAGTTATGTTACAATTTATTAAGTTATTTAGGGAATTTCATAAAAATTTCGGGAACACTCTAACACACAGTCCACACCTTTCGACGCCACTTCCAATAACCCACGCTTCCTCTCGATTTTCACTTTTTTTCAACAAACAAAGTCTTTTGTTTGTTTTCAGGTCACTATCTACCAAAGTTTGTTTCAATACTCATTGATTGCAAATTTTATCTGTCATTTTGTTTCTAACCAATCAGATATTGTCCTATGCAATTGAATTATTTGATTTGGGTTTACTTAATAGAAAAGTTCATAAATATACTTTTCCACATTTCTAATACACTTGTAAAGAATCTTTTGAAATTTAATCATACAAATAAATTAGAGTTGGTTATATACATAGATGTTGTTTAAATAGTTCTATCTAATATTGTCATAAACAGTCTATTCCTGTTACAATTATATGACTTAAATAATAAATCCTTTTATGTATTCTCCATCTAATTCTTGTATTAACTTATTTCTACTAATGCAATTAATAAATTATTATTTAATCCTATGTTCATTTTACAAACATATATCATTTTTTTATGTTTAATTGTTTATCTATGAAAAACTATACTCCTTATTCTAATAAATATTTATATTTGTATTCTAATGTAACTACTTATATCTAAAATTCTCTTGACTTGATTATATAATTGTTTCTTTTTAGGTGGACAGCTGATCACGTTACAGAAGATATTCTTCGTCTTAGGCAACTTTATTTACATCATTACATTGGTTAGGCAATCTCTATATTTTATATTATTATTGAGGTAATTTCTTTATTTATTATATTGTTATAGGCTATTATTTAATATATCTTTACGTGATATGCTTTTGAATTAGGAAAAGTGTTTCGTTTTTAATTGTGTTTTCTTGAATTATATTATTTTCATACATTTTCATACTAGCAACATATTTTTATAGAACTAATTCTCTTAATATCTATGATATCTGGTTCAATATATATATATATATATATATATATATATATATATATATATATATACTGTGTTGGGAACATTACGAGGGAACATACGTTTTACCGTCAATGTGTTAGAAAGAGACAAAATACATATAAGTTGAGAAACGAAATAACTGTGTAAACAGCAAAATGTTGTATAAACAACTCATTATGTTAAAGATCGCAACGAAAGAAGTTACTGTTAGAAATACAGATGTGTAATGTGAATCAACATTACTTTCGTTTATGCCTTCATGATTAAATCAGAAAGAAATAATTCAGTAGTAATAAACTAATTCACTATATCAGTTCGGGTAGTATACGCTAATAGGAATTGAACAATAAATTAAAACCACTAAAAAATAACTGGACGATAGCTAAAAAAATTACATTCGTCGATATTGAGGGCACAATTAATGAATATAAGCATAATAACTTTCATTAACATCATAAGGAATAATCTATGGCAACAATACAGAGTCCAAAAGCGACAATATGTTGTAATAAAACATGTGTATTCAGTGTATCATTTTCTTTAACAGTATATCATAAAATGAGAAATAAGTCGTATGCTAATATTTGTTCAACTGTATTCTGGTTTTAAAAATATCTCAACGTGAACTGCCTGTTTCCTACGCTCCTGATAAAACGATTTCGTTTGCATCTCTTCATTTTCTATCCACGCATTAGATTGTAGTGCCCTTAAAAATTTCCTTCTTATTTGTGAGAGAAATCAGTCACATTTAATTTCAACGTAAAACGATAACCTCTCACCGTCAAAGGGAAATTTTAATGGTCACATGGCGTTACCAGTGTGTTAGAGAAGGACAATCATGCGACAGAGAATTCAAAGCCAGCGTAGATTATTATACCAGACGAATAGGAATCGCGCGTGCGCCTCTTGAAGATGTTTAACTGTACAATCTGGGTACTTCACTAAACGTTTGTTTGCGAATGAGTAACGATCTTTTGCAAATCTTATTAAAATGAGTATGCAAGTACACCATAAAGTACAAATCGTAAAATGGTACTACCAGGGTCATTCATATCGAGAAATAGCAGAAAATTTGTTTATTGTGGCATTCGAAAACGCTCAACCAATTAGCAAAAAACAAGTGAGAACGGTTATAAAAAGTTTTGAAGAGCATGGATGTGTCAATCCTATTAAACATGGACCGCGTACACAAACTAGTCAAACCCAACCCGAAAAAGAAGAAAGAGATATTTTAATGTGTGCCAGTGTGGAAAATAATCCACTACAATTGTCCACTCATTTTGTAAAGGATTTTGATGTTGATCCGAAAACGATTCGGACTGTATTAAAAAAAATGGTTATCGTAGTTTCATACTGAAAAAGAGCCATGCAATTTTTCCAGACGATCAATTTCGTAGAATAGAATTTTGTAAAATAGTTTTGGAAATAATACAATTGGACGCAAACTTTTCTAAAAATATTTTGTTCACAGATGAATCGACTTTTACCATACACGGTGCACATAATTCATCCGTTATTCGATATTGGTCAAGGACAAACTTACACAAACATTACAATAATAGAGCTCAATATCCCAAAAATAAAATGTTTGGGCTGGAATATTAGGTAAACATTTAATTGTACCATTTTCTATTGACGGCAATTTAACCGGACAAAAATATTTGGACATGCTGGAAAATCAAATTACTCCTGCCCTTATACAATTAGGTGTCAACTTCAATGATATCTGGTACCAACATGACGGTTGTGCATCACATAATTATCGACTAGCAATAATTTTTTTAAATACACAATTTCCCAATCGTATAATCTCCACGAATGGTAACATAAGATGGCCTGCGAGATCTCCAGTTCTCGCTCCCAATGATTTCTTTTTCTGGGATTATATAAAATCGAGAATTTATGGGTTCCAAGAAAACAGAGCCACTTGTCTAAATGAACTAAGGGAACAAATTGTACAAATTTGTATGCAAATAACACCTGAAATGCTCATACGTGTTCGTCAAGAATTTTATAACCGTCTCGGCTACTGCTTTGCTCCAAACGGGGGTTTATTCGAACATTTGATTTAAGCTCCTTGAATAATTAAGAACTTTTATTTGAAAATTCTAGGCATTTTCATTAGAATACGATTTTATTTTCGTTTTTTTAATTTGTACTCTGTGTGTTTACACAGAGATTTCGTTCTCATTTACATACAAACGATAAAGATACAGAAACATTTTTTACTAACACATTCCAAACACAGCAGATGTTTCGAGACCAATTTCACGTGGCCAAATCTGAAAAAAAGTAAAAGTTTTAACCGCTTTCAAACTGAAAACTAGAACTATTTTCAGCATTACAATAAAATATTCAACGAATAGATGGAATTAATTATATCTTGATCTGTTACAACCTCTTGAATTATCATAATTAAAATCTTCTTATAACTTGTTCTCGTGTTAGAACAATGCATTTTACAATTAATATAAATATACAATGAAAATTTGAAAATTGGCAATACTGTTAGTAGCTACGAAGAATTTGTGAGGCTGACGTTGTGGTTTTTCCACTTATGAGATCCTGTTAGTGAAAAATGAGAATTGAGATATTTGGAATCACATATTATTATTAATACAAATTTTATTTCGCATGTTATGTCATTTATTCCAATACTAACCGATCTTTCATTGCGATCTTTAACATAATGAGTTGTTTATACAACATTTTGCTGTGGTAAAGTGACTAGTAATAGCCTGAATGCATTTCTAATTTGTTTATTCAAAACTGTAAGTAAAAGCCAGGCATAAGAGCTACTGTACGCTTCTCGAAGGCGGTGCCTGCCAGAAATCGCATTACACAGTTCTGTTATTTCGTTTCTCACTTTATGATACTCTGTTAGTGAAGAGGAGTAATACACTGAGTTTATATGTATTTTGTCGATAAAGCGTATGCTCCCTCGTAATGTTCCCAACACTGTATATATTATACAACATAGACTTCACGTATGAGAACATCACAGCTAAATAAAAGGTTCAGACTATACATAGTAACATCAAAAGGAAATTATAAAATAGAAGTTCAAGATATTTAAAGGAGAATAAGCTTAGTTTAGGAATGTTTTACTCAAATAGGTTAAAAAGAATATAGGATAAGAAATATAATGATAAGAAATCAGTAAACTGTCAATTAGAACAAATAGGAACATAAAAAACATTGCAATACCGTAAATTCATACTAGGAAAAAATTCAACTATTTAACATTGTTAGGAGAAAATAAGAGGAACATGAAAATTGTACAGAATACATGAAATAGTTTGTTACAAGGCTGGATTCTTTTCTAGAAGTCTAGGTTAAATGACAAATCACAGATGATAGTAAATACAGATAGGACTAAAAATGACGGAGGATGGAAGTAAGTACGGGATCCATCGAATAGAGGGCAGTACTGTATATTAATTAAAATAAGCAATACTTATTCCTAGATTAATATTAAATGAACATCAACAATAAATATAAAATAGAAAACGGTATGGATTATTATTTAAAATAAAATTTTGAAGTATGTAAATATTAGAAGCAAATAGAATAGAATATTCAATGGTGTAATCTATATGAATTAATGTTATGTTCTTTTATGACACAATATGTAACGACGATAATGGATGGCAGTTCAGTATTTTAATTTTGTAAATATTAATCAAAAGGTTTTTTTATTAATTAACAAATAAACATAAATTAAAAAGAAAAATGAAATGGATTATTATAATGAAACTGTTTTGTGTAAAAATGTAAATAATAATTGTAACGTAGTATATAAGTATTTAAAAATTTGTCTGATTTCATGGTTGAAGGCCAAAACAGTAATCTGTAATCTGTAAAAATGTGTTTTGTTTCGAAGGGTACATATAGTAGTGTAAAGTGTTTCGGCTGGTAACTAATAAACTGCTTGGTTGGTGAACATTTTTTGAAAACCGGGAAGAAAAACATGGGAAGCTTGGTTTGAGATGGAAAAACGAGGAGGATGGTCTAAAGACAGCAGTGAGGGAAGGTGTGTGGAAAAAGTGGTTCCTGGCAGCAGTAGAAATAGCAGCAGAATACCTTGAATTTACACTAGTATGTTAATATTATTCCATTTAGTAAAGCAGAAACAGTAAAACTACTGAAAGATTTCAAACAATCAGTGAAAACCATCTCCAGAAAATAATTATTAGCAAGTTCATTGCATATAACGTGAAAGCTTCTTTTGGACTAGACACCTACCTAAGTCTAGTATACACTATTCAATTTTTTTTAAGTCAGGAGATAGAAGAACAGTGCGGTAACATTCAATTTGCTCTGATTTGAATGTGAAAAAAGGCCTATTTATTTTATTTTTCGAAAGACTGATATTCCATTTATATTAGCATATGTGTCGCTATTTTCAGAACTCTAATTTCTCATTCATTCCATTATAAAGTTTTGTTATATGTATGCTATTATACTTTATGATATAAAACTAATAATAATAATAATCCAAAAAGAAAATATAATAATAAAATTTAACTTAGTAAAAACATAATTGGCGTCTGAGATTTCATTGAACCTACCTAGCCTTGTAGAGGGAGAAGTTTTATGTTGCCCGTTAAGAAATAAAATAGCCTGGGTAAGTTATAGGTAATACTCAAAGTAATAATGAAATTTAATTTTGTTGATAAAACCTATTATAACTAAACAAAATCTGGCTGAACATAGTATAGAAAGTGGGCATCATCCATCAACCATGTAAATCACACTTATGCAAACTTCTCTCATTTGACCAACACCATAAGAACAACCAAATTCTAGATATTCCTGACTTATAACTTTAAACATCTATATGACTAATGAGTTATAACGGAGTTGTGTACATACTACATTCACTCGTGTTATCGTGACATTTCAGTGAGGTCATTAGTGGGAGCAATATACCTCATAACTTTTGCTCGTTAACTAGGGCGAATATATGGTATATAGGACTACCTTTGTTCATAGGATCATGATTAAGTGACAAGTCATGGTACTAATAATAAAGACTGTCTCTTGAGTTATGAAGTTAAACGCATCAACTGGGTTATGTCTCAACCAAGAAACTGTCACTCAAAATGTGACACTCTCACAATCATATAATGTTCCTTCACATCGAAAAGATCCTTTTAAATTAGTTAAACTTAAAAAGTATCTATATATAAAATATTTTTGATGTTTTGTTGTTGTTCCGAGTATGAAGTATAATAGTTGTTAACTCACTTTGCACGTAAGTATGAAAATTAGTTATTTAATAAAATGTACCAGTATGTCCATATTTCAGCCTTGGAAAATAAAATAAATTTTTTCGAAACGCTTGGTAGTAAATAAGAGTTTAATTCAGCCCTACTTACGACGGAATCCCTGAGATATTGAAAAATTTTTGATTTATCTACCGTCAAGAATACCCTTTTGGTTTATATATATTTATATTATATATATATATATATATATATATATATATATATATATATATATATATTTATATATTAATGTGGAAAAATAATGCTACACACTGTACATATATCTAACACGAGTTAATTACAATTTGAGATATTAACGAGTATAAAATTATTGAAGGAAAAACTATTCGAGAGTCAAATTTAAACTAAATTGAACCAATGAAATTTCTTTAAACTTTATAATATACCTTGTACACATATACATGACACCAATATAATAGAATTCAAACTATTTAAGAGAAAAATTTAAAAGAACATCACCTGTTATGAAATGAATGAGTCCACTCTTCAATTGAAATCGTTAAATGTTTATGCATTATCTTAAATTCCTATTAGATACCATTAAACTATTTAGAAGCCCTAGAAATATTTCTTGTATTATATCCAAAGGTGAAATTCCAAATAAAAACATTAGGGTTATAAAATCTTTGACTTCTGGAAGTATGTGTCAGCTGGGTAGAGCAAAATCCATGACAGCTAAAAAAATTTGAAGAATTGATGAATTGCAAAAGATAAATAGATGAATTGTTAGTTTAGAATTGTTAAAAAGTATGTTTTATAATTAAAAAAGTTAATATCTTAAATAATAAAATGAAATCTATTGACTGAACTACTATGAGTTATTTTGATTGGTTACAAATATTTTCATGATTTCAATAAACAGAGGGCTAATGAAAAATGAGGTTTCTTGTTTAGAAAAAAGTGGTTGCTTAGGAAAAAAAGAAAAAGTTGTTGACGAGTAGTATTGAAAAATCAAAAAGAAGTACATTGTTCTTTAGAAATAATATAAGAATTGTTAAAATTAAAGTAAAATAAGATTGAAACCAGTGATACGAACCTTAAAAAAAGCATTCCTGAAGAGAGGTAATACCCTATGCAGAGAATATTGGCTTTAACTATCCTGAAAAGTCTATATATCCCGTATCGTGAGAACAATAATTTCCACGATCTTTGAAGAGAATCTATGCATGGAAAGCCTTCGAAATTAAATTGATTCGAATAGATTTTTGAATCAATCCGGACATTTTCGAAGCAGCCTGCAAAGAAGAGAGAGTAGAATAAATTGACAAATCTATTGATAATCAGCGGATGATAAAAGGTATTTAAAAACTGTTTCATTTTAAATAAAACTTACCGTGTGTATATTGAACATTAGATATTGAAACTGTAATGACCACGTGTGTTGTATGACTTTCCTCCATTTTCTTTTATGAATATAAAGTTGTGTTCTTTTGTATATAACGTATAATATAAAGTTGTGATCTTTTGTATATAACGTATAATAAGTTGCATACTTGCAAGTATTTAGACTAAATTCATTTGTGCGAATGTGTATCGTGTGAAAGATCATTGTAGATAAGTTCATTCTTTTTAATTGATGATAAAAAAGAATAATGTATTTTTAGTATATAAATTAACAAGTCTTCCCATTTGGAAGAACAAATTATATTGTATGTGGACTGCATTTCTTAGTGTTTGATTTATCAGTTGGCAGGATTGATGGACCGTATTGTAACTCGAGAGGGGGTTTGGAACAGAATTTGCAGGGCCGGTTTGTAAAAATTTATACAATTTAAATATATGGATCATACATTTTTTTTATCAAAATTCAATATTGAGATTTGGCGCTTATTACTAAAAGAAAAATCATATGAATATTTAACCTTATGAACCCAAGATTCTCAGAAGCTGAGTGCTCATTAAAAAATTTAATAGTAAGAAAAGGTAAAGGTAAGTGCATTGTGTGGCATTATTGAACCTAGATAATTTTCTTAAATACACCGGGCAAATTAAATCCATATAAAATAAACTACAATAATATATATATATATATATATATATATATATATATATATATATATATATATATATATATATATATTGTTTCGCTTTTTTGGTTCTTGGTCTTTTTTATGAATATATATATATATATATATATATATATATATATATATATATATATATATATATTGAACCACATATCATATATATAAAAGAACATCAGGTAATTGAGAAGGTTTTGCTTAGTATTTGAAATGGATTGAAAACCCACAATCATAAGTAAAAATTCATATAAAGTCATAGTATATTAAATCATTTGTTTATAATAATTAAAAAGAGTAACAATAAATATAAAGAAATTACCTTAATAAGTGTCTTAAAATTTGAAAACGCTTAACAAAAGAAAACATTAAATCGGCCTAATATGGATGTTTGTTTGTCACGAAGGAATCAGCTGTTTATCTGAAAATAAACAAGCTTTAGTTATCTAATTTAATATAACTATTAGTTGAACAGTAAGAATAAAAATAATATTCATATTTATTATAAAGATTTAGTCAAGTTAATATAATATAAGTATAAAATGACATAAATGTAATTATATGTCAAAATTTGGTATCAATTTTATGGAGGAAATGAATCATAAGATTGTGATAGATATAGGTAAATATTTGTAACTATAAAATTTGGATAGTTCAAATAACAAAAGCAAGATATATATGTCAGATAGAAGAATTTATGTTTATAAATGTAAATGTTATTTCAAAGTTATCACAAGTATCAAAACAAGAGTTGACATTGTAATATCGAAATATAACCATGAATTTCACTATTTGTAAAAGACTTATTGTATTGAAATTCGTTTGAATTGAAGGAAAAACAGACTTCTTTAAGTGAAATTCACAATCATATTGGTTTTCAAAACTTTCATAAAGTGCTATAAATGTGAATAGAACTCTACAGCTCAAGAAAGAATATCATTGGTGTAATATGACGGGACAAATTTGTTAAATTATAAAGAAACAAAAGTTTGTTTAAAAACAGTGAGCTGAGAAACAATAGTTTATTTATTTATTAAAAAATTGACGATCGAGGGGAAGCGTTAATAGATTGTGTTTGGCGTCGTAGCAGAGATGATGAGAAGTAAAATTTCACAACAAATTTCAAGTTAAATCGCAACAAATAAGTATAAAAGCTAAAGATTCATCGTATATATAAAACTACGAACACTCACATGTGTGTATATCCAGTTTTTGCCTGAGAATACCTCAGATTATTCAGAAAATATGCAGCGTGGACTTCAATAGGCGTATTCCTGGTACCAGACGTGTTAGAATCCAGACTCCAGACTTCAGGTCAGTGTTTTTTAAATATTATTGGCCAATAATAATAATAATAACAAACTAATTCAAATTCAGTGACTATTTCCATATGTAAAATAATTCTTGCGTCTATATGATCGATCTAACAAAAAAAGAAAAAGACTTTATGTAGTTTATTCATTATATAAAATTTTGAGATTATTAAGAAAGGCCTACATGCATGTTTTTCATTCTGTAATAAATAATGGTGGTACTTACTTCATTTCCAATCGTATAAGGAATGTGCATTTAAATCAATAAATATAATATTTTCAAATGTATGTATAGTTTGTAACCCATTTCTTCTGAACATTTTAATTATCTGTATATATATATATATAATTTTCACACATAAATTCTTTTATGCTATGTCCATCACCAGCATTACAAAGAAACGAATTTCATGTATATAATACACATATAACTGGTAAGCGTCTCTAAAAAAAGTTCGGTTTCTTTCGCATCAATCCATATTTATTTGAGCATGTGCATAAGATAGTGGATGTTCTCATTTGTGAATGTGGTTTGATAATGTCATAGGCGTATCTGTTATATATATTGTAATAAAATTTTCTTTAAAAAAATTAAATCATTGGAATTAATGTGTTTCATTTCATTTATTCAAGCGGAATATATCAATAAATGCCTGTACTCGAAGGGTAGAACGAGTCTCATGCTCCCGAATATCATAATAATAATTAAATAACTGAGCTAGCCACAAAAATAATCAAAACAAATATAAATAATAAATCTATAAATTATCTAAATAAAATCTAAATAAATAAATTAAAAACTTAGTTATATATATATATATATATATATATATATATATATATATATATATATATATATATATATATGTATATATGTATATATGTATATATTAAGCCAGTCCTCTAGTATAGATAAATATTCATATATTAGATTGAATTAAAAAGGAATTTTTTTTGTATATACGTATGGTGTATCATTAGACACTACCTAATTAAGAACAAAATTTAACATAAAACGAATGAATGACTTAAGCAAATGTATTACAAAATATTGAGTACATCAATTTAAGAAATGGATTAAGGATAAGGAATAGAATGGTAATGATAATATAGAAATTAATTCTTAAGAAAATGTTACCTTCACAAATAAATCCTAAGGTCAAGTCAATGTCAACAATTTTCATTAAAATCAATCTGAACGCTGCTATGTCCACACTTGAATCAGGAAAAGGATGTTAATTTGTTCAAAACCTAAAATAATAAGAATTAATAATCAAATCACTAATTTATTAACGATATGCAAATACAATAAAAAGTTGCAATTTGAAAAAAGTAATTAATAAAAGTAAAACTGTATGAAATATGACATTCGGAATAAGAGCCATATTGTATGTCATAGAAATCTAGTAATCAAATCGAAATCAATGAAGGAAGTGATTGAATCTAGTTATAATATTGCCAACCTAAATTCAATGAGTTGGAAGTTAATATAAAACAGAGAATGTAAATTTGAAATTAAGTTAGAGTTTATATAAAGCGAAATTAGTGCTAATTAAAGAATTAAAAAATAAACAGTTCCATATATATAAATCATAAATTTAGATTGTAGAAATTGTATATTAATTGTAAACAAATTTACTAAAAAAAAGGAATTACAAGGATTGAAACCATTGTAGTACATGTGAAGGACTATTTATATATTCTATAAGATATTGTTAAACCATTTATACAAGTGATTTCACTCTCCAAGACTATTTTAATTGAAGAATTCAGTATTTCCATAAAAAAACATTATCATTGACAATTGTTGAATAAAATAACAAATTAGGAGGCTGTGTTTTAGAGATTGTAAAAATGTTGTTGATTTTAAAAAAAAAAGAGAGTCGAGAGTTAGTTGGGGAAGGAGGAACTGGGATGTAATTCTCTGAGAAGGTTTTTGTAAAAACTTTAAAGTAAAAGTTATAATTTTAAATCTAAATCAATAAAGAATTCATGATATTAATGTCGATTAAACCCTGTGAAAAAGTGAAAAGTGCCGAACGAGTATTTCTTGGGTAAGGAATACCTAAGAAAAGAGACGAGATGTTGCAGGTCCACCACGCCGAGAATGGAATATAAGGTCTGTGTTATTTGAGTTTTTTTAATTTGGAATTCCAAACAAACAAAGAAAAAGTGAACTTTTGAAATTAATTTGAACATTTAAATTTGAATAATCTAAAATTGGCCAAAGAAACTTTAAAATAATCAATACCAAATTTTATCCATGGATAATTAAAGAACTCTAATTTTCTGCAACAATAATTTTAGATATTAAATATGTACTTACTTGTAAAAAGTTTTTCGTTTGTAAAATAATCAAAGTTCACACCACTCATAAATGCTTTTCCAATCTTAATTTCCGCTTTGCATGCTGACCTATTCTTATAACTATCAAACACACACTTAATTCACAACTTGAATTATATATGTAACTGTTTAATATAAGTTTTCAACCATATTATTCTAAATGCACTAAATTGATGCACATTGAACTGTTAAACGTTTGCATCCTCCATGATAACTGTGTACTATAATTTTGTGACGACGAGAAACGTTGAATCGGAAGAGTTGCTCCGTTGCGCCGAAGCAGCTACTATAAGCGTTCAGTGCGCATGACCATCAAAGAATACAGAGGAGGTTCAGGAATATTTGTGTGTGTAAAATTTTGAAGATTTCATCAACAATTTATTAAAATATTTTTATTTAAGTGTTGGTATTTTTCTTATTCCAGTCAATGTCCATAACACTTTTCACGAACATTGTTTAAATCATTCATTCGATTATCATATGGTGAGATGATTGAAATAAAGATATATAATTTATTCAGGAATAGACCTATCACGAAATCATAATAAGTAAATGTTCATATATGTAAAAATTTTTTCTAATAGGTGTCCAGGACTCAAAGAGAGAAGTCTCATGCTTCCGACTGCAATATAAAATTTAAACAATACATACAATTAAAAATTTTTTCATATAATCATATAGGGCTAGCCGAAGGTAAAAACGGGTAAATAAAGGTAAATCATATAAGTATATATTAAAATATATCATATCCACTATAAATTGGCACCCAAAAACGTGGGGCGATTATAAAAATAATATATTAAAAAAATAAAAATAAATTAAAAACAAAGAACAATGGAAAATAGGAAAATGATGTTGCGCGATGGGAAGCAGGTTGGAAATGATAGTGGATCTGAGGAGGAAAGAGAAGGAAGAAGCCATGGAATGGGAGATTTCCAGGTGCAATACCTCATCCAAGGACAGCAATCGGAAGATGATGCACAGGAAGAAAGGAGAACAGGAGATGAAGAATATGAAATAGAGGTAGAACGAGTAGAAGAAGGACTGGATAGAAGTCAAGAAATACAAGAGAGAAGGGAACAATAAACAAGAACAAGGAATGATAACCAAATGATAGATTTGATGCAACAATTGTTGAACCAGATGAATACAATGAAGGGAGAGTTAAATGAAAACATGAACAAAATGGATCAAAAGTTGAATGGAAATATAAATAGCATTAACGGAGATATGGATAGAATGGAGCTTAATTTGAGGGGAGACATTCATAATATTCATGAAAACATGAACAGATTGGAACGGAAGATAGAAGAGGTTAGATTTGAAAACTGCAAAGAGATTAAGGAACTTAAGGAGAATCAAGAAGAACATAAGAAGAGTATTCGGCAAATACAAGAAGACATAGAGGAAAATAATAAAAACATAAGACAAGAAATACAGGAAAATGGTATGAAAATCAGAGAAAACATAGTAGAAGAAGTATTAGAATTTAGAAGAGATCTAGAAGAATATTTACCAGAGAATATTAAAGTAGAGGTCTCAAAACAAAATAAACAAATAACAAAGGAAGTGGAACAGATAAAAGAAAACGTAAACAGAAAATTCAAGGATTTTGATGGCCTGATAGAAGAAAGAACGGGGATGAGTTTAGCAATAACTGAAGATATAAATCGACAAGTAAATCAAGAAATAGAAGAAATGAATAGGAAATTAAAGAATACGGTAGAGGAAATGGAAGAGAATTTGAGAAGAAGTGGAGGAGTCAATGTATGTCCAGGAAATTTCCATAGCAATTTAGAA
The DNA here is from genome assembly GCA_963921935.1 of Galeruca laticollis. Lineage (NCBI taxonomy): Eukaryota > Metazoa > Arthropoda > Insecta > Coleoptera > Chrysomelidae > Galeruca > Galeruca laticollis. The sequence goes on from OY998176.1 coordinate 182,076,221, forward strand.
ATCGGAGTGAAATTTGATGGGAATATTAACAATATACATCCCAAAGTATTCCTCAAAATAATTAGAAACAAAATTAAAGGAATCAGAGATATTGTTGAGATCAAGCTTATTATAAGGAGCATATTACAGGGCCATGCTTTATTGTGGTTTTGTAATAAGGAAGAACTAATACAAAGCCTAGAAGAGTTCGAGCAACAATTCTTAGCCTATTTCTGGGGAGAATTGCAACAAGCAACATTCAGAGAGCGGTTATACTTCGGGAAATTTGATTATAAGAAAAGCAAAAACCTGAATAATTATGCGATGCAATTATATAATATAGCCCAGTACTTAGATCCGGGAATGAAGGAGGAGGAATTAGTGCTATACATTGGCAGACATTTCAATTCAGAAGTAGCTGAAACAATAGCGCTTCATAATATTAAAGCCATGGATAGTTTATCAAGATATCTACAAAGAGTGGAACGGAGCTATACAAATCATAACGATACAAGAGACAATCGATTAAATGAAAATGGGAATGGACAGAATAGAAGAGAAAATGAAAGGAGAAATGATCAGAGAAATTATGAAAATCGAAATTACGAGAGAAGAAGACCAGGACGGGATGATAGAAATCCGAGATATGATAATTACAGAAACGGAAATGGAAACTATCGTAATGGGTATCAGAATGGTAATAATGGGAATCGGAATAATGGATATAATGGAGGAAATTACCAAAATTATGGAAGACGGAATGATAACGACAATCGTAATCGGAACTGGCAACAATACAGAAGAGAAGGGAGGAATAATGAAGAGGACAGAAGAAATGAAAACAGAGACAGGAATTATGATCAAAGAGATAGTCGAGGAGGTGAAGATAGAAGACAGGTGAACATGATACAAAACCAGGTGAACATGATACAAAACCAGGAAGAGATAAGAAGGAATAGTGATCAGGGCCCGAGTTCTGATCCAAATTTCGAGTAAGTTGCTCTTATGTGCATAATATTGTCTATTCTTCTAAATATCAACATCCTAGAGAATTTATATTAGATGAAGAACCAACAAACCCAGAATTAAATAGATTAGTATTTATAGAGGGAAATTTAGATAACATTAAATGTAGAGTTTTATTAGATACGGGTTCCGAAGTTTCCATTATAAATCAAAATATAGTAGACAATTTAAAACAGGACAATATTATGGTGATAAATACAAATAAAATATCATTAATAGGGGCAAACGAAAGAAAATTATATGAAACTACTAAAACCATTATGACAAACCTAGAATTAAATGGTGAGGTTTTATCAGTACAATTGTTGATTGTGAAAAATTTAAAATATGACATAATCATGGGTACAGATGAATTAAGTAAACATAGAATTATAATAAATTATAAAATGCAAAACATAATATATAATAATCATACAATACCGTTTATAACAAATTATCAAACAGATATAGGAAAAAACGAATGTGCAATTGGACAAATAAATCACATTGCTGAAGAAGAACAAAACATGAGGGAGGAATTATGTCCGGAGGAATACAAACAGAGAGTCTAGGAATTACTTGATTATCACGAAAAGCTGTTCAATGAGGAAGTATGCGTTGCGACTAGATATGTTCACAAAATTGAAGTCATACCAGAAATAAAAAATTTTAAGATCAAAACTTATCCTATACCTTATAAATTAAAACAAGAGGTATATCAGGAAATTAATAAAATGTTACAAGACGGTATTATTGAAAGATCTAATTCACAATACATAAGTGCAATAACCTGTGTAAAGAAGAAATCGGGGGATATTAGAATATGTTTGGATGCTAGGAATATAAATACATTTACTAAAAAACAATACGAAAGTCCATTAAATATTGAAGGTATATTTGGAAGAATTACAAAGGCTAATATATTTTCAAAATTAGATCTAAAGCATAGCTTTTGGTTAATTCCATTGGATCATCGTTGTAGACAATACACTGCATTTATGGTAGATGGAGTGGTGTATCAATTTTGTGTAGTGCCATTTGGACTCCAAAGTTCTTGTGCAGCCTTAGTACGAACGTTGCATACAATCTTGAATCCGTATGAAGATTTCACTCTCCACTACATAGATGACATTTTGATTTTTTCTGAAACAGAAACGAAGCATCATAAACATCTGGAAATAATATTAAAGGAATTAGAAAATGCCGGACTTAAATTAAACTTAGAGAAATGTCAGTTTTATAAAAGAGAAGTGGATTATTTAAGATATGTTTTAAGTGACACTGGTATAACAATGAATCCTGAGAGAATTAAAGCAATCCTAGAGTATAAAACACCACATAACTTAAGAACTTTACGAGGGTTTCTAGGTATCATCAATTATTTCAAGAAGTTAGTTCCTGATCTAAGTAAGAGAGAAATTCCTCTTATAGAATTATTAAAGAAGGATATTAGATGGAAATGGGACGAGAGAAGAGAAAAGGCATTTCAGGAGTTAAAGGAAATTTTTCTTAACAGCCTAAAAGTATTTCATCCACAATATGACAAACCTTTTATCTTGAGAACGGATGCTTCAATAGAAAGATTGGCAGGGGTATTAATTCAAATACAAGATGGAGAAGAAGTACCTATTAGTTTTATATCCAGAGTGACTAAGCCAGCAGAAAAGAAATATTCGATAACAGAATTAGAAATGGCAAGTGTTGTATTTTGCATTAGCAAACTAAGATTCTATCTATTAGGAGCTAAGTTTATTTTAGAAACTGACCACTCAGCACTTACAGCTATGTTAAAAAACCGCTATGCCAATAATCGTGTACACCGATGGATCTTGTTGTTACAAGAATATGAATTCGAAATCAAATATATTCTAGGGAAATTAAACGTGGTAGCAGATGCATTGAGTAGAGTAGATGAAGTAGGGAACAATCAAACCAAATTTCAAATTGGAATAAACCAATTGTACCAAACAGAGGGGATATTTACATTGGAAAAGGTTAAAGAAGATCAGAGACATTTTGATAACGAGAAAGTTAAAGGTGCCTATAAAATTGATGAAGTGTGGTATAAGAAATTGGAGGACAGAGAAGTATTTGTAATAAGTAAGGAGTTTGCACAGGAAATTATTCGTCATCTACATAAAGAGAATGGACACATAGGAACAAGAAAATTATGGACTTTGTTTCGAGAAAATTATGTGGCAAAGAAGGATTTGAGTATAGTGAAAGAAATATGTAAATATTGTCAAATATGTCAACTTGCCAAAGAAAAAAATTACCACAATAGCATGACAGCAAAATCGATAATTACAAATAAACCATTACAGATTGTGGCAATGGATTTTATAGGAAACTTAATTAGGAGTGAATCGTGTAATAAGGATTTACTAGTAATAGTTGATGTTTATACCAAATTTGTTAAAACTTTTCCATGTAAGAGATCAACGGCTAAGGTGGTAATAGAATGTTTGGAAAAATATATAGAAGAAGTAGGAAGACCTGAGAGAATTATACTTGACCATGCTACATACTTTGAAAGTAAAAAATTAAAGCAGTATTGTGATAAAGAACAAATAAAACTACAATTTATTAGTATTAGAAGACCTAGCTCCAATCCAGCTGAGAGATATATAAAGGAAATCTTAAAATATTTAAGAATTCTTTGTCAAAAGACACATATTAGATGGGATGAAAATTTGGACAAAATTGAAGAATTTATAAATAATCTACCACATGGGGTAACAGGTGAAAGTCCAATTTATTTAATGAAAGGTATCCAACCTAAAAGAAACTGGATTCTGAATAGAGATACTACTCTAGAAGAGACACTAGAAAAGGTGAATATCAGAATAAGGAGGAATGCAGAAAAATATATACGGGATCAGAACAAGAAAATTAAGAAGAAAACAACCTTTAATAAAGGAGAATTGGTTATAATCAGAGCATTAAAGACATCTAATAAAGCAGAAGACCAATGTATTAAATTGCAATTGCCATTCGAGGGACCTTATGAAATAATAAATGATAATGCACAAAATAGTTATAAATTGGCATACCCAGGAACAAACATGATTAGGGGTATTTTTAATATAGAATCAATTTATAAGTATAATTCACCATAAAAGAGTGATAAGAGGAATAGATAATATTATGTTACTTACATGTAAATAGATAGTAGTATAGGTAGATGTAAGGTTTTTTTTTTTCGATTTTACTTCATAAGATGTATTCTCATATACAACGTGAAGATAATGACCAAGTTAAACATAAGATTTTCAATTTTCATAGGTAGTGTACTAGTAGGCAGCATACAGTATCCGTGGTTAATGTAATCTAAAAAAAATTGAAACATAAGGAAATATAATGTATTAATGATAAATGAATAATATCAAAGAAAGATGGCAAGTTAAGCTTTAGTATAATAGTAAATTTTTATGAGAATTTCTTAGATAAAGGACATAATAAAATTAAATAAACACTCATTAATAAGGACAGGTAGGAAATAGGAAGGATAAGATAGGAAATAATTAAATAAACAGTAAAAGAGATGAGAAGGAAAGAAAGTTTTCAAATCAAGATATAAGTAGGAAATATTCATGTCAAGAAAAATTTTATAGGAATTAGGAAGAAAAGTATAGTGAAATAATGGTAAAGAAATATTTATAAAGTATATGATATGATTAATTATTATGAGATAGGGAGATATGATGAGAAAATTATGATATAATGAATATAGTTATGAAATAAAGTTGATGAATTATGATTAAGAAATATGAAAATAAATATAAATATGGATAGAAAGTAAAGAGTTAAAGGTTCGACTATAAGAATAGATAAATTGACATGAATATAGGTTGAAAATTGATATGAAATTATAGGAAATCATTGAAATAATTAAAAATTATGTTCTTAGTATAAAAGATGAAATAGAAAAAATAGAAGAGTAGATAGGTAAAGGAGGAAGTATAAGTATTGAGATTTTGAATAAGAAACGGTGGAAAAGAGTAAGGAATATAAGATATGAATAATTTAATAAGAATAAGAATTATGAGAATAAAATGTAAGAATCATTATTGTTATGTCCCTAATGAGAAATTAATTTGGAATGAGTTTGATATGGTTAAATTATAAGAATATCATGAAAATTTTAATAATAAGAATAAAAATAAAAATGTTATCAGAAATGTAAGTACTGAGCTGAAATCTATAGATCGATTAGCATGGATTACAGATTGAAAATTGAAATTTTAAGAAGTTATCTAAATAGACACCTTTTAAAATTTAAATTTGAGGGGAGTTAAGCCAGTCCTCTAGTATAGATAAATATTCATATATTAGATTGAATTAAAAAGGAATTTTTTTTGTATATACGTATGGTGTATCATTAGACACTACCTAATTAAGAACAAAATTTAACATAAAACGAATGAATGACTTAAGCAAATGTATTACAAAATATTGAGTACATCAATTTAAGAAATGGATTAAGGATAAGGAATAGAATGGTAATGATAATATAGAAATTAATTCTTAAGAAAATGTTACCTTCACAAATAAATCCTAAGGTCAAGTCAATGTCAACAATTTTCATTAAAATCAATCTGAACGCTGCTATGTCCACACTTGAATCAGGAAAAGGATGTTAATTTGTTCAAAACCTAAAATAATAAGAATTAATAATCAAATCACTAATTTATTAACGATATGCAAATACAATAAAAAGTTGCAATTTGGAAAAAGTAATTAATAAAAGTAAAACTGTATGAAATATGACATTCGGAATAAGAGCCATATTGTATGTCATAGAAATCTAGTAATCAAATCGAAATCAATGAAGGAAGTGATTGAATCTAGTTATAATATTGCCAACCTAAATTCAATGAGTTGGAAGTTAATATAAAACAGAGAATGTAAATTTGAAATTAAGTTAGAGTTTATATAAAGCGAAATTAGTGCTAATTAAAGAATTAAAAAATAAACAGTTCCATATATATAAATCATAAATTTAGATTGTAGAAATTGTATATTAATTGTAAACAAATTTACTAAAAAAAAGGAATTACAAGGATTGAAACCATTGTAGTACATGTGAAGGACTATTTATATATTCTATAAGATATTGTTAAACCATTTATACAAGTGATTTCACTCTCCAAGACTATTTTAATTGAAGAATTCAGTATTTCCATAAAAAAACATTATCATTGACAATTGTTGAATAAAATAACAAATTAGGAGGCTGTGTTTTAGAGATTGTAAAAATGTTGTTGATTTTAAAAAAAAAAGAGAGTCGAGAGTTAGTTGGGGAAGGAGGAACTGGGATGTAATTCTCTGAGAAGGTTTTTGTAAAAACTTTAAAGTAAAAGTTATAATTTTAAATCTAAATCAATAAAGAATTCATGATATTAATGTCGATTAAACCCTGTGAAAAAGTGAAAAGTGCCGAACGAGTATTTCTTGGGTAAGGAATACCTAAGAAAAGAGACGAGATGTTGCAGGTCCACCACGCCGAGAATGGAATATAAGGTCTGTGTTATTTGAGTTTTTTTAATTTGGAATTCCAAACAAACAAAGAAAAAGTGAACTTTTGAAATTAATTTGAACATTTAAATTTGAATAATCTAAAATTGGCCAAAGAAACTTTAAAATAATCAATACCAAATTTTATCCATGGATAATTAAAGAACTCTAATTTTCTGCAACAATAATTTTAGATATTAAATATGTACTTACTTGTAAAAAGTTTTTCGTTTGTAAAATAATCAAAGTTCACACCACTCATAAATGCTTTTCCAATCTTAATTTCCGCTTTGCATGCTGACCTATTCTTATAACTATCAAACACACACTTAATTCACAACTTGAATTATATATGTAACTGTTTAATATAAGTTTTCAACCATATTATTCTAAATGCACTAAATTGATGCACATTGAACTGTTAAACGTTTGCATCCTCCATGATAACTGTGTACTATAATTTTGTGACGACGAGAAACGTTGAATCGGAAGAGTTGCTCCGTTGCGCCGAAGCAGCTACTATAAGCGTTCAGTGCGCATGACCATCAAAGAATACAGAGGAGGTTCAGGAATATTTGTGTGTGTAAAATTTTGAAGATTTCATCAACAATTTATTAAAATATTTTTATTTAAGTGTTGGTATTTTTCTTATTCCAGTCAATGTCCATAACACTTTTCACGAACATTGTTTAAATCATTCATTCGATTATCATATGGTGAGATGATTGAAATAAAGATATATAATTTATTCAGGAATAGACCTATCACGAAATCATAATAAGTAAATGTTCATATATGTAAAAATTTTTTCTAATAGGTGTCCAGGACTCAAAGAGAGAAGTCTCATGCTTCCGACTGCAATATAAAATTTAAACAATACATACAATTAAAAAATTTTTCATATAATCATATAGGGCTAGCCGAAGGTAAAAACGGGTAAATAAAGGTAAATCATATAAGTATATATTAAAATATAACATATCCACTATAATATATATATATATATATATATATATATATATATATATATATATATATATGTATAAAAATAAACTGACATGATAAGTTAAGAAATTAATTTAACGTTACACAGGATGTAACAGTAGACAGAATGATATATAAATAGAGAAATTAAACGGAAACAGGAAAAATTAGATATATTGCTGTTAAATATTATAAATTGCATGATAAAATTATCATAGGAATAATAAAAGTGGTTAGAAATAATAATTGGAGTTAATTAAAATCATACCTTTTGAAGTACAGTACCCACATTCATTACGCCATATAATTGCAATCAGTATAGTTACATAGTACTTGAATAATTTTAAAGTTTACTTGGTATCTGAAAAGAAACTAATATTAATATTATAATTAGTTATAGACCATTATTATTTTTCAATACTACAAATTAAGTAAAATTTCATAACCTGTATGAAGGAACATTGATTTGTTGACGTAACTGAAACGCTTTCTTGTAGAAAGAGTTTTCATGTCCCGGCTTTGTAGAGAAAGAGCAGCCGAAGGTAAGTCAATATAACTCATAAACATACATAAGTAACTAAAATAAAATCAAAATAATTTAATATAAAAATATAATCATAATATATTTTCGTCTCCTAACAGTTTAAGAGCCTGATTAATTACTGTATTCCAAACATAAAATAATAGAAGTCATGCTAAAACTCCTAATTTATCCTCCAAATCTAATACTAATTACACAATCCCACATAATATAATAATTAATAAACTACAATTAGTAATTTACTGCTTCTAACCGACTTTTCACAATTTCCTCGTAACCCTACATGAGAATAGTTCTAACATGATGAAATAAAAGTCGTAATTATTCACAATATCGATAGCATAAGCTCGAACATATTAATTTTTTACTTCTTATCACCGGTTGGAAAGAAGTCGACAAAAAAACGTTTTATTTCCAAAAGAAATACCGTAATTTATCCCTTAAATCCCGAATAGCTCCACAATTCCATTCAAGATATGAATATTCATGAAATAAATTTAATGATTTCCTACATACCATAAATATAAAAATTATTTGACCCGAGAAACGACGTATTTTAAAAATGCCAAGAATATTCTATTTACCCAGATTTTTGAGTTCCTTCACCTGAACTGTTCGACGAGTGGGGAATTGTCAACCTCCGTTCCAAGGTGGATGCTTAATAATTAACGGCTACTTCGGTGGTGATGGCCGCCGACACGTAGGTTTTGCGGTGTACCTTCACTCGCCAAGGCTATTCTTATAGGACTGGGCTCCTCGTCCAAGGATAACGAGCGGATACCGTTTCTTAGCAGGTATACCAAAATGATATTTTCAACGAGCGGGCAATTTTACGTGTTACATTTCCCCTCCTTCCGTCAACGAAAATTAACCTGTAAGGGTTAATTCTCACCTTCAGGCGGTTGCGTAGAGTATGGCTTCAAGTCTTTACAGTGCCAGACCCCTGACGAAGCTCCGTCCTTATCCTGCAACTCATAAGTCCACGGAGATAACCTCTTGACTATCGAGAAAGGCCCTATGTACCTAGGAGCTAGCTAGTGTAATACCTTGCAACATCCGAAAGGACAAAATTCCTCTTCCACACTAGATCATACGGAAGATACTCTACATGTCTGCATCGCAGATTATGGCTATCACAGGCCTTCGTATTAACAACCTCTAACCGTTTCTTAATATCAGCGAATAGCTTCCTGAAACTCTCATTGCGAATACACTCAGGAGTCCTTACACTATCCTCCAGATCCATATCCAAATTGTCAACATAAACGGCACCAGACAATAGCATAGATCTACCAAAATTAGCAAAATACGTTAACACTTTCGTAACTTTGTAACCTTATCTTACTGCTGTTACTCCAAGAAGTGAGGTTACATTGCCAAAGGTTCGCTTTTCGCCGGAGAGCATAAGGTCGTGAGTTAGTGAGGAATATTTGAAAGCTTGTCCTTTATTATTATTTTTTTAAGGCGCGACTTGATTAGTAGGACATTTAAGAAATTTACTGATTAATCAAGAAACCAATAATGAAAAAGTTTAGCTTTCGTAACTTTTCAGATATGTTATTTATGTCGTTTTGCTTTTACGTTTGTGAATCAAATAAAACACTTTGTTGCCAATGAAACAGTTTAATCAAATGGATGGTACCTTGAACATATGTTGTAATAACCTGTCTCAAAAATATGAGGTGATCAACTCTATTTATGAAATGAAAATCAGTTATCAATGATTGGATAATTTATAATGTTTAACAATTTCTAATGTTATTAACTAACTGAGATCATAATATACAATACACTAAATCTTTAGTAACACGTAAATGGTATACCAGTTACCGCTTTACAACAATAATTAACCATATACAACCAAGTAGGTCAAAAGTATCTCTAATATAATAAGATTAAACTGAAATATAATTTCAGGGCGGTATACATTAACAAAGTTGATATTTCAACTCTAAAGAATTGAAAGAATGTAATGTTAGAATTGTGAATTTGATAGACGTCTTTATAAAAATGTGAAATTACTAAATAGTAAAACATAAAAGTTAATGTGTCATTGAACGTTAAAAAATGAAGTTATAAAATGAATAATTTGCTCACAGTTCAGATGAAAACAAATAAAACTTCAAATGTTACTTGCGGTTAGTCTCCAAACTATTAGACGTCATTTGGCTTAATTGACAAGCAACATCTGACTTATGGAACAAGATTCAGCCATGCGGTTAATAATCGTTGTTCATGATGAAATTATTCGGCAGTTGTCACCAACAAACATAAGTCCAGCTTCGTCCTTTGAACTGGAAACGCCGGTTGGAGCTCTTGTCGCTCTATAACGTTAATCGCAATCCGAGATACGATACGTCTCTACAACCCTGGATGGAGAACATTAGCCTGTCAGCTATCCCTACGAGAATATATACCATCTAGGAATCATCCGAAATTGAGGCTTCTTAAAATCAGTACTTGATCATCCTATCATTGATCACCATCACCCATAAAAACTATCAAACCATATTCAATTAGCAAAAAATATTGTAAAAACTGCTTATAAAAAACTATGCAGTATAGAAAAAAACCCTAAACAGAAATTGGGGGTTATAGCCGCGAAAATATATACAAGATGAAAGCTTACCTTGTTACCAAGAGTTTTTCACCACTATAGTTCCAAAAATATATGGATTGAACCATGTGCCACTGGCTATTTTGTATACTCACGACTTGTCCTCATTGATACCCAACTTAACCATTCAAGAAGTATCAGACAAGTGGTTTCAACAATTTTTAGCTTCCCTTTACCACGGACCTTATAATAAGTGTTACCAATGGCAGTCAAATAAAATCCCCACATAAAATAATAAAATACTCATGGATTGGTTAAATCACATGAAGAATATTAATAAAAATATTACTCTAGACACCCATTTAATTATTTACATCCCGTTATTCCAGGATATGCTTAAATAATTTTAAAACCCATAGTTAATTCCCTTATGCAACCACTATACAGAAGTGTGTATAAAGTTGCATACTCAGTGGGTGGCTTAACCGAATTAATGCACCTCCGTGAATTATTCGTATAATACAATACAAAAAAGCATTGTATTTTTATCATGCTACAACTTCATGGGTAGAAGATCTAACGCGCATCATAACTCAGCAAGATGTTGTTACTAACAACGATGATTATCCGAAACATAGGAAGCCGTCATACTTTTAATTACCCGATTGACTCGTTCACATGGATTAGCTCTTGGATGATAATTGACATTCAATTTAATACGACAATGATAGCGAGAAGCTAAGCTTCGAAAAAGATTACTACGGTATTGGGGACCATTATTACATAAAACTACCTTAGGTACCCCGTATACAAGAAATATCTCCTCTTTAATTCTACGAGTAACTACCGCTGCAGAAGCTGTTCTAAGTGGGTAAATCAGGATATACTGATCGGATAATCCACGACAACAAGAATAAAAGAATTACCGCGTTTCGACCTTTGTACTGGCCCCATTAAATCGGTACATATAATTTCCCACGACCTACTAGGTTTTGAGTGTGATACCATCTGATCGACTGGTTTACCTTGTGACACCTTATGCGTAGCTCACACCTCACACCGATTAACAAATGTCGCTAAATCTGATCTAATTTTCGGCCAATAAAAACGTGCAGATACTCTGTGGAAAGTTTTAAAAATACCCGTATGTCTAGATATGGGAGAGATATGGGCTTCCGACATAATACGCGGCCTACTTGATTTGGGAACTACTAGTTTCCAAGACTCACCAGGCGACAGTGGTTGTGTGTACCTATTTACAATATGTTTGTAGCGAAGACTATCCTTTACAAGCTAATCCGGAGATTTAAGAGATTGCTATTGACATTATTGACCATCTTACAGTACCACTCATCATTGGCAGACCAAACGGAGAAGGCGGTGCCTCTTCAGACGTAAACTTCACAGACACCTCATCGACAACAGAGACGGACCGAGAAAGAGCATCAGGTACTACGTGTTCACGACGCGATGTATAATTTGGAAGTTATACTGTTGCATTTTGAATGCCCATCGGGCTAGATGACCCTTCGGACTATTCAACTTCTGTAGCCACAGTACCTAGACTGTAGTGATCCGTAATGATCGTAAAAGGAACACCGTCTAAATAAGGCCGAATTTGTTCAAGTGCCCAAATCACAGCGAGACATTCGCATTCTGTGGTTGAAAAATTTATTTCCTGACGAGTAAGAGATGATCTACTTAGATAACAGATAACCTTGTCACCATCCTCGTGAGGTTGACTCAGTACAGCTCCTAAACCATATCCACTACTATCAGTCTGTACAGCAAAAGGTTTATTGAAATCGGGACAAGTAAGAATTGGGGCCGACACCAAATATTCCTTGACACGACAGATCGAAGAATCACATTCAGACGAATAAACAAAAGGACGATTCTTTCTCACAAGATTCGTGATGGGGACCATAATGGTAAAAAAGTTAGGGATTAATCTCCGGTCCCAACTACACGACAAACTTCCGTAACACTACGAGGGGTCTGTAACTCCAACATCGCCTTCGACTTTTCCGGATCCACATGTAACCTAAAACTATCCACTACATACCCAAAATATTTCATTTCAAGACGACAGCACTGACATGTATCCATGCTCACAGTAATTTTAATATCCGCTAATCTCTCAAAGACCTCTTCGAGTACCCGTACATGTTCCTCGAAAGTTTGAGTACAAATAACAACGTCATCTATATAGACAAAAACATGAGGTTCAAGATCATGGCCCAAAACATTGTCTATAAGTCTCTACTGGATGGCTGAGGCGTTATGTAAACGAAATGGTAGACTATTAGTGTTTCGAATGAAACTTACAGTTTCTAGATAATTCCACAATATATTTAAAAAATGTTAAAAACTCTAAGAAATTGATAATTGTTTCGATATTGAATATATGAGTAGATTCCATGAAGTAAGGGTCGAGACAGTTAATTTCAAATGGTAGACGTTTGAATTGAAACAAACCCCTATTAGGCAAAGCAGTATATTGCCTTAAACATACGGATACCGGAACTTGCCAATAAGCGGACTTGACATCTAAACTAGACAGATATTTGGGCTCACGCAACTTCTCTAAAGTGTCAGTTACCAGGAGAATGGGGTAACTATCTCGAACGGTGACAGCATTCAACTTCCTATAGTCTACGCAAAATCGGTAGGAATTATCCTTTTTTCTGTTCAGTATAATGGGAGAAGTCCACAGACTATTGCTGGGCAGTACCACACCTAACTGCAATATCTCATCAAATTCAGCGTCAGTGTGTCTCTGTAGAGTGGGATTGACCCTATAATATCGATCCTTGATGGGGGGACTAGAAGTTACTATCACGTGTTCTACTCTATCGGTACACCCCCAACCTTTCCCCATAATTTCCATGTTCCTGTCTATTATAGCTTGTAGTCTCTGCCGTTCTAGAGGAGTAAGTGCAGTACCAGACGACGTATGTTCTACACTATTCAATAACACAGGATCTGCCGAAAAATGCCACTCATCGTGACGAAGGTCTGGGATGACGCCCATTAAATTCCTAAAATCCACACCAAGAATCAAAATATGAGTTAATTCAGGGACAACCAGAGCCTCAATCAACCGCATACGACCCCTTAAAACTACGGGTAACACTGCTGTTCCAATACTCTGTAACACATCACCATTTGCCACTTGTCGACCTACTTTTATCCAAAGTAAAACCTAAACAAGAAATTAATCCCCACCTCCTAAAATAGTTCTTGAAGCACCCGAATCCAAAAGACCTAACAAATTTTTACCTAGAATATCCATCTTAAAATAAGGACGTTCATCATTAATGGCATGATCCAACACAAAATCTATGACGGCACGAGAATTACTGACCGGGGGGTTTTCGCTGACGTACTCTAACCGATCATTCAAGCACGTCTCGGTTCGTTTCCCTGGTTGGATCTGGGAGAGCAATCAGGACAAGTCCTAACCGTGAACCCTTCTTTCTTACCTTACCGATACTCTTTCACCTTTTCCAGAAAGCTAGATAACGAAATATTGTTGGAATCTCCAGAAAACCTAATCCCCACTTACTAGGCAAGATCGTCTTAATATTAGACACATTACCAAGATTAGAAGGTTGTCTTACATTATTGAGAGTTGATCTACGAATAGTGGACAAGTTTGCAAAAGATGGTCCAGGTTGAGAAAGAATTTATAACCGGGGGGGGAGGGGTTGAGTTTGACGATAACGCTCCTGTCTGGAAGCCCAATGCTTCGAGTGAAGAAAGTGCTTTACACATCAATCCGTCTAATTTCTCTTTTTGTCGATCGCCAGCATTTCCTGCTTCAAAATGAGTGACACGCTCCAGTCCACCTACGACATGCACTAGCTGATTCTGGAAATTACCACTCACACGTGATTCATCACACACTTCAACACTCGGCTGAATCTGACCTAATTTAATTTCAACCGCGCTCAGATCTTCAGCAGCTGCATACGGATATTCGGGAGGATCTATGCTATCATCTTCCTTTTCCACCTGCAATGCTAAAGCTAAACTACGTCGCATCTCAGAAACCGAACCACTCGCAATACCTCGTATTGTTAACTCATAAATGAGTTCATCCTGTACTAATCGATTAACTGCAAACCGACGAAACAGTTTCAAAGTTCAACTCACAAGGAATCCACAATGAAGCTTACAATCGTCGAACGTCAGATAAACTTACCATAAAAGAAGAAGAGAAAAGAAAATAGAATATTGAGGAATTCGACTACTAATCTGAAATTACAAATACCATATACTGTATAACCTACGATATGTAACTTACCGTGAAATTTACACAAATATATATATATATATATATATATATATATATATATATATATATATATAATATTACAGTTTTACAATAATAAATTTTTCAAAATTACAGTTATCAGTCAATCAATATCAGAAAACTCCTCTTACTCGTCGCTATCTGAAAAAGAAAATAACAATTGCACACGTACCAATGAGCTCTTGTCTGTTTTCTACTATAAAATTTTCGGTTTAATATCTAATATTATCTAACAGAATGCGCAGAACGCTCATTAAAACTAATCCCTTCGAATTGAACTCGAATCTCAGATTTACTACAAAACCACTCAAATCTGGCACAATCAATAGATATTAGGGGAAATTATTTCCAGATTGTGTCCCAATTAAAACAATTACCTCCAAATTGAAGCAAACCCCGGATTACTACAAAAACCCACATTAATCTGGTGCAACCAATAGCTAAAAAAAATCAAAAATAAATTGAAAATATATCATCAAATCTAACTTCACAAAAGTTCAAATTGAATCAAAGTTGCTAAAAAAGAAAATTTTTATTTTAATAGTTTAAGCTTAAATTTCGGGATATATATTGCTGGAAAAGAAAATTCTTTAAGCGGCCCCACGTTGGGCGCCAAAAATCTATAACGAGACTTTTTCTCACCACAGTGCCTACTTCAGTTCGCGTTTAGTTGTCAGATTGGCCCGTAGACCAATCTGTGTTCGCTTAGAGGGTTAATACACTTTTCCACACTTAAAGGTTAAAATATGAGGAGTCATGCTAAAACCCCCAATTGATCCTCCAAATCTAAAAATAATTACACAATCCCACATAATATAATAATTTATAAAGTACAATTAGTAATTTACTGCTTCTAACAGACTTTTCAACGTTTCCTCGTAACCCTACATGAGAATAGTTCCAACATGATTAAATAAATTTCGTTATTATTCACAACGTCAATAGCATAAACTCGAACAAATTAATTTTTTACTTCTTACCGCCAGTTGGAAAGGAGTGGACCAAAAAACGTTTTACAGACCAAAAGAAATACCGTAATTTATCCTTTATATCCCGAATAGCTACACAATTCCCTCCAAGATATAACAACTTATGAAATAAATTTAATGATTTGCTACATACCATAAATATAAAATTTGAAACAATTATTTGACCCGAGAAACGACGTATTTTAACCTTCGATCAAAGGTGGATGCTCAATAATTAACGGCTAATTCGGTGGTGATGGCCACCGGCAGGTAGGTTTTAAGGTATATTTCCACTCGCCAAGTCAATTCTCGTAAGACTGGCCGCCTCGTCCAAAGATTACGAGCGGATACCGTTCGTAGCAGGTATACCAAAATGATATTCTCAACGAGCGGGCAATTTTTTTGAAAAAGATGTAGATAATTAATGTTTTCAATAGCTACGTCGAACCAAAATTTACATATGGAGTGTATTTTAAACGGCACGACTATATTCCTAAAGTTTTCGAGGTATAACGGACAAGTTTCAAAAATTTAGCATATAAACTGATGCAATGTAACGAGATTTTGACAGGCGGTACTGACAAAGACGAACAGCGTGTTAAATGCAGTTTTTCGTTTTGGTGTTCCTAGATGCCAAACTCACCCTCCGTTCCAAAAGTTTTATATATATATATATATATATATATATATATAAATAAATATATATATATACGTATATAAAAAAGAAGATGTAGGAATATCGCGTGATATGTTAACAACAACAACAAAGAGAATCATGGGTAATTCACGCAAAGTAAAGGGCTACTGAAATAGAGTGGTAACCGTGGACATGCATGTTTCTGGCTCATTTTGCCTCATCAGCACGGCATAACCAAATAATGATGTGAAATTTGGGATCTTCCAATTGAAGACACAAATGAGCGTTTGGTTTCCCTGCTGAAATCCGTTATTTTGTGTTTTCCCATGTTTCGATTAACATCTTTGCTCCCAAATTTCACATCATTATTTGGTTATGCCGTGCTGATGAGGCAAAATGAGCCAGAAACATGCATGTCCACGGTTACCACTCTATTTCAGTAGCCCTTTACTTTGCGTGAATTACCCATGATTCTCTTTGTTGTTATACGTATATATGTATATATATATATATATATATATATATATATATATATATATAACAAAGATGATGTAGGAATATCGCGTGATATGTGAACAACAACCACAAAGAGATTCATGGGTAATTCACGCAAAATAAGGGTTACTGAAATAGAGTGGTAACCGTGAACATGAATGTTTCTGGCTCATTTTGCCTCTTCAGCACAGCATAACCAAATAAAGAAGTGCAATTTGGGAGCAAAGATGTTAATCGAAACATGGGAAAACACAAAATAACGGATTTCAGCAGGGAAACCAAACGCTCGTTTGTGTCTTCAATTGGAAGATCCCGAGTTTACAGGACAACAACCAACATCGACACGGAGGCGCATATAGCCCCCCCGCCATGAACCTTCCGACCCATAGTAAATAACAAAGATGATGTAGGAATATCGCGTGATATGTTAACAACAACAACAAAGAGATTCATGGGTAATTCACGCAAAATAAGGGTTACTGAAATAGAGTGGTAACCGTGAACATGCATGTTTCTGGCTCATTTTGCCTCTTCAGCACGGCATAACCAAATAAAGATGTGCAATTTGGGAGCAAAGATGTTAATCGAAACATGGAAAAACACAAAATAACGGATTTCAGCAGGGAAACCAAACGCTCATTTGTGTCTTCAATTGGAAGATCCCGAGTTTTCAGGACAACAACCAACATCGACACGGAAGCGCATATAGCCCCCCCGCCATGAACGTTCCGACCCATAGTAAATAACAAAGATGATGTAGGAATATCGCGTGATATGTTAACAACAACAACAAAGAGATTCATGGGTAATTCACGCAAAATAAGGGTTACTGAAATAGAGTGGTAACCGTGAACATGCATGTTTCTGGCTCATTTTGCCTCTTCAGCACGGCATAACCAAATAAGGATGTGCAATTTGGGAGCAAATATGTTAATCGAAACATGGGAAAACACAAAATAACGGATTTCAGAGTGGATTCATAAAATGTAATACTTGAAACCAATGATTTAAAACTTTTCTGTAACTTATAAGTATTGTGACCTCAAGTACAGGAAAATTTTCATGAAGGCATTACGGAACTAAAGTATGCAAACTGTTATTGTCCTTTTATTTAAAAACGCACATTGTTATTGAGTAGATAGTACTTTCAACTAACCTGTTAGGTTGAAAATTAATAAAATATAACAAAGGTGATCAAGACTTTTATTATTGATTACTTTACACGTTTTACACCTAGTGATCTATATACAAAAGAAAATTTGGCAAATATTTATTGCAAACCTCAAGTTCACTAATTCGAAAACTGTTAGGCTGGAAGCAAGCTTGCTAATGTTTTCAAGACGTTATCTTTTGTTAATGGACATTTTGGAAAACTATTGGTACATTTTTCTTCATCGCCCATTTTTCCAAGTTCAACAGCTCCTTTTACTGCCGTCCCATCAAGCATATAAGTAAATAAGGTATTACTAAAAATAATGAGTAATATAAACTTTCAATATAGAACTCAAAACAAATTATACAATTATGTCGATAATAAAAGTTTATAGTGAAATCGAGTATACCTTAGCTGATGACTATATTTTTACATCATTTAAAAATTGAACATAACGTAAGTATTGAGGAATTCTTATATATTTTTGTTTTCATTCCTTACAATTTTAGCTATTGGCGGTATAAAACAAATTTTCAAAATTAAAATACTATGTTTTTCTATATGCCCTGACAAATAGAATCAGTTTCCTTTTTCGTGATGATGGGGCGTTATTGGACATGTTGAATATATGTTTTGCAAAATACATCTCATGCTCCATTCCAAAATCACTCCACTCATTGAACTTAATTCTTTACGCACATAATTATAGTACTTATTAGTGGCTTGTAAACAATGAACATTGTCTATCGGACGGTCAATATCAAACTATACATTCTCCGAACTAAGGGTGAAGTGAAAACACCTACTCAATTTTCATTTCCATACCACTCTGTAAGCATCCTAGACATAGTCATAGACAAGGATATAACCGACTCACAATAAATGGAAACAATATCTGATCTCAATAAAAACCCAAATCCATTACTAAAAGAACTCTACGATAATATTCTATATTTATTATCTTACCTTCGGACAAATATTTTGAGTGAAAACACAGATTAAGCTCAGTCGCAGACGTTGATGTATTTTACCACTCATACGCGTTTCTGATAGAGCCGATTTACGATGTAACGTATTCAGTATTTCTGTACACAGTATTTCATTTGCAATTCAAAATTTAAGGCAGTTCATGTCTTAGATATTCTCATACATTGTATAATTCGCAGAACATACTGACGAGAACTGATAAAAAGGAGCACTGTGAAAAAACTAAACAACAGATGACTTTCAAACTCCGCGTAAGTATGAACAACAGTCGCGCCAACATAGAGACAAAAGAGTTTAGATAATCCCCCCAAGTGGACTTTTTAAACGATTGACTTCTGAAGTGTATTGAATTTGAATGACTCCGAACGATGCCTTTTCATTGCTTTAAAATGGGAAGTACAGTTTGTTTCATATTTTTTTCTGTGCCTTCGAAAAATTGTTGTGTTATTAGGAAAAACTATACATACATACATAAGCTTAACCCTGGTTTACCTTACGGGTGTCAGGGTGGCTTTTTACTTTTCATACTCAAATTTGGCCAACACCTTTTTGTTTCGAGCCTTTGCAGTTGCTTCAGTCCACGTAATATTCCTCTTCCCTAGAACTTCTGCAACTGCATTGTTCTATGTTTGCATTGACATTCTGCAGTGCCATATCATATTAACGAGTATATAATTTTCCATTCTGGTCCATATGTCCAAACCACTTCAACTGTTGCCTCCGTATCTTATTTATTATCGACTCCCTTGTGGCTTATTTTCTTATTTTATCCCTTCCAGTAACTCCGCTCACTTTACGTAAATACATAATTTCCGCTGCCTGTAGTCTGCTCTTGGGTGATTTTGTAAGAACCCACCTTTCACATACGTATTCAAGAATTGGACAGTGTATTAAGTTCTATAAACCTTTAGCATCGTTCATTTGGATACTTTACTACCGAGGAAATAATTATTCATTCTATAGTAGAGTTTTACTGTGGCACTTATCTTTTTGTTTATTTCTGTTTCTTGTTTTCCGATACTTTGTATTTGTATTCCTAAATATCTGAAATAATTGAGTTATTCTAGATCAGTTCCTTCTTTTTGTAGATTTAAGCTCTCGTGTTCTCTTCCTATCACCATTACTTTGCCTTTTTCTATATTTATATGGATATTCCGAATTTTTAGCGACTCTTTCCATGCCATTAAATAATGATGTAGATCTGTTACGTTCTTTGCGAATGCACTCACGTATGTTAATAATAGCTTTCATATTTTTAAATCTCCTATACATTTTCTTTAAGTTACTTCAGTACATTGTCCATCATCATGATAAATAGTACAGGACTCAATACTCCTCCATGTCTTAGACCCTTCGTTACGAATTCTGCAGATTGCGCATTTCTAGTTTTTTTATAGATGCACCTAATATTGTTTGTTAATTTATTTCCAAAACCTCTTTATCGCAAGCTTTGCCAAACTAAATTTCTTGGGATGCTATACTACTGCTGCTATAAACTCTAAATATACTTTCTCATCTTGTGAATGCATTTTCTCTATAATTCACCTAATTGTACATATGTGGTTACGGGTACTTCTTAGGAAAAATAATAACACTTTGAACTCATATCTTGAAACTTCTTCCTTAAACTCAACTTTAATCACAGATAAATTGAAGTAATACGGTAATATTCCTTAAAACTCAAATTTGAAAGCTGGCCATGCTAATAAATGTATACTTATGGCTATGAAAAGGACCAAGCAAGGGTTTTGGAAAATATATAATATTCTTAAGCCAAGATAAATACTTACTTTACAATTGATGTTATAAATTCCTCTAAGCCAGAAGCATCCCCAGATTTAATATTTTTTTGTGCCCCATTTATGTAGGAGCAAACAACCCGTTGCATGCATGAAGTACTATCTATGTTATGTGACTCTAAAGAATTGTCGATTCTGGCCAAAACATCTGTTACTGAAGACATTTCATTTTCTAAACCTATAAACACAAAAAATTGTATTACTTCACAAGTGGACTATATATGAAACTTAACATACTCAGAGCATTTTATCTGTCTGTCTTTTGTCATAACTGCAGAGTCATTCCTAAAGCCTTAAATCGTATTATAGAGTTAGTGTTACATTACTTGCCACTTTGAAAATAATCATATTGTAAAATTAGGAAAAGCGTCAGTCGATGTACTAAAATTGAAAACAATTTTGATCCCTTTAAATATTTATATATACTCGGTTACATAGAAACCAGAATACCCAGTAAATATTATTTTATTTCAAAAATATTTCACATACATGTGTTTATCATAAAAGTCTTAATACAAAATTAAAATTTAAGCGCTCAGTTGAACATTCCTGTTTGCATTCGACTATTTTTTTGCTGTAAGTATTGAACGAACGGGCCCATTCCGGCATCAGAATGCAGAATTTATTTGAGTACAGTGGATTTAGACGTTGCCTAACAAGAATTCACAAGTGTTTATCATGCCTAGAGTGCGAAAAATGATGCAAATTATCGGCATCTAACAGAGTTCGAGAGAGGTCCAAATGTTGGTACCCGGGAAGCTGTGTTGTCGTTCCGAGAAATTGCTGGTAGAATAAATAAAAGTGTGGATACTTTTGACAGATGTTATCAGGTATGGCATCAAGAAGGCCGAACACGAAGAGCCAGAGGCACAACACGAGTGAGCAGGACAACAGAGGGCCAATATCGTCGCTTAACATTATTAGCTCTAAGAGATCGTTTCTCATCGACAAGTGTAATAGCAAAATATTGTATTGCAGAAAATGGAAGCGTCCTTGTAATGCGAGGTGTTTATAGACTGATAAATAGGTTTGAACGTTTTCATACCGACCTCAGTTGTTGTTACCTTTAACTCTGGAATATCAAACAAATCGACTTCAGTGATACCAAGAACGACTAGTGTTGAAAAAAGGAATGGAGTATTATCGCCTTTAGTAATAAATCCCGGTTCTGCCTAGACATGCATGATGGTCGAGCGAGAGTGAGAAGGAGACGAGGCGAACGTCGTAACTCTCAATTTTCAGTTGGGCAGCATATATATCACACTGTTGGAGTTATGACATGGGGTGGCATTTCATATGGCTCAATGTCACATTTAGTCTTCATCAGGGGCAATATGAATGCACATCGATACATTCAAGAAATATTGCAATCTCATCTGATTCCTTACCTCAAGATACTTCGAAATCCAACTTTTCAGCAATATAGCGCTCGGCCACATATATCCAGACAAACCTTGGACTACTTCCACCAAGCTCAAATTCATCTCCTACCTTAGCCCCCAAGATCCCCCCGTATTTGTCCCCAATTTAACATGTGTGGGACATAATCGGTAGAAGGTTAATGCATTTATAGCGTCCTCAAATTCTGATGGCTTTTTGACACGAGATATAGGTGGCAGGCAATGGGATACCCCAGGAGGATATTGATCACCTGATTATGAGTATGCCTAGACGAATTAGGAAATGTGTAAGAAATCGTGTAGCTTCAACTGATTATTAAAGGTGGTGAGCAGAAACTTAGATTATCCTCCCCGATTGGAGTAAAATTTCAATCATTTACATATTACAAACTCCCTGATATATATGCCAAATATTACCGAAATGGAATAATTTTTACTGGGTTTATATACATTAGGACTTGGATATAAAATCAGTAATTTTCATCTACTCAGTGGATGTTGGTACTTCATTATTATCATCATAATTCGTATTCGTCATACTCCGCGTCGCAGACTACCTAATTCATAAAGAAAAAAGTACAACAAAGGATGTCATGTGAGTGTTATCCACATAACCTTGTGATTTATTCAGTCGCATATATTAAGGTAAATGTATGTATACACCTATTATAATAGTATTACATGGCTTGTTAAGTATACAACATTGTTTATAAAATAGGCTCGCAACTAGTCAGGAAAAAATATTATTGCACGGTTTTATGAGTATACAATGTTGTTCATGAAAGAGGCACAGCTCGTTAGGGCCAAGAACCTTGAAGCAATGAATTAAAAAGAAGACTTATCTATAGAAAAAATGCGATAAAAGTCCCTGTAACCATTTAAGTCATGATACTACGGCAAACACTTGGCCACTCTGAGAACAGAAATTTAACTTATACATAATAGCAATAAGTGTATACAAATTAGCAGAAAATATTGAAATAGCATGGATATTAACATGACAAAGGAGATGAAAGGTTCTAAAATGTTGGGGATGAAAATATTGCAAATAACCTGCAAAACACAAAAACCATTGGAATGTTCACTATAGAGGGGGAATATTTATACGAACATTCCCTAAACAGATATGCAGCTTTTAGAAAAAATTGTTCTCTATGTTAAAGAATTGGGCATTTTGCAAAAGCTTGCTTTGAAAACGTTGAAGCAGTTCTGAATAACATATAGGTCAAGAACAGATTTTTTCATGGAACAAATGTTAGAAGAAAACCAGCAGCGCCATTGCTTGTAAAATAGTTTCATATGATGTAGTGAAATGTTTTTCACTCGACTCTATTATTCATAACTTTGTTATTAATAATTTTATGCAAAAAATCGCTTTTTTTACTTTTTTCCTTATAAAATTAAAACTGTCAAGGTAATTGTGATGGCGTCAAGAGAAATTGTAGAGATTAAAAACACGAAGAAAATGAGAGATCGAACAATTCGATCGAACTGTTAGTTAAGTAGAAAATCGGGAAAACCCGGCCAAAGTGCTGTTTTTACAAAAATTCAGAACTCGATTTATTTTGAGTTGTAGCGTAGGTTCTTCGGCCAATATTAGTTGAAGTATGAAAATTCTACTTGTGAAATCGCTTTTGTAAACTGTAATCGGACCATTACTACATGACGCATTCAGGCCTGCTGGAAAACTGTATAGTAAAAAATGCAATGGCCACAGATCGAAAAGTATGCATCGGGAAGTGCCTGCTTATTGTACATATAAGGTTTATATTAAAAAGTGATACTGGTCGGAGGATTTCCGCTACAACTCAATAAATATCCGAGTTTGGAGTTTTTGAAAAAACTGTACTTTTGCCGGTTTTTCCCGATTTTCTCCTAAACTAACAATCCGATCGAGTTGTTCGACCTCTCATTTTATTTGTGTTTTTATTTTCTACAATTTCTCTCTTGACGACATCTCTATTGGCTTGGTCTAATGGGAGAACAGACACATCAGAAGAATACTCTGGAAAGGAAATTCCAGCAGACGATAATATTTCATCAATGGAAATATACATAGATACCATTAGAACCCATGGCCAGAAACGTTAAGTGTAGAAAAATGTAAGCTAGATACCAGTGTGGTGTACAGTATTGTTTACTGAGTTCTATTCAATTGAACTCAATAATAACGGTAAACCATTCATTCGGTTCTAGTCCAAACTTACTGAAAGTGAGAATGTATTAAAAATAGATGGAAATTATGAAAAAGGAGACTGGTATAGTGTAAGAGCGATTATTTGGAAAATATTTCAATGGCGGGATTAACAGGAGAAATTAAAACTACATAAGATTCAAATTCACTTGATATCAATTGTTCATGAAATCATAAAATCCGGGTTTCACCCCGTCAAAGAGTTGACGATTAAGTTGAAGTATATTTTAACATTATGATAATTCAAGAGGACAATGTATTCAAGTCAGATCTTCTCGATAATTTTGAAACCAGACAAAATACTAATGAAAGCGATATTCCTGATACTATCGTATTCTCACCTAGGAAAGTAAGTCACCATAAGCAGTCGGTATATAATGAATAGTGATCAAATCTAAGGTCTAAAATACCTCCAAAATATTCAGAGATTTCATTACAATTAGTTAAATGGACAAGATTAGTTGTAATTAAGTACATATTAATTGTGAGTGGTATCAACATAGTACCCATTTAAGTGAGAAAATTAGAAAATAAAGAACACTTGAGAGCAGAAACGGAAGGGAATAAATTGAAAAGTGACGAGATCCAACATTGTTCCAAGCTTAACATTATCTTAAATACTTACTTCTATATCCACCGTATCCTCCTCCCACAATATTAGCAAGCTTGGGAATTATCAAAACTAAACCAAGACCCAGAATAGCTCCCAAAGCAACTCCTCCAATGTCAATTTTCATGGGACTTATGGTATAACCAATATTACTTCCCGAATATTGAACTCCACCATTACCGCTTGATCCATATGAACTTGTTGAAATTGGAATTATACCAAATCTTGATTCCTTGCTGTCTTTCCTTTCCGGCTTCGTAACATTGTGTATCTTAGAACGATAGTCAGGAATATTTGACTCATAATATCTATTGGTAGGTTCAAAGCCCCTAAATTGTGAACAAAAAGAGAAATTTATATTCAAAAATAACCTCTGGTAATAGCATACATCATAGTTTCTTTGATCATAAAAAAGTGCAAAATTTTGATAAAGGCTAGATGCTTTTTTATTTTGAAGATAGCTCGATTAATTGCAGATACAAACATACGTTAGTTGCTTTGTTTGTTTGATGTGAGAGCTGGAAGAATACTGCAGCATCACTAACTCCATTAATTTTTTTATTAGCTACAGTCCTTATCTATTGATTTTTATACTCATTCCGGATTATATTTACTACTGAGTCTAAGTAGAAGATTCATTGTTTTCAAAGGAAATAAAATGGTGCCTATCCTTTCAGTATTTAATTTTCAAAAATGTACCGACACAAACTAGTCTACCCATCATTTCTTCTATAGATTTGATACAAACCCACACAGAACGTGAAATTAGTAGATATATTCCAAATTATTTTAAATCAAATCACTAAAGAAATGAGAATTCAAACAATTAGCATAGGTACTAAATTATTATAGAGTCCCATAATTACAATCAATGGACAGAGTTAAATATCTCACAATATAGATGATACCTACTTATTAGAAAGTACATTGTTACTATAATATGATTTTCAAGAAATAACTACAATAATTTGAAAATTAATCCACCAGCCAAAGCTAAAAAAAGCAGTCAAATTTTCATTTTTTATTCCTACTTATATTTATTCTAATATTTCTCAGGTAATGCATTTTATATTGATACACATTTTCTTACCCATCTTGGCCATGATAAACTTTGGGACCACAAAACACTTCACCGAATAAATAAACAAAAATAAATGTGAGTGAATAATTCATTATTTCATAAATCAAAGTGTGATGGCGCTACGATTTATTTAGTAAAGTGCGACAAACTATGACAGTTTAATGTTTTATACACATAATTGAAACACTTGGTGAACAAAAACAATTGACAATAAGTATCGTTGTTTCATACAACGAGAATCCTCACTTTCCTTTGAGTTATGATTAACGTAATCATTTCATAACAGTGTCATAAACTATGAAGTAATCTTCAAAAGAACAATAATCATAACATTTCAGTAAAACTGTTATGACAGGAAATTACATTTTTACTACAATGCAGTTTGAGATTGACCTTTTTATTTTAAATGAAAATCGTCCTGCAGCAATAGGCTTTGGCAGTTCACTGATAAACAGTGTTTCAATGGATCTCCAAAACATATTTATCCTTTAAAAATCAAAGTTTGATTGTATAATAACAGTTAGTGGATGTTTATTCAAGAGATAAGGTTTCACTGTATAAAATTCTTATTTTTCTTACTCATGTTGGATTAAAAACAGAAGTTACAAACTGTATTGGGTATAGTGAATTCATGTAAACATTTTCGACCATTTTTTTTGTTCAAAATTTCCTAATTGAAACAAATCATAATCCCCTTGTTTGGCTATCCCACGTCTAGATTAACATGCGGCTTAAACTTGAAGACTACAATTTTGATATCAAATACAAAATAGGAAAATGTTGAATATGGCAACATTGTTTAGCTGTTGGCATTTAAAGTTGACAGTGGAGAATACCTTTCTTATAGAAGTAGAGAGCGAGTGTCTAACAAGTTTCACTGTAAAATAATGTAAATATATTGTGAATAGTCTTCTACTGTGTATCATTTAATAAAAGAGCAAGAAATAAGAAGATATAATCAGCAATAAAATTTAACAGGTTATGGGCACAGTGAGAATAAGAAATATTATTGATGAGTTGAAGGTGGCGAATTCCAGAACGAAAAGAAAATGGCGACCGTAAGTAATATGAGCGGTACAAACATCTATAACGTGGATCTATTGAAAAATGAAAATTTTAATACTTGGAAATTTCGAATGCATGTCTTGCTAGAAGAGAACGAGGTTCTTGATTTTATTAAAATTAAGTTCAATATAGACGATTACCCCGACGACAAAAAATTAAGTTAGGCGGAGAAAAAAGAAAAAACGATGTAAATCATTTATAGTTCAAAATTTAGAAGAGAGCCAGATAGTAGTAAGAGACAAACAAACGGCATATGAGATGGGGAAGAGTCTTGAGGACAGATATGATGAAAGAGGTAAACCAGGCTAGTTAATCCTAAGAAGGAGTTGATGACATTAATAATTTGGAAACATTTTTAATAGAGGTTGATGAAAATCTAAGACAGCTGAAGAGTACAGGAGCTGAAATGAAACAACAAGATATATAGTTTGCAACTTGTTGTTGGTAATGCTAAATTCCTTTAACAACGTGATGTCAATCTTAGAAAACATGCCAACTGATGAGCTCTCTTTGTAAGTTGCAAAGTCAAAATTAAGAGTTGAAGTTGGGAGGAGAAAAGCTACCACTACTAGTAACCTGAAACCTAAAAGTGACACTCAAGATAGGACTTCTGCTCCATTTCATTCTAACTCACTTATATGTAGGATTGTGTTCAGACAATGAATTATGAACGATATCAAAGAGGAGGTTCATACTAGTGGTGGATTTATAAGAGGACATGTCAGTTTTGGCAGGTAGTGCAGTAATTCTGGAAGTCATAGAGGTAACCGAGGCAACGGAAGAGGTTACAGAGGTAATAGGAAGGAGTAAATTCAGATAGAAGTGGAAACTACACTGAAAACCACGACAACATAGAATGTCAGGGATTTGTTTTTTATCTGAAAATAATGATTGTAATCATGTAAGAAATAATGGAATTGTTTTCTATAGATTCTGGTTGTACTGACCATTTGGTTAGGTTTAGACAATCCTATTAATATAGCAATTGCAATAATAATAATTTCATATCAGCAATAGCAGTGGGCAATATTAGAGTAACAAGTAAAGTTATAGTAAAGACATACAATGTACTTTAAAAAAAAATTCCGGTTATGTGTAAGAAGAATATGGTTTTAAATTTTGAAAAATCTTTATATGGTTTGAAGCAAGCAGCGAAATGTTGGAACAATACAATTAATGATTTTTTAACAAAACTTTTAAGCTTCAAAAGATGTGAAACGGATTATTGCCTATTTAATAGAAGATCAGGGGATGACATTGTATACATCTATGTGGATGATATTATTATAGCAGGAAAGGAGATGGAAATAATTATCGAGTGAAAAACAAAGTTGATGGAAGAGTTTGACATTAAAGATAAAGGGAGTTTAAGAAACTTTTAACGTCTGGAAATTGTTTATAATAAAGAAGAAGGAGTTTTGAAGATAAGTCAGATCAGATATGTGATGAGAATACATAAAAGATTTAATTTTGAGTACTGCAATGCTTGTGCCATACCGATTGACCTGAAGTTAAAACTAGATTCAAATAATATAAATGAAGAAGAGAATAAAGAGAAACGGCCAGTTAGACAGTTAATAGGATGTTTAAGGTTTCTGATGTTAGGATCGAGGCCAGATATAAGCTATGTCATAAATTATTTTTCAAGATTTCAGGATAAAAATTCAGTTGAAGTCACCGTCTGTATGTTCAGTAAAAGTTAATGGAAATAGTACTCTTCATGGCATGCGCAACCGTCATACTGAAAGAGCGGTGGTTTAAAAGTTTCGTACAGTTTTGTGCAATAATGAATGGAAAATCAATATTATCTCCACAAATAAATTCATCATTAAAACAAAATATTGATGATTCTGTACTTCTTGACAATTCAGTTGAAACGCACAATTGTGGATAATTAAAAAAGGTGGTTAAAATGTTTTGGGCATTCTCAAAAAGGCACTTTAAGTAGGCAAGTTGAGAAGTTAGCTGTTATTACAATCTATTATCTAAATGAAATTAGGTAAATAATGATCGAATTCCAATTAACCATGATAATTTATTGTCAGCAGCTGTAAAAACTGGAAAATTAAGATCTAAGTTGATAATAAATAGTAATAATAATAAAATTTAAAAATTTTCTTTTGCTATAAACATATTAAATTTTTAATCATAGGATAACGCGTATTCTATGGTAACATAGGATTTTTAATACAGAGTCCAAAAGCAACAATATGTTATGAAGAAACAAGTATATTCAGTGTGTCACCTATTTTATTTAACAAGGTATCATAATATGCCAAAGAATTATCGTTGCACAAATTGTTAAATTGTTTTTTCTTTCATTATTAATTATAATATGAAAACCAATAATTTGACGATATTGACATTGCATAGGCTACGTTTTAAAATAGTTCATTATTGCAATTCAATTATTAAATACTGTACATATTCTGTAGTTACGTGTGTAAACCGCCTGTAATTCCCACGCTTCTGATAAAACGATTTCGTGTACAGCGGTAATTCTTCTGATTTTATCTATACCCTTCTTCATTTTCAGTCTTCACGTTGAAAGTATAAGTGCCCATACATTATTCCTTTTTAATATTAACAGATATAATTCCTCATTTAATTTCAGCGATAAACAATAATCCCCTCATAGTCGAGAAAATGTAAGAGGCACATGTGTGTTAGAGAGAGACAATCAAATGTAAGCGTAGATTATTACAGTTAAAATAAGGATACTAGAATATACGAATCGCGCGTGCGCCTGTCGAGGGCGGTACCTACCAGATGAATACGAATCGTGCGTGCACAATGACTGATGGGTGGACTTAGTAGCCCAAAGGTTAGGTCCAGCCCGGGCAAAAAAGGAGGATTTTTGGGTTAGGCCAGTTAACTACCCGAAGTAAAAAAAACATACAGCTCATAGAACCGAAGACACTGCCTCAGAAACAGGACGTATCACCACGAAGATGACCCATGCTACCTATTTTTGGTAGATATAAAATATTGAGTTGGAAATTTTTATTGTAATTTATTGAGAATATACGGATTATGTAAATTTATTTTTATGTCAAATAAATCCATTTGTCCCAAAATTTTGATCGTCGATTCACCTTATCCCAATTGAGTTATTAACAAATAGTGTAACTTAGGCCGAATTCACCACCTGATCAGAGTCCAAGGCCGGGTAAACTTAGGATTGTGACAAGGTCAGCACAAGTATACGGTCAATAACTCCAGAGGCCAAAGTCAATGATCGATTTCATCATTACCAACAGAACAATCACACTATCACAATTACTCGATGTAAAGGCCCTAACTTCAGCCAACTTAGGGCCAGATCACAATCTTATCCTGTGTAAATTACTAATGGAGCAGCCACGAAGAATCAGGAAAGCGCTAGTAAACATAGAAAAGTATAACATGGAATCACTGGAATCAGACAGCACTCGGAAACTGTACGAAAACAAATTAATGCAAAAAATTTGTAAGATTGACCTTACTAACCAAAATGTTTAAACAAGCTGAAATGAAATAAAGAACTGCATACACCAGGTGGCCGAAGAATCCATTGGCAAGAGGAAAATCAACATCAATGCAAAGGATACCAACAAGAGGATGCTACGAGTCGCCGAAATGTCAGTACTGAGAACAATAGCCGGGAAACCAAGTTGAGATCACGTAACAAGCACAGGCATTATAGTACAAAGCGAGGTACAGGATGTGGTGAAATGGTGAAGTCAGAGAAGAAGAGAATAATATAACCACATGAAGAGGATGACCGACGGTAGACTGCCATGCATTGTACTAGAGGGAAAACCAACAGAGACCCGTCCACCAGGAAGACCACCAAAGAGATGGAGAGATAGCTGGCAGTCCACATCTCAGGAAATAATACAGAGGCAAGCCCAGAATCAACAGATCATCTAGATCTCAAACAAGTAGAAGAAGAAGATGACCTCTCGAGGAAGTTGAACCGTATGTATGGATACGTCACTACCTGTTTGTTTACGAATGGGGAACGATCTTTGTAAATCTCATAAAATGAGTATACAGATACACCAAAAAGTGCAAATTCTAAATTGGTATTACCAGGATAATTCATATCGAGAAATAGTAAAAAATTTGTTTATTGTGACATTCGAAAATAACCAACCAATTAGCAAGAAACAAGTGAGAACGGTTACAAAAATTTTTCAAGAACATGGATGTGTCACTCCTACAAAACATGGACCGCGTACACAAAATCGTCAAACCCAACCCGAAAAAGAAAAAACAGATATTTTAATATGTGCAAGTATGGAAAATAATCCTCTACAGTCGTCCAAAGATTTAGCCAAGTTTTTTTATGTTGATCCGAAAACGATTGGATACAAACTTTTCAAAATAGTATCTTGTGCAACAAGTAGGAAAAGCTCAACTTTTCTCACGAGTATGGAAGTTTGTGACACGAGCCAAGGGCGAGTGCCGCAAAAACACTAGTGAAAAAAGTACTCTTCCCACATGCTGCACACTATACTTTTTCTACATTTGCACAAATTTGAACAGTACAAGCAAATAGTTTTGTAGAAAAAGTCTAAGCATCGAGGACCACCCACCGAAAACGGCTGGGCATCGAGTACCCCCTACTGGATTTTCCATATAAATGTATGTAGTGTGGGCAAAGTGCCGTGAGAAATAATATTTCTCAGTGTGAGCAATATATGGTTTTGAAATTAGGTAAGCTATGAGAAATACGCTACTTTTCACAGCAGTTGTAGAAAAAATATTTTATTCACAGTTGAATCGACTTTTCCCGTACACGGTAAACATAATTCATCCGTTATGCGAATTATATAATAAAACTTCGAACTTGGGATTTAAAAAACATTTTTACAATTATAGTTGGAACTTTATTATGCAATGGTTAAACAAAGAATGAATTTTTATATAATACAAAGTTTTTATAATCTTCCCATTTTACAAAGTGTCATCGTTTTATTTACATGGTATCAGCACTTTCTTCTTATGTAATTCCTCCCCTCTATGAAGAGACCATAAGGGAGTGCAGTTCGAGTTTTGGTTTTTCCGTTGGATTCGCTTCTCTCAGGGTTTCTACTTTGCTTTGGACTTCTTCCCTATTTTGTTTTCTGCCGCATTATTGGAGCGATGCCTTCATTTTCTTCGTGAAGATCCATCCCAGTACTAGTAACATGGTAATAACGGAAGACAAGCCGCCGAAAATTAATGGGTAGTAGTTAGATGTTGAAATTCTTAATGGTATAAGTTGTTTTGACATTTTGCTGATTTTGTGGATTTCTGCCAAATTGATCTTTTCTATTTTGGGTGCTTCGTACTCCGGCATGATTTCTACTTTTTCCCAGTTTAGCTTGGGGAGAAATAATGGTTTTTCTTGTTGAATTCGGACGTCGTTGTTAATTTTTTTCATGAGTCCTATTTGACATGATTCTGGTACTTTTATAAGTGTAGGATTTTCGACTTCTATATATTGATCTGTGTGGCTTTTGGAGACAACTTTTTCTGTTTGCATTAGTATAATGATTACTTCAACTTGTGTTATTTGCTCAACGGGAGGTTCTTCTAGTTTTAACTTCATTTTCTTGCAGCTTTTCACCGTCTGGTTTTGTATAAGCTGTAGAGTGCAGCTTCAGGGAAATGGTTTTCCATGCAAAAATATGTATCCTCTAGTAGTGGACAGTTTTCTTCTTTGAATTGATGTTCCGAGTTGGTTAGTGACAAATAGGGATACTTTAGAGGGAATATTTGGTTGTTTTGAATGATGGGAAAGAGGTGATATAACTTGAAAATTTCAGCTTTGATAATTGGTATATGTATTGCAATAATTAATTTATTATTTTCAAATGAGACTTGTGTGCCTAAAAATTGGTAGTATGCTGATGTGTTCCTAAATTTCATAATTTGATTGTCTGGAGAAATCTAAAGTGTTTAGAAACTCTTGACTAGGAATAATAGAAGGGTGAAGTGTGTTGAGTTTTGCAAAAGCTACGGAATCTTCTAAATTATCTAAGAACGTGATTACATTTTGACAATACAGTTTTATTTGGGAAATATTTCCTTGAAAGGTTAAGTACTCATGTTAATAATTTTTGTACACTCATCTGAAATTTTCCTAGAGAATTTGCAAAAGTTTCTTGATTTTTTGAAAATATGCGAATTGTTGTGTTGTAATTTTTTATTAGATTATTTAAAAGTGAATGTTGTGAATTTATTTCTGTAACCATGTTCTGTTGGTTTGTTTCAAGAATTTTTATTGCGTTATCATATCTATTAACGTCGTCAGCGTCAAGTGTACCAAATTACCATTTCTCTAGCTGTCCGATCCCATTAAAGAAACTTCTTTTATTACGAATATGAATATTAGGTTGTAAGTTATCAAGTTTCGTTCTAGTAATTTTTATGAGAAATTCTGTTCTTAATACCCCTGTCCCACTGTAAAAATTTCTATAAAATTTTTTATAGAAACCTTTATAAACAACATTTTGATAGTGTGACAATACAAATTTTTATAAAAATTACATCTCGTAAAAATATTTTTATGGTGCTTCTATTTTCATGACGTCACGTAAAATGTTTTTATAAAAATCATAGATAAAAACCATTTTTTTATGGGACAGAACATATTTTTATGAGAATAATTTTTGGTAAAAATAGTTTTATAAAATGTTTTCATGGAATAGAACAGTTTCTATAGTTTCTACGGAACTAGTAAAGTGATTGGATGTTTATGCCCCACCAACATCGAGGAAGTTTGAATTTAAAGACGCGCGCACAGTTTCACGATTTGAAACTCGAAAGCCAATGTTCATGGCCAATGTCTATAGAGAAAAGTATAATTATGTTTTTGTAGATTGTCTTTGACAAAAGTGTCAAAAATAGAAATTGTTAAAAATATGGCAAATATTATAAACACGGAAACATAGTGTGTCAAGATTGAGTAGGATTAGTTTCGTTTTTAATTTGTTTAGGATTTTAGTTTTAATCATGTAAATAAAAGTGAGTAACCTTTAACATGTCATCACTAGGTAGAATTCGTCATAGTCGTATTGTAAAAAATTGTAATAGTAAATATTTTTGGCCACTTCGCAATTTGGAGTTTAAGATCAAAATATTTTTTAAATTTTATAACGCATTCACAAGTACATTACGCAAAAGCCTTCTTAAATTTGCTTTATCTTCACAGCCATGACATTATACACCTCTAAAAGTATAGTTGAATATAGTAAAAGTACTCATATATACTGCCCAAGCATTTGAAAATACAGTATTGCCTGTAAAAAGAAAACTTATTTTTTGTTACAATAATGATACTTAAAAGATTACTCAATTTGAAAATTTACATAAAAAACAACGTTTCGAATCTGGAATTAAGTAAAATAAATTAAACTAGAGTCAGTAATTTATCTCCCTAGAAGAAGATAATGCATATTACTAAAGGATCAGAGAAATAGAAGATTTAAATTAACAAAAAGGCATTTATCAAGTAGTAATCACAATATTAAGTAGCAGTTAAATTGTCTAAATCAGTTAATTCAATATTTCAATTAAAAGTTAGATCCAGCGCAGGCATGGATTTCTTAAAAAGCAGTAGGTACTGCTAACTCTAAGAAACCTTCATGGTCAATTACAGACCCTTTCATTAGTTATGAACCAAAACCATTGACTTATATTACTAGTAATGAATTGCACTACAAAATTGAAAATGATTCAAATTTTGACAATTTTTAATTACGAAGGTAAGGCTAAAATTTGCAGACTGATATTTTAGACGTTCACTATAGTTTTACTGACTTGATGATAAAACTTCTGATTAATGTACAAAGAGAAGTCGTTAAATTTCTTTCAATACTGCATGACATTGTATATAACATCTTACCACTTTTAGGTCATGTAGAAAGTATTGTTAAAAAAACTGAACTCTTTGTAAAAATAAAGAACATAAATCATACGTGTTTTATTACCCCATACAAGTTTGTGTTCCCTTATTAATTGAAAAAATGCTGCTAAGAGGAATAACAAAGAAAAATAAATTTTTTTGTTGGTAACTTAAGGTATTGTTTAAATTTTTTTGTTTCAGACTTATTCCTGTTTTCATGGAAATGGAGAATTCAGTTTTCCTTTTTTCTTAAAGTATTTTTGTTGTCAATAATTTTGAAATACCTAACTTATTGTGCAATTTGATGTTATATTGGATTAACTCTCTAAACTATAATGTAATTTTAGTAAAAAGAGGTAATTTTGTGATTAATAATATGTAAACTGTGTGATCATTTGATAATATAGATATTATAGTATTTTATGTAACGATCATTAATACACAAGTATATTGTAAGATACATGCAAGTGTATTAAAGGCCATTACACATGAAAGTTGCATACATTATTTTTTCTTCTCATTTAGTAATTATTATTTATTATAAAAAACAAGAGCAATGAAGGGAACTTCAAGAAATAAATTTAAAACTTCTGAACGTATTAATTCTCCAATCTTCTTAGTTTATGTATAAATGATTTATTGTACAATTTGTAAAATTTATTTGGGGAGCTGATCCTGTTCGAATGCTTGTTAATGTTTGTGTCATTCCTATTTTCAATTGAATTAAAAAATTTATTCTATTCTTCGTTAACACTCATTATCATAATAAAATTTAATCTAATTAATTTTTGATATACCTAGGTAGTTTTGAAAATCAAAATTATTTGGCAGTTGTAAAATTAATTGTCACTTTATTGAAAAGTAACTGGATTCCTTTGGCTTAAAATTCTGTATTGTAATAAAAATCTATCATAATGAAGTGTATAGGTATTACAATACAGGAGTATAAAAATTATTTTTTTATGTTTGTGTTAACAGATATATTATAGAATAAGAATTTTAAGAGCTATATTAGAATAATTTTTTTAATAATGGGTAATATTGGTAAAAATTGGAATTTCTTTAATAATAATGTAACTATGATAATTTAATCATATTTCTTTTTATTTTGTGATATTAATGTTAACTACTAAAAACCAAATATAAAATAATAATTTTAAAGTTGATAATTTATATAGAACCATATATAACAGTCCTATGTTGACAAATATTTTATTAAATTTATTTATGTTATTATGTAAGTGTAAATAAAATATTTAAACGTGTACTCTTTTCTTGTTTATCTAAATTATTTGTCTTAAAATGGTTTATTGTATTTATTTCATCTCAAAAAATGAAATATAATTTTTTTGTAATGAAGTAATTATACCTAATAAACAATTTTAAGACAAATTGTAAAATTCACCTATCCATAATGGAAATTAACAAATTTGAATATTCCGCCTGTAAAAATTAGTTTTGTACCCATAACTAGTGGCACTCCGATCAACGTGATGCCAACTGATAATACAGGTACTCTTATTATACTTTTCTCTATGACTCACTTTGAGAAACATAAGCAGGTTATATTTATTTATGATCACAAGCAAGACTCACTTCAGCTATGTATGATTGATTTTGCATATTTTCATTTTTAATAAAAAGTTAATATTTTGAGATATTTTATAATCTGTATCGACATTAAAGGCAATATTATAGTTGTGTCAGCCGACCATTTTTATAAAAATATTTATGGGAATTTTTACAAAAAGTTTTTGTGACGTCATTTTTATAAAAAATTTTATGCAAATTTTTACAGTGGAACAGGGGCATAATAACATATCTTGAGATAGGGCATGGTATGAGATTTCATTAGTTGCGTTTTTTGTAACGAAGTTATTTTTTATAATGCAGAAATGTTTTTCAATGTTAAACAATTGCTTAATAATAGGTTGTAAATTAAAAAAAAAATTATAAAGCTATGTTTACTATAAATAAGACGTGCGTGTCCTAATTGTATTGGTAATAAATGATTCTTTATAATCGTCGAGTCTATATCTCTTGTAGTGCTACTCGTGTATATTATATGTTTATCTGTTATTATTTTAATTTTTGTTTTGGCTAGTACTTTAAGTTTTCCGAATTTTTGGAATTTTTTCATTTCGGGTTTTTGTACGAACGTAAGGTACTTCCTCGTTTTTATAGTCAAGGGGCTCTGTGTGCTCTTAGTTTTTGTTACTAATAATTTTTTCTTTTGTTGTTTTGTTAGTTTCTTTTATATATTCGTGAAGTCGTTTGGCTGCATGTTTGTGAGTTTGTACGTAATCTGAAATTATTACATGATCAAGTTACAGTTCGCTGACCCATGGTTCATGCATGGTATTAGCCTTCGAGCTTCCGGTATAATCCACGAACGCTGATCCATGTTTGTACAACAAATGATGATTCTGCAGAATTGCATATTTTTAGTCTATAGCTGCATTCATTTTAGTATATAAGTTTGATTAATTGAATGTATTGAATATAGTGTATTTTGTGTAGTTGTATTGTCAATAAAGTATCTTTTTAAAAAGTGACTTTTCGGGCAGTAACCCTTAATTGACGCAGTCATTCGTATATTGGAAGAGCCCTTAGTGATCCTCTTCGTTTTTTAACGTTTATCCACTTCAAGAACCTTTGGGAAACGTTGAAGTTCGTCCAAAAGTGCCAGAAGAAGAATAAAAGTAAGTGAAGTGTATCCATAATTATTAGAAGAAAGGAAAAAAATCAATTAAAGTTAAGAAGAAATACCTTTGTAAAACCAAGTGAAGTTCATCCAAAAGCTTTAGAAATAAAAAAGCAAGAAGAAAACGAAACTAGTAAAATTAAGAAGAAAACCCTTTGGAAAACCGAATAAAGTACATCCAAAAGCTATAGAAGTAAAGAAACGAGAAGAAAACGACACTAGTAACCGGAATGCACCTCAGCATCATCGTTAGCCTGTAAGCAACTATAATTTTTCCTTTTTATTAGCTATATGTCAGAAACACATCAAGCAAACACTCCTCATACCTCTCAATCAGTATTACGTCCATTAATCCTAAATTTAAACACACCTAGACTCATAATTACCCCACCTCAAACCAACATCATGCCAATTTAATCCAAAACATCTAGGCATCTATCCCCATACGATGGAAATCCCAACGAGCTGTACAACTTCATTAATACCGCTACTCTACTCTTAAGCCATTTCTGGGACAATAGCAACATCCAAAGTTTTCAAAACCACCTCCTATTCCAAGGAATCCTAAGTAAACTGACAGGAAGAGCTTAATAAGTCATATCAGTCTACGGATGTACAGACTGGGAACATACCAAATAAACTTTGATCCAAAACTTCGCCGACCAACGAAATGAGAATTCTCTCACAAGAGACTTAGTAAATTTACGTCAAGGACCCAATCAATCTCCACAGCAGTGTTAGGAGGAAGTAATGGGTCTGCTAAATACAATATCTAACTACATAGAACTTCACAACGGCGATATTAACATAAAGGCAAGTAAGAAGAGCTTTTTCCAGAAACAACCTCTAACAACTTTCCTAGCAGGAACCCTTAGGTTCCACTATCAGAGCAATGAGACCAAGCAATATATCTACGGCAATGCAGTACATCCAGGAAGAAAACAATATAAAGTATCTCCAGAAAATAATAAATCCTCAACCAACAACCAGCAGGCATATCAGCGCAAACCAACAACATAAGTCACCAGCTCCTCTTATGTCTTCACAATGGCAACCATCAACGTTCAAACCACAATGGCAACCATCAACTTTCAGACCACAATGGCAACTCCCACCTCTCCG
Organism: Galeruca laticollis; assembly: GCA_963921935.1. NCBI lineage: Eukaryota > Metazoa > Arthropoda > Insecta > Coleoptera > Chrysomelidae > Galeruca > Galeruca laticollis. The sequence continues at coordinate 182,115,213 of OY998176.1, forward strand.
ACTGCAATGGCAGCCACAACCTCAACAGTCTGGATTTAGACCACCGGCGCAACCAAATAATTCCATTCCACGAGGCCAGAAAGTATTCCCTGGACAGTCAAGGTTTCAACAGTTCAGTAGGCCTCAGCAACAAAATACCTGGAGTAATAAACCTGGAATAGCTCAGCCACATAAACCTACACCAATGAGCATTAGCACTAGAGTTACGACTCAGAACCGAACCGAAACTGGAGATCTCAACAACAGCAAGATTCACATCTGAAGAATTATTTAACATTGAACATGCTAACGAAGCATATGGTTATGATACCAACGAATTTGATGATGAAACAGCTTACGATTATTACCACCAAGAAAATCAATTTTGCGAGACAACAGAATCGTATGAAGAAAATTTTCAAAATGACTACGAATAACAATCGACAAATTTTCGGGAAAATGCCGAAAACAACAACGCGACGTAATAGAACTAAATTCTTACCAAGATAAAAGGGAACTACCCTATATAACCATCTCCAACACTCTCCTTAAACTACTTATCGACACTGGTGTTACCAAATCTTTCCTCAATCCAAACATTGCCTCGAAATATTTCCATGATAATATCAAACATGAACCTTTTATAGTAACTTCCCTTTTCCAAAATCATTCCCAAGATTATTCTGCCGACATACCCATATTTTCCAAATTCCAATAGAACGGAAATTTCAAATTCTACCTCTTCAAATTCCACAAAACCTTTGATGGCCTAATGGGCCTTGATAATCTCAAGCTTCTAAAAGCCAAACTCAATTTTCCTGATTCTGAACTCGTCACAACAAATTCTGTTCTACCTATTCAATATTACGAAAGTAACAAAACCCAATTTTACTCCATCCAACTCGAACCACAGACAATTACTCAAGTCCGAGTACCCGTTAAAAAAACACAAGGAACTATCATACTTCCGACACAAGAGATACAAGGAGCTTTCCTTAACGAAAGTCTAACTACAGGAGCATGGACAGAACTCATCAATGCCACAGACGAACCAATACAGATAGCACTGACAGATCCAGTAAGAAGTTCGGGGATCCACTTACCCGATTATCATCTTTACACAGCCGACATTATACCTCAGGAATGCCAGAAGACAGATGTTGAACATCTACTTAGAACCGATCATCTCAATCCAGAACAAGGAGAGCACATTAAACGAGCAAAAAGTTTTCAGATGTCTTCCATCATCCAGAGTCACCCCTCGCCTTCACCAACCAAATCAAGCATAACATCAGAACAACAGATGAAGTTCCCACCCCACCAAATCATACCGCTATCCACACATTCATAAAGAAGAGGTCCAAAAACAAATAGCATCAATGTTAGACCAAGGAATAATTAGACCACGCCAATCACCATGGTCAAACCTATATGGTCGTCCCCAAGAAACCCGACGCCTCGGGAAAAATTAAATTGCGAATAGTGGTAGACTACCGTAAAGTTAACGAGAAGACAATAGATGATAGGTATCCAATCCCAAACATCATAGATATCTTAGACAAACTAGGAAGATGTCAGTATTTCTCTACCCTCGACCTAGCTAGTGGATTCCACCAGATTGAAATGGCAGAAGAAGACATCCCTAATACTGAATTTAACGTCCAGAACGGTCACTACGAATACCTCCGAATACCATTTGGGCTCAAGAACGACCCTGCAACGTTTCAAAGAGTAATGGACAATGTTCTCAAAGGATTGCAAGGAGAAATATGTCTTGTATATATGGATGACATAATCGTTTTTTCTACGTCCCTACATGAACATCTTGTCAATCTCGCGAGAATCTTCAAAAGACTTATAGAAACGGGATTTAAGATACAGGTAGACAAGTGTGAATTTCTGAAAAAGGAAGTTAGCTTGTTAGATCACATTGTGACTCCACAAGGAACTAAGCCGAATCCAGACAAAATCAAAGCTAATGTCGACTACCCAATTCCGAAAACAGCCAAAGAAATCAGAGGATATCTGGGATTAATGGGCTACTATAGAAAATTCATCAAAGACTTTGCTCGAATAACGAAACCTTTAACTTCATGCTTGAAGAAAGATGCTAAAATAGAACACACACCGGTATTCTTAGAATGTCAAGACCTGTAAGAACCTCTTAACCAATGAACCACTGCTACAATATCCAGCCTTCACGAAGCCATTCAACCTCACCACAGATGCCAGCAACTTCGCCATTGGAGCCGTACTTTCTCAAGGTCCCATTGGTAACGACAAGCCAATTGCATATGCGTCCAGAACTCTGAATGAAACGGAAATTAAATACTCAACTATAGAAAAAGAAATACTAGCAATAATATGGGCTACTAAATACTTCCACCCGTATCTTTTTGGAAGGAAATTCAAGATTCTATCAGACCATCAACCCCTCAAATGGTTGTTCTCGCTGAAGGCCCCAAATTCGAAATTAGTAAGATTGCGACTGAAATTTGAAGAATTCGACTATGAAATTGCATATAAAAAAGGCAAATCTTATACTAACGCCGACGCCCTCTGTAGAGTTGAGATCAACGCACATGAACTTGACAAAAAACTTCAAGAAGAAATAGATAAATTAGATAACGAAGACACGGCATCAATGTACAATCACCAAGGATCTATCTTCGATCCTTTAGAAGATATCTAAACAGAAATTTTTCGCACGACAGACCATCTCAATCCCAGAAAACTCCAAATAATTGAGGAATTACTAGAAGAAGTAGAGAAGAAACACTCTTCGTCACACAATCTAAAGATGGAAGAACCTCCAACTATAGAAGACTCACTTCAAGAAAGAGAAGAAGATTCCGATTCAAATGCAACAAGACATACAGCCCAAGAAAACCCTATCCTAGGAATTCCCATAAGCGAGAGACCACTAAATCACTACAACAATCAAGTGATATTCAAACTAGTTAACCATAGTTCAGCTCCACCAGTTACCGAAGTAACTTTTGTTAATAAGAAGAGGATTTATGTTGAAGTTGGCAAAAACAATATAATAGGAGATTTTTTCAAGTTCTTCAAAGACTATCTCGATCCCAAGAAAAGATATGCTCTGTACTTCGAAAATGATTATCTTTATCCACTTCTCTGTAACATAGTACGAGAAACATTCAAGAACACGGCCTACGATTTAGTAAAATGCAATCAAGTTTTAGAAGATGTTAATAGCTCCCAAAGACAAAAAGACATTATAAATCAATACCATGAAGGAAAGGCCAACCACAGAGGTATAAATGAAACCGAAAACCAAATACGGAAACTATACTATTGGCCTACCTTGAAGAAAGATGTTGAAGAAATCATCAATTTGTGTGATACTTGTCTAGCCAGCAAATACGACAGAAATCCTCCAAAAACAAAATTCATGATAACACCAACGCCAACAATACCTTTGGAAATAATTCATCTCGATACCGTCCAGGCAAATGGTCAAAAGTTTCTGACAATCGTCGATGCATTTTCCAAGTATGGACAAGCCTATCCGATAGAAGGATCTAATTCTATCAACGTTCTAAATGCTCTCCTCATCTATGTAACACATCATGGAATGCTACACATGATGGTAGCTGACAGCGGTATGAGTTCAAGAATGGACTTATGCAAGAGTTTATAGACACTCATAAGATTATAATTCACTACAGAACTGCGGATAGCCCACAGTCGAATGGAATAAATGAACGCTTCTACTCCACAATATTCGAACATCTCAGAATCCTCAGAACAAAGAAGAAAACTTTAAGCATTAAGGAACAAATGTTATATGCCATCTTGGGTTACAACAGTTCTGTTCACTCTGTGACCAAACAAAAACCAATAGATGTTCTGAATGGTCATTTCGGCGCTCAAGACCCTTTCGACATAGACATCGATAGATCTTTGTTGAACAACTATACACAAGGCCCTAGGAAAAAAACCAAAGAAATATATAAAGAAATGAACAAGAGAATCCAAGACATCAAAGAAAAAGCCATAGAAAAAAGGAATGAGAAACGACAAACTTCTATAGCCTACAAACCTTCTACAAAAATTTATACCAAAAAGATGGTTGAAAGAAATAAATTACTTCCAAGATTTTCTCCTAAAATCGTTACAAAAGACAATGAAGTTACTGTTGACACTCAAAATACAATTATACATAAGAAAACCAAGCCAAGTAAATCTAATGTGAACCCTATATTACGGATGTACAGACATAATGGCCCAAGAAGTCCTGATCCAAGATCTCAAGAACAACCCAGGAATTCTACCCCTCAAGCTGGGACTAGCAAGAATTCGACCTAGTAAACACGACTTTATCCACTATTTTCACCTGAGACCATTAACTGAAGAAATAAATGAACTTTGAAACCAATATCGAACAGAAACATCAGAAATTCAAGAAGGACTAACACAACCTTACTTAGATCAGCTTCAAAATTTCGACCAGAGTGCAATACCTACTAATCGCTGCTAGGCAGAAACTCCACAGCATCTATCCAGAATATAAACTGAAGAGAGGATCAATTAATGGTTTGGGAAGCATAATCAAAGTGATATCATGTAATTTGGATCAAGAAGATGCCGAAAGATACGACAAGAACATCGCCTCACTTGAGCAAAACCAAAACAACATTATATCAGAAATTTACAGGTATACGAGTCTAAACAAACTAATCATGGCAAACTATAATACTACAGTGACACTCGTTACACACAACCAAGAAAACATTGCTTTTGAGATCAACAAAATCAGCACTGATATGAACAAATTTGTATTTGACTTCAATAACTACATGGAAGTACGAAACATATTAGACCAGCTCAACCTAACTCTTCAGACTATCTCACAGCTTCTCACGGACTTAGAAACGGCCATTACATTTGCAAGATTAAATATCATTCATAGCAGCCTAATCAACCCAGAAGAATTGAAATGGGCAGTAGAGAAAATGCATGAACATCACTCGTCCGAACAATTGACATACGTTCAAGAAGATTTCACGAAATACTTCAACATTCTAAGAGTTGACAGTTATTACACCAATCACACATTGGTATTTGTCATCCACTTTCCAGTCTTCTATCCCGATCCGTTCTCATATTTTCAACTCCCACACATAACCAAACAATAATCATTCCACCTGGTCCTTACCTAGCCTCTAATGAAAACCTTTACCAATATATGGAAACACCCTGTGAACCAATGGGCATAGAATACCTATGTGTAGAACAGCTACTTCAAGAAAGCTATGATTGTGTTAACGAAATCCTGAAGCTCACCAACGAAGAAGCCCGTTGCGAACATCTACCTATCTCAATTAACTCCACATTCATTCAAGATATGTCAGAAGCCCATTATATAGCAGTTTTTCCCCAGAATACAAAGATTTCTACACAGTGTTTCACTTCAAAAATTATGGTGCTTCAAGGAACATACCTCATCTAACTTCCTCCAGGATGTCGCTTCAGAACAAATACGGAAGCATTTGAAAACACAAAATCGGTAATACGAGAAGAAGCTTTAACCCTGCCAAGAACCAAAGCGTTGACAATCAAGAAAATCCCGTTGGACCAACTCCACCTCCTTACCAGGGAAGAAGAACGACTACAATCAATATCTACCAATCAGCGAAAGACAGACCCTGGATGACTCCAATCTACTTCATCATAACCATTTGTATAATACTGGGATTATATAAACTTCGAGGACGTCAACGTAAAACTCCAGAAGAACCAGAGGTTCATCAGGATGTGCCATCATCACCATCAGTTTTGTTCGTCCCTTACAAAACTTCTTCAGGGGATGGAGAAGTTACAGTTCGCTGATCCATGGTTCATGCATGGTATTAACCTTCGTGCTTCCGGTATAATTCACGAACGCTGATCCATGTTTGTACAACAAATGATGATTCTGCAGAATTGCATATTTTTAGTCCCAGCTGCATTTATTTTAGCATATAGGTTCGATTAATTGAATGTATTGAATATAGCTTATTTTGTGTTTAAGTTGTGTAGTTGTATTGTCAATAAAGTATCTTTTTAAAAGTGACTTTTCGGGCAGTAACCCTTAATTATCATTAAGGTCAATAGGTCTTGTCTCGTTTATGTGTTATGTTTTATATATTCCGATGAAGGTGTTATTTTTAGTCGCTTTGTATTATTAACAACACATTTAATTAAAACTCTTCATTTTCAATCACCACCATGTTTAACCCTGTGCCAGCGTCAGATGAATCGCCGCTGTCAATCACCATTCATGATCATGACAAATGACAGCATTCAGTATCCACTGTTACAACTCTTCCCTTTTTTTTAAATAGAATTATTGAAAATAAGAAATAGATTTTCAAGCCATAAAAATAAAAGAAAAACAAGTATTCTCTAGACCTAAAGAATAATAAAACCAAAATCAACCATTCTCTAATCCTAAATAGTAATAAACAAAAAGGAAACAACTATTCTCTAAACCTAATAGGTTTGATAACTAACCTTCCTGACCTAGTTACAGTGTTTTCATTATTACTCGGTATAATTTCATTCGTTAGCGTTGATTTAGGGCTAGGTATAATATTCAAGTTATTTTCATTATTCACGGTGCCTTCAATATCACCAAACGGTACACTTTCCATTTTGTATAGTTTGGGAGAAGGCCTTAAATGTGATGAATTCCTGCGAATTATTCTGCCCATATTGTCTTTTACTAGGTACGATCTCGGAGTGTTGGCCGTGCCTACTATCTCTCCCTGAATCCAACACTTCTGTTCTTCCTTTTTAATCATTACAGTATCTCCCTCTTTGAAGCTTGATAGTTTCTGTGCTGTTTTGTCATAATATTTTATATTCCTATTCCTTTGATTTTGTAACACGCCAGTGTTTAAGTTTGGGGTTTTATTCAAAATGTCTTCAGACACGGGTAATAAATTTCTTAATAACCTTTTTTGTACTATTTCTGCTGGAGATATCTCTGTCCTAGTTAATGGGGTATTGCGATATTCTAACATATGTATATCATTATTGTCTTCTTTGCATTTCTTGAGCATACTTTTACAAATACCAACTACACGTTCAGCAAGTCCATTCGACTCTTGCAAACTGTAGAAATTCTGCACTATTAAATGGGTTGTTGTCTGAAATTAGGTTATCGGAATACCAAATTTTGCTAATATAGGTATTAATTTTTTTATTACTGTATAAGAAGTCTTTGACTCTAATAATTCTAATTCAATCCAGTTTGAGAAATAATCAATTATGACTAAGGAGTCATGGCCACCATAGGCTAGTATGTCTGCTCCCACCTTTAGAAAAGGTGTATTTGGGTGTTTATGCGGGATCAAAGGTTCTTGGATTGGATTGGATTTCTAGAATATTTCATACAGGGTTCAAAATTTGCTATAAAGTTTACAATATCTTTTGACAATCCGGGCCAAAAGAGTATTTTCCAAGATTTAGCTTTTGCCTTTTCAATTCCCAGGCATGTAATTTGGATAACATAAATTTTCTTAAGGCAATGGGTACAACTATTTTATCGTTAAAAAATACCAAATCATTTTTTGTGTGAAGTTATGATCTGATTTTGAAATAGGTTTGAAACTCAGTTTTTGCAAATTGCTTATAGTTGTTTGGCCAACCTTTTTCGCAAAATTCTTCAATTTGAGATATACTAGGGTCTTTTAAGCAGGTATTAATCAATTCCCTTTTCCTTGGTCCAGTCATTGGAATCTCAATATCAACTAAATGTACCATAACAACTGTTTGATTCGAAGTCTCCTTCGAATTTTCATTAATAAATGATCTTGACAATAGATCTGCAATAAACATGTATTTTCCTGGTAAGTATTCTATGTCAAAATTAGATTGCATCAATTTTAGTTTTAATCTTTGCAAACGGCCACTAACTTTATAAAATTCTTTATTGCAAATTGATACAAGTGGGCGATGATCAGTTTTTATGTTTATTTTCGTACCATACTCAAGGTTATGGAACTTGTTAAGGCAGAAACGTATGCTAAGTAATTCTTTATCAATTTGGATCGACACTCTGTCTCTGTCAGGCTTCTTGAACAGAAAGCTATAGGTTTACCCTCCTGTAACAAGCAACCGCCAATTCCAAACTGACTAGCATCCGCTTGAATTTCAACTCTTTTGTTACTGTAAAAAATTTGTAAGTTTGGTATATTATAAATGAGTGTTTTTCCTGTATTAAACGCAGACTCCTGATCTGATGTCCATTCCCAAGGCACATTATTTTTAATTAATCTTCTAAGTGGCCCCACAATATCTGATAAATCAGGAATGTATTTATTTAAATAATTTAACATTCCAAATATTCTTAAAAGTTCTTTATTTGATTTAGGTGATTCTAATTTTAAAACTGCGTCAATATAGTTAGGGTCTGGTCGAACCCCTTGTGCAGAGAAAATTTGACCCAAATATTTTACTTCAGCCACCTTAAATTGAATTTTGTTTATATTAAATTTAACATTGGATTTTCTGGCTCTATCAATCACTTTTTGCAATATTTCGTCATGTTCTTCCTCACTATCAGCTGCAATTATTATGTCATCAAAATATATACCAATGCCGATGTCAGCTAACATTTTCTCGTTAACCCTTTGAAATACTTCAGGACTAATATTTAATCCAAAGTTTGTTGAAACAAAATTTGCCAAAAGGCGTTGTGAAACGTGTTAATTTTCGACTATTTTGGTCCAATGGGATATGATAAAACCCTTCTCTTAAATCTAATACTGTAAATATTGTTTTATTCTTCATATTTAGTGACAATTCCCCCAGCGTAGGAATTGGGAATTGATCATTGCAGATATTTTTGTTTAAATGTTCAGGATCTAGACATATTCTGAGAGATTTTTCTGCTTTTTCTACTATAACAATGTTATTAACCCACTCTGTAGGCTCTTCTACCTTAGTTATTATATCTCGGTTGATTAAATCATCCAAAGTCTCCTTTGATATCGGTTTTAATGTTTCAGGGACTCTTCTGCATGCACTAATATAAGGCGTTGAATTTTGTATTAATTTTATTTTGTATTCAAAGGGAACTTTAACTGTGCCGCTAAAAATGTCTTTATTAATTTCGACTAGATCTTCTTTATTAGTTAGTTTTGGCATTATTGAGTCAACCCGTTTCATTAAATTCAATTTAATACACGCGTTGAAACCAAGAATGGGCATATAAGCATCATTGACCAATAAAAATTCAATATTATACCTAAACAAAATCTATAATAATATCTTGATGAAAGGAGACAATTGCGACTCTTTAAAACAATGTCTTATCGTTCCAATTCCGAAGTTAAATGATTTAACTGCCCTCAGACCCATTGCCCTTATGTCTTGTTTATTAAAATCCTTTGAAAGGATTATTAAAATTAGACTGGAATGGTGGTGTGAAAGCAATAATGTTTTTCTGGACACACAGTTTGGGTTTCGTAGGAAAAGAGGCACAGTAGACTGCATTGCACATCTAGTCACAGATATTCAATTAACGTTTACCGAAAACAATTACCTTGCTGCATTATTTTTGGACATTACCGGTGCTTACGATTATGTTCAACTGCATTCTCTTTTTAATAAATTAATTCAAATTGGTATTCCATCCAGATGTGCGTATGTCTTGGTTGAACTATTTATGAATAGACAAATATTTATTCGGTGCAACAACCAAATTTTTGGCCCACGACTAGTTTTCAAAGGTTTAACGCAGGGATCAGTTCTAAGCCCGCTACTCTTTAACCTTTATACCTTAAACGTACATGTTATGGATATAGAGTGCAAGATATTGCAATATGCAGACGATTTCTGTTTATATGTAATGGAAAAGACTTATCAACAGTGTATTGAAATTCTAAAAGTCAATATGCAACATTGTAATAAATGTTTCTCAGATCTAAGTCTACACCTATCACCTAAAAAATCATCTGTTGCATTCTTCACACGACATCGTCTACCAGCTATTTCCAACCTGCAACTCACTAATATGACGATATCAGTTAATAGAAATTATACTTACTTAGGTATCACACTGAATTCAAAACTAACTTGGAATGATCACATAAACCAATGTATTGTCAAATGTGAAAAAAGTTTGAATATGCTGAAAGTTGTTAATCGTTACGAATGGGGCGCTAACCCCAAAACCAATCTTATGTTCTACAGGGCCTATACGAGATCCATCTTGGATTATGGGAGTTTTTTATATTGCTCAGCCACAAAATCTCGCTTAATGAAATTAGATAGAATACAATTCAAGGCTTTACGATTGGTTTTAGGTGCTCTCAAATCCACACCCACTAACACACTATTGGCTGAATGTGGTGAGCCTCCTTTACATTTAAGGCGCTTATTTCTTGCAGAAAAATTTATTCTTAAAGGTACATCCAATAACCAAAAAGTACTTCTACAGAAGATAGGTCAATTATCAGTCAGCAACCTAACAGAAAAATGGAGGCTAAATAAAAATTCTCCAATCTTAGCTACTTCATATCCCAATACATCACAACTGTCAATTACTAGAGACGATCAAAGTGCTTTTTCAGCGCCTTATGATATATCTTTTTTTTCGTGTACAGTAGTTATACCTAATTACGACGTACCAAGTAGCTATTGCACAACTATGGAAGAATACTTTGGTAAGCTGGGTAATCTCCGCAAAATATTTACAGACGGGTACAAATCTTCTCTAGGTGTGGGATGTGCTGTATACATAATATCTAACGAGGAAACGATACTACAATATAAATTAAACTGTCATTGCTCAATCTTCACTGCAGAGCTATTGACCATATATTATGCACTATATTGGGCTTTATACAGTAATCTCCGATATCAAGACTTTGTCATCCTTTCGGATTCCCAGTCAGCTTTAACAGCCATTAGGAACTCTGCAAGAAGTATATATCGCAATAGTTTAATCGTAAAAATATTATGCATATTAGTTGAATTAAGACAACTTAATAAGTCTGTAACGTTTATGTGAGTCAAAGGCCACTTTCAAATCTCTGGAAACGAAAATCCGGATCGGAAGATCTTTGTTTACCATGGAGTGACGTCATTTGCTCAAGAAAGGAGAGTATGAGACACAATTGGGAAATAGAATGGTCGCAATTCTGCAACAGAAGCAATAACTCGTACTGCAAAATACACCCCACTCTTCCATCCACAAGACTTGAGGAGCATAGTCATCATATAAGAAAGATTAACGCTATGTACTTTAGATGTCTCGTTAGTCATGCAGCAGTACGCGCATACCTTTATAAAATTAAAATGAGCGACTCCGAATTGTGTGATTGTAATAAAAGTTATGATGATATTATTCATTGGATGTTTAGCTGTCAACATAATAGTCAAGCTACAAGTTACTTGATGGAAACTGTGTCTAAAGAAAATGTTCCTCTCCCACAAAGTCAAGTTTCTCTGTTATTTCTCAGTCGGCGACATACTATGGTTCACACTATATTATGATATTTTGCGATAGAACTGCGACTATTACGTAATTGGAGCTATCTTTTCTCAGTTCAAATTCTTTGTCAAAATCTGGGTAAATTAAAACTGGTTCAGATGTTAATACATTTTTACATGTTTCAAAACAATCTATGAAATCTTTTGTGTGAACTACTTTTTCATTTTTCTTCAAACGTTTAGTCATAGGTTTTGTAATTTTTACTAAATTTTTTATGAATTTACGATAGTACCCTAATAATCCTAGAAATAATTTTATGTCTTTTTTGGTATGGGAAACATTTTAATCGCTGAATTTTTCTTTGGATTAGTTTTTATTCCTTCTGATGTTACTATGCGTCCTAGAAACTCTACTTCCTTTCGTAAGAATTCTGATTTATCCAGTTGAATTTTTAGTCTTGCCTCGCGTAATTTTGTGAAAACAATTTTGAAGATGTTCTTGAAGTCCTGTGCTAAGTATAATGATATCGTCCTCATAGACCATACCGACTTTATTTTGGAGATATTTTAAAACTTCATCCATAACGCGTTGAAATGTAGATGGTGCGTTTTTTAGTCCAAATGGCATTCGTAAGAATTCATAATGCCCGTTATCAACCGTGACTGCTGTTTTTATATAGAAATTTCTTCCATTTGAATCTGATGAAAACTGGCCCGAAGGTTTATAGTTGAAAAATAATTTGAGCTTCCCAATTTATCGAGGATTGAATTGATATTTGGTATCGCGTATCGATCAGGAATTGTTTTTTCGTTCAGTTTACGATAGTCGATAACTAATCGATATTTTATTGTCCCGATTGATCTTCTTTCTTGTTGACTATTTCATTTCATTTATTTTATTTATATGTTTATTTATTTCTTGTTTCTGTATGTAGGGGTATCTATATGACTTAGAACGTATAGGGATTTCGTCCGTTTTTTTAATTTCGTGTTTTGTCCGCGCCGTGAAGGATAATTTATCACCTGGTTTGAGAAAGATATCTGAGAATTTTCGACATATTAGTTTCATTATTTCAGTTTTTTTCCCAATGCATGTGATTGGTTCTAATTGAATCCAATATATCTATTTTTCGTTTTAAATTTTCATCGTATTACTTTTCCGCCTAACCTATCTAATATGCGAGAAAAGTATTGGTTTACCCCTAAAAAAAAATGGAATTTTGAAAATTTTTTGATTTTTTTTAAGTTTTTCTTCAAGAACAACATGAAAAAACGGTTTTTAGAGCAAAAATCCTGTTTGTATGTCGTCGTCGTCGTCGTCGTTGTCGTCGTCGTTGTCGTTGTCGTCGGCCACTTTTCGTTACATGTCTTGTTAGCACGATACAGCCTCCGAGTGCAACAAGTCACCAATTTTATGATTGAATATTGTTCATAATATCTCACAGATTAACCCTATTGATTTTCAACCCACCAGAGCCAGTACAACGGGTGCTATGGTACTTGAAGTACGATATGTTTGTAATTTTTTGATACATTTCGGTTTGTTAGCACGATTCATCCCTCGAAGTGTATACAAATGACAATTTTATGATAGAATATTGTTCAGGGCATCTCACAGATGCGGAAAAGTTAGTTTTAATCTTTAAATCCGTTTATTTATCGTTTTAGTTAAGGAAAGAATTAATATTGAATACATCATAACTAGATTTTTCGAATGATTCTACTTGAAAATCTTCTTTAATACTTATTGAAATAGTTTTATCTGTTCTGTTTTGGATTTCTATAAGAGCAAATCCGTTTTCGGCATTAGTCAAAATTTGAGGTACATACAGTGGTCCTAATTCACCTTCATTCATCAATATATCTCCGCTGAAAATAGAAACAGGTAATTTTTTTAGAATTTTGTGCTGTGCTTCTATCGAGAATGATATATTAAAATTTTCTTTCTGTCTGTATCTGATATGGATTTCTGTATTTGTACCTATTAATTTATTGTTAATTGAATCTATATTGAACTTCATGTTTTTAAAATATTTTAATCCAATAATACTCATGAAAATCAAATAAGAGAAAAGAGATATTGTAGTTTGGATTCTGAAATTCTGGAAATGCTCTAATTGTTGATTGATATATGATGTCTTGACTACCTCATGCTGTTATAAATTGTGCACTGATTTGACTAACAGAATTTCGATAAATTTTTTCTATAATATTAGGTATAATAATAGAACGTGAGCTACTGGTATCTATAAGTAATTTTAAATTAGGATTATTATTTTGAATATACGGTAATGCGTTATCTGAAGATATATTAATTTCTACTAAGGATTTTCTTGTAGTCCTGTTTCTATAAAATTTTCATTTTGATTTTGATCATAGCTTACATATTCAAAGTAGGACGTTTGATTTACGTCTAGATCGGGAATATTATCATCATTATTAAAAGTATCGTAATTTTGGTAACCATATTGTTCATCTGTGTATGTATCTGACTTATTGTATTCGTTTGTAAATAGTTCTTCAGAAGCAAAATTTGGGTTTTGTCTATTATTTCTAAATGGATGATTTTGATTATAATTATTATGATTTTGCCATCTTTGAGTTTAGGAAGTTGATTCGTGGATTTTTGATTCGGTCTAAACACTTTTTGTGGCGGTCCAAATACTTGTCTGTTTGTAGGGTATTGTCTAGGAGGCATTTGTCTAGGTTGAATATTAATGGGTTCGTTAGGGAATTGGTTATTTGGTTTGTTATTGTCGAATACGTTATTATTCATAAAATTTGGCTGCGATGAATAATGGGGTTGTTGGTAAACGGGTTGCATTTGATTATGGGGATATAATATTGGTTGTGATTACGATCGTCGATTATCATTGTTATTATTGCTGGTTAGATTACCGTATGGTTTTTCGAAATTTTCGTGTTCCAGTGAAGCTGGATTTTTAAGATGTAAGTTATTCCTCAAGGTACCACTACAACCAACGATAAAGGTGCTAAGTGCTGTTTTATCGTAATGGTTTATTTGACAAATTCTCTCTGCATTATTAAGGTAAGGATGATTACTATTTTTTGTGCAATACTACTTCTTAACAATTGAATTCGGCTACCAAAGTTTATCAGTTGTTCGTTCCCAAACGGTCTCATCCTTTTTAGTCCCTGTACGAAGCAATCAATATTTCTACGATCTGCAAAACATTGTATAAGGGCCTATTTTAATTTAGGCCAACCTATTAACTCGATTACCTACTAATATGTCAGCATTATCTATAAGTTTACCTTGAATTGATTGAAAATTGTGCATCATTAAATTGTCTATAAACATTAATGAGGTCTTCGTATCTTATAAAAAAGTTATTTAGTGTTTTACTATTGCCGTCATAAGATTTAATGTTATCAATTCAATATTTTAAAAGATCCCAGTTCATTTCTGGCATGTTTCGTCTAATAGTTGAATTTCGATTTATTATTTTTATTTATTATTTATAACTTGATCATCTATATTATTTTCGTTATTTGTATCTTTATTTATAATTTCGTTAACTATTTCATCTATTTCACTTATTAAATAACTGAAATTAATTAAAGGCTAATGTCTGCGTTAGACCACTGTTCGATATGAACAGAACTTAACTATATTTCCCAAACTGCTTATTAATAGGGGTTTGGAAAAGGTAAAAGAGGAAAAGCCACTTACAGAGTGTTCGTCAACTCGATCGCTCTGCTCTCATCTTCCTCCTGTTTCTAGGTCCCGAACTTGACTCCCGACACAATGCGAAAATGTGTTTTTTATGTATTCGAAACCCGCGCGTATCCTACTGACTGCGCCAATTATATATTAAAACTTCGAAATTGGGTTTTAGAAAACAATTTTACAATTATAATTAGAACTTCATTCCGCAACGGTTAATAGGCCTGAATACCACCGCCATATTGGAAAATATGGTATGGTAATTTATCATTCTGCGTGTAGGAACTTCAAACATATGTAGCTAAATAGTATGCCATAATGACACATTTTTTAAAATGGATTATTATGGAAAAATTTTGAAGTTCCTGCACAGAAAACAAAATGCTTTATTTTTTATTGTTTAATTTTTTCATTAAAATGTCTAAATTTCTCTAAACTCCAAACCACAAATAGAATTTTACTTCATTGGTTAGTGCTGCCACCTATGTTAGATTAGAATATCTGGCATGATACAAAGAAAACAAGATATGCTAAATAGCCGTGCCAAATTCGTCCAGTCGGCGCATGACGTCACGCGGTTAGTAAAATTTGAATTTAACCTAATAGAATATATGGCATTTTTAACGATTTCTAGTTATTACGTTAGATAGAAACTTTTAGTATGAAATTATATTGACGCATCGAATGCAGTTAGACGTGATTTACATCGTGTTTTTATATGAGACCATTTTTGAGAGCTTTCTCTGATGACAAACACAAAACTAGTCAGATTATTAATACTTAAAACGCATTTTTTAAACTCTAGACTTGATACGCGTTTCGCTATCAAAGTTTTTGGTATTATGGTGATATACTGATATATGTAGACAGATAGTTTTGCATACGTAATGCAATCATGTCTAATTTTGTGTTTTTTTTTGTTAGGAATAAATAAAGCACATAGATAAGGAGAATATATATTTTCGAGTTAAATAAAGAATTAACAAAAAGTGAAATCGCAAACTAAAACATTTAACAATTTTTGACATTTTATTTTTTATTGACAAATTCTTATCTTGTAAAGTTTTGTTTAAATTGGGTATGCGGAAAAACATTCGGGATTTGAAAAATAATTGTTTAACTTTCAGGCTACAATCAATGTTTGAACTACAATTGATTAAATGACTGATATATCCTTTAGAAATAAGCAAATTATCAGAATTTACATTGTTGAGAATTGTTTCCAGTTTTTCCATGTGCTGCATCAACATGTCAGATGGTTTATACAAGCCACACTCAGACAAATGATGGAACCATGTGAAATAATGTAAATCAAGAACATTTCTGGAGGTTGATGCTGTTGGTTCAGTCCCTTTCAACATGAGAAAAATAAATCCCGCCAAATTTTGTAAACCATCATAAGGGATGGAATCCAGTTCTTCATTTCAAGGTTCACAAATCAGAGTGTCCGCTGTAATGAGGTGTCGAAAGTGTTCTTTACTTAGAACATTTACTGTTTGTGAATCTAGAATATCATCTGTCCTGTATTGCCTTCACTGGAGGGGGCTCCTTCATTTCTTCCTAAAATGTAGGCTCTTGGGCAATATTTAAATTCCAGGGGATTTGGATGGTCGTGTAATCCTCCTTTTGACCTTATTACCCCAAAAAAAATTTCCAACACATCCTGATTTGAACGGTAAGTAAGGATGTATTTAATATCATATCTGACATTAAGGTCTTCATATAGCAATTTTAAAGATGAGTTGGTAATCAGAGTACCCTTTTGAGAAGGCAATAAACAGTTTTTACCTTTGACCTTAAGAGTTAAAATAATTTTACTCATTTTATCTAAAATTGCAGTTTGAACATCAAGCGATAGGCCAAAACCTTTTTTTCTCTCTCTGCTATCCTCTTCAGGAATCCTTGCGTTGAGAACGTCAAACCAATCATTTACCTTAAAATTAAATAACATTATATACTGTATAAGTTAAAGTACCTCTTGCTTCAGGCTTACATCATTAAAAAATTCAGCAAACTCAATCCAATTTTCATCTATAAATTCCCCAAGCATTCCACATCTTGTTATAGCCCTTGAAGTTGTATGAGAGAAAAGTTTTGTTGCTATAATTTCGGTTTCTGTCTTTGAGCACCCATAACATTTAAAATGTCTTGAGAAATTTTATGAGCTATATTTAGATCACTAGAGCTAGTGATTTGTATAAGCCTCTCC
The DNA here is from genome assembly GCA_963921935.1 of Galeruca laticollis. Taxonomy (NCBI): domain Eukaryota; kingdom Metazoa; phylum Arthropoda; class Insecta; order Coleoptera; family Chrysomelidae; genus Galeruca; species Galeruca laticollis. The sequence goes on from OY998176.1 coordinate 182,132,537, forward strand.
ATGATAGTTTTATTTATTTCCTTTCCATTCAAAACGAAGCTCTGATCAACAAAGTGATTCCTCAATAATTTCATCAAGTGTGGCACATCCGCAAATACATAAATTTTTCGATCAGTTATTGGACTTTTAAACCAACAACAGCAACAGCAGGGAATCCACTATTTTCTACTTATTTCAAAAAGTTTCTGTTTGGTCATTCGACAGTCGTAATCATAAAAAATTGGTTGCTTCCAATTACCCAACAAACCTCTTAATATAGCTACTTGAATATAATTTTAGGGTTTAAATATTTGGTCCTGTGTTTTATCATACAAATAAACACTCCTGTTTTTAATTTCATCAAATGATAAAACACAAACTTTTTATCGTTTTGTTGAATCAGTTAGTTTAACAATCATAAAGACCTAAAAAAATTACACATCAATTAACATGATCCAATGACTAATTTTTACAGAAGCAATTAGGCGTTCTGATTTTATTGAATAACCTTTTTCAAAATGCCAGGTTCCACCTTTATTTTTTTGGTCCATTGACACAAGGTAATGGATAGCCTTTTTTCAACAAAAGCCTATAGACTCGAGCACCTGCAGAGTGAATGACAATTGTCATAAAGAAGTATTGTTTATTAACATTATTTCATTATAAATAAATAAATTATTTAAATATATTTTCCTAAACTAACCTTAGAAATATTTTCATCATTCCAAGTTACTCGTTTCTTTGGATCTTTCAACTTATTTACTTGGGATAGTGAGAAAAAAAATCTAAATATATTATTATCATTTTTCAGTTTACTGATAATGCTATCCTTTTCATCAATATCAGTGTTTGTACCAAAATTATAATAAATTAGTATAAGCAGAGAAAGAAGGAAAATAGAATATTTTAAACAAGTAAAATTACACTTTAACAATGTTGATCTGATTAGGTACTTATTGCCAAGTATTATGGTATTATCTAATACAATATTTTCACAATTTTAGCCAAGATATAACAATAATAAACACATACCCAACATTATTTTTATGCTGGATACTGTTAGGGTTCCCGATATCATTGTTTATTGCATTTCCGCTATCTTGCTCGTTCCCAGGAAACACAAAAACATATTGAATACATATATGTTACATATTTCTTGAAGTATAAAAGTCACAGTTATATAAAACTGAAGTCACAACTAGATAAATTTATGTATTGAATACTAACAAAGGCGGGCACAGCAAGGGAACGATAATGATATAAGAAATACATATTATAAATTATATCTCAAATATTCTCAAATTACTATGTAATATATATGTAAAAATGAGATAATATCTAGAGAATATTTATATATTAAATATTACATAATATAGATGTAAGTTACGTCAATGGATATTGTATATTATGCAGTAATGTATTTTGTCCAATAAGCATATTATAAAACATATAAATATCATTGTACCAAAATAAACGTCAGATTGTATTGTTAAATGTACTTAATAAACGTCTCAAGTGTGTAGTTCGTTTTTAAAAAGTCCTTCTCGAAGTTCGAAAACATCATTGGCGCAGTCCGTAGGATATTTCGGAAGTTTAACGTATCGCACGGGAAATTGTTCGTTTCAACGATTAACCGAAATATTCGAATTAGTGTTCAGAAACTGTATTCGAGTGCATATCGAAGCTGCAGATAGTTCGAGTGGACATCGAGCGATTCCAGCAGTCCCAGTGGACGACACCAGAAAGAACTTCAGAAGAGCAAGAAAAACAAAGACCACAAATCACCTGGGTTAAGAACTAGCATCGTTCCAACTTTTAGGACCCTAGAATATGATAGCTTTAGTTATAACGTAAGTGCTCATATTTTCCAAAAACATTTCTTTAGTAGTTATATTAGTATATATATATATATATATATATATATATATATATATATATATATATATATAAAAATAATTAATATAATTTGATGAGTGAATCTGAACTAGAGAATATAAGTATACTACTTGAAAATATTTTAAATTTACAAGAAAGTGAAAACAATAATTTTGAAAATAATATAACTGAAAATAATTTAGAGAATTTAGACTTAGAAATGACTTCATCAGGTACAAACTACCAACTACTTAAATTATATCTAGACTCAATTCCAAATTTTGATGGAAACCCTCATACACTTAATATTTTTATAGGTAATTGTGAAAGTTTTATTTCTGCGTTCGCTAGTAACACAGATGCTCCTTCAAATACATTTTTACTTAGAGCTATTATAGGTAAATTAATAGGTAGAGCTCAAATATTAATTGGTTCCCGCACAGAATTAAAAACGTGGGATGAAATTAAACAAGCTTTAAATTTAAGTTTTGGAGATCAAAGAAACATTGACTGTTTGGTACAAGATCTTATTAATTTAAAACCTTTAAAAAATGAAAGTCCTTATAATTTTGGTATGCGATGCCAAGATTCTAGGAGCCTTATAATTTCCAAATTAGATTCTTTAGACTTAGGCATAAATGAAAAACGCTTACACCTTAAGAATTATGACAATTTAGCCTTAAAAACTTTTGTTCGTGGATTACCTGTACCAATACAAACTAACGTCCGTTTAAGATCACCAGACAGCTTAGAAAAAGCTATGAGTTTAGTTGTAGAAGAAGAAAATTTTCTATATTCCACTCAAAGATTACGTCACTTAAATTCTAATGTATCATTTAAGCCTAGTTTAAGAGTAACACCTACCAGGAATCAAAATTTGAATCAGTACTCTTTATTCACCCCAAATTATAATAATATACATCGACATCAATCACCAACACAATTTCAACCAACCCGACCAATATTTCCATCTAATTTAATAACTCGTCCTCCAGTATCATACCCACAGAGGTATACACAACATTCTCCTCCAAACCAATCTTACAATTGGCGTCCAAATAACAATTATCCGACTCAACGTCATCCATTTTTCACAAATCAAACTTACAACCCAATACAACGACCCTCACAGCCAATTCCAAATTTCAACCAGCAAAATGTTCGCCATAATAATCAACAATTTAATCGTCCAAATAATTCTCAAAGTTTCAAACCAGAACCTATGGACATTTCTTCAGGAAATACGATACTTAAGTCCCGATCAAATCCCAAATTTACATCAGCAGAACGTTTCAATCAAACTGTAGACAATCCTTATCAAAATCAAGAAATCAATAGTTCCCTTCCAACCGATAACCAATTTGATACAGAAAATTATGAAAAATTATTTGATTACGAAAATTCATATAATTATGAAACTGATGAAAATGCTGACAATCATTATACGACGGAAACAGAATATCCTCACGTAAATGATCCGACAAGTTACAATGATTTTTACAGAGATTCTCATGTGGACTCTCATGTTACGGAAATATCAAATAATCAGATTCAGGATTTTCATACTCGCACATGTCTAAACCAAATAACATAATTTATGTTAATGCCTTGAGAACGAATTTGCCATTCATAGAAATTCCAGAAATAAGCGCAAAGTTTTTAGTTGACACAGGAAGTTCAAAGTCACTTATAGATCAGGAACTTGCGTATAAATTTTATAACAATTGCATTTTTAAAGAAAAATTTAACATTCAAACTGCTCATAATATCACGTATCACGATGAGGTAGCTCATATTCCATTGTTTGATATCTTTAATTTACAGGAAACTCATAAATTTTATCTTTTCAAGTTTAGTGAAAGGTTTGATGGAATCATAGGCGTAGATTTACTTAAACAATTAAGTGCTAGCGTTAATGTTAGTAAAAAGGAAATTGTTACCCCTAACACAGTTATTCCTCTAATATTTGGTTCAAATACTGAGGAAAATATAAAAAATTATTCATTAATAATACCGGGTCGTACTCAACAAATTGTTAAATTACCCGTTAATTACAAAAATGGCATTGGAATACTTGATTACGAGAAGTTAGGTAATGGACTCGAAACACCAAAAGCTTTAGTAAATATAGTTGATAATTTTGCAATAACTACAATAATAAATTCTAATGAGAATCCGGTTAAACTTGATATTCATGAACCTTTTGACATCGAACCTTTAAGTTTAGTTGAAGGTAATTTCTTAGAAAAAATGGAAGTAGATTCAGAAATAAATTTAAGTAATTCCGATGATAATAAATTGAAAGAAAATTTAAAAAATATCAGATTAGATCATTGTAATAAAGAAGAGAAAGATGCATTAAGAAATATTTGCTATCAGTATAGAGATATATTTTACTGTGAAGGCATCCCTTTAAGTTTCACGAACGAAATCAAACATAAAATTAAATTAACTGACGATAGTCCAATTTATACCAAATCATATCGGTTCCCGGAAATTCATAGAGAAGAAGTAAAGAGACAAATGGGAAAAATGTTACAAGATGGCATCATTAAAGAATCAACTTCGCCGTTTTCTTCGCCTATATGGATTGTCCCAAAACGATCAGATGCTTCTGGCAAGAAAAAATGGAGACTGATAATAGACTACCGCAAGTTAAATGAGAAGACTATTCAGAACCGATATCCAATTCCCAGGATAAATGAAATTATGGACCGACTAGGAAGAGCTAACTATTTTACATCCTTGGATTTAGCTAGTGGCTTCCATCAAATTGAAGTTGATCCCGAAGACGTACCCAAAACTGCTTTCAGCACCCCACAAGGTCACTTTCAATTCAAAAGAATGCCTTTTGGACTTAAAAACGCCCCTTCCACTTTTCAAAGTGTAATGGACAACGTATTACGAGGACTAACTGACGAAACATGTATTGTTTATCTTGACGACATCTTAATTTATAGTACTTCCCTTCAGGAACATATACAACGAGTGAAACAGGTATTTGACAGACTTAGAAAATATAACTTGAAAGTACAACTTGACAAATCCGAATTCCTTCAGAAAACTATAGTATATCTAGGTCATATTATTACTCCCGAAGGTGTTAAACCTAATCCCGAGAAAATTTCTGTCATTAAAAATGTCCCGAGGTATAGGAAGACGCCAACATTCGTGGTTGAAAAACATAAGAGACTGGACCGGACTAGACTCACATTCCTTATTCCGAGCTGCTCAAAACCGAACCCAGTTCGCCGAGATTGTTGCCAACCTTCACTAAGGTGAAGACGGAACCGAAAGAAGAAGAAAAATGTCCCAATTCCTAAAACCCAAACAGAAATCAAAAGTTTCCTTGGACTACTAGGATACTACCGTCGCTTCATACCCAATTTTGCAAAATTGACAAAACCCATGACTAAATGCTTGAAAAAAGGTATGCGAATAATTCATGACAAAGAATTTATAGACTCTTCTCGAAACTGCAAAGAAATTCTAACAAATGACCCAATATTACAATATCCGGACTTTTCTAAACCCATGATACTAACAACAGACAGTAGTAATTACTCTCTTGGAGCAGTATTATCACAAGGTACCGTTCCAAATGACAAACCTATAGCTTACGCCTCACGAACTTTAAATAATTCAGAAATCAACTACTCCACAATCGAAAAAGAATTACTTGCAATCGTATGGGCTTGCAAACACTTTCGACCTTACTTATATGGTCGACAATTTCACATATACACTGACCATAAACCTCTAACCTGGCTTTTCAAATTAAAAGAACCCAATTCAAAACTAGTACGTTGGCGTTTGAAATTAGAGGAATATGACTACAAGATATTTTACAAACGTGGATCTTTATATGTTATATCTGATTGCTTGAGTAGAATACCAATTAACGCTTTAGACACTGAATCAGTTATTAATAACCCTGGTGAGTTTGAAAGCTCATTAGAAAAGGAAAAAGCTTCTACGAGTGCGCAAAACCAATCAAAAATAAACATTATTTCAGATATACAAATACAGCCTCCTAATAATACCGCTGATATACCTACAAATTCTAGAGACGAACTCAATACACCTCAACCTGAATGGACGAAACTTTCTACTCCTAAATCTAATTCTTCAACCGTTCATTCCATAGCTGATAATGAAACCACTAATCAAGGTATTCCTATATTAGACGAAATTATAAATAACAAAGTTCACCAAATTTTAGTATACTCAAATTTATATCAAAAAATAGATATCTCTCAACATACTTATGAAAATCATAAAATTATAAAAGTTAAAATCCCTGAAAACGACAATGAACGTTTCATATTTGAATTTTTAGTAGAATACACAGATCTTAATAACACGTTTTACATTTATTTTAACAAAGAAAATTTATATAACGATTTCAATAAAGTTTACTTAAAACATTTCTCTTCAAACGAACCAAGACTCATTAAATGCACTAAATTAGTAAACACTGGATCTGATAAGGAAGAACAAATGATTTTATTGAAAAATTACCATGAAAGCAAGACCCCACACAGAGGAATTCAGGAAACTTTAGAAAAATTAAAAATAAACTATTATTGGAAAAATATGAAGAATACAATAACTAATTACATAAATTCTTGTACTATTTGCCAGAAAAATAAATATGCTAGACAAAAACCGTATGTTCCGCTAATGCTAACTGAAACCGCATCCAAACCGTTTCAAATTATACACATTGATGTTTTTATTTACGACGGAAAGTCTTATCTAACGTTAACAGATGCATTTACAAAATTTGCACAAGCAGTGCACATTCCTTCTAAAACAGCTGTTATTATAAGCAAAGCTTTAATAAAATATTTCACATCTTTCGTAGTACCACAATGAATTATTTTAGATAAAGGTACAGAATTTAATAACGAAACTATTAAAGGACTCTTAGCGTTACACAAAATTAAAATACACTTTACCACAGCTGGTCATCATGAATCCAACTCTATAGCCGAAAGAGTACATTCAACCTTAATTGAACATCTAAGATTATTACGAGAACTCTATCCCGACGAAGATGATTTAATGGATTACGCAATAATAGGTTATAATAATTCTATACATAGTTCTACAAGTTTTACCCCTTTTGAACTTACTTTTGGTCACACAGATTCTAACGAAATTTTCGTACCCCAAGCTTTCTATAACGATTATGTGAACAGTCATCAATCAAAATTACAACATGTTTATAAAGATGTACACGACAAATTGAAACAAAACAAAGAAAAAATTATAGAGAAACGTAATACAAAAGGTGACTCGAATAATGAATTTAAAATCGGTCAAATTGTATACAAGCACAACCCCAAGAAACGAAATAAAAAAGATAAACGTTTTCTAGGCCCTTTCGAAATTACTCAAATACTTGACAGGAATCGTGTTGAAATTTGTGGAAGTTTACTCAAACATAAAAAACTTAAAGCACATCAAGAAATTATTCACATTAATGAACTAAAAAAGCCTCCCATTACAGGTTCCTCTGTTGGACCACCGAAGGAAGATTAAATACCCCTAAATTCCATAACCTAAACGATAATCCTGGCCTCCTACCCTTACGACTAGGAACAGCATATGTACAAACAGATTTTTGGACCTTTATACACATTTATGATATTACAAACTTGACAGATCACTTTTTAACTTTAAAAAACCAATATGACAATCTACATGAATCTCTATCAAAACACCCCAGCATATTTAATTTTACAGAACACTTCGATAATTCCTATCATATAATTCAAGTATTAGAAAATAAAATATATTCACAAATCAATCAAATAAACCCACTATGGAGAAAGCAGGTAAAACGATCACTTTTTGACGGACTTGGCTCAGCAATAAAATTCTTGACAGGTAATTTAGACTAAGACGATGCAATACGATATGACGAAGCTATTAAAGCCTTATCTGATAATCAAAATAAAATTAAAACTTTCTTAGAACACCAAGTAACATTACTCGAATCATCAATGAAAATATTTGAAAACAATTCTAGAATATTATCCCACAACCAAGAAATATTAAGCTCACGTATTAACGATTTACAAAAAGAATTACGAAATATAAAAATTGGAAATATAGAAACTTTCCATTTCTTCTCAATAGAACAGATCGTTTCTCAATTCTCTATTAGCTTTCAAATAATATATGATATGCTCAATAAAATAGAAGTAGCTATAAGCTTCGCAAAAATAAATACCTTTCACAATTCTATAGCAAACCCAAGCGAAATACTTTTAGAGATAAACACAGTTAAGAAAAATATTAACAAAAATAACAGATTTCCTTTCGAAACTTCTTTAAACAATATTCTATTATTCGAGAAAATTATCAAAGTTAAAAGTTACAGTAAATATAATAGTATTATTTTCATATTAGAAGTACCGATTGTAGAACTTAGTGAATATAACTAATATCATCTATATCCCATACCTACACCTTCAAACCAAAATTTTAAACTTATAATACCCCAAACCAAATTTCTCCTCTTAAATGAGCTGAGCTATGCATCTACAAATTCGAAGTGTGAAGAAATTATTAAAGAAGAATTCATCTGCCGAGAGATACAAACAAGAGTAATCTCACAGAAAGCTCCATGCGAAGTCCAACTTCTAAAATATTCCCAATCTACAAACAGTTGTCGAGAAATTCCATCTACCATTACTGAAGTTAAAGTGCAGAAATTGGAAACTGACCATTGGATTGTGATTACCCCGTATAGTGTTATAGCCAGACAAAATTGTAACAAAGACATTACGAACATTCCTGTAAACGGTAGTTACTTAATCGAACTTAATAACCGCTGTGAAATTTTAATAGACAATATTTATTTAAGAACTTTTAAGACCAAAGTGCCAGAATATAAAAACATTGATTCACCGAAATTACAAATTATTAAAAATAATTACACTTTAGATACCGTTAAGCTAAAACCTGTGTATTTAGATTCAATTGACCTTAACGAAATGAACAATGTCATCAGTGCCATTCAAGAAGATAAAACTTTAGCCGAGAAGATAGATTGGTCACCGATTCATTTCAAAAGTATAAGCTTTTATTCAATTTTATTCTACTTTATAGTTACAGCCTGCATTATCTACCTAGTACTCAAGAATAGAAAGCAGAAAAGTCAATCCAAACGGACGACAACAAGTGAAGAAGATGTTCTGAAAAATTTTCCCATCATGTCGAACTCTGGTCCATCCCCATAGTTCTCTCCTAGGGCGGAGGAGTTACGTCAATGGATATTGTATATTATGCAGTAATGTATTTTGTCCAATAAGCATATTATAAAACATATTAATATCATTGTACCAAAATAAACGTCAGATTGTATTGTTAAATGTACTTAATAAACGTCTCAAGTGTGTAGTTCGTTTTTAAAAAGTCCTTCTCGAAGTTCGAAAACATCATTTGTAACAAAAGTTACCTAATTTCACTTTTTCCTCACCCCTTACCTAAAATATTTTATTTCATTGGATCTATGAAAAAATTCAGCAAAATTCTTAATTTATAATAAATTCAGAAAAATCCATGAACGCATTATTTTTCATAGATGAAATGAAATACAATATTTTTAGTAGTGTTGATGGACAAAAGATTAAGGAACTATTGTCACTATATTATTCAATACCTACCTTATGAATATATCAAACTTAAAGCAACTTAATACAATTTAATACTTATATATTGTAAATGGTATTTATCTATCTTTGGAATTTAGTAGCTGGTACTTAGTTACCAAAAAAACAGCAAATAGATGCATACAAGTACATTTATTTTATTAACATAAAAAAGAGAAACTGAAAACAAAACACCTAATGGAAAGAATATTGCAAAACTAAGAATATTCAAAAACTAAATGATAAAATATAAAATAATAATGCAAAACAAATGAATATTCAAAAACAAAACAATAATTAATCATGGAAAATATTATCTTAGAAGACTTTTCGAGGTCCACTTGTAAGCCAATGGGCAATATTAAGGGATATTATCCATTGTTTTGAAGGGTTACAGTTTCGCCTTTCTTTTCCCTCTGGAGTCACTTCAATTAGCCTTATCCACACCAAGGTGTATTGATCAAAATCAGTGAATGTCATATTAAACTGTGTCAGCAACGTTTCTAAAAATGTAGGTATATATTAATTATATTATATTAGAAAATCATATAGTAACAATACCTTGGAATAACTTAATTGATTTTAAGTTCCTTATTTTGTAGTTATCTCTATGTCTTAACCATGAGTGAGATGCCTCTATATTATGTATTTCTGGTTCACCGATACCATTGTAAGATTGTACTACGTATCGTTTTTCTGTGCTATTGATAAATCACAGAAGTCTTTCAATTTTTTTCGTTTTAAACAGTTATTTTGCCTAAAATTCATAATTTATATTTTTTTTTATTTATTTATTTATTAGCAGTAGATACAAATTTACAGTCTAATAGGGTGATACTTAGGAATACAATCTACAATAAATGCTAGAATCTCTAGTTACAATAATACTCTCTTTGGTTAATGATTAGTAAGGTAATTTTTACTTCACTCTTATAAACTTAATCTTAATAAGCTATCATCACAGTACTGCTATGGTTTTAAGTGCACAATGGTATTTATAATACTGTGTGTGCACTCATTTATCTATTTTACAGTTACTTTTGAGGTTTTGTATGTTAGTTACTAAGTAATTGCATTGTATCACATTTTGCCAGCTTATAAAATTATTATCAATATATTATTAGAATTATTTCTATTATTGCATTATTTTGTAACTTGATTTCCTTTCTTGTATGCGATTATATTACATAGTTTATTTTATATTTGCTTTCGACAATCCATTCTGTTAAGGTTTTTTTAATTCTGTAATAGTCCTTTAGCTTAAAGCGGTCAGGTAAGTCATTGTAAATTTTCGGACCCACACAGTAAATGTGCTTTTGACATGATTTGTGTTTAGGGTTTTGTAGCTCAACCATACCTCTCTTGACATTTCTTGTATTTTGGCAATGTTTTAAGTTTACTTTGTAGTCGTTATTTTTTATCATGAATCTTATGACTGATTTCAGATGGAGTTGTTCTATGTTTAGTATCTTACTTTCATTGTATACCCTATCACTAGGATATCTTCTTTTTTTGAAAAGCATAATTTTTATGATCCTTTTTTGGGTTACCTGTAATTTTGTTAAGATTACTGAGCCAGCAGCTCCCCACACCACCAAGCCATAGTTCAATAGTGACTCTGCTACAGCAATATAAATTGTTTTTAGAGTTTTGAAAGGTACCATATTCCTTAGTTCATAAAATTTATAAATTAGTTTTCTGAGTTTAGTTGTTACATACTCCACATGCTCTTTCCAAGTGAGCTTTTCATCTAAAATAACTCCTAGATATTTTAGACTGGTTTTTCTTTTTATGGTCATACCACATTTACATTGATGACTCCGGTTGCATTTTGATTCATGGATTTTGATCGATTCAAGGTTTGGTAAATTTCTTGCGGCTAGTGCAAATGCCACAAAGTTTGTTTTTTCCACATTAAGCGAGAGTAAGCTATCATCTAACCAGTTTTTTAATTTCTGAAGAGTGTTTTCTGCTTTTGCTTTGGTAGCTTCCCAGGTATCTTCACTTATTAGGACACTAGTATCGTCGGCGAAGCAATAGATTTTGATATTTTCATCGTCAAATAGGTCCATTATGTCATTGATGTAGATATTGAACAGCAAGGTTGAGAGAACTGTACCCTGTGGAACACCAAAGTTTACTTGTAATGCATCACTCTCATGTCAGGATACCAATGTGGTTTGGTTACGATTAGTGAGGTATGACCTGATAAGGTTATTTGGGATTCCTCTGATTCCAGCATTTTCTAAACGTTTTAATAAAGTTTGCTGTTCCACAGTGTCGAAGGCTTTCCTGAGATCCAGGAAGATGCCCATTACTTCTTTTCCCCTATCTAAGTTTTTTAGAATCCCTTCAGTTACCTTTACAAGTGCTTTATCAGTGTTTGAGTTTCTCCTAAAAGCAAACTGGTTTGCATTAAGTAGGTGGTGTTTTTCCAAAAAAGTGATTAATTTGCTTTTGAGACATTTTTCGATAATTTTACTTATGGTACTTGTTAGTGCTATTGGTCTATAATTGTTCATTGATTTTTTATCACCTTGTTTGTATAAAGGTATGATTGTAGTGATTTTTAATATGTTGGGAAAGATACCTGAGCTAAAAACCAGATTTGTTATATGTTTAAGTGGTATACTGAGATTATATTTGTATTTTTTAATTATATTTGATGAAATGGCGTCCTCCCCTCCCTTAATGTCATTCTTTAGGTTGTTTATTTCTCTAATTATGTCTTCACTTGACACAGGACTCAAAAAGAACGATGTAGCACTTCTTTTTTCCTTCATAGCCCTATTTTGTGTGCATCTAGTAATCTTGTTTGCCAAATGTTTTCCAATATTACAAAAGTATGAGTTGAACTCATTTGCCATCAGATTTTTGTCTGTTATTTCAGTATTTTTTTGGTTAGTAATGCATTTTATTTCTGACTCACAGACCTGGTCATTGGTGGCCTCTCTGATCACTTTCCATAGTTTTTTTGGGTCATTTATGTTTTTTTGGGTCTTAGATTTGTAATAAGCATACTTTGCGTTTTTTATTAGTTTACTTAGCATTTTTCTATATTCTTTATACCTATTCAAGATAGTGGGGTTGCGAGGGTTTAGGGTACAATTCTTTTTAAGGCTGTTTCTATATCTAATTGATGTCAAGAGCCCACCAGTGATCCAAGGTTTCAATTTCATTTTTTTGTTTGTTATTGATTTTGTAATTGTTGCTTCTTTTATTATATTTTTTAATTTATTCGTAAACATGGTTGTGCATATTTCTACATTATTTTCTAGGAGAACATCATCCCATCCCTCAGCATCCAGTTTCCTTGTTAGATTTTGATAATTTAATGTTTTGAAAGTGTTAATTTCATTATTATTTACAGAACATGTTTCTAACTGGAGGCTGAGCAAAATGGGGTGGTGATCTGTAAGATCACTTTCCAAGATTAAAGCCCTAGTATTGTTAAAAATGTTACTTTTACATTTGATAAAAAAGTGGTCCAAGCAGGTACCTCCACTTTCACTTTCTCTTGTTGGTTTGTTTATTGCGCTCATAAAGCCATATCCCTGTAATACTGTCAGGTAATTGTTCGTTGTGTCAGAATCTTTGGATAGCAGATCAATATTAATGTCACCAGCAAACACATACACTTTGCTTTGATCCGTAGCTTCTCGTTGTAGTACTCTTTCCAAGTTTTCGATGAGTTCTTCTTTTGACATGGCAAAACACCTGTATGTGGCTAGTATATCTACAGTTTTCTGGTTTTTTAGTAAAGTAACCTTGATAATTTTCAGGTTATTTTCTTGGATTATCCGATCCTCCACGTGAAATTCATTTTTGACAAGGATTATGCATCCATCACATCTATTTAGATTGCTTTCATTAAAAAACAAATTATATCCCGGTATATTGAAATCACTTTTGCACTGCACATTGTGGGTTTCAGACATCACTATCACATCAAATGATTTACCCAGTGATTCAAGATACACTACAAATTGATCGAAATTTTGGTATATACTACGTATGTTGACGTGGATAATGTTGATGTCCCTATTACTATTGTCGAAATAGTTTATTTGGTCTATGTTTTCACATACATGTGTTTCTATGGTCATATAATCGTCCAAGATATTATTTAGTTCCTTAAGTTAATATTTTTTTAAGTTACGTATATTTATGTGTAATACAAAGTTTTTATTGGTATTTCACGAGATCCGCTTCACATCTTATTTTTATTGCCTGTTCGCTCTCATTGATTCTAAGAAAAATCGTTCCATTTACATAAAAAGCTGCCTTATAATTCTTCTGTTTTCTCAGATCACGTGTCGCTTTGAAAAGGACCCTTTTGGCCAAAGACATGTCTTCATTGAAGTAAATTTTTTTGTCATCCCCATCTAAGCCACATTTCTTAGAAGTTATACCTTTCATGTCTTTTATTCTCTTTAGTGCATCCTTCTTTGCCTGTTCGTTATTCATTTTCACCAGGATTGGTCCCTCACCACTCTTGTTGACCCTGAAACTCTCCAATATTTCATTGTTCAAAGTTTGTAATTGCATGCTTGTAAAAATTTTTTTAATAGTGACCACTGTGTCTAGATTGGGTTGTTTTGGGACCCCTGCAACTATCAGGTTCTTTGATTTTTCTGTGGCTTCTAGCGCCTCCATTCTTACTTCTAACGTTTGCATTCTCATCTTCAGGTTTTCATTTTCCTTCTTTAGAGTTTTATTGTCCTCCAGCACGATTTCAAAGACTCGTTTTTGTTCCTCAAACGACTCTGACATGAACTGAATTGAGTGACCAAGTTCATTAATTTTTTTTTCTATTTTCTGCTCCACTGGGTTTAGAAATCGTATGAAAGATTCTTTAATGATTTCTATCAGCCGATTTTCATCCATATCCAGAAAATTGTCTGATTTTTCACTATTTTTTCGTGTCGAATTAGTTGTTCTAACCTCACTTTTGTCTGTTTCACAACAGATGAATTTTTCGCTTTTACTTTGGATTTCTACTCTGGTTGAACAGCTACTATGGTAGCATGCCTTACAATTATCACACTGAATGTATTCATTCACTTTCTTTCTGCAATATTTGCACTTAATTTCACTATTTATCTTTTGGCGGAATTTTTGTGCGTCAGTCATTCCTAACCTCGAACTGAACTGAATCAATCTAAGTATTCGAATATAAATACCTTTCAACAGATAAGTGTTAATTAATCCATTTCAAGATATTTTGTCTTGACTTACTACCTGTGGTCAGAGGATTAAAGATGTGTATTTTATTTGATATTACAAAATCTACTTGAACCCTAAGTGCATACCTGGGCGGCGGTATTTGTTTCGGAACAACGACTCCCTACATAGGGAATTATTGTTAAATCATGTCTAAGTTGTAAGTTAAAACGAAAATATTATCTTGAAAGGTACTTTAGTAAGATAGGTATGATGTGATTTGTAATTGTTTACTTCATTGTATATTTTAATACAGTTAACCTTTTTAATACGTTTGTTAAATAATCTTTTGTAAACGATTGTTGAATGAACGGCTTCATTAGCGATGCCCCTTGCCTGTTGAAAATAATAATAATAATAACAGTTATAACACTTACATGATGTGTTCTCCATTCCTCTACAAACAAAACTAAAAACAAACACACAGACAAAACTAAAGAAAAACCTTATAAAACGTTATTATACTTGCAGGTATGTGGGTAGATCGACTCGTGACAATTTAAAGGTTATAATATTGAAGAGCTTTCTTCTTTTTCTTTAGAAAGACACTAGATGAGGTTCGTAAGAAATACATATGAAATATATAACATTTTTTATGTAACAAATTTTACGTAATAAATATATATAAAAAAATGTTCATATTTATGTAGCAGAAATTACATCTTGAATACATATAAAATTAAATATATCCAATATATAAAACATTTTATAATATAAATATTGAGACTATATAACAAAATTTATATAGATTTTGTTACACAAATACTACATAAAAATATATAAACGTTTTATAAAAAAATCATTCCTTCCCTGTTATATATTTTTATGTAAAATATACATTCGTGTTTGCTGGGTTACTGCATTCACTTAAACAAATAAAATATTTATTATCAATCTAAAACTATCCTGAACCACCAAACACCAATTTTTTTGGATTAGTCTGGCATCACACTTCATATATATTAATATCTCAACTTGCCTCCAGAATACTGTTCACAAATTTCGTCCGTTTTCTTTTTTTAAATCGATCTTCTCTATTTTTGATCAAACTTTTGTCACACTTTTTGTTAGGCAAATTTGAAGTGGGTAATGCATGCGATTTAAGAAGCCGACGATTTCTAGCTGAATATCCCAAAAGCTCAAATTTTAAGTTTCTCTCAAAAGAGTCTGTATCAAAATGTTTTGAACAGATACGCGCGTTTTTAACGTTAATTTTGTCTTCCCGTTTGCAAACATTAATCCATAGGTAAGATTTTCGTCGTTGGGAAATCGAAAAAACATTATATCCCTGGTAAAGTTTTTAAACTGTGTGGCACCCAGCTAATGCACAACGCATTTTAAGAGTAAAATTAATAAAAAAATCGACTGACAAACTCACAACATAATACAAAATAATAAGAGTGATATTTTTGCGATCTAGCGTCTTTAAGCGAATTAACAGTGTCGCTTAAGCGTGACGTCATAACGGTGAGGTTACGCTTAACCTCGCAAAAATGGAAATATCTAGCGATATTTTCTGGCATATGACAATGACATTTCTCTCATGACACATACATACTTTAGGTTTATTTTTTGTTTCTGAAACTGTAGTCTGTGATAAGCAAAACAATATTAATATATCTAAATAAAATAATATTGCTTTTGTTAAAATGTGCGATCTTAGAATGAGAAGGAGGAGATACATAATGGTGCTGCTCACTGAGGATACAGCTTTTTCGGTGGTCGTTTTAATGAGAAATCGGCTTTCTAGAAGAATAAAGAGCTTGCAAATAATTTTTTCAATTCTGAAAGACCATTACATCAGGTCGATTTATGAGGAAAAAAAAGCCGTTATCTAAATTATGACTTTTATATTTAATTTCGAATGTCTAAAGACACGGTACCTCGCAACGACCTCGCAGAGATATAAATGTTGTTTGGGAAAAATAATGTTTAAACAAATTTTTTTGTTATCTATGAGTTTGTTGATAAATTCAAATTGTTGCATACTAATAACAAAGAAATAACAGCCACACCATTGGTCCAGGCCCTATCAATTTATTCTGTCATTGCTATCAACCGCTTAAGTTTTCTGGCGCACTCTCGACAACGCCAGTTTCCGCTTCAAGCGTTTTTAAGCGTGACGTCATTACTTATTCGCGAAAATGAATCGCTTTAATCCGCTTAAAGAGGCTAGATCGCAAAAATATCACAAAGGTTTTAAGTTATGCGTTTCCGAAATAACTAACCACATGACGTATAACGCTCCGCCCTAACATGCGCAATATTATATCTTGTTTTCTTTGTATCATGCATATCTGGCAACGGTGTAAACATTTCGTGATAAACAACCCTGACCTTGCTCTGACGAGAGGGTAGAATGTGGCAGAATTGAAACATATAATCTAACGACATATCACATCCGGAAACTAGACCGTCTGTTTAAATTTTTTTAACTAAATTTTCACTTTTAAAAGCATAATATTATTTTTTTTCTGACTAAGCAAACTCAACTTGTTTCTTACGAAGTAAATTGAATGGATTTTAAAATGTTGTGAATAGATAGTTGAATTCGACTTAGGTTCTTTTTTATAGCTATTAAAATATTTCACAAGTAAAAAAGTGTAGGGTCATTTTTCCCTTTTGAACAAAGGCGTAGCTTATGGAGCTTTTATAAGGAATTCTAAGAATAAAAGATGAGTTTATAAACACTTGATTTTTTTCATCTTATATAAATTCAAGTGAACCAATTAAGTTATTTGTTTTCAAAAATAGATCGGTTAAAATTCTAGACGTCAAAACACATAAAGTATTAAGTTTTGTAAAATGTGCATGGTATGGAGAAGTTGAGTTTAAAGCTACCGGCCATTAATTAAAAACATTAAAAATATTCTTAAGAAAATAATTTTTCCAAGAATGTAGAAAAAAGTAGAAAATAGGAAAACTAAATGCGAGTTAATTTAATTTTTTTTTGAAATTTTTAAAATTTAGGAGTATATGGAACTTAAGTCATCAATGTCACTTCTTTTATTCATACAGTTATCATGTTTATTAATTTCAATCATTTCTAGAAAAGTTCTATTATGTAGGTTCTTTTCCCCACTAAGGACACTAGCCCTATTATAGTCTATAACGTGATCATTTACTATTACATGTTCTGTTAATACACAGGATTTTTTTTAAATTTTGCAATCAGATTTATTTTTATTTTAGATATATAGAGACCAATAACTTCTGGCAGCATATATTACCAAAACTGAAGAAATTCTATTTTTCAAGCTTATTACCAGAATTGGTTGATCCGCAATATGTCAAGGGATTGCCAATTAGAGATATAAAAATTAATTAAAATACGTTTTTATTTCCTTTCGATATTTTTGTTTAACCCACTAGTTTTTCCTAAAATCCTATAATGTACTAGAAAAATTTACATATAAACAATGAGGAAAACAATTTTGATTTTGGATTATACAAAAAAATGCTAAAGGAATAAATATTTTTGCTTGATTCCAAATGACCAAATCTGTAATTAGAATCACGAAACTGCCAAACCTTTATTTAGAATTACAAATTTTTAATGAAATTAACTGTCTCGGCCCTTACTTCGCCGAATTTACTAATATTACTGTTCTAAATAAAACTTATTGTAATGTTTTTCTTATTTATTAAAAGTTTTTATTACGGGTGGGATAAATTTTAAACACACGGTATGGCTATTTACTAATTTATTTAAACACTAACTCACTAACACTTAATTTATATATACTTAACTAATAACTTAAATTTAATTTATATGCACACAAACTTGATTATTAATTTATATTAGCACTTTAATGTTCGGTGTATTTTTGTTTATTTCTGGATATCACTTTATCAACTAACTCCTCCGCTGATCGGTCCTTATTTATATTAATGCCTTTCTTACTAGAAAATTCCGGGCTGCGGCTTACACAGACACAAATAATTTTTCTGGCCTTTTCTAGATAACTCTGGTCACAAAAACAATGTTTACATAAGATAAGTCGTAAACAGTTATAAAAAAACAGTGCGTATCCGACATAATTTTAACTTTTATACCTGGCTTAGACAGAGTCGGTTTTAGGGACTATACCAGGGTGCTGTTTCGTAACATTACCCCCTCCTTAAATGGAAGTTCCTCCTGGAACTTTTGTGTAGCCGAGACTGAATGTTTAAATCGGCAACTGGCCCCATTTCTACACTTTTCGATCTTATGGAAATAGCAGGGCACCGTCTTCATCGGATACTGATAACGGGGGTTGTAGCTGCAAATTAATATCTGGACACCGGTATCTTGGAAGATAATTGTTCGGAACACGTCCGAAATATTATTGATCTAAATTTAGATAGGCAGGGCCTGTCAGTCAAAAAATTGATATATATTGAAAAAAAAAAGAAATGTCAGAGTAGTGTCAAATAATTGCCATATACGCAGAGCATTGATTTCCTTTAATAAAAGTTCTCTTAAGTTAAGTGTTTTGAAGCGATAAAACCAATTGTAAGTAGTTATTTAAATTATATTTGTATTTGGAGCTGATCTACCTAAATTTTCCTGAATTAAAACATAGACATTTATAAAATAATTATAATATTTCACCAATCCTTAGAATTAAATAAACATTGTCAGAGATTATTCTTATATGAACTGGCGTTTTATTTGCAGACTTCGGTCCGCTATAAAAGGTACTATCGAAGAGAGAATTTGAGAACTTCCAAAAAGTGTCAAAGACAGACCCATCAAAAGGCCGGCTTTATCAATAATCTCTACCATGTTCCTGATGATTCGCCAATCCAACTGGTTACTCGCTATCTTAGGCATAGCCAGTTTCTTCACGTTGGATTCCAACACATGGTCTCGGAGGTTTCGAAGTGCTTCCCACACATCGCGGTAGGTAGATCGATCTTGGAATTCATTTTTAGTTACCACGTAGAAGACGTGCCGCGAATTATGTTTCAGTTTCAGTGTCTTGCCAGGGGCTGGAATCTGGTCTTCAAGTTTTTCTAATTGCCCGGACTTCTTTCGAAAGACGGTTGCCTACCCTCGTGCGTTCTTGATACGGGCGGGGATATTGTATGCCAGTGAATAATCTTCCGGGAGAGTGAACAGATCTTGTTGTTGTTCCGAAGTGACTCCATATCTAGCTTTCCCGGTACCTCCATACGTGCCCATAAATTCCTCGAAGGTAGGGTCAGACACATCTCGAAAAAGGTTTACTCCTCCAGGTCATGGTCTCCTTCGAATGGCGCTAGTCGGTTTTGGTGAACTACTTTTGGTTTTCCGTTAGGGATCTTGCTTATGCGATATATAACATCATTGATCCTTTTCTTGATTAAGTATGGACCTTTCCAGGATTTTCGTAATTTTGGAGAAAATCCTTTTCTCCTCGCCGGGTTGTGTAACCATACTTTGTCCCCTTCTTTAAAATCTCCTTCTGTGGCCTGCGTGTCGTACCGACTTTTCATTCTGTCGCTGGCAACTTGAAGATTTGTTCGAACTAATTCATGAATATCGTCCAGCCTCCTTCTCAATTGGATCACGTAGTCTTCGTCTGCTATATCTTCTCCAAGCCGATAGCCAAATTCCAGGTCACAAGGAAGCCTCATTTCACGTCCAAACAGGATTTTCGCCGGTGTTTCACCCGTGGACTCATTGACGGCAGATCGATAAGCCAATGAGAATAAGGAAAGATACTGGTCCCAATCTATCTGATGGCTGGATACTACTTTGGACAGGTATTTTCCAATAGTCCTGTTCATTCTCTCGACCATTCCATCTGACTGTGGATGTAATGCTGTTGCCCTGGTCTTCTTCATTCCCGGCTACTCGCAAATCTCCTGGAATAGATGGCTTTCAAAATTTCTTCCCTGGTCAGTATGGACTTCCAAGGGCACTCCATATCGGCTGATAAATTCTTTCACCAATACATCTGCTACAGTTGTGGCCTCTTGGTTGTGAATAGCGTAAATTTCCATCCATTTTGTGAAATAATCCATTATAACCAGTATGTATTTGCTACCATTTTCTGTTGTCGGAAATGGTCCAGCGATGTCTAAAGCAATCCTTTCGAAAGGGCTTCCAACATTGTACTGTTTCATGGATGCCTTTCTCTTGCGATGTGGTCCATTACTCGTAGCACAAGTCGTACATTTCTTACACCAGTCCTTCACATCGTCGGAGCTGTTCATCCAATAGAACCTTTCACGGACTCGCTAAAGGGTTTTCTTCACTCCCAGATGATCTCCCGATGGACTGTCGTGTAACTTCTTCAGTACCTCGGCTACTCTCGCTCTCGGGATAAGTATCTGTCTTCTCTTCTCGGAACCATCATCGTTCTCAAGGATTCTTTTCAATAGGCCTTCTTCCAGGACAAGGGAGTCCCACTGAGCCCAATATGCCTTGAGTGTCGGTGAAAATCTTGACACTTCTTGCCAGGTAGGTCGCCGATTTTCTTTCTTCCATTGCCGGAATATCTTCAGGTGAGGATCATTCTCCTGATCTTCTCTGATCCTGGTGGGTGACCATTCCTCGTTGACTACTGTAATTTTTGAAACTGCAACTTCCTTAGATTTCGACTTGTTGCATTGTGGATAGTCTACAGGGCATGACCGTCTAGGCAAAGAGTTGGCTTTTCGGTGTTTCACATCAACTGGATGCTCACCCCTGTCTGATTTCCCCTGTGACTGGAGTTCTTGGGTTACAGGACTCTTGGGGCGCTTAGACGGACTGCGTACGTGCTGTAGCTCGCCACACTTCCGGCATTTGATCTTCTTCGGCTTCTTCTCTGCCATACCTTTCAACAAGTTGACGATCTGGTCAAGTTTGTCATCGTCATCTTCTTCCTGCATGGTCCTACATTTGTTGTACCGCGAGCCCTTCGTGGCTGCTTTGCATTTAAGAGGTTCTTGGTTTGCAGGAGTCGTATGACGCTTACACGAACTGCGTTCAAGCTCTAGCTCCCCACAATTACAGCACCTGATCTTCTTCGGCTTCACGTCTACCATACTTTTCAACAGGTTGACGATCTGGTCAAGTCTGTCATCGTCACCTTTTTCCTGCATGGTTCTACTTTTGCTGTATCCCGAAGCCATCGTGGCTGCTTCATATTCAAGAGCAGCAGTCAATGCATCGACCAATGTTTTACGGTGAGCTAATCGAAGCGTCTTCTCCATATCGTGGTCACATAAGCCGTCAATAAAGGCCTGGATGCCTAAACTTTCCATCATGTTCTCTGGTGCCGATGGATAAGCAAATCGAACTAGTCGGGCAATATCCATTTCATACTCTTGAAGGGTTTCGTCACGTTTCCGCCTTCGGTTCTTCAGCTGGAATCTGTACAACTGTTCCAAATGTTCGTGACCATATCGCATGTCCAACTTCTTCTTAAGCTGCTCGAAGTCATCCGTTTCTTCAAGTGGTATCGTCTGTAGTACATCTAAGGCATCTCCCCGAACCGCGATGGTTAAGTTTATTGCCTTCTCCCTATCGGACCAATTATTCACTCTAGCGGCTGCTTCAAATTGTTTCACATAATTGGTCCACGACATTTTGCCATCGAAAGTTGGGGCCTTGACTCGGGTAAAACTGCCAATGTCTTCAAACTTAGGTAGTGTTTCTGGCTTGCAAGGTTTCGTTTGCTCGGTCTTCTTTTCTTCCTCTGGCGTACCTCGCGTTCTTGAATCGGCAATGTTTTCCTCTAACTCCTTGATTTTTTCGTCTATCGTTGTAATCTTATTCTCGATTTTCTCGTCCATCGTTGACATTTTATTCTCGATTTTCTCGTCCATCGTTGACATTTTATTCTCGATTTTCTCGTCCATCGTTGACATCTTATCCTCGATTTCAGATTTTAGACACGAAATTTAATTTTCAATGTCAGCGGTAATGTTTTTCATTAACAATATATCGGCAGATATATCGTTCTTGAAAGTAGAAATATAGTTCTTCATAGCCGAAATCTTCTCGTCCCTGTTCTATTCCATGGCAGAAATCGTCTCGTCCATGTTAGCAGAAATGTTCTCTTCCATGGCAGAATTCTTCTCGTCCATGTTAGCAGAAATTGACGAGATTAAGGTGGAAGCCTCGTCATTAAATAAAACTGTTTCTGGATCAAAGCCGTCATTTTCCAGTGCCACTTCAAGTCGTTCTACTAATTCACTTTTCTTACCGGACGTTTCCAACTCACGATCTTCCAATTCTGCTCTTAATTCCGTCACTTTCAGATCCCTTAATGTCTTGGCCATTTTTACGTAGCAATTTATTTATATAATCCCACTTCTGACACCAATGTAATGTTTTTCTTATTTATTCAAAGTTTTTATTACGGGTGGGATACATTTTAAATACACGATATGGCTACTTACTAATTTATTTAAACACTAACTCACTAACACTTAATTTATATATACTTAACTAATCACTTAAATTTAATTATATGCACACAAACTTGATTATTAATTTATATTAGCACTTTAATGTTCGGTGTATTTTTGTTTATTTCTCGAGATCACTTTATCAACTAACTCCTCCGCTGATCGGTCCTTATTTATATTAATGCCTTTCTTACTAGAAAATTTCGGGCTGCGGCTTACACAGACACAAATAATTTTTCTGGCCTTTTCTAGATAACTCTGGTCACAA
Source organism: Galeruca laticollis (assembly GCA_963921935.1). Classification (NCBI taxonomy): domain Eukaryota; kingdom Metazoa; phylum Arthropoda; class Insecta; order Coleoptera; family Chrysomelidae; genus Galeruca; species Galeruca laticollis. The sequence goes on from OY998176.1 coordinate 182,155,913, forward strand.
AAACAATGTTTACATAAGATAAGTCGTAAACAGTTATAAAAAAACAGTGCGTATCCGCCATAATTTTAACTTTTATACCTGGCTTAGACAGAGTCGGTTTTAGGGACTAAACCAGGGTGCTGTTTCGTAACATTATTGTAACTTCTGTCAGTCTGACGATGATATTTAATATCGAAACAATTGTCAAATTTCTTAGAATTCCTTACATTTTTTTGAATATATCGTGGAATAATCTAGAAACAGTGAGTTTCATTTAAAACAGTAATACAAAGTGTTAGATTTTTTTTTCAATGGCAACATTAAAAAAGAAATTGGCTAGAAACAATGATGTTTGAAAATATTCTATTGATTTACCACCCCTTTCAGCACACAATACGACTCTAAGCCGCAGTTCCTTGCAACCGTTGCGAAGTGTCAAGGACAATTTTTAATACTACCACATTGTTAGGCAAGTTTTCGAATTGTTGATTGTGCCAGGCAGCAACAATGCGCGAACGGTGGGCCGGACAACCATCCTGTTGAAAATACACCTCATCCCAGAAAAAATTGCTCAATATTTCCAAATAATTGTGCTACCGCACATTAGCATCAAAAAAATTGTTCTTATTATTCCATGATACGAAACAGCACACCGCACGTTTGCAATTTTGATGCAATTCTTAAGTGATGATTAGTATCACTCCAATAACGAACATGTTGTGACGCAACAGTGCCATTGCTAGAAAAAGTTGCCTCATTTGAAAATACAATGCTGTTCTCTATTATTGTATCTCCCATCCACACGCAAAAATGAAGACACTTTTCGTCATATCATATTTACGCTACTTCAAAACTTTTCGAATATGTGATTTGCTCATATTCAATTGAATTATCTTCCATCCAATCCAAAATTGAACTGTAGAAGCATTATCTTCATCACGTACAAGTTTCTTTTAATTCAGAACTAAATCAGTTTCCAAAAAAAGTTTCACCAGCTTCTTTATACCCATACGGGACACAGTTACTCTGGGAAATGTTTCATTGAATTCTTCCGCAATGCGACGGTAACTCTTTTTCCGAATACTATAACATTATATTAAATATAATTTTTGTAAAAACGTTAACATTTTCACCAAACATAACAGATTTACAGTGTGAAGTTAATTTTGACAAATAAATTAGTGTTTGAAGTTTTCCAGTCACAGCCATCTACAACGAAAAATAATAGATGTAATGCGATGAGTAAATGAGAAGAATTGAAATTATAATTACAGATTTGTTCATTTGAAATCAAGCAAAAATTTTTATTTCTTCAACATTTTTTTTGTAAAATCAAAATAAAAAAAAATTCCCTCTTGTGAACTCAATCCGGGGACATACTCTACAATATCAATCCGAAAAATCATACAATATTATAGACCGTTCCATAATTTTAACATTTAAATGTTGCATATTGCCGGGTTGATTTTTATCTAGCGAGAGAAGGACTAATCAATTCTGCGTTGCCTTGTCAAATCAAGTGATCTGGGGATATCCCAGATTGTGTTATTGTGTTTGACAGTTCCTCGTGACGTCGATATGTACTCAGGCCTCTTGAACAAAAAATGAATTTTTAGATAATACAAAGTTTTTATGATCGTCCTAGTTTACAAAGGATCATCGTTTTATTTACAAGGTGTCATCTCTTTCTTCTTATGTAATTTGCGATAATGGTCCTGAACAAATACCTACACAAACACTCAATAACCCCAAAAGTTAAATGTTTGGGATGAAATATTATGTGACCATTTAATTTAATTGGACCTTTCCTGTATTTGTCAAATTCAGCATACCAAAACAATGTATTTTTACCATCTTTTTCAAATAATAATTTTTCACTTTTCAAGCTCCCCACAACAGGCGGGGATAGTTATTCTAAAAATGTTATATTGCAGATTTCAATAAATCTTTATGTTTTTAGATACCATGAAAACATTTATGAAGTTTGTAGAATGATGTCTGTACGTCCGTTTTTTTTTCATTGATCGCCAAAACTCAAAATTGCAGAATAGTATATTCTTCAACGAGTGTAGAATGATTGGCTACTATTCACGCGGATGAAGTTTACAAAACGAGCGAGCACAGCGAGTGAGTTTTGGAATCATTCAAGTGAATAATAGCCATTCTACACAAGTAAAAGACTATACTTTCTCCACGACTATGCATACAAAAATTCTTCCATTGGGAATTGAACCTCGATCGCCCGCGTGTAAGAGTCAAGTATATCTCTACCACTGAGCTATCGACCACATTTCTTTATGAAAATGTAAAGAACATAGATAAGGTAACTCAAATTTTTAATACAAACCTTTACATTTTTAAATGATATAATATTATTAGGAATAATAATAGAGATAACAAAAATATAGGTACTTAATTTAGATTAATTTTTTGCAAAATGTATGGTAAACTTATTACAATTGCTTATATTTAATGTGGTTGGTACTGAATTGTGATTAATACTAGCAGTGCTAGTACTGCTAGTCTGTGCTGTATGTAGTTGGGTGATTCCGGTTTGATTTATCGACTGCAATATTTTGTTCGCAGTGTTCATTTTATTTTTTATTGAGTCATCCACGTAACCCTCAGTTACGGATGTACTTTTCCAGCCACCTTGTTGTTTGAGAGCCGTAATATCTCCCCCGCATCAATTAATAGTGTGGCAGAAGATCTACGAAAACTATGTCCGGTGTACAGATTTACAGATTTGGTAAGTTTAAGTAGGCTGCTATTTGTCGGCCCATTGATACAAATTTGTTGATGCCAATTCTCTGAATAGTATAATTCCCGCGTTGGTAGTTCAAGAAGAAAGAAGTATTTGTTACATTAGTTGGACGTAGTGCTATATACTTTTTGCATATTTCATAAAATACACCTGTCACTGTAAATTTTCTAACAGTATTTGTTTTAGTGTTAGGTATGGTTATTAAAACACCTGAATTAAGGTCTTGAATGTCTTGAATGTCTTTCATTTTCATTAAATACAGTTCTTTATTACGTCAAGCACCTATAACCCCTATGATTAATGCAACCTAAAAAAAAATACTACTTTCAAACTTTTACATCTAAGTGAAACAATTAAATATGTTACCTTTGTTCCTAGATATATATTGTCTGGAGATTCTGTGATAAATTTATTTATATCTTCTGTAAACGTTTTCGATTTCTATGCTTGAAATCCTTCTCCTTTTCGTTTAAGGAACGCCCGCAATTTTGAATAATTTTCAATGTGTATTTCATTATTAACCTTTAATGTACTTCTTAGTATAGAGTATATTTTCTAGGAGAACGTTTTCCGAAAAGGTACTTACTTTATTGGAATGTCTCCATGCCATAAATGTTTCATAAATCTTATTATAGTCTTGCTGTGATCTCTACGGTAGCAAATTCATTGTGGATGATTGAGCAATTTGTTTAATTTCGGGAGGCGTACATATTAGGTCTGTTCCAAAAACCATAATATTACGATACAAACCCAGTTGACCTGCTGATTAGTGAATATAATAAGTCTGTGTCATTTACATCAAATTTCCTGCGTTACTGAGATTGTACGGTAATAAAACGGCATTTACTTCGGTTGGAACAAACCTATATTAAATCTTCACTATTGCTACTGTTGTCCATTTTCTCTATATATACGTAAAAAAATGATTATAGGATTATTTTGACGTTTCAAACCACGCGGTGGCAGAAGCGATTTGCGTAGTTGGGTATTTGACGTTTTAAAAGAGACGATTTGATTTATTCATTTTAGCGTGATTTCTGATAATAATGGGAGGTGATTGGCTAACGAGAGTGAATTATTTTTCATTCTTCACTAGTGAGAATAATTTATACCATTGTTTAGCTAAATATGTAAAAATAATTTGTGCATTATTATATAGTCGTGGAGAAAAGAATGTTTTGCAACAGATACGTTTTTATCCCAAACGAGTTGAATTAGAAATTCTGAGTGCCAAGTTCGATTGTGCTGTACCCCCTGACGTATACATAAACGACGCAGACGAATTTCGTGAAGAATTTGACCGACAACAATCATTTGATAACACTTAACATACTGTCAACGACCATCCCGTAACAGGCATCATAATTTCCAAAGAACCTATTAATTATCAATGAAATCATATTTATATGGGAATATTAAAACATTTTTTTTATTTCAATAACAATCTGCATAAACCACTAAGGGTTATTAGCTGTGGGACAATATAGTTAACATGTATTTAGTTTACAATAGAATACATACAGTTATATAGTAACTTAAATTTTAGAACAGAGATTAGTTTGGTTGAGGAACCCAAATAAATTTTGTATGTTGCGATTTTCATTACGAATGTACTCTAACGATCCTCTAATATCATGTTTTTCTTGTTGTGATTTAAATGCAGGGCTCTACCTAATATGTGTGATACACTTATTTGAAGGTTATACATATCACATATGGGTGGATTGTCATTAGACAGTAAATGTTGATGTGTGAGTCGTGTGTAACCTATTCTAAGATGTGTGAGTATCGTCTCTGTTCTTTTAGTTATCTGCAGGTCAGCACATGGTAAAGTGGATTTCTTGATTTGTCTCAGTTTGGCCGACGAATGTGTGCAAAGGTCCTCCCAGTGGTGATCTATTTTCTTTCAGAACATTATTTTTAAATGTGAGCAAGGATTGAGGATTCTGCGAGTGGTAACGTGTTGTTCATTTCCATCAATTCCGATATGTGAAGGGATCTATAATTTTATTTGGAATAGTAGCGTGATGCATTTGCTCTTTAATTTGAATCACTAAGAGATTGGTTGGATACATTTGTTTGATTCTCTTAATAGTGCCAAGTGAGTCAATAATTTTGAGGAAGGATTTGGAGGCATGATCGATGCAGTGGTGTTCGCTTTATAAAGGGCGTATAGTTCCGCTGAGTATACGCTGTATCCATCAGGTAGTTTGTATCCAGAGAGGATACTGTTTGTTACTACTACTGACGATATCCCGTGTTCAAGTTTTGATCCATGTGTATATGCGATTTCGTAGTGTTGACGCTTCGCAAGGATGTCTTGAAATCTAATTAGGATTAGTTTGGTAGGATATACATGCTTATTAAATTAAGTAAACTGCGTATTACAACGTACGGGGGAGAGAGTCCAGAGGGGAAAGGCCTCATTTAAGCAGTTGGAAATTGGTGAATTGATGATGCTATATTTTAGGTATATTCTGTTAATTCTTTCATAGAGTGGCAGAGTTATTCGGGGATGAGTGAGGAAGAGGGTTTGAAATTTGCGGGCGAAAGTGACGTCTTTTGCTGGGTGAGATTCAATTGAGTGTACTTTCATTCTGTATTGTATGCTAAGTAGCTCTCTGCGTAAGTCTGGTAGCATTTCTCCTGACTCTACAATAATGTTTTCTCTTGAACTTGTGTAAAATGCTCCTGTTGCTAACCGTAATACTGTGCGCTAGATGACATTAAGTTTTGTTAATTCGTTTTTATTTACTGATGCATACACTATTGCTTCATAATCTAAGAGGTATCGAACGTGATGTTTATAGATATTTAGAAGAGTAATTCATGCGTTTCTCCAATTTACGTTTGATAATAGTTTTAGCATGTTGATACCTGAGAAAAAAGATTTCTTAATTTGTTCAGAATGTGATTTACAATTCAGTTTTTGATCAAATATTATTCCCAAATATTTTATTTCATTGAAGACCGTTTTTTGCTGAATATTAATCGTGAGGTTTGGCACTAACAAACACAGACTGGCTGGTCCGATAATGGGACGAAAGTGGTTTGCCGAACTGCCGCATTCGGCCCGCTTACAGCTCTCGGCTCGGCGTGTAGGTAGGGCATGTTTGCCAGGCCGTAAGGTGGCTAAGAGTAGGCTAGCCAACCATTCAACCTCGGCAACGCCTTTGAATAACCGACGACGGGCGTATAGTAGATAGCCAGTAAAACCTACGACGGGCCGATGGTAGATTGCCGGTAAGTGCACGGCAGTCCATCGGTGGCTCGCAAAGGGGCAATCCTCTTGTAAGCCACCATTTATCGGCCAGACGAATATGCGCAGACGCCCAAAATATTTGTATTTGATTGAGAAATGTTTTTTCTTATGATAAACTTTCTATCGGCTGTTCAATAAAAAATGGTTTGTAATCCATAGGCGACTGTGACCATGTGATCATTATTGAATACCCTTTATAAAACGAAAGAAATGATAATAGTATTTTATTATGTATAAGATTGATATTTCTAGCTTGATTATGTTAATATTGGAAATCAGCAAAATATCTCATCTGAAAAACAACATGTGAAAGGTTATAATAATGGTTTTTGTATATAGATGCATCAAATAAAAATTGGAATTTTAAATTAAGAGAGAAATTATTTTAGCAATTGTGAAAAAAAAACATTTAAAAATGCATGACAGAGATTCAGGGAAACATCCCCTGCTATGGTATTGATAAAAAAGATGTCTAAAATTTTTTCATAATAAAATCTAAACTTATACTTTGTATAATAAAACACTTTTTAAAAAAACATTAGACCATTTATTAGTTACACAACAAAAAAAGTAATGTCAATATATCAACATTCTTTTACAACAAATGCAAAAAATTAGTTTTGCCAATATATAAGTAATGAGGAACGGAAAATGTGTACATATTATACATAAAATACGCAGTTACAAGAAACTTGACGAAAAAACCATCTTATTTATATTAATATCAGCAACAAATTATTATAGAATAATCGGCTAGGAAATTATATACATCAAAATACACATGGTTTTCATAGTTCCAATATCATATGACAGAATGTGGATATATAAAACAAATGAACAAGATTTCAATAGTAAGAATTAAACGGCGCAGTTTTGAACAACTAAAACAAAATACCCTAATTTATAATTAAGTGAAGTAACGCATTAAAATAGACTAATCGCCTGAAATAAAAAACTATAAATACAATAAATCTCTTATTTTTTACTTTTTCGATTGGCTCTTCCTCCTGCTCTATCTGGAGCATTTTTGAGCCAATTGGGTCAGTTTTATTCTTATCATCTGTTTTGTCATGCTCATTGTTAGATTTCTTGATATCAGAGTCAGAATCTGAGCTAAATATGTAATTAAACTCCGTCTCTGATAACACACTTTCTGTTGAAGGCCCTGCCTGTGCTTCAATACAGTCACTGGATTTCGCCAAAAGGTGACTATCAATGAAACTGGAGTTAGAAATGTTAGAAGTGATGCTAGAAGTTTTAGACTGTGTCTCCAAATTAGGATCATATTGAGAATTACTTGGGGAATTATAGACAACATCTTGTTCGAAATGAGATGCACAGATTGAAGATTCTGTCTTGGGCTCTGAACATTCAGATCTCAAAGCGTCGTTTATAGAAATAAAATCACTTAATATTGATTGTATTTGCGTGGAAATCAAACGCCGCTCTTGTCTCTTACTTATTTTATTTACAGACGCCATAATTATATAGGTTATAATAGAATTCAGCAAACTAACATCTTTTGAAATTTAAGCTAAGTAATATTTGCTTGAGATTGTTACATTAACCACTTGTACCATAAGATACTTCACACTTGTACTTACAAATTATTTTGCCCATCATGTAAATGCGACTGAGACATTATTTATTTTTTACTTGTCTTCTGCCTACACTTTCTTGAAATAACAATAAATTAACTGGCAGCGGAGAAACACAAAAATGATCAAATAATATAATTGATAATCTACTAGTATTATCACGGCAGCACGACTCACGATACTATATCCAAATCAGCACTAAATATAAATACAACATAAAACAAGACTCTTTTTTCCTAGTTTAAGAGTACGAGTTGAGTAACACAACACAACAATAAACAATAACCTCACAAAAATACAAAATATAAGCAAAATGGCTGTCAAATCATGCGGCGCGAAATTTAAACGCGAATGATTTGGTACCACTTTACGGCTTGCTAACCGAACGCGGCCCGGAGTCGGATATAGCCAGCAAAACATCCTGCGGATCAGTTTTGGCACGAAATATGATCTCTCGGTAGCGAGTGCCGAGGAGTAGCCACTTACGGCCCGAAAACATAACAGCCGCTCTCGGTTTGCCGTTAAGTTGCCGAGTAAAAGCCGATTCTTTGTACATTAGGAACGGTATATCCGAACTGGGCCGACGGAGGTCCAGATCATGGCTACTTCAGCCACACCGTGCATGCCGACTGGCGGCCGTATGTTTTCCGACGGCGTTTGGTTTGTTGGGTAGATATGTGTTTCGACGAACGAGTAGGATGGTACTTAGTTTTTTGTGTCGATAGCTGCCATCAATAAATCTTAAGCTTTGAATGTATTTCGGAGATAGCCACTTGCAGATTGTTTTAAATTTTTGTTATGCTCTCATGTAGATTACAAGATCATCAGCGTATAGGCTGGCATGTACTGGTATGGCTATCTTTGAAGCAATATTATTAATAGCCACCAGGAATAAGGTTACACTTAATATAGATCTCTGAGGTGTTCCGTTTACTTGAACATGGTCTTCTGAGAAAGTTTCAGTGATTCTAACATTACAATGTCTAGCTTCCAGAATCTTATTGATAAAATTAAATATATCACCTTGCAAACCATTTGAGTATTCCATGTTTCCAAACAACATCATAAACCACTTTGTATATTTGCAAACAGTTGAATTTTTCCAAGAACCACATTAATATTTTATTTATCATTTTTTCTAGCAATTTACACATTGTGCACGTTAGGGCTATAGGTGAATAGGAGTTAGGATCTGATGTTGGACTTAGCGGTTTTAGTATTGGAGTAATTGTTGCTTTGTACCATACAGATGCAAAGGTATTATTTATGTAGATTTGATTGAATATCTGTAAGAGATATTGTTAACCCTTGTTAGGTAGGTTATGCATAAAAGCAGAGAGTAAATCATCTGGTCCAGGTGAAGAGTTTTTACAATTTGACAAGACATCACAAAGTTCTTCTATTTGTATGGGCGAATTTATACTTGGTTGTGGATTAACTTGGAATTTGATATTTTCTATTTCTTTGATTTGTTTGTAACGTTTGAATTTTTCATTGTAATTTGTGTCACTACTATTTCTTTCATATATATCTGCGAGAGTATTTGTTATTTTTAGAGGTTGGCTGTAGATATTATTGTGACGAACTATGTGATTGATTAGTGTATTAAAGTAGCGCAGCCGGAGTGCTCGAAATAGAGCAAGTGTTTGAAAGACCAGTTATCCACGAATACTTTACGCTATTTTTTATTGGTGCACTCTGAAATCATAAAATATTATTATTATATTATTACTACGAAAAAATGGAAGTCCGCCCTCGATGCCCAGCCAAGTTTCGTAAAAGTCCATCCTAAATAGTATTTATTTCATTTGACGTTACGAGGTACTGCAGTCAGATCAATAATAAAAAAGTTGTCATTGAGACTTAGTTTCTCGAGATGTTGTTGTTACCATGGTAACTTTAAAAACCGCGCGTGTTTGAAAGTTCGATTTAAACACGCTGAGGCGTGCTTTAAATATGTAAAATGAGGCACCAATAAAAAAACTATAGTTTTTGCATGAAGCACCTCTTATTCTTCGTATATTTCCCCAAACATTGCTGCTTGGTGTTGAATTACTAATAGAAGAAACATACTTGATCAACGAGTCCTTTTTATTATCCATCTAGTTTTAGCACTGTAATGTTTTTCTTATTTATTTAATTACACAGCAAGTGGGATACATTTATACACACTGTATATCTACTTATGTAATTTATTTATATACTTAACTCACTTACACTTAATTTCTGTACACTGTATATTCACTCACACTAATTTATATAAATACTTCACTACTTTTATAGTTCAAGTCTATTCACTACGAGATTAAATTGTAAACTAATTAACTCCGCTGGTAGGTAGTCTCTTATATACTAAACGTTCTTCTAGTGCTTTTTATTCCAAAAACTTCTCGATTGCGGCTCCCAACAAACAATTGACCTTCTTGGAAACTTATAAAAACGCCAAAGTTTTAACTTTCATATATAGTATTAGACAGAGTCGTACTCAGGGATTACACCAGTGTGCGGTTTCGTAACTTCACCACCACGTAGTTCTCTGAATGTCTGTAGGTTTTCTTTTGTTATGTATCTTTTGTATTTATTGAAGGCATTTTGACTAGCCTCAATAGCTCCATCATAGTTTTGGATCAGGTACTTTTGTTGAACGTTTTAAAAAATCGGTGCGCATTCGCCAAAATTTTAACTTTCATGTATGGTATTAGACAGAGTCGGACTCAGGGACTACACCAGTGTGCGGTTTCGTAACATTACCCCCATGTAGTTTTCTGAATGTTAGTAGGTTTTCCTTTGTTATGTGTCTTTCGTATTGATTTAAGGCATTTTGACTATCTTTAATAGCTTCATCACAGTTTTGGAACAGGTACTTCTGTTGAACGTTCAGTTTTTCCTATTGCAATATTAGCAGCAGTTATTATTAATTCTGTAAATGAGGTAACTATTTCATCAATTGAGTCTTGTTTATAATCGGGAATATGTTCTGCTAATATGGTTAGAAAAAAGATCACAGTTTGCGTGGCTGATTTTCCATTTTGGAATAAAATTGTTTTGTTCGGTTTGTTTACTCTTTTTTGTCATGGGCATATGATCATTGTCGAAGGGGTGATTCTCGGTTTCGAAAAACAATTGTGCACTCAAAGAGGTGTCACATAGAGAGAGGTCTAAAGTACTACTACTTCCACTGCGTGAGTCGAAGTATCTTTTACTACCATCATTTAGAAGAAATAGATTGTTACCCTCATTGAAATTTTCCATTACGATTCACATAGGTTTTGTGGATTCACATCCCCATACACTGCTATGGCTGTTAAAGACTGCTATAATTAAACTGCGTTTAGGGATCTGGTTAATGATGTAGCTCAGTTCGGGAACAGAGGTCTTTATTTGGAGGTATGTAGAAATTGGTGATGTAAATTTTCAAAAACTATGTATATCCACTGTACATGTTTCAAAGTTGTTTTGTAACAGTTTGATCTCTTTGCATTCAAGGGACTCATGAACAGAAGTGCTTACCCCTCCACTTGCTTCGTTGTTTACAAAATTTTGTCTTGTTCATCCAATGCCACACGCAACTGCCAAGGGCAGTATGAAGTTTATATAAAACATTTTTTTTTCTTTTTGGTGTTTCACAATTTTTTTTGTTGACAATGGTACTGTTTCCACTTCGTCTCTTTTCAAGAATCTAATGTCGCAGTACAAAATGCAATTTTTTTTAAAATGCTCGTTATCATCCTCAAGCAAATCACACAGACCGAACAAATAAGACAATTGTTATAGCTCTAAGGTGTTGTAACGAAGTTACTTTTTCTGTTCCGGTATCATTTGATTTATTTATATTTAAAACCTGTAACCTGTCACTTCCTCCTTATTCAATTACTTTAATTTTAAATATTGTAAGCTAATGAATTGAATTTTACCTGGCAAAACAATTTTAATTGCAAGTTCGTTTATTTATAATATTTGGGCCGTCCGGTATATATACATTTTCATGTCATTTGATTAACACATTTAGACCGTCCGGTATACCTATAGAAATTTTGGTTCAAAGTAATTAAATGTTTGAGTTTTTTTACTAGACTTCTTTTTGAAGCGATTCGTGAAAATAATAAATACCGAGACCACAGTTTGAAATGGGTTTTTTGCCTTTTTATTTTTCCGCTCCCGTTTAAATAGTGAATAAAAAGTGTCCGTAGAAATATAGTAAAACTTGTTAAGTGCTTAAAAGGTAAAATTTTATTTTCCTCCGTATGTATATTTCCGAATTAAAATTATTTTAGTGTAAAATTATAATTTATAAATGAATTCAATATATTCCGTATAAAAGAATAAATTTGTTAAGACTCCCGTAGTTATACGATATTCAGTGGTTTTATCACATTACATTTTAAATTTTCTATAATTCAATAAAGATTGAATTGTAAACTATACGCTATTTTCTGTTGTTGGTTATTTTAAAATTTTATTTGACCTAGTTCGTCCAAAGTTATTTTCAATTTTTTTTATCCAGAATCAATTTTTTTGTAAGCTTTCTTTATTCAAATTTTTTTTGATCGATCTTCAATTTTGTTAATAGAGTTTTGTGTTTGGTTTTCGGGAATTATATTTGATTACTGGGTGATTCAAAAGTATTCCTCAGGAATTAAATAAGTTCTGGTAGAAATCTCAACACCTCGCCGACCTTCTCGAGATCTGTTAAATATTTCTTTCTGTTTCTGTCGTTCCGATTAGGTTAAAAGGGTTTTTCATTTGGTTTCCGGGAATTATATTTGATAACTGGCGATTCGAAAGTATTACCCAAGAATCAAATAAGTTCTGGTAGAAATTATATTAGAATTATATTTGATCACTGTGTGATTCGAAAGTCTTGCTCAGGGATTAAATATATTCTGGTAGAAATACTAACACCTCGCCGACATTCTCGGGATCTGTTAAAATTTCTTTCTGTTACTGCCGTCCAGATTTGGTTAATAGGGTTTTCATCTGGTTTCCGAGAATTATATTTGATTACTGCGTGATTCGAAAGTATTGCTCAGGAATTAAGTGAATTCTGGTAGAGGTTTCAGCTCCTCGCCGACGTTCTCGGGTTTTGTTGAAATTTTCTTCTTCCTCCGCTGTTTTGAGTTGGTATAGGGTTTTTCTTTCCAAATTTCGTCAAGCCGCCGATTAACCCCGTATGCACTATTTTGGGTAATACTGCATAAGATAACCCCAATTATAAAGCCCCAGAGTCCGTATAAGATTATATATTTTCTGATTTGCATTGTACATAATCCGTTTTATATGTTTTTCGCTTATATTTTGCCTAGTGTATATTATTTGTTTGGATACTCGTCCGCTTGTTAAGTTTCTTTAGTACTTTTGGTAAAAGGTTTTATTTATTTTATTATATGAGGCTACTTATTATGTTATCAAGAGTGACTGCTCGTCACTCGCGCCATGTCACGTCTCGACTGCGCCCTATTCTAAATATTTTTGCGCCAGACGACAGACACTCTTATACCGAAAATTTCGTCTTTCTCCTCTCCCCGCAATTCTATTTTTTTACTTAATTAAAAAGTATATTATCTGCGGGCAAATTATGTATAAATTTGCCATATAATTCATATATGATCTTCCAATTGCAGCATCAATGATAATTTTCCATGTATTTATTAAAAGGATATTCAGTTCCAAAAAAAAATAAAAGTTGTAACCTTTGTAGAAATATTTCTAAAGTTGAACGTTGGTCATGTGTGGTCTCGATATTTCGGAAAGAGAATCAATGTCGCCACCGGTGATTCATTACTTGCAGGTGTGGTGGTGGATGATTGAGTTTCATTCGCACTGATGCCCTGAATCTCGAGTCGGGGCGTTATTTTTGATGTCGTTCCCAACGCCATGCATACGCAAGCTTGTAAATGCTTTATTTGCGAATAGTTCCTAAAATGATCTTCTCGAGCACCGTTACTAAAATCATCGAAATGTATCGCCCCCACAACAGCGTCAGTTGACGTCACAACACAAATTGCATTTACCATTTTGTTATGTCAAATGTCACAGATTAATAAATATAAATAAGTTTTTCAAATATGAAATATGTTATCAATTTCTCTTATGAAAATGAATTCTACAATCAGTTATACTCCGTTTCTAAAAGGCATGGAGTAATAAATCACTCATTTTGGCCGGAACCATAGGCGTACCACATTTAGTCATTTAAAAAAAGTTAAGGCTTCTAAAATTATCTCATTTCCGAAAATAACCGTTTTGTAATATTATTTAAAATGAAATTTCAAATTATCAATAATATAATAAACTGTGGATTATATCACTAACATCAATTTTCCAGAAAATTTATTATTATGTATAAAAGGGCGTAGACGAGTCCCTCCACTAAGCTCCAGGTAGTTATAATCCTACGTACAATAAATAATAAAATAAATGTTAATAACAATTCTATGCAATACCCACTAATCTATTCGTTGCTTATTATATATATATATATATATATATATATATATATATATATATATATATATATATATATATACATATATATCCAAACCAACCCCATTTGCCGATTATTTCACCCAATTAGCAGGTAATTGAAGAAACTTGACAAACAGGTAGCTCAAAAAGGGTTTTATTATTGTGAAATATAGTCTTTTCAGTTCTAAGAAAATGCCCCCATAATACAATGTACTTACTAGAACTTTTCAACTATAAAAGTAGCGGAAAGGTTGAATATTTTCAATTTACAGTTCATCTGTTCTGAAGAAACTGCTGTGTTGATTTATTTCCCCATTATTACTGTTATTTTTTATTATTTTTTACCGTTGTTCTTAACTGGTGTTTATTTCTGTTCATCTATACAAGTTCTCTTCTCATCACACGAGACAAACACCTAACTACACCTTCTAACTATATAGTGTTCCAACCAAATTCGACCAGATATGGAGGATTTATCACCATCTAAGCGACCTAAAGTTGTCCCATTGTCGCTGAACGAGAAACATCTGATATTAAATTGCTATTTCTCGTTGAAGAACGAAGAAATTAGAAGAAAAATTTTGTATTTGACAGGAAGTGTTGATGAAACTGTTCAAAAACAACAATTTATAATTTAATGAAGGAGAAAAAAAATGGAAACATCACAGCCCCAAAAAAGTCCCCAGGCCGACCCAAACTTGAAATGGATGACAACTTGAAGAATGGAATAAGGCGTAAGGTGCATGCTTTTTTCTTTAGAAAAGAGATCCCAACTCTCTCCAAAATTATGGCTTCGGTTCAAGAAGATTCAGATTTTCCGAAAATGTCTCGAAGTACATTATGGAAAATTTTGAAGGAATTTGGATTTGAATATAAAAAAATTATCGGAACGCAATGTTGATTGATAGAGACGACATTGTCATTTGGAGGAGGAGTTATTTGCGCAATATTCGGAAAGCAAGACTAGATCAAAAACGAATTTATTATTTGGATGAGACTTGGTTAAATGAAGGTCATACTCTTTCAATGTTTTGGCAAGACACAAATGTCAAAAGTCGGAGGCAGGCAGCTCTTGAAGGGTGGTCAACAGGCCTCAATCCACCAGCAGGAAAAGGACGTCGACTCATCATTACTCATATCGGAAGTGCCGAAGGTTTTGTTAAAGGTGGATTGTTGTGCTTTGATTCGAAGCAAACCGGAGATTATCATGAAGATATGGATGCAGACGTTTTCGAAGAATATTTTTCACAAATGTTAGATCTAATTCCAACGGGCTCAGTCATTGTTATGGATAACGCAAGTTATCACTCCAGGTTAGTGGAGAAATTACCTTCAACTGCATGGCGTAAACAAGATATCCACGATTGGCTAACCTCGAAAAATATTAAATGCCCAGATAACCCGCTGAAAAATGAGCTCTTGCAACTGGCCAATTCACATAAACACCAATATAGTAGATACGTTGTAGATCAAATGGCATCAGCGCGTGGTATAACGGTGCTGAGGCTTCCTCCTTATCACTGTCAACTCAATCCCATAGAATTAGTATGGGCCCAAGTAAAAGGGGAAGTTTCAAGAAAGAATACGACATTCAAAATGAGTGACGTAAAAGTTTTATTCGAAGACGCGTTAGGTAACGTAACCAAAGAAAACTGGAAGAAATGTGTTGAACACGTGATACAAGAAGAACTAAATATGTGGGAAATGGATCATATAAGTGAACACATGATTGAACCATTTATAATTAATGTTAATAATGGAAGGTCATCTCGTCTGATACTCATCTCGTCTGATTCTGATATATAGACTAGTTTTTGTGTTAGTTATTACTATTATTTGTATACTTTTTTTTATAAATATTAATTCGTACTTTATTCCTGCATTTTTCTTTTTTCCTCTCCTATTGTAAACGGTATATTAGTAGTAAAGTTGATACCTACTGCAAAAAAATTTTCTATTTTTTATATAATATTTTATGTTCATTGTTTATTCATAGGAACACAAAAAATGTGTTTTTATTGAATTGATATTGTGAACTCTTTTGAATAGTTTTCGTAATTATAATTTCATAGTGCCTTCATATTCATATACCAAGTTTTTTTTTTCCTGATTGCACGCTTCTGAGGATTAAATTGTTTATTTGTTCATTCAAATACAATAGAGCGACCCTTTCAATACAATAGGCGACCCAACCGAATACAGAGTTACGGTGTGTCTACCTGAAATTCGTAACAAATGAGAAATTTTGGTACAAAATTTGATAAACTTCGGAGATATTTTATTATACACCCTGTATCGGTTCCGCATACCTAATGATCTTTTATTACTCCATGCCTTTTAAAAACGGACTATAATCAGTATTGGACCCAAATTGAACATTAGTATCCCCAACAACTTGTGAAAGCCAATTTCTTACTATAAATACTAAAAATGTTATGCCAGAGATGAATGAATTAACCTCAACAAAATATGAAGTGGATAGACATTGCAGAGAATGGAGAGATATTGAAGATATTAATTTCACAAAACTTTTTGGTTGTGTTAATAGGAAGAATGTGACATAAAGATTTTGTCATCATAGGAACTATACCTATATAAGTGTTTATTTCTGGAATCATATGTATGTGCAGGTAAGTTAATTTAATTTTTCACAGTATTTTACAGATGCACACAGAGAATATAATTTCTTCAAGTCAAACATTTTGTTCATATTATACAGTGCATCACTAGGGCTCGTGCTAAAATTATACATAATAATCTAAATAAAGCTTCTTTGTATAATATCTAGGGGACTTATACATGTTCTGGAAGCACATTTCCAAGACAATAGGCCATACCTGAGATCGCTTTCACTAGACCGTAGTACAATGTCTGCAAATATCGACATGATACATATATTTTTTTTTTAATTTAAATTTATAAAGCATAATCTCTAGTTTTTTTTGTATAAACAATATGTGAAGCCATTCTTATGCTCTAGAATTAAGAAATGCCAAATATGTTTTATTAAAATTTAGAGTAATTTATGATGAAACCAATCCTTAATTAATCTTAGATCATTTTCAACTATTTTGAATCATACAAATTATCTATTTTATAAATAATGGCTGTATCGTCAGCGAATCTAATTGTATATCAAGTACTGCTCACTGAAAACAATTCGATCATTTATACAAAGATTGAATAACACAGAATCCAAAATTTTTCCTTCGTTATAATAATACATTTTTGATGTTAGTTTCATGTTGAATGAAAAATTTTGGAAAGGATAAAAATCTATAATAATTATTTTGATTGTAATAATTAAGCCCGTAGGCCTTCTTTGAGGTTGTAAGAAAGAAGTTCATGCTTCAGTTAAATATCTGTATAATTTTTGTTAACCTTAATATTTGTAAAAACTGATGTTCAGTCAATGTCTTAAATGGATTAATATTTTCGAAAAGGTTGTGTCTGTTGATTTGTTCATCTCCATTTTCTAAATTTTTCAAATTGGCTATATATTGTAGGTCATCCGTTCCAAAATTGTTTAATCGGGTCTCCACTAATATTACTTTAATTAGAATATGGATATCAGAATAATAATAATTTTACTTCTAGCTTTGAATATCAAGATATACTTCACAAAAATAACATATGCATATGAAACTCAGGAACATAACTTATTAAAAATATCTATTGCTGTTGAATTGCATGCAAGTCGTTTGCGATCAACACACTCTACTCATTGTTAAACACACATAATTGCATTTTATTCTTTTTCAGACCGAAGAAAGTACACCTGTTCAAAAAAATAAATCTGTGAATAGAAGATGTGCAAAAACAAGAGTAAAAGCTTTAACTTCTTCACACGTAGCCGAAAAATATAATAATAGTAGTTGATAAATGGTTAGCAATTGCAGATATGTTAACAAAAAAGGTAGTAACTGATGTCAGTAGGAAAAAATAAGAACACGTTCTCTGAAAACTAAGCTTTTCTTCAAAAGAAAATTGAATAAAAAGAAACAAAATTGAAATTATTTAAAAAACAATCTTCATTATTGTTATTTAGAGACACCCTGTGAAAAAAGTAAAAAAAAGTTGAAAAATTATTATACTATCATTTTAAAAACAAAACCTGCATTTTAGTTTTCTTGTTTCAGACCAAATAAGGCTGAATTCCTAATATTATTATGACAAAACTTGTATTATGGCCCGTCAAATGTCTCATAAAACTTATATAGGTTTTTCATTTTTAGTAGGTATATGTGTTGTTTTTATTTTCGTCATTACCAAAAGTTATAAATGAATATATGTGAAGAAGTATTTATTTTTGTAAAATATTTTTAATACCTTCGTTATGATTCTTGGAGATGAGGATATTGTTATTTCAGCAATAGCACTCAGGTGTCCTGTACTAAAGTATAATCTCAGGCATCACAATTATTGATTTATTGGCGATACAGAATTATTACTAAAAATTGAACAAATAATTTTTTTTTAAATTTATGATTTTGATGATTTTTCAGAATTTACATATCACTTGGAAATTCAAAATCTTCTTCCGTTACTGTTTCTTTATCTAGCCAGTACCTTCTAAAGAAAGTTAAATTATCCATCCTCTGGAAGTGATCACTTCTCTTGTATATTTTTCAAGGAAACCCATATTTTATTATTTCCCGTATATCTACATCATCATTAAAAATATCCTTTCCAACATGTACATCATAGTATTTATAGCTTATCTTTTTCTGGATAAATTAGCTTAAATCTTAGGCTATATGTGGTTAGGTACAACGAAACCTTCATAGGTAAATCTTTAGAATATATTGATGGATATATAATCATGAGGCGTAAGGATCAGTTTCACCTATGTAGTGATGGTAAATTCTCGAGAATTTATTTTATAGGAATATTTTAAAAATTGTCGAAAACACAATTGAAATTTTCAACGAAAAAGTTATCTAATAATTATCAATTTATCACCAATTTACTGTAAATAATCGTGTTGCAATGAAACTTTATTGTTTAAAAAAATAAAGCCGGTAGGTATAGGAGTATTCAAAATTGAAATATACTTTATGACTAATATCACTAGTCACTACCATAGAACAAGTGATAATTGTATTGTTTTTGGTCACTACATTCATTTTATTGTGCATCTTCGACTTCTTCGTCGTATACTATCTGTAAATGGGTCTCATTTCCATCTTCATCGGATTCGACATCATTAAAATATCCCAAGAATTGGGAAGAAATTTATGGTTTGGCAATATTTCCTTATAAATTCCTCATTAGGAATATTCTATTATAAATTCCTCATTCGGAATATTCTTACTTAACATCACTAGTTTCACCACCTTCTGATAAGTGTTGTGTAATTTACTCACTACTTTTATTTTTGTTACTTCGCATAAAATAAGAAAGGACCAAACTTCCTTTTAAGCTATCAGAAGGTGGTGAGATGTGAAAAAGGTACCAACATGGAGGAAGTAATTTCTTCTACAAATGACACTACCGCTATTTGAAATAGTGTTAAGAGGTCAAAACATACATTACATAACTGTGTGAGGACAGGACTACTGCAGTGTAACTGTACTGTCCCTCCTATGTTACAGATCTATAGCAGGATACATTAATAGTAAAGAATGCACAGCCAATCAGATCATGTTACGTGGGGCTTATTTGGCCCAAAGTTTAAATTGTTAGGCAGCAAATTTAAATAGAAATTGTGTAATTAGCATACTCACAACTTTTTGGATATTATTAAACTGCAAGAGGTAATTCTATTTTGTTTATTTAGCACATGAGAATGTCCAACTTACAATTTAGATATTATTAAACTGCAAGAAGTAATTCTATTTTAATGTAAGTTGGAATGTACCTATCTTAACAAATTTATAATTTTTACGAATTTTAAACAAATATAACACAGTAGTAAAACAATAACCTTAGAAACAAGATCTTGTTCTTTGTTAAACTATTTACTTTATAGAAAAAACGTAATGGCAATTTCAATATGCCTCGAATAATTCTTTAATAAGGTTTGTAATAAATAAAAATACGACACAAAAATAGGAAATAGTCTATTTATTGAAAATAATTGACAAAAATACAACACTCAATTATTATTAAAAAAAATATATTTCCAAATATTTAAAATATCTTCTTGTCACTTTTTTCTTCAAATGTTTTAACATCAATTTCTTTTAATATACTTCTCATTTCTGCTTTCATCTTCTTAAATTCCAGGTTCTTTACCTTTGATTTTCATTGAATATTCCAATTTTTAATAACATGCTACGTACAGAGAAGTATTCTTGGTTGGGGGAGTTTCCACCAGTTATACATTTGGTCCAGCGCTGTAATATTTTGGGTCGTCATCGCTCATTATGTATTTGGCTTCAATTGATTCGCCTAAGCTATTCCTAATAGATCTGAAAAAAAATTCATGTGCCTTTTGATCTAACCTATTAGTAACTAAAAATGCCACTGGAAAACCCATATTGAATTCACTTTCATCAAAACTATTGTTAAATCCCAATTCCTTCTGTTAGTGCCATGAGTTCTTTCTATGCAAAGTGTGTGATCTAAATCTCTAAGTTTCTTTTCCAACATTCATGAGCCCTAGTGCAAAATCCTCAACCTCTAAACCTGGTTTACGTTCACCTAAAATTAATCGGTTATTCCTTTACCACTAATCTACACATTACACCCCAAAAAGCAATGTACACAATACTAATAAATTAAACCATAAGTTAAAGTCCAAATTACCTCAACCTCTTAGTATTAAAATTGCAGTATAACAAATGTAATGCCACTTCAGTCAGCTACCCTTTAAAATTACATGATATGGATTGAATTTTTGTATTACTAAAGAAGCCTATCACTAAAAGCTAATTAAAATACTTAAATTTTTTTAAATTTCATTAAATTCACTTTATTCCACTTCAAACTAGTAAATTGTTGCATAATAAGGTCATTTTGTAGTCAATTTAAAAGTATTTTTAATTTTTGTAAATTTTTAGATATAAAGTTGTAGAGTACAAACCAATTTTCATGAATAATTTTGTCCTCAATTCCATTCTTCAATTTTCAAATGTGTAGCTGTCATATTATCTGCATGCCTCATAATGTCAATATGTATTCAATTTTCTGTTTAAATAAGGTATATCTCCACTTTTTATACATTTATTCGCTCCAATTGTCCTTTCCCTTGCCACCTTCATCACCTTTGGCCCTTTACCAATCAACTTCCTTACTTCCTTCCTCATCCCTTCCATCCTTCCATCCACGGGCCTATCCCTACAATTTTGATGGTTTTTGTCCCCCTCCCGCTTCCACCGCCTTAGCTCCTGTCACCCTTTTCACCTCCCTTAAAATCCCTCTCTTTGCCTTTACTACCCTCTCCCTGTTTCTTGAAACTCTGAGCCTATCCAGACCAACAAATTGTCCCCTCTCGAACTCGATTAGCTACCGATAATTTGCATTTCTTTGCACTCTAGGCATGATAAACACTTTGAATTCTTGTAATGCAACGTTTAAAACCACTGTATTCGAATAATACAGTACTTACAGAAAAAATAATTGCATAAAAACAGGAATGTTCAACTGAAAGCTCTCAAATTCTAATTTTGAATTAAGACTTTTATGATCAACATGTATGTGAAATATTTTCGAAATAATATAATATTTACGGGGGTTCGGGTTTCAATGTCACTGAGTATATACAGTTAAATAACTGTAACTGTAAAGGTCTATACCTATATCCGATGTAATTATATTGAACACCCTAGACTATTTTTATTGGCACTAATGATGCTCCAAATATATGCAAATTGGACATATTTTATCCAAATACGCGTATGTTATCCCTGCAACTGTACAGTCTAAAATTAACATAATACCATGTTTTGGAGTCGCGAAATAATATGTCTTGTTCCACAAACGTTATTTTCAAACACTTTTATTACAATTAAAAATACAAAAATGTTACCGGAAATAATAAGAGTAAAAATACAGAATATTCAGACAGACTAAACAGAATATGCAGACCGAAAAGAATACTTGAAACCCTGTTTTTCAGCTGCTTTTCAGGGAAAACTCAGCCGACAAAATCTAGGAGCCGCAAACACATACCAGGAACAAAGTTATAATAGATAGTTAAACTGTATGCATTATACTATTAAGCAAGGAGCCATGTCTCGACAGCAGACAAACAGAATAATTAGAAGAATCGCCAGAACATCGGCATATAATTTCTTTTATGTAATTCTTCTAAGTATTGTAATTAGGAAACTAAAATATCAAATAAAGAATATTTTCAATAACAATAATAATATATTAACAATGGTATTTATATGCTAGTGTCCTGAGTTTGCACTGACGTTCACAGCAGTACCGGGAACCAGATGGTACGTCAGCAATAAACAGTATTTAATTCGAGGTAACTAAAAATACAAATTTAACAAATCTAACAGCTACACATTTTAAACAAATCTTATTATACTATTGATTGATAAAAATGATAATAAATATATTTGAATTTAATAATATTTTGTTCATTATTTTCTACATGTTTTATAAAATAGGTTTCTCCCACATTTTGGGCGTTAATGAACCGTTCTACAATTTTTCAATTCTGTACTAACAGCTCCACAACTCCACTTTTATACATGCCATTTCGCATTTGATATTATTTTACCAAAATTTTTAAACGTTTTTGTCGTATATAAATATTTCACCATTTTTCATGGATGGGCGAAGATGTTTATGTACCTATATATTTATAAAATTAGATGAAGCACAAACATCAGGTAATATGTTTTTTGCAGCTGAATATATGTGATATGTTACAGAAATATGGACGTATATTTTACTTCGAATGCAAATTGTTTTAATCGTAAAGTAACGATTTAATATAAATATGCACATCACGACATCACTCAAATGATGCGTCAAACATCGTATTTTGAATCCGTAAATGTTTTATTGTTAGATAATTTTTTAATGTTTTGTAAAACCTAATTTCACGTACATTGCACTTATGGTTAAATAATAAGTAATTCAATTATGAAGAATCGCCTACTATATAAAACACACTATTGTCAGAACGCATTCAGACCTAAACGAATGCTTTATTAAGTGCACCTACTTTGAAATCACTCAAAAATATTTTTTATTTATATAATTCACTTTCACACGGAACTACGTATTCTCTAATAAAATCTTGACGAATATTTTTCTCATACTTTCGTATTTGTTGCATTTAAAGACGGTATGTCGTATTTCATAAAAATTTATTTGGGGTTTGTGTTTGTGATTATTATTCTTTTTTCTAATACGGCTTGTTGGAATACAACGTATGATTTCATTGGTCTGAAAAGAGATTTGTTTAAAACTAAAAGTGAACGACTCCTAAGTTTTGATACAACTGCTGATAACCTAAAGGTGAGTTTTATCCGTTATTTCTTATTCTATTATGTAGGCACGTATAATACCGTTGTACTGCAATATTGAAATACAGTTTCCGCTCATTATATCTAGCAACATATTCCTAAACGGCAGAAATTCCTGACAGGAGCACTGGGAGCGGTAATATATTCGGAAGGCAAATATATGAAATATGTGAGATTAGTAACCGTGGCTAACCTAAATAAGATATTTTTTATTTTGTGTGCTGATTAGGGTATATCCATTCAGTAAATAAATATGACGAAACAATGAAAATCCTATGTTTACTTTTCCGCCCAACCTATCTCATATGCGAGAAAAGTATTGGTTTACCCCAAAAAACGTTGGAATTTTGAAAAAAAGTTACTTTCACGTTTTCCATCAAGAACAACACGAAAAAATGGTTTTTAGAAAAAAAATCCTGTGTGTATGTCGTCGTCGTTGTCGTCGGTCACTTTTCGTTACATGTTTTGTTAGCACGATACAGCCTCCGGAGTGCAACAAGTCACCAATTTTATGATTGAATATTGTTCAGGACATCTGTATCTGTGGAAGTTTGAAGGGTGTATCCTTCTGAGGTTCGAAACTTCCTTCTAGCTCGTCATCCAGCCTACTTCCATGAAGTAGGCGATAACGCCACCTGAATTAAGTTCCCTCATATTGGCGTATGTTAGCCTGTGCTCACCGAATACTTGAAACCTAAAATAGAGAGTGTCTGACATTCGCAAAGAATGTGTTCGACAGTCTCATCTTCTTGTTCACATCCTCTACAAAGTGGGGTGTTAGATAGACCCAGTCTGTGGAGGTATTTTCGTAGGTAGCAGTGAGCAGTCAGAATATCCGTGGCTGTTCGTAGGTTCTGCCTGTTCATAATCACGTGTTTTTTGTCTACTTTGCTATCCGAATACTGTAGCAGTTCCTTGGCAAGCCTGCAGCCTTCTGCGTTGCCTCATCTACCCTTAAACTTATTAAGGGAGTGTTCCTTTAATAGGTCGGCCGTCGCTGACGCCGATAGACCAATGAAAGTGCCAGGTCACAAGAGTTTTTGGGAGGCTGCCTTCCTGGTTAGCGAGTCTGCAATACGGTTTCCTTTCGATTTCTCATGGCCCTTGATCCAGCCTAAAGTGACCGTGTTGTTATTACAGGCTTCTATTAAGGCCATGTGACATTCTGGTACTAGGCCTGATGTAATTCGTGGCCTGTTCAGGGCTAGTAATGTTTGTCTACTGTCCGTCAGGATGTATATATTATTACCTGTGGTTTTCCTGTTGCAGCGATCCAGATAGCAGTGAGCACTGTTTGAGCAACACTTGCATTGCAGCCCATTGCCCATTTTATGTTTAGATTCAGGGCTCTGGAAAAAATACCACATCCTGAGCCCACATTGGATTTAGAACCATCTGTGAAGATGCGGATTGCGACTTCTTCCAGTAGGTCTTGTGCGTTGTTTTTGAAAACTACCTTGTTGGGCCTGTCGAAGGCATATCGCGGTGGAATCGAGTCTGTATTGGTCTGCAGCAGTGGGACCTTCCTGAGGGCCTCATGCCACAAGTTACGTCTTAGTTTACCGGATCCTACATCAGGTTGTATACCAGTAGAGCGTAGACGTGTCATGGTCATCAAAACAACCTCCTTGATGTATATGTCAAGGGGAGTGAGACCGAGGATTACCTACATAGCTCTTGTTGGTGTGGTTCTCATGTCTCCTGTTGTGTTGAGGCATGCTGTTCTTTGAATTTGGTCCAGTTTACGGACGACTGTCAGCTGGTTTCCTTTAGGTCCCCAGGCAATGGTGCCGTACGTTAGCATAAGTCTGATGATGGCAGTGTAGATCCAGGCAGCAACCCTAGGTGACATTCCCCAGGTGCGGCCGATGGTTCTACGACACTGCTCATAGGAAATATATGCTTTTTTAACTCTGTTTTCTAAGTGAGAGTTCCACATTAACTTACTGTCAAAGGTGACCCCTAAATATTTCACCTCTGAAGAGAAATTAAGTTTGGTATCTAGGAGCTTTGGGGCTTGATGTTTTGCAAGCTTCCTTTTTTTCGTGAAGAAAACCATCTCCGTCTTTTTTGGATTTATTGACAGCGAATGGTCTCTGCACCGTGTTCTATGATATTGAGGACCTTCTGCATTAAAGCGCAAAGTGTCTCCTCGAATCTTCCTGTTAGCAGAATCACTAGGTCATCTGCATATGCTATTGTGTAGAAGTTGCTATCATTGACGTGGCTGACCAAGGAGTCTAAGACCATGTTCCACAGTAGTAGCGAGAGCAGCCCTATCTGTGGACAACCTTATACAACCAAGCCTCTGATGATTACATCATCCACACTGATTTTTATTGCTCTTTTTGAGAGCATGTTATATATCCAGCCATTTATGGTTTGGGGGATATTCTTGTGGGAAAGTGCATTTGCTATTTTAGGAAAAGTTCTTCCATAAAATGCGCCTTCTATGTCTATGAATACACCCAGGGTAGACTCTTTATTTTTCAACGATCTCTCGATGCGGCCCGCTACGAGATGTAAAGCCGAATCGGTGGATTTCCCTGGAGTGTATGCATGTTGATTGGGATGCAGTGGATTTCGTGTTATCACCACATCTCTTATGTATCGTTCGCACAGCCTCTCTAAAGTCTTCATTGAAAACGATGTGAGACTAATGGGTCGATATGCTTTTGGGATGGTATGGTCCATTCTTCCTGGTTTTGGTATGAACACGACTTTGACTTCTCTCCAACCTTTTGGAATATACCTCAGTGCCAGTGAAGATCTGAGGATTCCTACCAGGTGCGGCATTAGGTCATCCAGGCCCCACCGAAGTAGGGCTGGATAAATGCCGTCCGTTCCCGGAGATTTGAAGGGGGAGAAGCCTGAGATGGCCCACCTCAGTCTGTCCGCGTCGACGATCTGTCGTGATATACGCCAGTCGTCGTCCGTCAGGTAGTGATTCTCCTTATCCTCCCAGGCCGCCGTATTTGTGGTTCTGGAGTTCTGGAGAAGTGAGTTGACATCAATAACTGAAGACTTTCCTTTAGGTTGGCTGTTTTTGTGCCATCCTCTCTGGTTAGTATACCGGTATAACGGTGGGGATCTGTTGAGAGGGCTTTTTGGAGTCTAGCTGCTTGGGGAAATCCTCGATTTCCTCGCAATAGATCCTCCATGCTTCTCTTTGTTTTTGTCTAATGACTTTTTTATACTCCTTGAGGTGAGACTTGTATGAGTTCCAATCCTCTTTGAGTCTGGTTCTTTTAGCCTTATTAAAAGATTTCCTCGACGTCCCCCTGAGCTGGTCAATCTCATGGCACCACCACGAAGTGGAGGCTCCATCGAGATCGACCCGCCCGAGTGGGCAAGACATTTTGTAGACATTAATGATGGAGTTTTGAATTGTTTCATAATAACTTCTCAAATCTCCTTTATTGTTAGGCAACATATCCTCGACGCCTCGCATATCCCCTTTCAAACAGTGGACATATTTTGTCCTGTCCGTTTTCCTGGGGTCGCGAGTCATTGTGGATGTTGTGAGCGCAAGTTTTATTTCGAATTTTATCCAGCGGTGGTTCGACATTGGAATATCGTCGGATACATGCCAGTCGGAGATTATATTCGAAGTATTAATAATAGATAGGGTAATATATATTCGCGTTTGACTACGAGAATTAATAAAAGTTGGTTCAGTACCTCTATTTAGAATACAAAGATTCTTGTTAGTTATATAATCATAAAAAGACTTACCTCTAGTATTAATATCTTTGCTGTCCCAGCTTACGTGGTAGGAGTTTGAATCGCAGCTTATTACCAGTTCAAGTTTCTGGGTGAGACAGTGTTCCACAAGGTCCTCCAACTCCTTAATTAGGGGTGGTTCAGCTGCGTCTGAGGGGAAGTATGCGGATGCCAGAATTAACACTTTCTTTTGACCTTTCTGTGCATATTCAACCTTCACTAGCGTTAGGTCGGAGGACGAAAAATGCGTCAGTGGTTAGGTCTTAAAATTTCTAGGGACGTATATGGCCGTCCCAGGTTGCTGATTGCTTGTGAAGCTGAAAATTAAACCTTTCGGATTATTTAGGCCCATGATTTTGGTTTGTCTTATCCAGGGTTCTTGGATAAGTGCTATTGTGTCCTGCATCACATCCAGGTAGCGGCATAGGGTTGCCGAAACCACCTTTTTGTGTTGAAGGTTACACTGTATAAATCTTACCTTCCCATTGTCCATATGTGCTTGATGGTGGTGAGATGGGTATTTCTTTTAGACCATCTCCACTTCCTCACTTGTAGGTGGATTGACGTCACCTGTATCCTGGCTTAGAGCTGTTAGTTCTGCCAGGAGACTGTCGGTCGCCATATTGGAGGATGGTTCGACAGTCTCCGCAGAAGCAACAGCTCCTCGGATGGGAGAGGGGGATCCGTGCTCGATCCCCTCCGTTCCGGGTCCAGTTTCTTTGTTTTAACAATCGATGAGGTGAACGCGTAGGTCATCCTCATTGATCGCTTTTTTAGGACTCCCATTTCCTCGTCTCTTATGCCAAAGACGAATAGGTGTCCTTTGGGATTGACCTTCGCATCGTGGTGGAAGGGAAACCATGCATCCACCCGAAGGTCTGGGTTTTGTTTGTCCAGCCGGCGCAGCACATCCTCTTTGTCACCCAGGTCAGCGTGAGCTTCGCTAAGGACCCAGAGGATGGCTTTTGTCATCTGGGGGAGGTTGTCGACGTGTACCACGTCGATCTAAGCCTCCTTCCACGGTTTCAGTTTTGAAACTGTATTCCTTAGCCACTCTAGCGTTTCGTCATTTTCGCAGGTGACTCTGATCATTTCACCAGAGTGCCACCATGACCTAAAAGTAGGTGGCTTTTTCTGACTGCCGGAGGCGGACATAAGGGTTACGCCCAAAGCCTCCATTAGTTGTCTTTTGATAAGGTCTCCATTATCGGTAGTTATTTTACCGTGTAGATCGGCCTTATCTAGAACAGCTACTCGTAAATGGCTGGTAGCTGCTTCGCTGTAGCTATTCATTTTAGCATCCATCCGTATCCTCTTTCCTCTAGAAGAGTTTTCCTCTAAGGTATTGGAGCGGATGTGCTTCTTTTCTTGGGGGGGGGCGACGCGTTCCGGGCCTCTTTTGGAGGAAGAACTGCCATCGCCACCCTTGCATTTTTGGCCGCTGGTGCGAGGTTTAGAAAGGGAGGGGCGAGTGGTGCTGGTGGTGTCTGTAGAGACGCCAGCCTGCTGCCTCGCTTTCCTCCTTCTCTTTGCCTCAGCCCCGCAGATTCTTTTGCCTCGACGGTGCTTTGGTGTTGAAGGTGTGCGTTCTCGCTCATCCTCCGGTTTTCGTTTTTTTTGTTTTTGTTGGTCCATTCTGATCCCACGAGTAGCTAGGGAAATGTTCGTCATCTCTGGCAAAGCCCCGCATGCCAGGGAAAGGCTATTTCCAAAGGGGTGTCACCTGGTACCCCCAGGGGGACGTTCGCGACCGCATTCTCTGCGGCCATTAAGCCATCGGCACGTTCCTCACACCTTATCTTGGGTTGTTGGAGTGTCATTTGGTTGGTCAACACTTCTATCACTGATGATCAACAGCGTTAACGTATCCAGCGGTGCCACGAGGAGGCAGACACTCGATGGTTGCATTTCTCCATTGGACTACAGACTACCTACAAGCAGACAAGCAAGCGCAAGCAAGCAAACCAACTACAAAGCAATGGCCAACTTACAACCAACCCCGCCTGTAGCTTTCGTTACATGTCTTGTTAGCACGATACAACCCCCGGAGTGCAACAAGTCACCAATTTTATGATTGAATATTATTCAGGACATCTCACAGATGAACCCTATTGATTTACAGCTCACCAGAGTCAGTACAGCGAGTGCTGTGGTACTCGAAGTACGACATTTTTGTGATTTTTTGATAAATTTTAGTTTGTTAACACGATACAGCCGCCGGAGTGGAACAAGTCACCAATTTTATGATTGAACATTATTCAAGACATCTGATAAATGAACCCTATTGATTTTCAGCTCACCAGTCCCAGTACAACAGGTGCTATAGTACTTTAAGTGCGACATTTTTGTCATTTTTTGAGAAATTTCAGTTTGTTAGCACGATACAGTCTCCGGAGTATATACAAGTAACCAATTTTATGATTGGATAATATTCAGGGCGTCTCAAAAAGATGAACCGTATTGATATTCAGCTCACTAGAGCCAGTACAACGAGTGCTATGGTACTTGAAGTACCAAATTTTTGTAATTTTTGGAGAATTTTCAGTTTGTTAGCACGATACAGCCTCCATAGTGTATAAAATTGACTTTTATGATTGAATATTATTCAGGGCGTCTTATAGAGGAAGCTTATTGATTTTTAGCTCACCAGAGCTAGTAAAACGGGTGCCACATTTTTGGTCCTTTTTGGAGGAATTTCGGTTTGTTAGAACGATAGAGCCTCCGGAGTGTATACAAGTGACCAATTTTATAATTGGATAGCTTTCAAGGTGTCTCACAGATGTACCCTATTGATTCTCAGCTGAGTAGAGCGAGTACAGTGGGTCCTATAAATCTAGATATTCTACTTTTTTGGTAAATTTTAGGGAAATTTCAGTTTGTTAGCACGATACATCCCCCGAAATGTATACAAGTGACCAATTTCATGATAGAATATTGTTCAGGGCATCTCAAAAATGCATAAAAGTTAGTTTTAATCATTAAAACCATTTATTTTATGTATGATAATGTTATCTGGATACATGAGTCATTTTATTTTCATAGTGTTTAATTCAACTCAGATTTTTTGTATTCTACTTTACTACCCTACAACTTTTCAGTATAAGTTTGACACACTGGAGTCTAAATCATCCGACACAACAAGCTTAGCGTCTGACCAAGATACAAATAAAACTAGATTTGATAATGGGCGCGTTCACCAGATACAAACGTTTGCAATTTATCTGATAGATGGTACATTTATTTCTTGAACGTGTTTGGATTGTTTGGTAAGCGGTCGCCATTTTTGGAAGCGGCGATCTATTATGCTCACTGTTTTCAACAGTTGAATCTTATGGTTGTGAGTAGCTAAGTGAGGGAATATTTGAATATGGTATTTACTGTAGAGTACTACAATGGTGAAAAATTATGCTTCCGAATTTCCTATTCTTAGTTTAATAGCAGGAGATCTCTTAAACATACTTCAGTCCCGGCGGAAAGATTACTCTCACGTGCTGAATTAACTATAAGAAAACATCGAAATCGCCTCAACAATGAATCTGCACGATGTTTGTTATGTCTAAACGACTGGGTGAAAAACAAAAACATTTGCAACCGAGAGGGCTACCTTTGATTTTTTCAGTTATTTCATTTATAAAATAATGTTATGTTTTTATTATCTCTAGTTGTATTACTTTCAAATACATGTTATTTTTCAACAATTGTAATTTTCTCTTCCGACTCTTATATTATAGCAAGTATTCAAGTATTCCTTATTGCACTGAAACAATAAGATTATGAATGATGAGATTTCGATACTTTTACGAGACTCTCGTACGAGAAACGAGACGAGACTGGAGGCTGCGAGACGAGACTTGTAATTGCATCGGCGAGACGAGACAAGACTTTGTGAAAATCTAGTCTCGTGCGAACTACTAATATACAATAGAACTGCGATACTTGTGTAGAATTTTTTTTCTTTGTGTAACTAATTGAATGCAATGGAAATGATTCAACTTAAAAATAGCCTATGTCTGGCTTCTTGCTTTCATCTATTTTCAATAAATAAACGCCTGAATGTTATAATTTTTTATTCAAATGAATTAGCTAGAGCGCATTGCATATAAGTAAAATACGTCTTCTTTTTTGTTCTGCCTCCTCTTGTTCCGCTTCGTCTGCCATTTCTTCATTTCCATTGAAGTGATTAATATTTAGATTGTGCCCTGGAACATCTTCAATATTGTAATCATCCAGATGATTTCCTTGAAAAATTAAGAAATTATGCAGCACACCTGAGGTAACAATGATGTAAATTGCTGTATCAGGATCTGAGACATCCAAATACTTAAGTCTACGAAATTTGCCTTTGAGGAGCCCGAAGGCCCTTTCAATTACTGCTCGAATTGATGATAATTTTGTATTATATCTGTGCTGTTCATTGGTCAAGTGACCATTATCCTGGTAGGGTTTCATAACATTATTCATCAATGGTTATGCTGAATCTCCAATAATATGTAAATTTGGTGATAAAAGAGGATTTTCGTTTCTTGTTAAACATTGGTATAGAGGGCTGAGTCTAAATACTCGGGCATCATGCATTCTGCCTGGGCTTCCAACAGATATATCTATAAAAGCTGCCGAATCATTTCATACACCTAAAAATAATGTGAGTACTACTAAAACTATATATATTCTAAATGAGATTGTTGTTAAATTAAAAACTTGTGAAACTGATATAGATTTAAACAGTTGATATATAAAAACTCAATAAACAATAACTAATTTTTTTATACATATATATACAACACAATTGATTTACCTTGAAGAATGACAGAATGAAAACATTTTCTGTTGTAAAAGTCATGTGCATTTCCAGTAGGTTGTTTAATTGGTATATGGCAGCCATCTATTGCTCCCACCACTCCAGAGATACCGCGAGAACGACCCTCGAATACCTGTGAACAATATTATGTGAATAAAAGCTGAAAGAAGTGATTTCATGTTATATTACTGCTGCAGTTTGTAAATGATTTTGTATATTCGGCCATCTGATGTATTCCGGTAATAACCGACAAAGTTGCTCAATCATCTCCCGGAAAACTTTATGAGGTGATTTTTTTGCTATGCCAAACCGGTCACCTGCCGCTAAAAAACTTTCTGGTTTACTTAGAGTCCATACAGTAAATAAAAGTTTTTTCTCTAAAGGTATGACAATATGTCTTTGATGGTCTTGTTCTTCACTTAAACGATTCAACAAAACCTACATAACAAAAAAACATCTATTTTTTGATTTTTTGTCATCCTCACTTCACACTTACCTGAAACGTTTCCTTGGACATACGAAAATGTTCTCGAAATTGAAAAATTGTATATCTAGGGATAGTAACTTCAACATAGTTTTCGTTTCTCGCAGCAACATTTCTTTCTTCGGGATACAACTGTTCTTGGAATAAAGGGTCGGCCAATTCTACAGCTATGTTTACAAGAGCATTGATATGAATATTATCATCAAATAGTAAAATATTTCGTACTGCAATGTCTCGTGCCATATTGTTTACAAACGAATTAAAACCATTTAAATCGTTGACGTATGACAGATAGTAGATAATCACATAACCTCAATCTAAAATCCCAACGTTGTTGATTTGGACGACCGGCTACCCGAACCAACAGTTTAACTACAAACGTTTGAAACAGTAGAATACAAACGCTTGATCTGGTGAACGCGCCCATTGAAGCGTTCTAAACTCAACCGTCTGTGAGCATAGCATGACGTCATCTTGTAATATATTGTTAACATATTTGGCGCGCATGACATCACTTTGTGATCGATTTTTAAAATATTAGGCGCTAAATTATGCACTACCTTGTAATGCCTGGAAAGTTGAAAAGAATGTTGATATTAGTGTTACATTTGCTGCTTTTATCAGTAGTTTTTATATTCGAAAACACATTTTTCATTCAATATATGATATACAGTAAAGGACAAGGAACACATATATTCAAGTTTTTATTAAAATCATCTAATTACAATACATATTTATTAATTAATATAGACAGTACATATGTTGATTGATTTTCAACAGTCAGAGAGTTATATTTGCTTATATATACCTCAGAAATAATTTCCATAGGTCGTAAAATAAAATCGAATGTGATTTCTAAAGACAAATGTATTCTAAAATCTTTTTCAAAGGACCAGTGGGTTTTTAATACACAAATAACAAATTATTACAATAATTGGGATAGTAATCTTCTCAATTGGCGCACATAATACACAATCGACAATGACATCTCTTTCAACAAACTCAGATAAACTTTTTTATTTACTGCTTGAATAATAAAAATAAAATTGAAAGGAATAATTGTCAGAAATATTAAAGATTGTTTGAACTGATTTCAAACATACTCCTCCCCATTGAAGCTTCTTAGCTTCGATAAAGGAAAAATGAAAAACTTGAACTAACAAGAACGTACTCTTTAAAAACGCAGAAACTTATTTTCTTATCAATCTTCTTTTGGTAAAGGATATAGTTTTGTAATGTTTCTAATGTAAGTTCCAGTTTTCGTTTTAATTTTAACTAAACATACTTTATTATCTTTACTAGGAATAATTTCAACAACTCTAGCAAGGGGCCATTGTAATGGACGCGAATTTTCTTCCTTGAGCAATACAATGTAATTTTCTTTTAAATTTGGATGAGAAATGAGCCATTTTGGTCTATTTTGCAATTGGTTTAAATATTGCTTTGTCCAACGTTTCCAAAAATTCTGTTGAACCCGAGTTCATCTTTTAAAACGAGTTAAGCGATTCTCAGAATTCTCTGACAAATCAGGTTCAGGAAAGGATGTAAGACTATCACCAATCAAGAAATGTCCTGGAGTTAAACAAAATAAGTTATTTGCATTATTTGAAAGAGTTTGGATAGGTCTCGAATTCAAGATTGCTTCTATTTGTGCTAAAATAGTGATGAACTCTTCAAATGTGAAATAGCCATTTCCAGCTATTTTGTTTAAATGGTGCTTTGTACTCTTTACTGCAACCTCCCAAATACCGCCCCAATGAGGACTCATGTGTGGGATAAATTTCCATATAATCTCTTTACTAGCCAAAAATTCTACAATGGAATTGTTATTACTTTTAACATTGAATAAGTCATATAAATCTTTTAGCTGATTTTTTGCCCCAAGAAAATTGGTTCCATTATCACTGAATATGATCGAAGGATTAGCTGTTCTTGAGGTTAAATCTTTTCAATGTAAGTATAAAAGCATCAGTAGATAAACTAGAAACCAGTTCTAGATGAACAGCGTTGGAAATCATACAAACAAACAGCAACATAAGATTTTATTAAAGGAGCCTTACGGAGATGTGACGATTTAATAAGAAATGGACCACCAAAATCCACTCCAACTTTAGAAAAAGGTCTGCACGGTTTCAATCTATCTGATATCAAATTTACCATCTGATGGTAAATTTGACATCGTTTGTTCACAGTACTTTGAATTGAATCTAGCACAAACTATACAGTTTCTGATTTCTACAAGACCATTTAAAGGCCAATATTTTAAAAGAAAAATTTGATAATGTGGTTTGCGCACCATCATGCCCTAATCTCAACTGCTCGTATCTTAACATAAGTGTTGTAATCAAATTATTTGAAGGTAGTAAAATTGGAAATTTCTGATCATAAGGCAAATCAGAATTAGCTAAACGACCTCCTACTCTAAAAAATCAGAACTGTCAATAAAGGAAGTTAAATGCAAAATATTTTTATTGGAAATGAATTTATTAGCCTTTAATTCTGAAATTTCTTTAAAAAAGTACTGCATTTGTGAAAACTTTTATTATAAAAACTTGTGCATTTTTTAATTCATCTACCGTTGAAGGACCTAAATTCTTCTGAGACTTGAATTTTATATTATTCAAGAATCTTAAACAAAAGGCAACTTTTTTCAATTTAACAATCGAAGAATATTTTCAAAACAGGGCATTCCAAAAATCTAACAAAGTATCCTGCTTAATATTAAGTAACGAAACGTTACTATTTCTTTCTTCAGGAGTGTTATCTTTCATTTCATTTGATGAAAATTCATTTAAATCTATAAGTTGATTTTCTAGAAATTGTGGCCCATGCCACCATAACGATCTTTCGATTATGTCCTTTGAAGGAATGCCTCTAGTAATCAAATCTGCAGGATTAATTTTTGTGCCGCCACTGACAGTTGGAAGTTAAATTTTGAATTTCAGAAACACTATTTAAAACAAAAATAGTCCACCTAGAAGGATGTGATTTTAGCCAACACAAGACTATTTGAGAATCTGTCCACAAATTCGTAGTAAATGCAGGAGTTTTATTTTGAAAAATTGAAATTATGTTTGTAATCAAATTTGCTAATAAGACTGCAGCACATAACTCAAGACGTGTTAGTGTAATAATTTTTGAAAGGAGTTACTCTTCTTTTTGAAGCTATAAAATTACAAGAAATCAAACCATTGTCATAGAATGCACGAATATAAACAACAGCACCATATGCCTTTAAGCTACTATCGGAAAATCCTTGAAATTCAATTTTCACAATTTTATTTTTGAAGAAAATGTGTCTAGAAATTAATAACTGAGAAAGTTCATTAATAAGTGAAATGAAATTTGTCCACTGATGTCGATGTTCAGAGTTTAATTCATCATCCCAACCTAATTTTGACAACCAAATATTTTGCATTCGAATTTTTGCTACTACAAGGACGGAGATATAAACTCTAAGAGATCAAACATCTGTGCAATTTGGGATAGGACAACACGTTTAGTAATCATCAATATGGCACAGGAAACAACCGTCGGTACATAAATGTCAATACAATTTATACAGCTTTGGGACCTGTAATATGGCCTACCAGCTTTTCATGCTGTAAATGGGTGCGATTTTAACCCTTCGTTTCTCTGCAAGGGGGAAAAAACAATGTTAATTATATTGTGCGAATGAAAAATACTAAAAAGCATTCATAGTATTAGAAGACCCATATTCTAACGAATACAAGGATGCACTCGCAACGCTGGAAGAATTGTATGCTACAGCGAGTAATGGTGTAAAAAGGTGCTGCAATGTAGGCGCAGCTCTCCTTGAAATTTTCAAACATACTTACAGCAATAACATTGAACCTACAGATGAATTTGAACAAAAGTAGAAAGAGTTCGACGCTTGCACATTGGCTCTCCTTGAAATTTTCAAACATACTTACAGCAATAATATTGAACCTACAGATGAATTTGAACAAAAGTAGAAAGAGTTCGCCGCTTGCAGATTGGCACCTTGTAAACGTTGTAACGAAGTTACTAATTTTTCGCCAGGCGACATTCGCAGGATTTATAATAATATAAGTAAAGGGAGTTAAGTCAAGCCATGTGGGAAGAAAACTGCTGCTGGGGTCGCTGAGTAGTCACGCTCCAGTAGTAGTCGTGTTTTGGGCCTTAAGTCATAACCGATAGGGAGGAAAACTGCTGCTGGGGTCGCTGAGTGGTCACGCTCCAGTAGTAGTCGTGTTTTAGGTTTTAAGCCACTTGTCAAAGCCGATTAGGAGGGGTAGTCGTATTTTGAGCCGTTATCTATAATCCTTTAGGGAAAAACTGCTGCTGGAGTCGCTGAGTAGTCATGCTCCAGTAGTAGTCGCGTTTTGGGCTGTAAGCCATAACCAATTAGGGGTAAACTGCTGCTGGGGTCACTGAGTAGTCACGCTCCAGTAGTAGTCGTGTTTCAGGCCTTAGGCCATGTGTTGATACCAATTGGGGGAAAAGCTATTCCGTTTGTTGCTTTCGCCTAGTAATATAATTAATGACTTTTCTGCCTATACCGAATAAAAGCTCATTTGTGTGTAATTAGTGTTTGACTACTTTTCCCCCAACTCCATAGTTAATAAGCTTGTAAAGTTAAGGCATTTGAGCAGCAAATA
Source organism: Galeruca laticollis (assembly GCA_963921935.1). Lineage (NCBI taxonomy): Eukaryota > Metazoa > Arthropoda > Insecta > Coleoptera > Chrysomelidae > Galeruca > Galeruca laticollis. The sequence goes on from OY998176.1 coordinate 182,193,063, forward strand.
CCCAGGTTTCGATCCCAGGAAGGCATTAAAATCTGCCGTACTGGCCACAGCGCCTTTCGCCATCACCATAGTGACCCCTGGAGTATTTCATTCTTCACTGACGCTGTCCAGAGCAAGTGGAGCATACCACGATAAAAAAATTCCGCCCGAGGCAACCCGTTACTTGAATTCTAGGCGCCAAACCGACAAATAACGACGAAAGAGCGTCACAAATTTGGATTTTGAGCTGTGAAATACCCATGTTCCAGACACAGGAAGGTAAATAAAATCTGCCCTACTGGCCGCAGCGCTTTTCGACATCACCATAGTGACCCCTGCAGTTTTTCATCCTTCACTGACGCTGCCCGGAGCAAGTGGAGCGTATCACGATAAAAACTGGCGCCCTAGGCAACCCGTTACCTGGACTCTAGCAGTCATGCCGACAAGTAACAACGCGTTACAACGTGAACTGCAACAACTTCTTCTTCTTCGAGCAGCATACATCGAGCACATGTGGAAAAATGCTACATTTCCAATGCACATCGATACTTTTGGTGTGGGAGAATTTGATTGGAAATTAAAAAATAGCAGTTACACCTTCACATGGTTTGAAGGGAATGAGGTCCTACCAAATAGTCCTGAAATAATTCAAGGTACTTATATCAAATAAAAATTGGCAGTCAAATAGATTATATTATAACTAAAAATATAATATTCTGTATTTCTATAGATGCAGGAGAGAATGACGATGACATTGAACAAGAAATTTCTCAAAATGTTAACTTCGCAGATGAAAAAATTTCGGCCGATGGCAGTGACTCCGAATCCGAGATTGGTGAAATGACGGAAGGGAAATCTGTGATTGGCTGTGATGATAATCATACTAGTGATAATGATTGCGATAACCGTTATGTCGGCTATGATGATAATTAGACTCAAATAATTTGAAGTACTTATGCTGAAGAATTTAATAAATTAAATGAATAATACGTAAATCTCCTTTTGGACTTTATTATTGTATAAATTATTTTTATTGATCATACTTATGTAATTAATTTGAATTATTTATTATCAAATGCATTTCAATCATTTTAGTCAGATTTTTTAAAAGCTGTAATATAGCTATAATACGAGTAACACTACTCATGTATCAACATTTTGCAATATTTCATATTGTTTATACACATATAGCTACAGGCATGCTTATAAGTAATTTAGCTTATAATAATATTTCCTAATGAAATACAAAACGGCATGCAATATACAATCATGAAAAATTTCATTTTTTTTTTGTTCCAAACTTTACTTTATTGTGGGTTTTCCAGTTTCCCGGTCCATATGGCAACTCAACAAAATATCTCTTGATAATGACACAATATATGAATTGAATGATTCAACAAATTGTCTCATATCTTGAGAACACCTTTCAGTAACAATCAACTTTATATTGATAGATATACTTTTGAAATATTTATATTTTATACTAATCCTTTTAGTTATTTTAATCCTTGAACTATCAATATCTTATAGTATAAATAATAACCACATCATTACTATTATTATTATATATTTTTAGATTCAGTTGGAGTTCAGTGTCCCTTTTCTAGAAATTCCAATTCGCAAATCCGTGAATTTCGCCAAAAATGCGATGGCAAAAGTTAATCTACCCTCTCTGGTTCTAACTGGATTGGTTATTTTCATTTCTACAGTTTTATTACCAACTATTGGCAAGAAGTTTCATATGACTAATCAGTTTATCAATAAGAATGGACCCGATGCAACATACAGAGGTGAGTTATTTTGTTATTTATTTTCAGGATCACACAAATAAATATTTTAAATCATAATTAAAATTGCATGGTTCAAACTGAAATTGAAAAATAACAACAAACTGATGATTGACAACTCTGTCATTGCAGATTCGGATTTATAGGTATTGTTCGATTTTGGAACTGTATTATAATAATTGTTTTAATACACATAACTAAAGCGAATTTTGGAAATAGATCTTAGAGTATCATTATTGAAAATAACATTATATTAGGTACGTTTTACCTTCTGTATCAAAATTGTATTTTCTATTGGAAAAATAAGTGTGAATTTGTGAACTAGTGTGTTAAGTTGAAACGGCTATTTCCTATCTATTTTTATCATAAAAATATTGCTTCTCAAGCTTGCACAACAAATATTGGATAGTGCACAAGTGGTTGCTTTTAATGTAATTGCTATTTTGCAGAATAACATTGAGCTGATTTATTTTTGTTCTATCCAAGAATGTGCAGTGTTGATTTGTCGTGTATCAGCTGTGATAAAAATAATTACTGGCAAGGTAACCTGTAACAGATGTGATGGTGAAGCAATTCACGTGGTGCTTTCATTGAACTTGTGAGCGTGACCGAGACTCTTGGTAATAATGTTGATGCCGTCAGGATCATGTTTCCTAAGGAAATTATTAAAAATAAAGATCTGAGTACTGATAATTCAAAGTTCGCTATAAATCTTGTTATAGAACAAGTATATCTTCAGTAACAATTAAACTAAAACCATGTGGCAATTATCTAGTAACGATATTATTTGTGCTAAATGCAAGACAATAAAGTTTCACGCCATTATAAGGTCACCAAATCTTTTACTGAGACTACTAAGGATCAACTATCCAAGTATCTCACTAAGTATGCGTTAAATGTTAAATCTTGTGAGTCGGTATCCCAAGGAATAAAAATATTTCAGAATTATCCTCCTCAAGCTTTTTAGAATCACTAAATGTTGTCTTGCAGCGTTATTCTGAACCAATTTGTTTTATCAATAGTACTCCAAACAGTGTCTAAGTTCAGTTTTTCAAATTGTTAAAATCTTAATACTACGTCTTCTATGCACCAAAGCCTCTCAGATAAGGGCGATATCGTAGTATATTCTTAGAAGCAAACTAGTGTTCATTATTTTCCATGTTTCAGAACACCAATAAATTGTTTGTATTGAAAAATTATAACTTAGTCTCGAACTATTCTCGTGTATCTCGTGTAAGTAATTCTCACGAAGGTGTAGCAATTTATACTCGTTTTTATGTTCAGCTTGAATACTTCAATGTCTCACGGTATTGTATGTCGGTACATCTGAGTATTGTGGAGCGATACCCAAACTACATTTTAACCAGATACTAAAACAGCATTTAAAAAATATTGTTCTTTAGCATGTAATCAACTAATAGTTGTTATTACTTTTTTAAATGAAACTTATTGTTTCAATATTAAATATCATCGTCAGAATGCTATTTCATATCGAAACAATTGTCAATTTTTCAGAATTGTTTTCATTATATTGTCGAATTATTTAGAATTAAAAAGTAACATGAATAGGTTCCACGTAGTAAGGGTCGAAACAGTAAATTTCAATAATTTTTATAAATGGTAAGTTAATTAATAATATCAGATTTGGAGAAAAATGCAAATATCCATTAGTGAAGTCTAATAAACGCTGTCACCACTTGTAATAACCTCATAAATAGTCTGTGACGACGTTTATTTCTTTTGTCCGTTTCCTCTCTCAATATAGGCAGCCGCTGTAACCAGTGCCGTCAAGCACAACGGAGAACGAGAGATTCTCTCAAAAGAAAAACGAGAGAGTGGGCTCATGCTTGAGCGGTAAGGGGTTCCGTAGGAATCGCCTGGGCTTAAACAAAGAAAATTCGCCAGTACCGGGTCTTTTGGTCTGCTTGACGTACACAAAGAAGAAAAAAACTATAGGAATAACCAGGGTAGGGGAATGAACAAACCGGATTCAACGTAACAAACACATTAATATGAGCAGATTCCACGAAGTAAGGGTCGAGACAGTTAATTACATTAAATCTATATTACAAACAATAATTACAACATAACCAATCATTTAGATAGGTTAGCAAATTAGCTAGCCTATGTTATTTTGTACATAAACAAATTTAGGTCGGTTAATTTTCATATGAACTCCAAGACAAATGCTCGAATGTCAAATGTCGGCTAGGGTTTTGACTCTTTCGGTCGAAGGAGTTCGTTCCGTAAACTCTGTATATTAGAGAGTGACCTAGCCCAATATTTCTTTAGCTAGCTTACTCAGTCGTAAAAGTTATTTGAAAAGAATCAATTCTTACACAGGCGTCATCAAAAAAAAATTGAAATTACTCGTGAAACACAATCCGCTGATTTGCGAACTTCGCTTTACTTTGTTTATTCTTGGAATAACATCATCATCAAAAAAACCCTAGCTTCTTTCTTTAACAAACTAAAATACCTTATTTATATGAATACAAAATTAAAATTGAATACAGTAATCAAATGGAATCCCTAATACATTCTTCAAGAAAATTATAAAATTTATCGTACTTGTCAAATATTTCGATAATTGTTAATCAATGTCACGAAAAACCAAAAACCCCATCACGCTCCTAACGTTATCCAATATAGTCGTTCAATTGAATAATCATTCAGGAATTATAATCAAGTTTCTTCTTTAATTCGAATTCAAATTTTATAGATTCTAATATATTTGATGTATCTATGACATATCTTATAAGGGCCTGCTTTTTTTGTAGAAATTTTGCATTATTTTAAACAATTAATAATTTGAAACAGACTCACCAATGGTCTGGATTAGGAACTTCAATCTGGATCAACTCCAAGTACAGCATAGAATTCTGGATCTTTACATATTCCGAATCACGAATGGTTTCTCGATAACACGCACAGAATTTACAATACTTGGGAACCGAATAACAATTCATAGAATTAACAACACTATTCAAAATAATATGGACAACTTTTTTAATATTTGGAGAGCTCTTTAAATAGCCGGAGGGGCCCAGTTTTACTGCGCCGAGAATTTGCCGTTCACTCCCCATTTTAGGTAAGGACTTGCCAGTGTGTTCGGATGTAATGTGGGCTTTTGTTGGTACTACTCATCCGACAAGGGTAGCCCTACCAGTGCCCCAATGACCGTTTTCGAGATGTTTTTTAGCTTCACTCCTTCCTTCTCCTCCTTTCGGCTCAAGGAAGAAGGAAGTTATCGACACTCCACCAATGACAATGTCTCGCAGCTTCAATTTTCATGGTGCTTAATTTTCCTTTGAAATTTTCAGAAGTGTTTTACATATATTCCGAGTACGGGCCTGTGTCTGTAAATTTTAATAAGTATATTTATCTTTTTTGTGTTCTACTAATTATTGAGTTGGAATGTGGAATTAGTTTCATGGTTAGGTTTTTGCTTTTGTTTTCTTGGTTTTTACGGTCATTCGGATGTATTGTAATATTTTCAAAAGATGTACTAATTTGATCATCTTTACCAAAGCTTAAAAATCCATCTTGAATTCCAGGATCGCGGGTATCTCCGTCCGATTGATTACTCATAATATTTTCAGTTACCCACCAAAAATTACTTCAACTTATTTATTATAACTAAGGTAAATTGGGTTTATTGTTCAAAACTACTTTTTATTGCACTCCGTTAATCACGTCTTATACTAGAAAATATAAAATTGTACTGGAATACTATAATTATCGTTGTGCTTTCTCTCAAATTCAAATTCATTCTACGTATTTTTCTGTGATTCCCGTCCAGTTTTAGTATATCTCTTATGCTATTTCTTTGTTACTCATTCAACTCCTCCTTTTGGTCTACTATTTGCGTTTACCCCATTAAATATTAACAAAATGGCACTTTTCTAGTTCAATTTCGTCTTGACCTTTCCTTTTTGTCTCTGTCTTCCTAATATCTCCAAAATTTCTCTAACAAACTCTTGCATTAGTTCATCTACTATCCTGAGAGTCCTCTTACATTCCATGTAGCAACTCTTAACACACTTTTATTTTCTATATTTTGTTTCTTTCCGCGAGCTCTCATATATTCTGATTCATTTCCATTGTCATATCCGTTTCTATAGCACTTTTTATATTTTCATGTTGATTCATTCCTTGAGTTTTTTGATGTACGCGCAATTTTTCATATTTGTTCGTCTAGTGTGTTTACTTCCTGAACTCTCCTTTTTCTTTCCATTTCCAGTTGTCCGCTTTATTGTGAATGTCTATTACCTCCTCCATATACTTAACTATTTATAATTAATTTGTTGTATTTAATATATGCTTTATGGCCCTTTACTCTAGCTATCTCTAATTCTTTTTTCAAATATTTCCTTTGTGTAGTCTTCCGTCAATTCATATAATTGTGCCTTTTAGTTTCTTACTTCGTCTAAGTATCTCTATTTCTTGTTGCTTCTTACTAAATTATAGGCGCATTTAATGAAAACGTCAAGGACACCATTTTCTTGTTATTGGATGACAATCAAAACAAACTTTTTATTTGTATGTTAATACCTAACAGCATTATTTGAAGTTTTAATTTTAAATATTCATATATTTAAGCACCGAAAAAAGTTTAGGACAAAAATATCTCGAAAAATATATATATTATATTGGTAATTAATTAAGGTGATTTGATGGTGACGTTCTAAAAGATAGGTTACGCTACAAAAAAGAAAATATCGGGTTTTTTAAAATTTGGATGGATTTACCTAACGTTGTTATGTTAAACCAGATAAATACCTATAAATATACGATGTACGTACCTTTTTGTTCTCTTTATATTATTAATATAATAGTACAGAATTTATTTTACAAATACAATAACCTCAACAGATTCTTATTATTGTCATCCAAAACCTCGACCTAACGCAACTGATGATGCGCACTAAATGAGCGCATTGTATGAGAAAAACAAAGTACGTAATTTATCACTTTTATGTCATGAGCCATGTTGCCAAACTGGATTAATACATGTCTCAATTTTTTGTCGCTTTGATCTGCTAAGTGGGAAAAAATGTTGAAACTGTATATATTGGGTTGTCTATGGTAGAGCCTGAACAGTATGACAAGTCACAATTAAAATAGGTACAGAGATTTGCCCTGTTACCATTAGCACATTGTCTAACGCTTTAAGATTGCATTAAATACAATAAGAGACATCTCAGCAAATAAAAAATTACTGTAGCTTCGGAATAGTCACATTCGTATTTAAGTGCGGGAAGCTAGGTATTAATTTTATGTGCACACGTCCAGAGTTTCATAAAAATTGCCTTGATTTTATCGGTAAAAAATTATGCCTCGCCCAATAAAGAAGTTTCCTTCCTATCGGTCGACAACTGAAGGATAAAAAAGAGAATGCTTTGGTAAAAACTTTTGATATATTACTTCTATAAACCTGGTAAACTACAACATAGTGGCATTTCAATATTTTTCTACTACTGTTTCATTTTTTACCTTTTCCCTTTTTTCCTGCTTTTTTGCCTTTGCCTCCCTTACCCCCCTTCTTGGATTTTTTTACTTCAAAATCTGCAGGATCATACTGTGTATCGCAAGCAGCAATATTCTTTTTCTTTACAAATCTTTCCGGATGGATTATACCAGCTGGGGAAGTGAATTCTATATCTAGTTCACTATCGCTGGTTGATTCTGGTGGATCATCACAATGGCATAATTTAGAATCGTCATCATCTGAAGAAAATAAATTATAACAAAAATTAGTGAACATAATTTTTGATACTTCGGTCGCTTGGCGGATTGAACACGTTACCGAAAAACTTAATTTTCCAAAAATGTCGCTCAATAAATTGAATGCATACTGGCATATAGAGAACAACAAACTGTTTTATTTTGTTATATCATCCTTTTAATATAATTCAAATGAAGAATTTGATAATTTTTTATTATAAAATGAACAACAGATTAACTAAAGCAATATGATAACTACGATTATATAAGTAATTTTATAATTAGAGATTAGATTTTCAAATATATATTTGATTGCATTGTGTTATTTTTCACAAAATAAAACTGCCTCATTGGGTCTAATGGAACAATGAGCTTTCACCCTTCCATCCATAGAACTGAAGCGACTATATACCAGTAACAGAGAATTGTATAAGTAATGGACAGTTTTTGCCTTAGGCATTGTCAGTATAACACATATATTTCTTCGTTCAGTCTTCAAATTGAGTAGAAAACTATTTGGATGCAGTTTGTTCTCAACAACCGTTATCACAATAGAACTAAGAAGCCGTTAGCCACGTCATCCTCACTTCTCTCCCACCCACTCAAGTATTAATTGATCAATTGATATTGCCTTCAAGATGTACATGAACACCTCCACAAGTTCCAAAAGAAGCTTAAAACCAGATTTTCCGTCTTCTGAAGGAAGAAATAACTACTTTCTTGGATATGTGCAGCGACGGATATTGAGTTACATTTTCCGAGAAAACGTAACGATTCACACCAACAGGTCGATTCACACTATCAGATCGATTCACACCATCAAGTTTGGAAAATAATTATTTTGAAACTTGTGGAGGAGTAAATAAAATTCACATATTTAGATACATGTTTATCTACACCAAGAAGTAAATACCGCCTCCTAAGTAGAAGAATTGCTTGGAATCTATGAAATGGGTCGGAAAGATTATAATTTTCATCCAAACAAGACAAGGTCTTCACTTATTTCGTAACATAAAATTGTAATAATGTGACTACAAAGAACGCTAAGATGGATTATGAACTTACTCTTTTTGGGTTTAGTAATTTTAAACTGCATAGGAGTACATTCCATAAATGGATCCTCATTTTCTGCCAAAGTTTTAGGATCCTTTAACGGATTCATGGTAATGAAATAAGTGCCTTCCTTTTTTTGTATGTGCAACATCGGCTTTGGTTTAATATGGAGAGATTGAGATGATACCCCTCTCACAAGACCTTTGCCTCCTCCTCTGTAGGGGAATCTTGGAACTGAGAGTTTTCCCAATCCTTTTGCAGTTCTATGAGCCAGAATACGTTGCGCTATCGTCTTCTCAATAGCTCCGGGACGCCAGCCTCTTCTTGGCTAGATAAATTTATATATATTCGTTAATTGAAGTAATTTTTGTGAGCACTCTATAAATAGTAAGTGAGCAATTTAACACATTGTGAAAAAACTTTTATTAAACTCATTCTCGACCAAACATAAATATGTTATTCTGTGATTTCCAGTTCTAATACATTCATTTGCTGGTAGTCTGTGTATATTCTACTTATTCGATTTCATTTCATATTATAATTTTCAAAGATCTCAACGAGATCTTAATTTTGAATTAAAAAGTATATCTTAAAATATTTCTCTAAATCTAATTATAGAAATAATTCCTACGAAGCAAAGAATATCTTTGATAAGAAACGATCTGGATTCAATTAATATGTTTCATTTTTGAACTTATTATGCTCCTTTTATGATGCTCACCTCACCTATATACGCTTTGATTAATATACTTTTGACGTGAATATTCTAAAGTCTGAATTCTATATCTCGAAATCATTGAGGCAAATAATTTCATTCAGAAGAAATTTGGAAGAATTGTAATTCATCGGCCACTGACGTGTACTACGTTCAACGACTTTGAAATAATATAGATGTTTCTAGATTTTCAAAAATTTTATCATGAATTTCTACAGATACCATGAAAAACTATGAATTACTCATATTAATTATTATATGTATCTCCAAAATTTGAGGAATATATAATGAATATAATTTCATAAAATACGAGGTGTCTATATGAAACATAATTTTCGAGTTTCTACTAAACCTGGTTTTCGTCGAAATTTCAATAATTTGCCTGACAGTTCTTCGAAGGGAAAAACAACTACATTCCTGGCTACTACCACGCAGAATATTTAATTACATCCACTTCGAAAACCGTGACGTCGATCGACCATTTTGCCGATACGGACATTACAAACATGACAAACGATTTTTTTGTAAAATCGTTCGAGCCGTTTCCGAGGTAATTGACGCGTTCCATACTTAAAACTCTGAACTGAGATTCATAGTCTATTTTTATGAATGAGAGAGTATTGAAATATTGAGATATTCGTAATCCATAGTCGTATCATTTCTTTTAGCGGACAGATCAAATATTTTTTGAAGTTATGCCTCGAGTATTTTCGTATGAAATAACATTTGTATAAATATAATAAATATATCGGATGTACACTTATATTTTCACCGAATTAAACTGCTTATAACTTCCAAACAGCTGAAGGTGAAAAGGTGCAATTTTTTCTAAAATAATTTATTTTTCCACAACGTATATTAAGAACATTGTGTCATACTGGTTGTATAGATATAGGGGTTTAAACTTTGACTTTTGAGCAACGTTACGTTAATAAATAATAATTTTAGTATAAAATTACCAGTATAAGTTGAGCTACTTCTTACGAATCCAAATCAGAATCGGAATCAGAAGATGAACTGTCGCAACCAATATTTACAATGAGTGGCTCGATCACTCAATCGGTAATATTGTCCATTTTCCACATTTTCACTTCTGCTTTAATCGTATGATTTACTGCCTTGTTCCAGTTTTCAGGCTTCACATTATTTACAGCCTCCAAAAACAACTATTCAATATCACTCATTTTAAAAGAATTATTTTTTCTTGAAACTTCTCCCTTTATCTGTGCCCTTACCAGTTCAATCGGGCTGATTTCGCAATGATATGGGGGTGACCTAGCCACCGCCGTCCCAGATTTTTTGCAATTTCATACTTTCGGAATTTCTCTTTATGAAAGGAAACACAAAGAATGCAGTTCTTTTCTCACAGAATCGGATTAGAACTTAATATTCTTTGGATATAGCCAATTCTATAAATATTTGTTTAACAACTTGGTTGTGGGCTGTTTTTCTAAAAGTCGCGAGTGATAACTTTCATTATCAATTACTAGTATACAGTTCTGAGAAAGAAGATCTATTATTTGTTCGAACCATTCTTTAAATATATCAGCATTCATGTCCTCATAGTAGTCACCGGTACGAGCAGATTCAAAAGTCAACTTTTAACAAAACCGTTTGAGCTGCCTATGTGTACTATTATCAGTCTGCATCCCATTCCTGATGGTGGATTTAAACCAGTAGATAAATTATTTGAAAAAGCCTATCTTCGACTTCGTAACAGTTTTATCTTGCCAACATTTGTTTGGTGTATATCACTCGTTGATCAATGTTTCACCTAAATAAAATATATTTCTTCTTTGGTTTGTCATTTATTTTATACTCCTTAGGTAATTTCTTCTCCATACTACAACATTGCTTCTTTCTATTAAAATAGACTTACTGAAAAGCTTTTCCCAGCAAAAACCTGTTTCTTTTAAAATTTTCTATAGTGTGTTTTGACTCATTTCAGGGTAATCCTCATCATCTCGAACCGTGGCAACAACTTTGTCTAGTGTCGGAAATTCTTTTCTAAAGAAGAATGCATGCACTTTCCTTCGAAGTATTTCTTTCAAACGATTTTCTATTTGAAATTTTGGTTTTCCTGGAGCTTCACGTGCTGTTTGAAACTCGCCACATTTCTCTTCTTTAATAACTCTGTAAATCGTAGATTTCATAACACCAAGCGTACTACCAACTAATTCCACTGTATCATCAACACTTTCACATAAATGTGTGTCTGTTATGGATTTAAAACAATCAAATAATAATGTTTTTTCATTAACTGTTAACGGACCGATTTTTCGGCGTTTACACGGCCCTTTCAAAATTTCCATAATTATACTAGAGTTCACAATAGACTGCACACTGCACCTTCGAAGTTGCAACTATACGACTTTTAGTAAACTGTTAAGAATACACAACTTGGAAATCCTTACTAAATGGAAAAACCTACAATCGCATTGTCGGTGAAATTTGTTGGGAAGGTATTTATCTACATATAATTGGATTACTGTAAGAGATTCTTGGAATTAAATTAAAACAAAATTTCAAACCTTTATTGGCAAATAGGTACTTATTGTAAATAATCATATGATACGGCTATGTAATCGTTAATACACAGGGTTTTTGGCTTGTTGAATCCTTTTTATACTGTCTGTCTATAAAAGCCCGAAAACATATACTAGCTCAGGTACATTTATGAAAGTTTTACGAAGTATTCATATTATTTTAACTTAACTAGTTATCTCGTACATAAAAATAGAAGTTTTTTATAGTCGCAAACTAGGTTTTAATCCAATTTTCTAACAACATTTTAAATTTGTCCTTTTAATACCTAATACTATTTCAACTTTGACTACGATTATTTATCAATAATTAAAATTTCTTCAGATGATGGTTAATCCACATTATATGAACGTGGCATAGCTTTATTTACCTTCATTTGAAGTATAGGTGTGAATTTATTCCATAACCATCCCATATAATATGGTACATTACGTCTAGGTATAACACATTCTCTGTGTCCGATCTTCACTCCCGGATATTTGTCACCAATGGAATAAACAAATCTTCCTTTCCTTTTCCTTTTTTTATTCGGACTATCGCCGCCTATATCTGACTTTACTTCTGCCGTTACAGTTGCTTTGCCGTCCTAAAAATATCAGTATACCGTTGAAATCCACATATATAGAGTTATGGATATTTGATATTCACAATTCTTAAGTTATACAATTAAGTATAATAGGAAGCAATGATACCAGTATAATTTTTTCCTGTAATTCACGTTAATACCACAATTGTGTATAGCAGTGATTACATAAACAATAATTAGCCTACTTCAATTTAATCCCTTCACAAAAAATGTACGTGTATTTGGAAATGTGTTACGACTGCTTTAGTAGATACAGTGAGAATGTTGGCCTTGCACATTTAACAGATAGGTCGTCATCAACCAATTGTGAGTGAGTTTCATCAAAATATTCTCTTGCTTGCAACATTTATATGAAAATTCAATAAGCTAAATGAAAATGAAATGAAAAGTCATAAGCCAAACATATTATCCCTTCTATAACATAGTAAATAACTCCATTTCAAATACACAAGAACTTTTCATTGGAGAAGTCTTATCATGCCAAAAGCTTGAAGAGCTAGATTCTTATTACTGGTAACGAAGAATGTAAAAAATATTACACAGGTAAACGTAAACTATAACATGAAATGAATTTGAATTTACAGTATGTTGAAGACTCAAACAATAATTAAGAAATCATTAATTAGATACATATAAATTGATGAGGAAATTGTTTATATTCATAATAATATCCAAATTTTATTCATACATCCTTCATTTAGGTATTTACTTCGTTTATTTCTGTTATTTGTATGTATTCTTAGGCTTAAAATTTATTATTTGCTAGGCTGTCTGCAAAATTAATAAGTACTAACCGCCCTCTCTATCGCGTTTCCTATAGTTTATGTGAAACTATCCTTAGATTGATCATTTTAGTAATAATATTGGGTCTATCACAATGAGCTCACACTATACTTACACGATATTTAAGAAAATTCGTACACGTCTATAATAAAATTGGATGGATTTAGATATAATATTTGTATATGCTACTTCCGTATATACCGGATGTGGTTGGTTATTTTGAATAGAATATTATTATATTTTTCGATACCATGAAAAATTCTACTGTCAACTTGTGGGGATATCAAAATGACAGATTCAGACCTATTTATTAAATGTGTAGGTATATCGTTAAGACGAAATAAGAAATACATCATTTTTTTCCTAATTTAATTGCATTGGCAAGGCAAGAATATGGTATCATGGTTATTTGGTAATATGAATATGTTAGAAGCTCCTTTGAAGCATGAGGTTTGTGAAAAAAAAGAGTTCAGATTTTGATATCCGAAAGGATTGATTGGTTTTTCTACATTTAATGTACATCGACACTTGGGTCTATGGGCCTCATACCGTGTAAAGACGGCCCTGGTAGAACCAATTAGCCAGATTCATTTGAATGTGTAATAATCACTTTTTCACAATCAAAAAGATTGGGTGATGTTAAATTATTAGTATTTTTTATATTTAGTTTTTCATGCTTTTCTCCTATTTTTACCTAAATTTATTTAAAGTTTTTTTTTATCGGTACCTGAATTATAGACCGCATGCTTCTTGCAAAAATATGTATGTGTTTATATTCAAAATGGTCCAAAAATTATGTTTTAGCAAGAAGTACCATAAGTATTTATTGTGATTGTTACTGTGGACCGAAAGAGACCAAAAGTATATTGCGTAGGATGACAAAATGTGTGATCCGTGAGAATGAACAAATTGTGTGATTCACCTAGAAACAAGAGATACGATGTATATTTATTTCCTTATTTCAAAAATATATAATATTCTTCCAATTATTCTCAGCTTTTATGAATCGGACAAGATACTATCTAACATCTTCATGTTCTGGTACCTCCTGTCGTTTTTCTCCTTAATGTACGGTAGAATATCATATTTGACATTATTTCCCGTTCCAGCCTTCTCTCCAGCTCAGTTTTAAAACACTCACAAATTTTGCTTAATATCTTCACTAAATATTATTATGACAGATGATATTTAAAATACTATATTAATTGATATATACGTCCCACGACGATTAAGACAAGTAATATATCGGAATTGGGCAGTAGTAGATAATTATAATTTTTGGGGTGTAAATTAGAGCAAATGGTGCATCTTTTCTTGTTATTGTGTTAGCCAATGAGGTATTTGTTTTTGGTCACGTGACGTCGCATTCAAAATTATTAATGGGACAACCTGTATATTTGTGCCTTTCTGTGTTCCTCCCGATAAAACAATTCCAACTAACTAGCACACTTGGGGTCTAAAGCGATTAATTCAAGAGCTACAGGTACTTAAAGGATTGTAAGTTAAAAAATTCATAATTGAATCCCCTGTAATTTTCGGCAATCTTACATTCGTACGTCATGATTAAGACAAACCAATATTATAATCGTTATTCCAATCGCCGAATACCTGGTAAAGATACATTTAGGTATGTCGAACAAGAATTACGCAAAGGTTCTTTTCCCAGTGGTAAACCAAAGTAGAAACATCTAGGACAAAATCTGTACAAACTAAAGACAATGTAATTAATACTTTAGCATATTTACAAGAATATCCTCATACATCCATTCGACATTTTGAATCTGAACTTGGTATTAGCAAATCAACTATCCACGGGATATTAAAAAATCATAAGTATCACCCCTTTAAGATACATTTGGTGCAAGGTCTGCATCCTCAAGATTTTGATTTACGACGTACATTTATTGCAGATATGCATGTACGGTTAGACGATGAGTTATCTTCTTTGGATAAAATTCTGTGGTGCGACGAATCGAGATTTCATAATAACGGAATCGTCAATCGACATAATCGTTTTACTGGTCTGCAGAAAATCCAAAATGGGTGATGGAAACCCGATTTCAAAGAATTTGGGTGGTAAACGTTTGGTGTGGCCTATTCATTAGGCGTTTGATTGGCCCGTACTTTTATGATGTTATACGAACGGGAGAGAGATATCTGAATTTTCTCAAAATATCCTTCCAGACCATTCCATTGAATGAAAGAAATACAATGTGGTGGCAGCAAGATGGTGCACCTACACATTATGATCGTAGACTGAGAAAATATCTGGACATGATATTTTCAGAACGCTGGATTGGACGAAACGGTACTATTTACTGGCCTCCAAAATCGCCAGACCTTACACCGTTAGATTTCTTCCTTTGGGGTATCTTAAAGGTATCGTTTATGCAACTCCGTCTACAGATTTAGACGATTTGGAAAGAGAAATTCGCGATGCTTGTAGAATTGTGACATCGGAAATGATTACGGCAGCATGTAGCCGAAATCTATTATCAAGATTTGAGAAATGCATTTGCGAAGGTGGGCATCAATTTTAACATCACCTTTAAGATAGAAAGTTTTTTGTGACAGTTAATTTAAATTATTATTAAAAATTGTAATATTGGTTTGTCTTAATCATTACGTACGAATGTAAGATTGCCGAAAATTACAGGGGATTCAATTATGAATTTTTTAACTTACAATCCTTTAAGTACCTGTAGCTCTTTAGACCCCAAGTGTGCTAGTTACATGGAATTGTTTTATCGGGAAGAACACAGAAAGGCACAAATATACAGGTTGTCCCATTATTAATTTTGAATGCGACGTCACGTGACCAAAAACAAATACCTCATTGGGTAACACAATAACAAGAAAAGATGCAACATTTGCTCTTACTTACACCCCCAAAATTATAATTATCTACTTCTGCCCAATTCTGATATATTACTTGTCTTAATCGTCGTGGGACGATATATTGTTATATATTATTAGTGTTTTTAAATGAAACTCAAGGTCTCTAGTTAATTCCACAATATAATACAAGTTATTGAAAATTCTAAGAAATTGACAATTGTTTCGATAAATCAATATCATCGTCAGAATGACAGAAGTTACATTTCATTTTATGCCTACCTGATGTTTAGTAGTTATATTTTTTTGGCTAGACCAAGAAGTAACCTAACTTGTGATTGGCTTAATATATGTTTATAGAAAAAAGAAGAAGATGTGATATTACAAATATTGAAGCTTAGATATTATTAGCCCTATGGTGATATCCTGGATATCATTTTTCCAATTAAGATCAGTATAACTGTGCAATGATATAGAAAACCAGGAAAACTATATCTGCTGATCTTTACAATTATCACTTCTTAAGTGATAATTGTAAAGATCAGCAGATATAGTTTTCCTGGTTTTCTATATCATTGCACAGTTATACTGATCTTAATTGGAAAAATGATATCCAGGATATCACCATAGGGCTAATAATATCTAAGCTTCAATATTTGTAATATCACATCTTCTTCTTTTTTCTATAAACATATATTAAGCCAATCACAAGTTAGGTTACTTCTTGGTCTAGCCAAAAAAATATAACTACTAAACATCAGGTAGGCATAAAATGAAATGTAACTTCTGTCATTCTGACGATGATATTGATTTATCGAAACAATTGTCAATTTCTTAGAATTTTCAATAACTTGTATTATATTGTGGAATTAACTAGAGACCTTGAGTTTCATTTAAAAACACTAATATGAGCATATTCCACGAAGTAAGGGTCGAGACAGTCAATTTCATTATATATTATTATTTATCAATGTATGAATATTATAATTATCCAATTTTATTTGCCACACGTTGGTTCGTCGATTGTTAAGATATTTTATTTATTTATTTATAATTTTAATTATCTATTAGGTTTATATTATTATAATTTTAGTTGTTGAGCGCCAGATGAAATTAATTAAGTAATAGATGAGTAGGTATCTGTTTAGTTTAAAAAGTAAAAGGTCAGCTAACTTCAGTCCTCAAGATGAAACTCTTAATTATTTGTAGGGAATTATCGTGAGTGAGGATACGTTTATATTTAAATTTAAACTTCAAAAGAATTAGGATATTATATAATTAATAAGAAAAAGAAATATTTACATTAACTAATACTTATGATTTTCCAATAATTTTTTTAATAGATCTAAAGAGCACTCAATATGTCTCTGTACTACTAGTAAATACCTTGGCCAGTGGGTTTAACTATCTTACTGAATAAGATTTAGAGGTTATGAGAAATTATATTATTGAAAGTATCGAAAAGTTCTTTCCTTTTTTTGTTTGTATTAGTTATCAATCTATTCAGTAAAATTTTTTAAAAGCTTCTTATCTAAAATTTGTTAAATAACTTTTTATCTGGTCGTTGAATTTTATGTGAAATATATCAACAAATTACCATTTGAATTGACACTTGTCCGATCTGATAAACAGGTTATGTATGTAAATTTGACAGTTCGTTTGTGAAAAATATCGAAATGACATAAGTTTAGTTTTTATAAATTTACTTTACAGTTTGTAATTATGCACTGGATTTTTCGTCGATGTTTTTTTTATTTAATTGTGTAATAATGAACTGAACCAAAATTCAGTTCTATGTTCGTTCTTGATACTGAAGACTGCTTTTCCGTGTTTCAAGTAAGTAAAGTTTTATTATTTTTACTTGTATTATAATCAAATACTTTTTTTCTTCTCTGTTTAATTTATATTCTCCACCATTGTCATTATACTCTCAAGTTACAATTGATTTTACTCATATTTAAGAATGATTTCTTCTACAACTTTGCTTATAGTTCAAAATTAATCTTCTTTCTTTAGTTTCTGATTATAATCTTATTTGATTCTTCTCAATTTTTCTGTTTTAATAAATCTCTTTCGAAATCTCTCTCAATTTTTCTCCTTTCTTTTCAATCAAAAAAATCAACAACCTCCGTCGATTCCCGTTTAGCAACCATCAACATTTTTTTTATATTCATCCTAGATGAAACATTTAGTTTTCTATTTTGACTAAATGACCTAGCACACTACACTTGCACACTTCAAAGTTTCTTATCTAATAGTTTTACAATAGATTAAAATTAAAATCGTTATAACAAATCATTAGATTAATAATAAGTATAGAATTGGATTAATTTGAGAAATAAAATTTTAGTTCAACATTACCTAAAATTTTTGAGAATTATTCTTTTAAATGTATTTAACAAGAATATTTTCGAACATTTCACCTAACTCTTGACTAATTAATAACTTGTATAAGTACATACTATTACTAATAAATATTCAACTATAAACTAATCATTTATTTTAGAATAAATAATTGAAAAATTTATATAACTGAGATACATGAAAAATTCCCGGAATTTTCTTGGTTGAAGGATGTATTAGTTGGTACGAATTTACTCCATGTTGGGTATTAATCAGATTAGGGCCTTCATATAATAATTGTAGTTTAGCACACTTGTGATTTCTATGATTAGGAACACGCAGAGCTTTTAGATTTCTCATTTGTTCTCTCGACTAACTGATTGTAGGTTTTCCTATTCTCTGAGATCCAATGTCTTGCTGGTTGTTCAATTTGAAATGAAAGTATCGTTGCCAATTCTGTAATTGTATTAGGTACATTGTTTAAATAAATTGTATGTTTTCTAGATTTTCTTTCCAATATTGTTTGTTGTTCTTTATGTGTTAGAATTCTACGTGCAATTTTTATTATTCTTTTTGTTATATCTTCTCTGGTTAGATAAACTTCGCTATCATGTAACGATTTACAAAATACGATTTCTTTTTCTAAACTTCTTTTTCTTCTCTTCCAACGTTACTAGATTCTCCCTTCGTTTTCTAAACTTCTTTTTATTCTCTTCCCTCGTTACTCGATTCTCTCTACGTTTTTTAAACTTCTTTTTATTCTCTTCTCTTAATTCTCGATTTTTCAATTCTCTTCTTAAATTTTTCTTCAGTTGTCTTATTCTAAATTTTATTATTTCATTGATTTTGATTTTATGTACATTATTAGTAGCAACTCTGGGTTCTTCATTAACTAATCCTCGATATTTTACAATTAACTCCATTACTTCATTTTTCATCTCCTTCCCCCAATTTATTATCACTCCTTTTAAATAATTTCCTTTATTTATATCTCCCTGTCCATAATATTCATATAAATAATCATTTGTTGCCTATTCACATTTATTTTCCATTCCATTTAAATCCATTTCTTCACATTCTCCACTTCTTATAAACATATCATTCGAATAACCTTCTTGTACTTCTACTTGTACTTTATTTAAATATTTTTCTTCTTTATGATCCTCTTCTTCGAACCCAATTTCTACATTATTCATCAATATCAAATATCAAATTTCTTGATTTATTTCACTCCAATATTGTTTCAGAAACTCTTCTTCAAATTGTACATAATTATTAATAATTGATACTTTATTTAGTATTAAACCAAAGTTGTGCTTGTCCACCTAAATTACACCTTATTATTTCCTTCGTATCTTCTGTGTATTTTGTTTTACTTCTCAACGTCATCAAAAACACTTTGGGGTGTATTTTTCTGATGTCCGCTTCTAATTTTATTATGTTATCAATTGTGTGACAATGTTTGAGTTTTTGATTTTGTTTTCTGATCCTTGTTTTTTTCCCTCTACGTCTCTTTGTATAGTTCGTATTGCTTTTTTATTTTCTTCTTCAGCAATTTTTAAACTGGTTTGTATTCTTGTTTCCATATTTTTGTCTGACTTGTTTATGTCAATCCATATTTCTTGTATTTCCACTCTATTTTTCTTTATTTCTCTATCCAATGTTTCACATTTGGTATCCATTGCTTGTGAACATCTATCTTCCACTACGTCTAGTTTTCTATCAAACGTATTTATTTCGTCTCCAAATTTTTTATTTATCGTATTGATTTTTCATTCTTGTAAATTTATTTCTCTCGTAAGTGTTTCTAGTTTCGATTTCATATCCTCTATGTGCTTATCAATGTGCTCGTTTTGTTTCTCGATTTTATGGTCAATTCTATTAGCCAATGCATTCATATTTGCACTGATTTCTGTACTTTGTTCTTGCATTGATTTCTTCATTAGGGTTTCAAACATATTCATTATCTCTGTCTCCTTCCTTCTTGTTTGTTCTCCTCCGGCCAGTTGTTCTGCGTCATCATCTTTTCTTTCCGTGTCATAATCTATTTGTTGTACTATGATGGATTCCCTGTATTCTTCTGCTTGGACATCTTCTTAATCTTTAAAAATGTAGGTTTCTGGATTTTTTTCTCTTCGATCATTATATCTTTTAATCTGTTAACTATTGTTTGTTTGGTTCTTTGCTTATCGATATTTCTCTTCTCCAGTCCTCTTCATATATCTTGTATTTTCAAGTCCTTTAATAATTTTCCTGTTTTATTTTCCATTTTAATCTTCTTATTTATTTGCAAAGTTTGTTGAATGTTTAATAGGTTTTATAGCCCTTTATTTTCGTTTTTTGATAGTCCCGTATCCTCGTTTTCCGATCGCCACACGTTGGTGGTGCCAATTGTTATATATTATTATTTATCAATGTATGAATATTATAATTATTCAATTTTACAATTTTATTTGCCACACGTTGGTTCGTCGATTGTTATGATATTTTATTCATTTATTTATAATTCTAATTATTTATTAGGTTTATATTATTATAATTTTAGATGTTGAGCGCCAGATGAAATTAATAAGGTAATAGATGAATAGGTATCTGTTTAGTTTAAAAAGTAAAAGGCCAGCTAACTTCAGTCCTCAAGATGAAACTCTTAATTATTTGTACGGAATTATCGTGAGTGAGGATACGTTTATATTTAAGTTTAAACTTCAAAGTAATTAAGATATTGTATAATTAATAAGAAATAGAAATATTTACATTAACTAATACTTATTATTATCCAATAATTTTTTTAATAGATCTAAAGAGTACTCAATATGTCTCTACTAGAAAATACCTTCGCCAATGGGTTCAACTATTTTACTGAATAAGATTTAGAGGTTATGAGAAATTATATTATTGAAATTATCGAAAAGATCTTTCCTTCTTTTGTTTATATTAGTTATCAATATATTCAGTAAAATTTGTTAAAAAGATTCTTATCTAAAATTTGTTAAATAACTTTTTATCTGGTCGTTGAATTTTATGTGAAATATATCAACAAATTATCATTTGAATTGACACTAGTCCGATCAGATGAAAAGGTTATGTATGTTAATTTGACAGTTCGTTTGTGAAAAATATCGAAATGATATAAGTTTAGTTTTTATAAATTCACGTTACAGATTGTAATTATGCACTGGATTTTTCGTCGATGTTTTTTTATTTGATTGTGTAATAATGAACTGAACCAAAATTCAGTTCTATGTTCTTTCTGGATACTGAAGACTGCTTTTCCGTGTTTCAAGTAAGTAAAGTTTCATTATTTTTACTTGTATTATAATCAAATACTTTTTCTCTTCTGTGTTTAATTTATATTCTCCACCATTGTCATTATACACACAAATTAAAATTGATTTTACTCATATTTAAGAATGATTTCTTCTACAGCTTTGCTTATAGTTCAAAATTAATCTTCTTTCTTTAGTTTCTCATTATAATCTTATTTGATTCTTCTGAATTTTTCTATTTTAAAAAATCTCTTTCGAAATCTCTCTCAATTTTCTTCCCTCCTTTTCAATAAAAAAAAATCAACAACCTCCCTCGATTCCCGCTTAACAATCATCAACATTTTTTTTATATTCATCCTAGATGAAACTTCTAATTTTCTATTTTGACTAAATGACCTAGCACACTACACTTGCATACTTCAAAGTTTCTAATCTAATAGTTTTACAATAGCTTAAACTTGAAATCGTTATAACAAATCATTGGATTAATAATGAGTATAGAACTAGATTAATTTGAGAATCAAAATTTTAGTTCAGTATATATATATATATATATATATATATATATATATATATATATATATATATATGTAGTATATATATATTTACATATATATATACTCTTCTCAGTTTTCGATTTGCTTCCTATCTTTTTAAACTTCCCTATGTTTTCAATTCTCGACTCCAATCTACTTTTTCTATTTTTTAAACTTCAAAACTAACAACCCTCTTTTCAATTCCAAAAATCAATAGATTCTCTCCTTCAAATTTTTATATTGTTTCTACTACCAAATGTCCTACTTGATTGCAATTAAAATCATATCATTTATTCTAAATGGCATCTGAAACTCTATGTTCCCTTTCCATATATTTATTTAGGTAATTATTAAGTTTAAAAGGGCAGGAATAATTCATTGAAAGTAAACTACCATATTCAGCAGATTGTATATTTTAAATTAAATCATTTGTTTGTTATATTCATATTTTTAAGATCACTACATTCAGATTAGATACAGAGTGTCCCATTGATAATGTTCGTTCTTCATATTATTAGGAAAAATAATTTTCGCAACCAAACTTGTGAAAAAAATCTAGATTTATCGGTATAGATTAAATATTTATCCCAACAATCCATGAGATTATATTAAGCCAAACATAAAAAACTTGTGCAAAATGCGATCTTTACTCAACGGTTTTCGACATGAAATCAATAAACCTTCTGACGTACTGCTCTGGATCACAGGTGCTAATTTCGTCGACGTTCGATCCATATTTTACAGCCTTAGCCGCTTTCGCATTAGTTGGATTCTTGGGGATTTTCAGCTCCCAGTTTCATTTAAAGTATGATACATTCGCATCATTTAGAATTTTTAGCCTAAGCCATGTCTTGCTTCATTGAATGGAAAGCTGCCTCACCTAATGGTTTTTGCGTTGCAGTGATAAATATATTCAGTAATCACGTCGATGTTGTCAACTGCGTTACTATATTTCGCCGATATATCATTTCGAACTTCACCATCGAGCCATGGTCCCATTGGTCCCACTGCTCTAATACTAGATAATAGATTGAACCACGTAAGCTGATAGAATACTACGGTCAATAGTTTCCAAGTATGTGGAACATTCAATTTTTCTGGTAATTTTCTTGGAATCCCCAAGGATCTGCAAGTATTAAATGTTACACCCCATCCGGATAAAATATTGCATAACTTATTGCTAAATAACAGCCAAAACTGTGCCCTAAAAAAATTAATATTTCCAATTGCATTTGTTTCCGCCAATCTTCTATGGATGCTACCATTTGCTGTTGTGATTCTTGGCAGTAGGTATTAAATTTTGGTCTCGACGATATACCAAATCCTAATAAATCAATCGCATACACAGGCCTGTTTTTAGAGAGTTCATCAAAGTTGAGGATCCAAAAACATAAACCAGCTGCAAATCCATGTAGCATAACCAGAAGTATATTACGAGCCTCTTTATTTAAGAATATCGTCAATATTTTATCATATTTACCAACTGTGCTTCCAATGGGTACAAACCATATTCGATAAGTAGTTTCCAATGCATTTCAGATCTTCTTTTCAACTTTAACTCTGTAAATTTTGTCAAGTATCCACATCTCCCGCTGTTCAAGTCAGTTTCCGTCATTTCAGTTTCCATTTGTAGATTTTAGTCTTTCCAACTGGTTCGTATAATTTTAAATGATATTCAGATAGAAGGCAATTTTCTTCAGGTGAGATATAATGTTTTAATGATAATCATTAGAGATAATACGGACAACATAATTCAGATATATATATATATATATATATATATATATATATATATATATATATATATATATATGTATACATGAACCATACACGAAAAAGTTTCTTTTTAAGTTTCTACAGACCCAGGCTGCTATTATTTGGACATTCCAATTTTTTTTAATAATTAGGAGTTTCATTTATCCGTTAATTATTATTAAATACAGTAATCAAATGGAATCCCTAATACATTCTTCAAGAAAATTATAAAATTTATCGTAATTGTCAAATATTTCGATAATTGTCAACCAATTTCATGGAATGCCAATAAAACCGATCACGGTCCTAACGCTATCCAATTTAGTCCATCAATTATATACTCATTCAATAAGTATAGTTAAATTTCTTCCTCAATTCGAATTAAAATTTCATAGGTTCTAATATCTTTGATGTATATATGATATATCTTATGAAGGCCTGATGTTTTTTTGTAGAAATAATGCATTATTTTAAACAATTAATAATTTGGAACAGACTCACCAATGGTCTGGATTAGGAACTTCTTTCGTTTTCTAAATTTCGTTCCTATACTCTTGTCTTACTATTCAATTTTCTGTTCTTTTCCTAAACTTCTTTTTATTATCTTCTCTTATTGTTTGATTTTCCTAAATTTCTTTTCATTTTCCAAATTATCCTTTTTAAAATCTTTGTCCCGTGTCTCACTATTTTCTTCATATATCTGTGTTTCAAATTACTCCATATTATTAATTCTACTTTTATTATTTTCTTCTCTATCGTACCATCAATTCCCTTCATTTCATTTTTAATTCTTTTAATGAAAACTTTTGGATGAATTCTATCCATATTTATATCCAGTTTAACTCTTCTTTCTACAATTTCTGTATAAATCATTCGTCCTCGATTTTGTTTTATGGTTTCTTCCATTTCTTCCATAGTTTCTTGTGATCTTCCATTCATTTCTTCCAATTCCCGATTAAATTGTTTGCCCATATTATTACTTCTTTTAGCATATGTCACTGTTCGTCTTGCTATCCTACTATCTAAGTCTTTTATTTTCCAATAAATATTTTTTCATAAATTCACATAACTTCCTCGCTTGGTAGTTACTGTAAATTAATATCTACCACTTCCTCAAATTCCTCCTTCATTTCTTCTTTCCCCTCTGTAATCTTTCTCATTTCCTCGTTATACTCACTTTCCTAATCTCCATTAAGCTCTCTATTTTTACCTCTTCTACTTTCTTTTCCAATATATTACATGTTTTTGTTCCACAGTATCAACATTTTAAATACATTTGATGTATCTATAATATATCTTATAAAGTCCTGCTGCTTTTTTTGTAGAAATGATGCATTATTTTAAACAATTAATAATTTGGAACAGACTTACCAATGGTCTGGTTAAGGAACTGCCATCTGAATCAACACTAAGTACAACTCAGAATTCTGCATCTTTACACATTCCGAATCACGAATTGTTTCTCGAAAACACGCACAGAATTTACAATATCAATTTATAAGATTAATAACACTATTCAAAATAATATGGACAACTTTTTCAATATTTGAAGAGCTCTTCAAATTCAGATGCTCTCCGTTCGAGATATCAAACCAGACTCCTCTTTTTTCAATTAAATTCCGAAAATTCTATAAAATATTGGTTTTATTGTTTTATTAGTAATGAATATCTAGTGACATCTGATCTCAACTTGAAATTTTTCTTTTATATTATGACATGACTTGTCAATTATTATATTCTGTGTGAAATGTCATACGAAACTAAATCAATCCAAATTTGACACATACTGGGTAAATCAACCATGTTGAATCTTATATACAATACAGGGTAATCCAAAAGTATTGAATCTTATATACAAGTTGAATGATTTTTTTAAATTTTGAATATAAGATCTATATAAATATATATATGTATATATGAATATGTATATATATATATATATATATATATATTATTGTTTGTTTATTTATTTTATTTTATTTAGTTTTATATTTCATATAAAAGTCCGAAATGTGTAGACTTACCTTGGGCTGCTCAAAAATATGATATGGTTAATTATATTTTAAATTTTGTTTTTAATTGAAAGTCGGAGGTATGTAGACCTTCTCTCTTTGGGTTCCGGACGCACATATATAATTGATAATAACTTTTGTTAGTTAGTTATTATGTTTAGTGTTGGATATATATAAGCAAATTAAATATTTCATAACTTTAAATCTCTTACTTTGGATTTTATTATTATTATTGTACTGAATGAATGAAATGAGCAATTCTTGCTAATTTTGTTATGGATAATGAATAACAAACGCAAAACACTGTTCAGAAATTTGTTCAATAAAATTATTTGACATCAAAATTTAAATTATTTATGATACAAAATATTCCTTATATCGCCTCTGTACGATATTCAGACATGCGCTCTGAACTTCTATTAAGCGGAAATACTACCGCGTCGGCGCATAGGACAGTCGTACGCTTTCATATGGTCCAAAGCTCAGATAACTGTAGCGTTCACAGTCAATGACACATGCACGATATATTTACAAAATTTTAAACACATATAATTTATTACTCCAGAAAAACAATACAATTGCGTATACAAGTGAAAAAGAATGGAATGGAAATAAAATAGTGATGGTAATGAAGCGATTATACATGCATTATGAAGAAGAAATGGAGGATGATTGATACTTATATATAACGTGAACAATAACGAGATAAGTTTATTATTCTAGGCGAGTAAAGTTTCAATTTGTTTTTTATTTAATTATAGATATTGGTTATAGTTCTTGGATATCCATTAATGTGATTTTATATATTGCATCTTAAAATGCTTAGGCCTTTTTTGTAAAATTTTAGTTATATATTCAAAAATCATTGATTGCTCACTAATTATGTCTTTTGATCCAAAATTAATATTCAAATTACACAGACCTTGATTCTTTGCTTCTGTATAGCTGTACAATTCGGCTCTTGGCGTCTCCCCAATTCTTGAAGATTTCTTTTACTGAAGAAATGCACCCTCTGGTCGTTCTCTCGTTCTCACTCCAGTTTAAACACTTATATTTTCATTATTTAACAACTTTTATACTCTATACTTAATTTTTTTGCAATTTTATTCAAAATTTTTGTCGAGGACTTTCTATATGCTGTTCTCCCTTAAACCACCGTCGCTAGACTTCCTTTTGTTTTTTAATCAACAAACTTTTTCCACTCGAGATTCAAAGCCACCTTGTTACGATTTATTACACAATAATTGTTTGTTCGGGAGTTTTTAGTTATAAATATAGGAATAGTTCTTTCAAAAGGATATTAAGGATATTAACAGTTATTCACACATATGTTTATAGCCTTAAATTTTTCATTATTTATCCTTTCCACTTGTAACAATGAATTGTTTTATTAATTTTCCCATTTTTAGGGTATTCCTATATACATTAATTACATAAAACTCACAACCTAAAAAATCTACTATTATATATGCAATCGTACAGTTTTAAATTTTTTAATTGTTGCTATTTTAATTATATATAAACTATCAGTTATTTGAAAATTTGCTTTTGATGTTAAATATTCTATTAGTTACAAACAAATTTAAGTTGGCAATAAATTTCCTATTTTTTATTACTTCCGTTTGTTAGGCTTCATGAATCTAAAATTTCATTGACATATAGCTTGGCTATGTTTCGTATGTCAACCAACTATTAATTATTTCATACGCTCTTTTCCAATTATCTCTTTTTTATCATCGTATATAAATATGGATAATCTAATATTGACTCCGATACTAATTTTATTTTATTTCATATCTCAAGTAATCATACGTTTTAATTACCAGTATATTTATATGGCAGTGTTCAGAATGTTTCGATAAATGTTTACATTGACTTGATCTTGAATTCTTTATGAAGGTAAAATTTTGTAATTATTTAAACAATACTTTTATTATTTTTTATTCATTATCCTTTAATTCATCTGGTAAATGATTTCCTTAATATATAATAATATAGCAGCTCAATTCATGCAATCTGTTTAGATAAAATTTTAATTTTTAACCAGGTTGTGTCTACTGATACAACATACGTAATGATATATTACCTTTGTATCTGGTGACATCAGTTAAGTTATTTTAATATCTTATAGGATTAGTTCAATATCTATATTTTTATATATTGTTTAATATACTTAATAACGCCCCGCGTTGGAAGCCAAGTTAGAATATAATTATTTTGTATACAATATATTATTTAATATTTGTCCACACGTTGTGGTGTCAAGTTATTGTATAATTCAATTTAATTGCAAATTATGGGCGCCAGAATTGGTCCGCTTACCACGAATCCCAATTCAAATAAAGATATAAGTTTGATTAAAAATGTAAATTTATTTCATAATATTATTACCTTATCTCAGGGATGAATTCGGCACTTAGCGCTCGCCAGTAACAGGAAACTTTAGGTTGAGATATCAGAAAAAATACAAGAGAACATAGACAAACGATTTAATAAATGGTGAAATGAAGAGAAATGGTTCTTTGTTAATTACAAGGTTAAACAATACATTTATAATTTAAATAGAAATATTTGCAAGAACCTTTCCATAAAATGATTCATTCCAGTTATCACAAATTTTATTTAACACTCTCACCGAGTAAGTTGCGCTCGAAATATATCTACTTTTTGCGTAGAATGGCCATTCGCTGCACTTCAACCTCAACTGTGATTATTTTAAATATAGCCGTCACGTTGTGTGTGTATTCTGTGGAAGTTATTTAGTTTATGAAGATGAAGAGAGGTGTGGCGTATTGTAAATTTATTATTGTTAATGAAAATGAATTTGGTTAGTAATTATTTGAACAAGCAGTTAGTGTTTTATGTCCGTGATATTAGTGGAGATTGAATTATTAAATCTAATATTTATTTAAGAAAGTAATATCAATGATAACGGTTAACCTAACATCTGGAAATATACGTGTTATCGTTTTTATAGGAGAAGTTTAATGTACACAACCGAAATAGAGTTCATATTTGGTTTCTTCTTGACTCAGTCTTACCATGTTCTGGTAGATAGCACAAATCATATTCACTTTTTTGTTTAAAATACGAGTTATTATTTTGTTATTTTTATTTCAATACTTTGTTGATTACTTTGGTCAACTTATTACATGATTGTGTTTAAATTATCTTTACTTTTTAATTAATTTGAAGAAGGAGAAATTTAACATCTCTCTCCATTTATAAGACCACGACGCTTCTCCTCCAAGCTTGAAATCAACAACTTGCAATTGTTTTCTCTTTTATTTTCATTGTTCATTGTTGCTAAGTAAATATAATTGTTTTTCTCGAATCAAAACATCCATTCCTGTGTTATTGTAGATAAATTCACTGTGTTTATTTACACTCTGTAATCACTCCGAATCACTCTACCCGAACTATCGAAAGAACGTCGATTTTCGCGTTAATATTTCGAATTGACATTTTGATATAATATGATTGAAAAATGTATGCTACATACAGGGTTTTTTGAAAGTGTTTATAAATTACAAAGATATAATAGTTGAATTTTATTTCAAAATTCATATTATTCTATATATATAATTATATACAAAAATATGATTAACGAAATTTACTCGTTGTTATTATTTTTATTCTTTGAAATATAATTACTAAATTGAATAGAAATATTGTAAATCATTTTATTAAATGTATATTATGCGTAGGTATTTCTTAACGTGTTTAAGCTATGTCTATTTAAATCAGCATGTCGTCATGAATTATCTTTTTATTGAATATTTACTAAAGATTGACATTATTCAAATGATGCTAATTAGTTTAATTTACCTGGTAGCCATGTTTCACTTTAATATATATATATATATATATATATATATATATATATATATATATATATATATATATATATATATATATTATAATTAATATTTATCTAATCTCTTTTAATTTTATTTAATTTTATTATTTGTTTATTTATACAACTGTATTACTTGCATATAACTGACCTTTTCCAACTTTAATTATTTTCTATGGTATGTTTACTATCGCCCGTTAGCTAAACTCAGTTTCTACTAATGGTGTATGAGAATCTGTTCTCCCTTTGAGTTATGGCTGTATGTTAATTTGGTTTATAATTTAATTAGAAAGAAATAAAAAACACATAAATTTATAATAATTTAATTTGGCGAAATTTAATTCAAAACATTAGAAATGTGATACGCCTATGATCTGCAAAACCATAGTCAGAACCTAACTATGCGGTATAATGCGCATGATCAACGAATCCACGCGTACCATACAGAGGGCGATTATTTAATGAAGGTTTTATATGGAAATATCAATGCACAACTTATTCAATAAATATATGTGTATGAGTTATTATATAAAAGGATTTATGTGATCGTATTACATTAACATGTATAAGCTGAAGGTCGATATAAATCAATATGCAAGATAATTTATCAGTTGATTTCTGGAAAGCCAAATATTTATGTGCACATGTTCAAAGGAAATGTATTCAAGTAAGTAGATAAATAATTTCTTTGCATTCACTTAAAGAATTCAGTGTTCATATACTTAATAACTAATTATACCTATGGAATTATATTCACAAATTTTCCTTTCTTAGTTCAAATATAGAAAAAGAATAGAATCGTAATTCTTTGGGATTATCGTTTTTAATATTGGCCTGTATACAGTGTGATTCAAAATTTGACACATGAAATCTTTATTGTCATATTGGATTTATATACAATGTGTCAACTTTTTCTAAATATATTATTGATCAATAAATTTGTATTATGTTATATTAATTATGACTTACAATGATTGGAACTTTATTTATTTTAGGTAACTAGCTGTATGACAAGCTGATTCATTGAAAATGATCCTAAGCATTTGAATAAATCCAAAGTTTTTTTTAAAGAATTCTTCCATCCATGATACAGTTTTTTACCTCTTTCTAACACTACTAAGGTAATTTCTTTATAGATATTACTGTTTTTGTTCTCGTTATTTCCATCAAATAATCGCATAGTATTTGCATTGACATAAAATTTCATTTCTGACTATGGTTTATCTGTATCACGTTCTGCATTGATTTTTATTGATGCAAACCAAAATAATATATTTTTAATTACATAAGATGCACTTTTATAGTTTATATATGTGTTTGAATATAAATATATGTACATATATTTGAACTTTTTCTTTCTAATTGGAGATCACTTCAATTATTCCATCAACAAATAAAAATTCCAAATATCAAAGAATAGAAGTAACATCAGGAGAAAGTACCATTTCAAAAATTTTAAAATATACAAGGTAGGTATCAGTATTTTCTCTTGTATCTATGAATGTACACGCCACTATACTTTTAAGAATATTTTACCAATGATAAGAGGTATGTAATTTATAGAGAATAACCCTCTACAAAAGTCTCTTAAAAATTCGGATAATTATGCTGCATAGAGGATACTACTAATTAATTCATCCACAATATCACATGCCATTTTACAGCAACTGATTCTTCACAAATTAAGAAGTCAGACTTCCCCTTCCTATGGAAATAGTGAAGCAACAATTTCTGTGTAGGTGAGGTAATTTCTCATTGTAAAGTCGGCGCCAGCCAAATGTTGTATATGTTGTTCATCAAATTCAAATTTAACATTCCCTAAAAATTATTGTTGACTAAATTTCCAAAAATGCCGTAGGATTGACCTTACACTGGAAAAGCAGGGAAAAGGACGTTAATAAATCTATTGAACCCCAGCACCGCAGAATATAAACTTGGAGTAATCAAGTTTGCAAATGAATTTTCATTTCTCGCAAAAAATTCTGGGATAACATGGTATTTTTGGATGTGAAGAAGTTCCAATCTTTGAGCAGCGGAAAGGTAATAGTACCGAACATCTCAGGACTATACTCGGGAATATATTATAAAACTGGATTTGGCCAGAAAAAGGAGTTTTCCTTATAATTTTATGTTTTAACAGTTTTGATATAATTGTAAATATTTATTACTTGGTTAAGTTACCAGACCATTTTCCATACTCTTAACTGGTAAGTGGCAATAACAGCTTGTGTTTCCTCAACCAACAAGTAATATATATTTACTTAAAACCCATTGGAAAGGTGCGGAACTTTATAATCAAATAATGCTGAAGAGTAACTTGTTCGTTGAACTTGTAGATTCCTACTATAATCACAGCCAATCAATGAAACTTTTCTTGCTATTAAATAGACGAAACAAAAAAACATACCTTCATAACAATTTCAGTTCGAGCTTGAATTTTTTCTCCTTTCGCATCAGCTTTGGGACATAAAGGGTCGGAACAAAAGGAGTTCCGATTTCGGCCATCATTTGCATACGGACAAAGAGGATTTCCACAAATACCGCCGTCATCTCCACCACCATCGTCTCTCTCTTCTTTGTCACTTCCATCTTGGCCTCTTCTCTTGAAAAAAGGACAACTAGGATTGCCGCAAAAGCTTTTTTCCTTATTACTGTAGGGGCATTCGGGATTATCGCATGTAACTGCAATGACAAATTATACATGTTTTGAATATACAACACAATATTTGAATTTTATGAAAATCTTGATGGAAAGTGATTGATAGGAATATAATACTATCAAGATTAATGGAAGATATTGTGAGTGGGGACAGATTAAATCCAGTGTTGAACAATAAAATTATATAAATTTATTAGTTCATTGTGCATATTCATGAAAAATTCCCAAATCACGTCAATTAAAATAATAAATTGATACATGTCAACCAAAAATGTACAGTTTTTTTAATAAAAACTAGTTTCCTTAGAAATGTAAATATTTTAGTATTATCTTCAAAGTGCATATGATGAAATACAAATATGTATATATTTGTTTGTACTCTATACTGTGTTCACGACCAGGGTAGTGATTATTCACCATTTCTTTCTCCCTTCTCACAATTATTTTCAGCTTTTGCGAATCGGACAATCACGAATATACATTTTATAGGACCTTTTTGAAATCATACCATACCCGCATGGCTTTTAAAATTCAGTCTATTCTTTAAACAGGAATTGAGGTTTCATTGAAAGTTTTTCTTATTATAAAAATAATGAATGTCTTTTAAAGTAACTTTGAACAAATATCAACGTAATTTTTTGAATGACTCACTACAATACTATTAGTAACATTCAACGTTACTTGCATTAATATTATAAGCTACATAGATATCAAATTAACTACAAACCCTGTTTTTGTTGAATAGCTGGACAATCAGGATTGCTGCAAATGGAACTCGAACTTTTTTTCTCCGCAAAAGGGCAATCGGGGTTGTCACAAATTGAAGAACTTTCTGAAGTATCATAATCCCTTCCTTTAGCCTTAGGCTTTGCAAATGGACAGTTGGGATTATCACAAATACTTTCTTTTTTATTGGCAAATGGACAATCTGGGTTATCACATACACTGTCTCTTTTAATGGCAAATGGACAATCCGGGTTATCACAAACGCTGTCTTTTTTTATAGCAAATGGACAATCCGGGTTATCACAAATGCTGTCTTTTTTGTTGGCAAATGGACAATCCGGATTATCACAAATGCTGTTTTTTTTGTTAGCAAATGGACAATTTGGATTACTGCAAACGCTTGTTTCGGATGGTTCCGCATATGGACAATTCGGATTACCACAAATACTGTTTTTCTTTTTCTGTCTGCTTTTTTGTTCAATTTTCTCAGAGAATGGGCATTTTGGATTGCTGCATACTGTTGTAGTCTTCTTCTGGGCAAACGGACATTTTGGATTACTGCAAACACTATCTTCACTCTTAGATTGATCAGGTCTCATTTGACAATTGGGAGATCCACAAACATTATCTGGAATGTGAGGAATTGAAATGTTAGCTTAGCACGATATTCGATAGAAAAATCATTAGTTTTCGGCATAACTTTTATTGAGGTAGTCTATCAACATTACATAGTGCTCAGATTTGAATCGAAGATGGTTCTAAAAATCGAATAAAGAATTTGCAGTAGAAAAGCTCTGGTCCAAGTGTACTCACTGCATATTAATTGAATGTCATATTATTTATGAATCGATGTAATTTTGAATGCATATATTGTTTGGATGAAACCAAATGTTAGTTCACTGAAAGCTACTCTAAAGAATATTTTGAGTTTGAAATGAAAATATGAAGATTTTTATTCACCTCAACTATGTAATTTTGAAAGTGTATTTTCTTAGGAAGAAACCACATGCAAGTTCACTCAAGGCTTCTCCGAGGATTGATTTTAAATTTGAAATGAAAATTGAAATTTAAACTTTAATTATTATTCAGTTACCGACCTTTCTTCACTTTCTTCGGATATTTTGGAGCTGAGGGGCAGCTTGGATTACCACAATAATCATCTACATTTCGATTCGCAACTTGTCTAAAAGGACAATCAGGATTGTCGCAAATATCATCTGAAATAACTTGAGTTTTATTTTTATATATATTAAAGTTCATTTACTGATCGTTTGGTATAGTAGTTGGTCTATCCGTAAATAATATAAAATATAGAAAATAGTGACAAACTATGAACGAATAAACCTAGCACGTCGCTCTAATTCTTATACAGAAAAAATATTCAAGACCAGCATCCCTTGTATGTTTAAGACGTTTGTAGGTTTATGTGTATTTTTAAGACTATATATAATCGGTGTTTTTGATATTGTTTGTAAAATGAATATAAGAATATTGTGTAGAGTGTTGTTTACTCATAAATTAAAATGGGTGCAACTAAAAGGTGTTGAGCTCCTTTTTCTCATTGCTATTCCCGAGACACGACGGGATTATGCAGCAACTGTGTTTGATATTATATATGATATATCCTAATGTGATTAAATGATGAAATATTTTGCTGAATATATTTTTCACTGAGAGATGAACTGCACAACGATGATTGTTTCAACTTCTGATTGGTGTCAAAATGGGATATTTACACTCAGTTTTTCAGGAGGTTGCTTGAAATATTATGAACAGAGGAAAATTTTTGAAGCAAAATGAACATTCACGTGGCTATTCGTATGCACCAAGCAATTTTACATGGTTCCATCATCGGCCTCTGTTTCGTAACAAATTTACCTACGATATTCTACATATATATATATATATATATATATATATATATATATATATATATATATATATATATATATAATACTGGATTGTTATATATTTCACATATGTGTATTTACAAAATGTATTGAAAATTTCCTTCATGATTCTTTAGTTTGATTCTTTTTTATTTTCTCTATTGAATAATGAATGATACAGATTGTCTCTATTTCGGACGATTCAAGAAATAATTTAAATTCTAAAATTTTGTATTTGCAAATAGTGTGTAGTATTTCATTCCATATTGTAGTATACAGAGTGTTGCAGGTTCCTTTCTATGTTAATATATTATTAATAATAATAATAATTTTATTTATTTATATAGATATTTATTTAGATTTTGTTGTTGTTGTGTGGCTAGCTCAGTATTGTAATTATTTTTTATATTATAATTATATTATTATTTCCGTTCGGGAGCATGAGACTCTTTCTACCCTTCGAGTTCTGGCTTTGTTTGATATACTTTGCTTATATAAAATAAAAAGAAACACAGTACTTTCAATGATTTAATTTTATAACGAAATTTTTTTATTTAAATATTTATAAAATTATTACGCCTATGGAATTACCAAAACATAGTCATAAATAATATCATGCACCATCCTATGCGCATGCTCAACTAAATACGAAAGAATACGAGACGGATCGAACGTTTCTCAGAGATGCTTTGCATCTGCGTGAATATTAAATACATAAAGTTCGTTTACGTTATAATGGTGGTGATGGAGTTTGTATAAAAGAATTTATGTTTAGAAATTATATACATACAAAAGATAAAATTATTCGGAACAAATAGGTTATAAAATTATATATACAAATGGAAATATTATATGAGTGGATTAAGATGCATTTTTCTTATATGATTCGAAATGACGTAAGTAAAAACAAAATTTTATTACAGAATAGGCCTTTTTGAATAATATTGAAATTGTGTCTATTGAATAAAATACATAAAGTCTTTTTCCTTTTTTTATAGATTGATCATATAGACGCAAGAATTATTATATACATAGAAATAGTAACTGAATTTATATTCAAGAGTTATTATTCTTATTATTGGCCAATAATATTTGAAGAAGCACTGACCTGAAGTCTGGATTCTGGATCTATCCCGTCTGGATTCTGGATCTATCCCGTCTGGAATCAGGAATACGCCTTCCGAAAATCAAACTGCGTAATTTCTTGAGAATTTTGGATATTCTGACGGGAAAGCTGGATACAAATACATGTGAGTGTTCTAAGTTTAATATTTATTAGGAATCTATAACTTTGTTCATGATATTTTGTGATTTTACTTGAAATTTCTGGAAAAATTCTTCATGACCTCCTCGCTCTTTCGACGCCAAGAACCCACTACCAACGCTTCCTTTCGATCGTCACTTTTTTAATCAACAAATATTATATTGTTTCTAAGCTCACTAATTTTCAATAAAGTTTTGTTTAATTTTAGTTGATCAAAATTTGTCCTATCCTTTTTCCACCTATCACATTCTTTCTGGAGCTGTCGAATTATATTCACAATTGCAACACTTAATGAAGTTTTTGAAAACATATTCATATATATATATATATATATATATATATATATATATATATATGTGTGTGAATTTCACTTGAAAATTATCTGTTTTCTTTTACTATTCAACGAATTTCAATGCAACAAGTATTTTACAGATAGTGAAATTCATTGTTATATTTCGATATGGCAATGTCTAGTTTTGTTTTTACATTTATGACAGTTTGAAAATAATATTTATATTTATGAACATAAATTCTTCCATAATATCTTTTGCTTTGGTTATTTATACTATTTAAATTCTATAGTAGCAAATATTTCCTTAAATCCATCATCGTTTAATTATTCATTGATTCCATAAATTTGATATAAATTGTGACATATAAATTACCTTTATGTCATTGATATTTTCATCTTCTAAGCTTATCTAATTCTTTATACTAAATATGAACATGATTTACATTATTCTGTTTCAACTAATACTTATATTAAATTAGATATCTAAAACTTGTTTAATTTCAGATGGAACAGCTGATTCCTTCATGACAAATAAACATCCATATTAGGCAGATTTATTCTTCTCCATTATACTTGTTAAGCGTTTTCAAAATTTACACAATTATTAAAATAATTTCTTTATATTTATTGTTGCTTTTTTTTAATTATTGTAAACAAACGATTTAATATATTATGACTTTATATGTATTTTTACTTATGATAGTGGTTTTTATAATGTGTTTTTAATTACATGGTTTCAATCCATTTTAAATACTAAGCAAAATATTCTCAAACAGCTGATGTTCAATATATATATATATATATATATATATATATATATATATATATACGATATTAATCTCGTGCAAGTTTTGTGTTTTTATTGTTTTTATTATTATATTATCCTATAACAGCTTCAATGTTATTAATATTACTGCTGATTTGAATGTCAATTTTCCCTAACTGTTGCCATGTGATGAGTTCTTCAATCTTATGTTTTACATAAAGGAAAATAATTTCACATTGGATGTAAGTACACTTTTGTCTCTTTATTGATGGAGTTGAGAATAATCCCATTTTTTCCTCTATTTGTAGCGTCCCTGATGATGAAAACGAGCGTTTTCGAAGGCTTGGATAAAAACCAATAAAAAATTATCTTTTTCCCTGTTACTGCATTCCCCAATATTTCTCTGAGTTTTATTCCTAACTGGTCAGCAAAGACTAGCGTTATATATATATATATATATATATATATATATATTTCAAATTTTGAAGAATTCACTTAATATTTTTTTAAACAATACGTTTGGCAAACCCTGTATTGTCTATGTACTCAATATAATTGATAAACCCTGTAAACATAAAATTTAATACTAATTAATTTCTGATGACATTCCGATCACAATTCAAAATATATTGAAGGTTAGAGAAATTAGTAGTCATTTTAAGGTATTTAGTTAATAAAAGAAATCCAAATCTATTTATAGTAAGAAAATTAAAAAATTTAGTTTCCTTTTTAAAAGAGAAAGTTTGGTAACCACAGGATAATTTGGGTTTTTTATTGATAAAAAATATTCAGTAACGTTGAATCCTCCGAAGAGAGAACTTCTAAGTAGGAGTTCTCCAAAGATTAACATATAATTTTAGATTTATCCAAATTTTATTATAATAAGTGAACAGTGATTGATATTAGGAAACATTATTCGGTAACCCTTT
Source organism: Galeruca laticollis (assembly GCA_963921935.1). NCBI lineage: Eukaryota > Metazoa > Arthropoda > Insecta > Coleoptera > Chrysomelidae > Galeruca > Galeruca laticollis. Next base: position 182,231,365 of record OY998176.1, read on the forward strand.
TGAATTATGTGCGTGAGTTATTCCAAAAAGTTTGTCAAGATTGAAGCAGAAGTGTAAGATTCGGAATTCTAAAGCCTTTAGAATTGTACGAGCTAACTGTTATCATCTAGTACTGGTGAGTCCGCTCTAGAATTATTATTTAATTGATAGATTCAGACCTTAAAACAAATTAAATTATAGATGCATCTAAGCTTTTCAATTCGCATAGAATATTAAATAATTTGAAGATACAATAATATAGAAACATTTCGGATATTTGAAGTTGATTGAACTGTTTCAAAAATGTTTATATAAACTTTTGGTATTAGAGATAAGGCGTTATAGTTTGTAGGTTGTTCAATTTAGTTTATATATGAGAAAATACGAGTTTGTTCTTTGTTGTAAAAAAGGAAAACTAAATTTTAAAATTTATTTGATTTATAATTGTACATACTTGTTAATTTGTAACTCACATTGGAAAACCTTTAAAACATTCAAGAACGTTGATAAAAAATTAAATATATTTATATAAATTAGAAATTTTATTTTAAAAAGTGACAATTGTCGATTATTGGAGACATACAAGTCATTTATACATTGTGAATGTCAAGAAAGAAATTGAATACCCTTTATAATCTTGAACAAACAGTCACATTATGTGACTAAATATATCAAAGAGAACAAAATTAATAACTAACAAATAAATAGGACAATAATTTAAAATTGAATTGAAATTTATATAAAAATTTTATTTTTAATAGCGCATTGAACCCACCCTGAGGTAAGAGTGATTCGAATATTTTATGTTAAATTTATCTTTCAATAAACTACAATTTTGATAGCCGGGAAATTTTTGACAACTACTGTCAACTTTTGAAATACATAATATACGCCGTTTAAGCCGTGTGTGCAATATAATAAAAATACGCTGCTTAAGCTACGTATACAATAATTGTCGCTGCAACGTACGGCAATTTTAATACAATTAACGATATACTACTACAATTGTCTCCGCAACGTGGACATCCATTAAAATAAAGGTATAGTTCAGTGTACCAATTTGTCGGTTCAAAGTGAGGCGAATTAAATTTTTTTTTAATAGGAAGGTTTAAAAACATTAAAATGAAACAATTAAAATTTCCCACATAATAGTATATTGTACCAATTTATATATATATATATATATATATATATATATATACACTTATGTTCTTCAACCTTTTTTGTGATTGTTTTTATAGATATTTCCAAGAAGGTCGATTGTTTGTTGGGGGGCTCATACTAGAAGTTTCCGGAATCCGAAGGTTCGAGAAGGAGGTTTTTATATATAAGATACTATATAGATGCAGCGAGTCAGTATACAGTTTGATTTCATAGCCCACGGAGCAGAGCAAGTTAACAATAAAAGTGAACTGTGAACAGTGTACTTAATATAAATTAGAATTAAGTGTGTACATAAATTAAGTATAAGTGAATAGTGTATAAGTGTATAAATAAATCAAGTAAGTAGATATAGCGTGTGTATAAATTTGTCCCACCCGTTGTATTAAAAACTATTTAAATAAATAACAAAGATATTACATTGGAGGTGTGGGGTAATATAAATAAATAGTTACGTAAAAATGGCTAAGGGACTAAGTGAACTGAAAGTGACGGAACTAAAAGCAGAATTGGAAAATCGCAAGTTGAAAACGTCCAGGAAGAAGAGTAAATTAGTAATAAGACTCAAAATAGCACTGGTAAGTGAAGGCCTGGATCCAGAAACATTTTTATTCAGTGACGAGACCTCCACCTTAATCTTATCAATTTTTGCCATGCAAGAGAAGATTTCAACTAATGTCAAGAACGATATTTCTGATATGAAGAACGACAATTCTGCTAATATGGACGAGAAGATCTCTGCTATGAAGCACGATACTTCTCCCGATATCTTATCATTGAAAAATGACAATGCTACTGACGTCGAAAACAAAAAGTCGTCTCTCATATCGGATATTGAGGATAATATAACAACGATAGACGAGAAAATGAAGAATAAAATGACAACGATGGACGAGAAAATCAAAAAGTTAGAGAGAAAGATGACAGATTTGAGAACACAAGACACGGCAGCAGAAGAAAAGAAGATCGAACAAATAAAACCCTGCAAGCCAATAAACACAACTCACAAATAGGATATATTTGCAGTTTTTCCTGAGGCAAGGCCCCAAGGTTTGAATGTGAAGCAGCCACGAAGGCTACAGGATACAACAAAGGTAGGACCATGCAAGAAGGAGGTGACGAGAATAGACTTTACCAGATCATCAACTTGATAAAAGGCATGGTGAACAAGAAGCCGAAGAAGAACAGACTATTCTCACTGGAAGGAAGTTGCAGTTTCAAGAACTTAAGTAGTTAGCGAGAAATGGTCAGTCACCAGGATCAGAGAAGATCCGGATAATTATCCTCACCTAAAGATGACTCGTCAGATGAAGGGAGAAAATCGCCGACCTACCTGGCAAGAAGTGTCAAGATTTTCACCGACACTCAAGGCATATTGGACTCAGTGGGACTCCCTTGTCCTGGAAGAAGGACTGTTGAGAAGAGTCCTTGAGGACGATGATGGTTCCGAGATGAGAAGACAGCTATTTATCTCAAGAATGAGAGTAACTGAGATACTGAGGAAGTTACACGACAGTCCATCGAGAGGTCATCTAGGAGTGAAGAAAACCCTTCTGCGAGTCCGTGAAAGGTTTTATTGGATGAACAGCTGCGACGATGTTTAGGACCGGTGTAATAAATGTACTATTTGTATTACGAGTAATGGACCACATTGCAAGAGAAAGGCACCCATGAAACAATGTAATGTTGGAAGCCCTTTCGAAAGGATTGCTTTAGATATCGCTGGTCCATTCCGACGACAGAAAATGGTGCTAAATACATCCTGGTAGTAATGGGTATTTCACAAAGTGGGTGGAAATTTATGCGATTCCGAATCAAGAGAACTGTCGCGTATGTACTAAGGAAAGAATTTATCAGCTGATATGGTGTGCCATTGGAAGTCCACAGCGATCAAGGAAGAATTTCGAGAGCCAGGTATTCCATGACATTTGTGACAAGCTGAGAATGAAGATGACCAGGGCAACAGCGTTGCATCCACAATCAGTTGGAATGATCGAAAGAATGAACATGACCATTGGAAAATACCTGTCCAAAGTAGTTCCATCCACCAGATAGATTGGGACCAGTATATTTCCCTATTCGCTTTGGCTTTTCGATCGGCCATAAATGAGTCCACAGATGAAACACCTGCAAAAATCCTGTTTGGATGCGAAATGAGGCTCCCTTGTGACCTGGAGTTTGGCTCTTGGCCTGGCGAAGATTTAGCAGGAGAAGATTACGTGATCCAATTGAGGATAAGGATGGATGATGTGCACGAATTGGTTCGAACAAATCTTCAAGTTGCCAGCGACAGAATGAAAAAACGGTATGATACGCAGGCCACAGAAGGCAGTTTCAAAGAATGCAACAAAGTATGGTTACACAACCCGACAAGGAGAAAAGGGGTTTTCTCCAAAATTACAGAAATCATGTGAAGTTTCATCAAGAAGATGATCAACGACGTCATCTATCGTATAAACAAGATCCCCAATGGTAAACAGAGAGTAGTCCAACAAATTCGACTAACGCCATTCGATGGAGACTATGAAAAAGAGGAAGGGGTGAATAATTTACAACAAGATTTTGACCCAGTCTTCGAAGAAGTTATGGGCGCATACGGGGGTACCCGGAAAGCTAGATACTGAGTCACTACAGAGCAAAGACAAGATTTGTTCACGCTCCCGGAAGACTACTCACTGGCACATAACATCTCCACCCGTAACAAACACGCACGAGGGTTGGCAACCGTCTTTCGAAAGGAGTTTGGACAATTAGAAAAACTTGAAGATCAGATGCCAGCCCCGGGCAAGACACTGAGACTCAAACACAATTCGTGGTACGTCTTCTACCTGGTAATTAGAAATGAATTTCCAGAGATGAGCTAGCTACTGTGATAGATATTTGTAGGTAAGCAAATTATAAAAATATAGACTAATTAAAATAATATTATGATATATGTATATATAATAACTTCACATTAAAAAATTATATTCCCTAAAATATGACTGTACTTTTCAGCATATTAACAGAATAGTAATAACCGAACAATTTTATTCAAAACCATTTTTGTTGACAAATATACGATGACTAGGAATAGCTAATTTATAAAGAGTATCCAGTTAAAATAATCTCCGCATTCGGTTTAATAGTTTTGCCCAACTTACCCTCAGTGTCTTTTTTCCTGTAAGGACAATCGGGATTATCACACATATCTTCATCAGGTTCTTTTTTCGATTCACACGTGGGATTTTGGTCACCTTAAATACAAAGTACAGGGAGGTGTGAGAATGTAGATTCTTTCTTTTCAACAATGCTCAGCAACACATTACATTATCGAGATATTTCTTTCCTGAATATTATATTTACCTTTATTTTTTTGTTCCAAATAAGGACATGGTGTCTGCCTAAATGGACAAATTGGATTGTGACATGGTTTTGGCAAGGCGTAAGGACAATTTATACTTCCACATGGACCTCGTGGTTGAGGTATTGGGGGTGGACATTTTATAGTTTGTAGCTCAGGAGGTTGATGGGGACAATTAGGGTTTCTGCAAGTTTCTACTGGTAAGGGCTCTGGACAATCCCAGTGGATAGGCGGTAAAGGAGGATCAAGAGGATATTTACACTTTGGATGTCCACATGAATCTGCAACTGGTGCAGGAAGAAACATCAGTTCTAATGCTGCATCATCATCCACCAAACCTACGGTATACAAAATGCCAAATGAATAAATTGTAACCAAAGAAATGAGAATAAGAACCAAATAATTTTAAATGGATATTTATTGCTGATACTTCAGCTACATCTACTTTAAATTTGAAAATAAATTCATGCCAATTGATCAATCTGAACTACTATTATCTTATTTGCTGAAAGTGCGTCATCCATGTTTGAAATCATTATATTTCATTTGTAAATCGAGGTAACTGAGTATCTAAAATACCCTTTTACTACTATTTCTCCCTGTTTTGTAGCGAGCAATGGTTATTTTTATTCCTAATCTCATAGGCATTCCAATATGATTTTCTCTCATTTCAGAAAGTTATGAAAAAACGCTTTGAAAAGTCAACTCCGAACTTAGGAACAACGTCATAATAAATTGAATTTACAGTAGTGCATCAAATAAAAAATGAGAAATCGATTAATCATTTTTCAAGAATAATGTAATCAGTGACCTGTTTTATATTTTGCATAAGCACATTTCGCACTGCCGCACCCAGCGAGGAATGACTTTTCAGTGTAAGGACAAATGTCTTTCTTGCATGGAATATCTTCGCAACTTTCCTCTTTCGGAGGTGAAGGTGATGGTATCTGCTGACAATAAGTTTTACAATGGTCTTCTAATACATTCTGAGCATATGGGCAAGTTGCTTCTCCACAAGGACCTGAAAAGCAGATATTCTTGTTATAAATGTCAATTCAACAAAGACAGAAAAGTTCCATCTGTTGTAACTGGAGAGCACAATACAGATATAGTATTTCTAAAGTCAATGTGAAGACAGATATTTTTAATCCCTTTGATGGCAAACGCCGTCCAATGGCGTGCATGTATCTTTTATAAATTCGAAAATTATGAAATAATACTTTTCGTTTAAAGTAATATAAGAAATTAAAATTAGCGTGCATACAAACTCGCAAAATTTGTAATATAATTTTCTGTAATTAATGATCATTTCAGTTCGGTACTGGCGTGTAACAAAAAAACTCGTGTCAAGTCGCTCTGTTTTAAATTTAAAAAAATTAAATAACATCCCCACTTAGTTTGTGGAAAGTAAAGCTATTTCATTTCATGTAATAAGAGGCTAAAAGTAAATAAACAAAGAATTTTGAAAATTTTCAAATAATTTCAAATAAATAAAAGGGCAGAAGGAAATCATCGCTACCGACATGTTGACCTTATCATTTGTGATGCGGACAAACCCCCATAGATAATACCAGGTTAGAGTTGACGAGAACTGTAGATTAACGTTGTAGATAGAAAATTAATACAAATCGGGCTTAAATTACCGTGAACAATTGAACCGAGAGTTTCATATTTGTGTATTTATTGTCTTTAGTTATTTCATTAACACATGAAGAGGGGCAGAAATGAGCAGAACATATCTCAAGAGGAACAAGAAATATTTCGAGAAAGTGAGTAAGTTAGTAGCCAGATCACCCAAAAAACAGTAACAGCTAAGTATACAGAATTAAACATAGATTATCTCAAACACATGCTACGTGAATTTGAATGAGACCTACAGAAGTATGTGGCAGAATAAAGAAAATAAATTAAAAACGACGTCAAGGAAATGAGAGAATACATAAAAGACACCAAAAAAGAGATACAGAAGAATAGACAAGAAATTAAGAATATGGCGGAAGAGATCGTCCACATGGAAAAGGACTGAGCGAAAGAAAAAGAAGAATAACATAGTAGGATCAAACAGATGGAAGACAAAATGGAAAGGACAGAATATAAAAAAATATGAAATAACCTAACAATAACAGGGATTACAATGGATGCCGAAAATGAAGATATACTTAAAGATGCGGTGGAAAAAATGTAGGAGAAAGAACTGCTGTTGAAAACTAAGATAGGGCAACAAAGATGCATAGTTGAAATAGTAAAATGGAAAAACAAAATAAAAATTTTACTGGAAAATGTAAAGTTAAAGGGAAAAGACATTTACATAGACACAAAACTTACAAGAAGTGAACAAAAAATATAGAAAAGTATATGAGATATAGCTAGAGAAGAAAATAAAAAAGGTACTAACGTAAAATTGGGCTATCAGAAAACGGAAATGCACGGGAACAAAATGAAGTGGGATCACAGGTATCAGAAACTCACAGAAGAAAACTAGCTAGACGAGAACGCAAAAAACGAATGACGGAAACGAGATCCGGACTTAAGATGACGACCATGCAAATAATTTGGAAAATGGATAAGGAAAATTAATAACTTAATAAAATGCAAAATTCAAACAAAAATAAAATTGAGAAAGACGGGAACGATAAAGAAAATTATGAAATAATAGAAGAGACGGACTCTCGGGTGCAGAGAGCTGATAACTCACTCACCTTAAATTCAAAAATCAATGAAACTGAAGCAAAGCATACCAAACCTAACAAGGCTAGAAATGGAGAGATATGTAGATATATAGAAGCTTCGTGGATGCCTTATGTTCCTTCACGGAGTAACAGGATTGGATATATAATGATTATTAAGCAAGTCAATCTAAGAAAATTATCTGCCCAGCAAGAACCACGGGGGGGTATGAGCTTTTCTTGCTAGGAAAAAGGATTGGGTTGGGTATTTTAGTAAGAATACCTATGGAGTTCGTTTTTTTGTTTTAATTTCATGCATATTTTTGTTATTTCTTGCTTTTTATGTTTTGTTCTGTTCTGATTTTTACTCATTTTTTGTTATTTGGTACGGTACCTACTAGAAATACGTAAGAAATAACAAACGCGTATCTAACGGAATCTGATTTAATGGAATTAAACTCCTAACTTCTGAAGTAGAATCGTTTCAAGGTTGGATAACTACAGGTGCTAGAGGCGGTTAAACAGTATATTCGTTTTCTGTTTGTATAACATGAGCCACGAAATTTTGCCATACATTTTTATAATTGTCACGAAATATTTACCGAATATTGTCAAGGACAGCTGCGCTTAAAGTTGGCGGATGATTATATTAACGTATACGACTTTTTCAGTACTCCAAACCATTTTGATTGGATTAAAGACACAGTAATATGATTATTATCGCAAAAGGATATGACCAAACCTATGCAAATAGTATCAATGACGGATTCATTTTGGATGTTCCAGCTTTTTCTTATCAAAATTAATTCATTTAGGTGAAATTTTTTTAGGAATATTATTATTTTTCATAAATTGTCCTTTTTCGTTATTGGATATTTTATTTAATATTCACGAATGATACGACGCATCAGCAGAAGACTTTGTTATATTTTTGGCTGACAATAGCAACGCATTAGGTACAGAGCCATCTTTTCTTCCCGCATGAAGAGTAATAACGCGTTTTCCTTTCGAACACGGCGTATTTAAAAAACAGTTTTTTGTATCGTCAACCCATCCGTATTTGACACTATCATGCGTATGAATAAAACCAAGTTTCCTCTGAATATATCAAAGTTTTGTTTGAATCAAAGTACCCTTTTATTTTACGCCAATACGCCTGTCTAAGTTCAACGATTCGCCGAGGTTCAATGATTATTTGATTTCTCATATTATAATCCACAACTAAACAAATCCGTTCGAATAATTACGAAACATTAATAAATATACTCTGGAACATCCCGCAATTTGGCACGAATCAGTTCTAAGGTTGGTACTATATTATCCTTGTAAAAACCGTAAACAATCCGTTGAATAACATTTTTGGTAGCATTATCAACCCTACTTAGTTTTGCATCCGTCCGTTTCCGCTTTAATTGTTGATCCGTAACAGTGCCTGATTTAATTACTTTATAAATCGTCGTCAATATGATTTTCGCTAATTCGCGAACTCTCGTGATAACTGCATTATCAGAAATTTCAGAATTTTATTTTTCCAAATACGCATACATATTTAAAACAACGTCCTGACATTGAACATGTACATTTTTGTTTTTAAATTCGTTCCACATCAGTGTCATTTGACTGCGGCGACAAATCAAAAGATTCCTGTGATAGAGGATCTCGAACTATCCTTTCAAATGGTCTTCAAAAGGTCATACTAATTAATTACCAATAAATTATATTCCTTAAACTCACTCGTCGTTCAGCCGGTCACGACGACACTGGTGGGAATAAATAATTTCATAAATCGGTTTACCGATCCCATGGACCGCATAAAAACTAATAGACTCGGTTTGGGAAAGCTGTCTCAATTATAGTGACATGAACAAAGTTGTTTTAATTAATCATTTTTCAAGCAATTTTAAACACCTTATTGCTTACTAATAAATTTATATTTAAATATTTCCAAACTAGCTTTCTAAGAAAGTCACGAACTGACAGTTTACTGAATAAAGGTGAACAATTATTGTATGAGCTGAGCAATTTTAGAAAATATATATGAGAACATTGCTTTTTTATGTCTTCGCATAAACGTTCTATATACTATAGAAGTGGGAGGTCGCCTACGTCCGATCACCGACATGGCATAAGAAAAATACAGAAAAGCATTTAGTTCAGAACTCCAGGTTTTTTATATCAAAATGAATACTATGAAAAATGTGTTGAGGAAACAAAGTCTAAGATCTTGGCTTTGTTGAGTTTGTATAGGAAATATGTAAATGGATGAAACCTGGAATATTTCCATCCTAAGTCTCATCGTTTTCCAAGTAAATCCAATTTTATTGGAATTTCAATGCACCCAATTAACATTCTAAAACGTGGTAAAGAGTCGTATTCAATTTTAGATTTTCATAAATTAAGTACGAATGCTCTACAGTTACTATAATGGTATTGGATTATTGTGTGTTTCAATAATGAATATATTATACCTAAAGCTTTCTTGTATGCATTCACAATTTGATCAAACTGGTCCATAATTGGTTTACATTCAACTATGGCAGATTTAGGGGAAAACGTTTTAGACATAGAAGTTGCATCAGCTGAGCCTCCACCTCTAAGTCGAAAATTGTTTTGTGGTAGATTGTACTCTTTAAAACTATCCAACAATATGTCACACTGGTTTATGACGTTCTCGCAGTTTTTAAGAGCATCCAAATGAGTTTCAATAGTAAAAACTCCTCCTCCTCTAAGGCGTAGTGTTCTTGATTTTTCTAAAATAAAATTAAGAAAAATGTTATTACGGTTTCTGTGCCAAAAACATATATATTTTAATATAGTTCTGTTATTTGAAATTTTAAAAACATCATTTATTTTATGTATAAGATTCAATACTTTTGAAATACCCAGTATGTGTCAAAATTGTATATTTTTAGTTTCGTTTGACATTTCACACAGAATATAATAAATAATAGATAAGTCATGTCATAATTGAAAGAAATATTTCAAGATGAGATCAGATGTCACTGTAGGTATTCAATTAGTAATGAAACAATAACAAATCTCAATATTTGATAGAATTTTCGGAATATAAACAACGCAAGTCAGCAAACAAATTTAGTTTTTCTTTAAAAAATTGTACCAAAGTTATAATGGTTTTTTAATAGAAAAAGGGAGTCAGTTTGATTTGAGATCTAAATTTAAAGAACCCTCCAAATATTGAAAAAGTTAGCCATATCGTATTGAATAGTGTTATCAATCTTATAAATTGTTATTCGGTCCCAAGTAATATAAATTCTGTGCGTGTTATCGAGAAACGATTCGTAATTCGGAAAGTGTAATGATCAAGAAATTCTGAGTTTTACTTAGAAGTGATGAATATTCCAAATTCAGACCATTGGTGAGATTGTTCCAAATTATTGATTATAAAAAATAATGCATTATTTCAACAAAAATATCAGGCATTTGAAATATAAATGATAGATACATCAAAGATATTAATATTTATAAATTTGAATCATTGTACAATTTTGAAGAACTATATTAATGGATGTTAAGATTGTGATCGGCTTTTGACATTTCGCGAAATTAATTGACAATTATTGGAATATTTAACAATTACGATAAATTTTCTAATTTTTTTGAAGAATGTATTTAATTTTAATTTATATCCTTATAGATAAGGCATTGTATTTTGTAAAGAAATTCGGGTTTGTTAGATGATTTGTAGGTTTGTTATACAAACATATTTGATTACTGGATGATTCGAAAGTATTGCTCAGGAATTAAATAAATTCTGATTGAAATTTCAACACCTCGCCGACTTTCTCGAGTTCTGTTGAAATTTCTTTCTGTTTCTGCCGTTCCGATTTATTTAATAGGGTTTTCTTTTTGTTTCCGGGAATTATATTTGATTACTGGGTAATTCGAAAGTATTGCTCAGGAATTAAATAATTTCTGGTAGAAATTTCAACACCTCGCCGACCTTCCCGGGTTCTGTTGACATTTCTTTCTGTTTCTGCCGTTTCGATTTAGTTAATAGGGTTTTCTTTCGGTTTCCGAGAATTATATTTGATTACTGGGTGATTGGATAGTATTGCTCAGGAATTAAATAAGTTCTGGTAGAAATTTTAACACCTCGCCGACTTTCTCGGGTTCTGTTGAAATTTATTTCTATTTCTGCCGTTCCGATTTGTTTAAAAGGGATTTCATTTGCTTTTCGAGAACTATATTTGATTACTGGGTGATTCGAAAGCATTGCTCAGGAATTGAATGAATTCTGGTAGAAATTTCAACACCTCGCCGAACTTCTCGGGTTTTGTTGAACTCTGTTTCTGTCGTTCCGATTTGTTTAAAAGGGATTTCATTTGCTTTTCGGGAACTATATTTGATTACTGGGTGATTCGAAAGTATTGCTCAGGAATTAAATAAATTCTGGTAGAAATTTCAACACCTCGCCGACCTTCTCGGGCTCTGTTAAAATTTTTTCTGTTTCCACAGTTCCGATTTGGTTAATAGTGTTTTCTTTTTGTTTCCGAGAATTATATTTGATTACTGGGTGATTCGAAAGTATTGCTCAGGAATTAAATAAATTCTGGTAGAAATTTCAACACCTCGCCGACCTTCTCGGGTTTTGTTGAACTTTCTTTCTGTTTCTGTCGTTCCGATTTGTTTAAAAGGGATTTCATTTGCTTTTCGAGAACTATATTTGATTACTGGGTGATTCGAAAGCATTGCTCATGAATTAAATAAATTCTGGTAGAAATTTCAACACCTCGCCGACCTTCTCGGGTTCTGTTAAAATTTCTTTCTGTTTCTGCCGTTCCGATTTGGATAATAGGGTTTTCATTTGGTTTCCGGGAATTATATTTGTACACTGGGTGATTCGAAAGTATTGCTCCGAAATTTAATAAATTCTGGTAGAAATTTCAACACCTCGCCGACCTCCTCGGGTTCTGTTAAAATTTCTTTCTGTTTTTGCCGTTCCGATTTGGCTAATAGGGTTTTCATTTGGTTTCCGGGAATTATATTTGTTCACTGGGTGATTCGAGAGTATTGCTCCGGAATTTAATAAATTCTGGTAGAAATTTCAACATCTCGCCGACCTCCTCGGGTTCTGATAAAATTTCTTTCTGTTTCTACCGTTCCGATTTGGTTAATAGGGTTTTCATTTGGTTTCCGGGAATTATATTTGTTCACTGGGTGATTCGAAAGTATTGCTCCGGAATTTAATAAATTCTGGTAGAAATTTCATCACCTCTCCGACCTTCCCGGGTTCTAGTAATATTTCTTTCTGTTTCTGCCGTTCCGATTTGGTTAATAGGGTTTTAATTTGGTTTCCGGGTATAATATTTGATTACTGGGTGATTCTAAAGTATTGCTCAGGAATTAAATAAATTCTGGTAGAAATTTCAACACCTCGCCGACCTTCTCGGGTTGTGTTGAAATTTCTTTCTGTTTCTGCCGTTCCGATTTAGTTAATAGGGTTTTCTTCTTGTTTCCGAGAATTATATTTGATTACTGGGTGATTCGAAAGTATTGCTCAGGATTTAAATAAATTCTGGTAGAAATTTCAACACCTCGCCGACCTCCTCGGGTTCTGTTGACATTTCTTTCTGTTTTTGCCGTTCCAATGTAGTTAATAGGGTTTCCATTAGGTTTTCGAGAATAATATTTGATTAGTGGGTGATTCGAAAGCATTGCTCGGGAAATACATAAATTCTGGTAGAAATTTTAGCTCCTCGCCGACCTTCTCGGGTTTTGTTGAAATCTCCTTCTTCCTCCGCTGTTTTGAGTTTGTTTAAGGTTTCTTTTTCCAAATTTTGTCAAGCCGCCGATTAACTCCGTATGCACTATTTTAGGTAATTCTGCATACGATAACCCCGATTATAAAACCACTGAGTCCGTATAAGATTATATGTTTTCTGATTCGCATGGTACGTGAACCGTTTTATTGTTTCTCGCTTATAATTAATTTAATTTAAAAATGACTTTATTAACAATAGTTTGTGTTTATACAATTACATAGATGGCCGGAAATACAAAATAATTGTAAGACCGAAGTCCTGGCCTTTCAGTTCCATCTGTGTTGCCCTCACGAAATACATTGTTCCTTGTTTAAAAACATTACCCATTTGTTATGGTTGGTTAAATAACTCTGTCCTGAATATATAAGTATGACATCCCAGATGTTTTGTCCCTGAAAAACGGCTGAAAAACAGGGTTTCAAGAAAAACAGGGTTTCATGAAAAACAGGGTTTCAGTTTCTCGCTTATATTTTGCCTGGTGTATATTATTTGTTTGGACACCCGTCCGCTTGTTAAATTCCTTCAGTACTTTTGGTGAAAGATTTTATTTTGTTTTCTGAGTCTACTTATTATACTATAGAATATACACCTTTATTGATAGATAGATAGATAGATAATTTATTAGTCTTTACCATCATACATATGTAATAAGACAAGTCAGATACAGTATAAAACTATAGTTAAAACAATTAAAATAAAATTAGAATCAGAATTAAAATGTATACAGGCAACAGCGTATAACATTTATTTGGTATAAACAAGAATATGAAGAAAATTGAATTATTTTATTTTCGTTCACAACTTACTAAGAGTTCGTTATTACCATTGGTTTCAGTTTATGTAAGCTTGACAGCAGTAATTATCATATTGGTATTTATTTTAAGGTAATTTTGTGCTAACAGTCGATCAATAAAGCTCTATCAAAATAAATATACCGCTACTTAGTCTCTACAGTAAGTTACAGTCCGACACCTGGAATTTTCGTACCTCCATATGTTGCTATCCGGAACCCTCGAAAGGTTTGGAGTCGAGGGGCCGTGGAGTTAACCACGTTAAAATCTGGCGCCCGAGAGAAAACTCAAATCCGCAGTTTTGGGGTGTCAATTGTGACGTGTCCAGGTACTTAGTCGTCGACGTATAAGTACGGGACGGAAGTAAAACGCGTCACAATATGTATTTAAGTACCACCTCTGAAACTTTTTGTATAATCTATATTAAAAATTGTTCAATTTCATCTGTAGTATTAAAAAAATTATTTTCTGATGAAAGCTGCTTTACCAATAACGGTATATTAAATAGGAACATTCTCATATATTGACCCAAGTGAAATCTACATTTGTTACGTCAAGGGAATTTTCAGGAAAGATATTGTTTCAACGTTTGGTATTATTTCTATTTATCATTAAACGAAATAGAATATGAATTGACAATTTACCATTATTAGCAAGAAGAGGTATTATATACTTTTAACAGGATTGATGTGGAGCCCACAACGCCAGATTAGTTGCCGATTACTTAAACGAACGGTTTGGAGACCATTGGATTTACACGAACGGTGCTGTAAGATGGCCTCCAAGATCGGCGGACCTCACCTGTCTGGATTTTTTTTGAGTGGGGTTACATTAAAAATAAAGTATTCGCTACGCTAGTTACAACTCTGGATAATCTAACAATATAACACAAGAAATGTTCCCAAATTTGCATGACAATTTTATTAGGAGATTGTAATGCTGCTTGGAATAGGGTGGTGGCCACTTCGAACAATTAATTAATTTTTAGCGAACATTATAAAAATTTATGTTTCTAACTATTTTAGTTTAGTTATTTTTTTTGTTTTATTATGTATTTTTATTATTTATTTTATTACGTTAGGTTACAAATCTGTTGACAGTGTTGAAGCATCGTTATCTTTAGGAGCAGGTTTTGTTAATAAAAATTAAAAAAATATGAATTATCCCTTCAATTGAGAACTAAAGGATATGTATTGGATTCAAATACCACGTTTCATAAAAATAATTGTGACCTATGTAAACGTTTGAAATAGATTCATAGCATACGTATATCGATACACATTTTGGATGAATTAAAATTGTTATATTTTTAACTACTCTTGTTTTCTTCAAGTAATCTCTGTATCTAATCATTGCTATCGTAACGAGCGTTTGTTGCCGATCCTACGCACCCTTAGATTAGTAAATGAATTAAATAAATAAATATATTGAGTTTTCTTAATGAACTTTGATTAGATTCAATGTTATTACTTTAAGTAAATAAATCAAACAAGTTCCAAGTTCTGGCGCCCATAATAATATGTGTATAATTTTATTGGTATTTGAAAGAGATATTTAATATGCAGGTTGGCCCCAGTATGTTTCCATTGGCGTCAGAATTGACATTTAACAGTTGGACTGTATGTATTTGGGATCGGAGGATCCAAAAATGTAAAATATACATGATGTTTCATTACATTACAATATTTTTCATAATAGAACTTGAATAAATGTTCAATATTAAAATTACCTCTAATTTTGTGTGAATTTAATTCCTTCAAAACATAACTATTCTCTCCATTATCATTATCTATGTAATACAATTTCAGAGGTAACCGGTTGATCCCAATGAAGTTTAGCGAGCCATATCTTCTGGATAATAATTTTAAAGGAAATGACGAGAGGAGACAAAAATCAATTTGGGTCAAATATTTTAGCTAAAAAGGAAAGCATGTTACGCTTAGTACAAGCCGCTTTAAAAGGTTGAACTCTGGATACAAAGCAGTCTCGAGATGGTTCCCAATTCAAACCCAAAACTTTTAACGAATTGTCCTCATCATTAAACTGTAGAGGAGCTTCTAAATGGCTAGGAGCCAAGTTTCTAAGAAGCTGAAGGTGACTAGACGACCATTTGCGTAGTTCAAACCCTCCAGACGAAAGTAATTGTATTAATTGTCGGTCGCACCGGAAATGACACCGTCAACATAAGTCTGGTTTAATAATGCTTGTGAAGCTAAAGGAAAACGATGTCCCTCATCTTGAACGAGTTGCTGGAGAGCGCGCATGGCAAGAAAAGCGGAGGGAGCTAAGCCATAAGTTACGGTGTTGAGCTCAGCTTCTTGTTCAGGAATATTGGCTTTGGGTTTCCAGAGGATATGCTGCATGTGACGATCTTGTTCATGTTCCAGAATTTGTCGATACATTTGTCGAATGTCGCAGCAAAGAGCAATTCGAGAAAGTCGAAAATTGAGTAATATGTCCGATACAGCTGACTGTAACTTGGGTCCTTTGACATCATTGAGGGACAGACCGGAAGAGTCGGGACTAGATGCATTGAAAACTACTCGGATTTTGTTGCCATGATTTGTAAGTTTAGTTACTACATGATGGGGAATAATATACTGAGTGCGTTGCAGAGACTTGGACATGTGTCCTAATTTTAAGTATTCTTGTAGAAATTGTTCGTATTCCAATTTGAGTGATAAAATCTTATCAAGACGTTTGATAAGTTGAACAAGTGAGTAACGAGCAACCTTCTGGTTACTGGTTAAGGGGGCCGCGTATGGTTTGATCGGCAGAGAGACTGAAAATCTGCCGTCTTTATTTCTTTTATGAGTGGCGATGAAATGTTGCTCTGCTAAAATGTCAAGAGGATCTTGAGGTGTGAAATTAGAAATAGTTTCAACTTCCCAGAATTTGCTAAGGTCGTGGGAAATCTGACAAGTAGATATCAATGAAGTAATTCGTTGATTTCGATCACGTGTTTGGATAGGACCAATAATTGTCCAACCAAATATGGTGCTGATAGCAACCGTGCCAAGAGAGCTGGGAACAAAAGGTTGAGGTAGTAATAACTGGAGGTAGACGTCAGCACCCAAAAGTAAGTCTATTTTGTCTGAGCGGTAAAATTCAGGATCAGCCAAAGTTAAATATCGAAAAGGACGAGCAACTTCGGTACTAATGTCAGGAGGAGGCAAACGATCAGTAATATGAGAAACCACTGATGGGTGTATGTCAATATGATTTGGAGAAAGTCTGGAGAAAAGTTGGCATAGGATAGTACCAGGAGAGATAGAGAAGTATCCGCCAATGCCTGATAGGGAAACTGGCAAATCGTGAATATTTTGACTCAACTGGTTAGATAAACACTTTGAGATAGCGGAGAGTTGCGATCCAGGGTCAATAACTCCCTGTACGGGAATGTAACCTTTGCGCTCATCTAAGATGCGTGCACGAAAGCTACCTAAAAGTGACGCTACAGGTGTTATGGTCGCACAACTAAACGAGAGCGTAGAAGCAGATGCGGGTTGTTCGACAGAGGAGGTAGATGCAATATTGGATTCATGATTGACATGATCCGAGGTGCGATTGGACGCGGAACTGTTACCTGAATTGTCTAATTGAAAAAGGTGCAAGAGAGAATGATGATTACGAGAATTGCATTTACGGCAGCCAGATGTAGATTTACATTGAGATTTCAGGTGGGAACCTAAACAGTTGAAACAACGTTTGTGTTGCTTGATGAAATAGATCTTTTCATCTCTAGAAAAAGGAAAAAATGCGGAACAGGTGGACAATGATTGTGCCTTTTGACAAAATATACAAGAGAGGATTTTTGAATCGGAGTGAACAGAACGATGTGAATTTGAATTGCGACTGGCAATGAATGAATTTGATCTAGAAGAGATCGTGGTACGAGTAATGGGGCTAGAACTTGCGGGGGTAGAGATTATTTCCAATGTTAGTAAATTGAGATTGATATAATATATAATGAATGTAATCATATGTCATGTTCATAGATATTTGATAAAAAAACATTTACTTTTTATCTATGCCTATATTTTTAGGAAACAAAAGAAGAAAATAGGTTATGTTATATAATATAAGGTTAATAGATATTAGAATATTCTTCTTTTATTATATAAAACACAACTTCAAATTATTATGCATGTCATGTTAATAATGTGTTCATAGATATTTAAAATTGAATTTAAAATAATTTTTCAAAATTATCAAAACTTTTATTTATATAAGTTTTAATCACGAATAAGAATTTCAAATTTACTTATTTTTATTCAACGGTTAGTAGGTAATAATAAATATCACATAGATTATTATGGTCACTCTTTTTGTTAATAGTATTAGGTTCTTGAAATATATTAGCCATTTCTAGGAAACTGAATACCACTGACAATTTAAAAATTCTAGGGTTACGTCTTGGATAGATGTCATCGCATAATATAAAATCGATGTTTTTTGGAATTTTCTTGTAATAGGTAATGGATTTGTTACATTTGGCAACACATTTTCCAAAAACTTTTCGTCAAACATTTGAAGGAAAACTATGTGTATTGTATCTATGGTTTCTCCTATGGTATTTTCCGCGCACATTCTCGTAGCTATTCGGGTTGAATCTTTTTTTCTGTTGAAAATTGTTATAGTTTTTCTGAATTGTGAAACTTTTTCTTGTTGTTGAATAGCAGTCACATCGATAGACATTATTACATTGGTTTTATAAACATCTCTCGTGGTGTCGAGAAATTTCCCTCTGCTATAATTGTTTTTGTGGTGTCCGATACTACGGTTATTCTGTACTTCCGCTATATATGCCGATTGCAGTTTTTCTGCTAGCTTTTCCATTTCTGTGGCATAGCTTGTGGGTTCCTAGTTGTTTTGACGAATCTTATTGAACTTGGGCTGTCTCCATGGATTCCTTTTTTTAGTGTCTATTATTTCTAACATGGTATTTTTTCACATGATTAGACTTCTAGCCTGTTGATTTTGTTTTAACGAATAATATTGCGTATAACAACAACAACAAACCTCTTACCATTGGGATATATTATTTCCTCTTCTTCTTTCTTATGAATGCAATTACTCAACCCCTCTGCATTCTTCTTTTCCATCCTAAATATGAACTTTCACAACGGAGACCACTCTCTTATAGTACTTGTTGTCACGTTCATCCACTCAACTATTGGTTGGCATCATTGCCTGTCAATTAATCCCTCCAGATTAGAAGAAGTTGATATCATTTCCTTGCCGGATTTTGTCGTGTTCGTTTGTCTGCAAAATGGTGTTAGATGTTGGCTTTTTTAGTCATCTTATTGTGATTGTGCTATTTTAAACCTTTGTTAGTGAACTGTTTCATATTTTGAATATCCGTAGTTTAGTTCTATACAACATAATGGATTCTAACCTCAATTCGGAGGTAAGTTCGCACCTGTTGCGATTTCTTCTATATTGTATCTTACTTATTAACTACAGTATCTTAATGCTGTTTTTTCATTTCAGTATTCCTGATGATGAGGACAATCATCCTCGAAAGCTTGAAAATTTTCCGTTAAGAGTACACTTTTTCCGTTTCTCTTGCTGCACACCCCAATATTCACCAGTTTTATATATATATATATATATATATATATATATATTTATATATATATATATATGTATATATATATTTATATATATATATATATAAATATATATATACAGGGTGTCCCGGGACTAATGGGAAAAAAGTCGGGAGCGTATAATATGAGCTAAAATAATGTTAGTACTTCATATAAACTTTTTCTATGCAGGCCCTCGTTTTCGAGTTATAGGCCTACAATGTTTTAATTTTGAATTCGGTTTTTATTTTTAATTTTAGTACTAGTTATTTGATCTTTATAAAATTTACGGCAAAGATGTAATGTATGTATATGTTTATTTTTGTAAGGTAAACAGATTTACAGTAGTGCATTGAAGCCAGGGACGAACTACTTGCAATGGTTAGTGATCAAAAAAATTTGCAGGGATGGCACACCCTGTATGAAATCATCGAAATTCACTTCCCCACACATTAAGATAACGAAAAGATACTCCTGTTGGAATTCGATAAAATAAGCCGTTTGGCTAATATTTACAGTTTTATTCATGCACTACGTACCAATTTACGCATTCACCATTTTTATAAGTACACAACGAGGTAAAATTAACTTATTAATAGATGTCCAAGATTTACCTACAGTACTACAAAAAAAATAATTTAACGATAGCAGAAGATGAAAAACATTAACGACTTATTATTTCGAAAGTTGGTAAAAACTTTTTATAAGTGTTTTTACCGTTTATCAAGTTACCATAGGATTATTTGTCAAACGTTGTGTAGAATAGTTCGTAGTCAGTACTTGTCAATAGGTGCGTTCTTTTTGACTGAGATCTCAGTTAATATCAGCTCACATCAGCAATGTGAGCGTTCTTTTTGTTTTACTCACTTTAAGTTAGCTGAGATTCCCCCCCCCCCTTCACCGATGCTGAATGTGTTGTAAGGGGGTATCAGTTGGAATTGAGTCGGAAATAAAGTGGAGGGGATGAAGAAATATTTGATTTGCTTGGTTTATATTTAGTTTTAACCAAGGTTATCTAAGGTTTTAACCATTGACATATAAATAATAAACACACATAATCTATTTTTCTTTTGTTACAAATTATGGATACATTAATTAACGTTATTAGATGCTGATACGAATCTGTCGTATAGTTTAAATCTGTCGACAGATCGCGCGCTTCAATTGAGATGTCGTTCTTTTTGGTGCTTACTCACATCACTTTATCTCAGATCACCTTAACTGAAGTGATCTGAGATCTCAGTCAAAAAGAACGCACAAAATAATTCGAAAGTCCTTAATTTAACAGTTACAATGGCAAAATTCGCTTTTATTGAGTACGCAGATATGCATCTAATGTATGGACTGGCTTCTCGAAACTGTTTAGAGGCCAGAAGGCTTTATGAAGAACATTTTGCAAATAGAGCATTGCCAGACAGACGAATGTTTGGGTGTATTGATCTCAGGTTACGAGAAACAGGTATGAATAAATAAATGTAATTTTCCATGCATACAAAACAAAATTTTTAATTTTAGGAAGATTTTTGCCAAAAAAGGTGGAGAAGGTCCAGTACGAAGCATACGTACTGTGGCAGTTGAACAAGACTTGTTAAATGCAGTTGATAATGAACCATCAACGAGTTTTCTAAAAGTATCAAGAGAACATAACGTCTCGAAATTAGTTGTTCATCGCGTCCTAAAAGAACAGCTGTTATATCCTTTTCACATGGAAAAAGTACACAGTATGACAGTGGCTGATTATCCTGCACGACTTGAGTATATCCAGTGGTTTCTGCGACAACAACAAGCAGACAATACATTTATTAGTAACGTTCTATTTACGAACTAATCCGGTTTCACCAGAGATGGAATCATAAATTCTCATAATATGCATTTATGGGATGATGTGAATCCACATGGCATTATCCAAACTAGGAGCCAGCATATATTCATGTTTGATATTTGGGCAGGAATAGTTGGCAATCATTTGATAGAGCCATACTTTATTGACGGTACTTTGATCGGTCAGAGATATTTGGAGTTTTTGCAAAATTAGTTATGGAACCTGTTTGATGATGTGCTACCACAAACTCGTAGGAATTTATGGTTCATGCATGATGGGGCCCCTCCTCATTTCAGTTTAGATGTACGACAGCATTTACACACAAGGTTTCCTAATAGATGGATTGGTCGTGGAGGCCCTTTTCAATGGCCACCGCGATCAGGAAACGTTAATCCTATGGATTTCTTTCTCTAGGGTTATCTCAAAAGTAAGGAATACGCAACACCTGTGCAAACAAGACAACATTTAATAGACAGAATTGTGTTACACTGCAATGTTATTAGAAATAATGTGGGATTGCTCATTCAAGTGCAAAGAAACAACCTTCGTAGACTTAGAATGTGCGTGGAAGTGGGAGGAGCTCATATTGAACATTTATTAGAATAACGTTAGTTTTTGTTGTTGTTTAGGAATTAGTATTAGTCTAATGTTCTATAGCTTGTGTTTTTTAAGGTTTTCTTAATGGTTTAATAATGTTATGTTCGTAATTTTGATTAAAAGCAAGTAAATCCTGGACATCGTATTAATAAGTTAGGCAGGTAGATTTGTACGTAGTGCATTAATAAAACTGTAAATATTATCCAAACGGCTTATTTTATCGAATTCTAACAAGAATACCTTTTCGTTAGCTTAATGTGTGGGGAAGTCAATTTCGATTATTTCATACAGGGTGTGCCATCCCTGCAAATTTTTTGGATCACTAACCATTGCGAGTAGTCCGTCCCTGGCTTCAAGGCAGTACTGTATATCTATTTACCTTTCCAAAATAAACATACACGTACATTATAGCTTTGCCGTAAATTTGATATAGATCAAATAACTAGTACAAAAAATAAAAATAAAAACCAAATTCAAAATTGATACTTTGGAGGCCTATAACTCGAAAACGAGGGCCTCCATAGAAAAAGTTTGTATGATGTACTAACATTATTTTGGCTCAGATTATACGCTCCTGACTTTTTTCCCATTAGTCCCGGGACACCCTGTATATATATATATATATATATATATATATATATATATATTATTATTATTAATATCCTAAATTTTATTTTATATATGTAATTTAATTTTATATGAATGATGTATGAAACTTTATATCGGCTAGCTCATAATTTATCTTTTATATTGATGTAATTTTTATTTTTATTTTATTTATAAGTCGGAAGCATGAATGACTCCTCTCTTTGGATTCTTGGCGCACACGGTATAAATATAATTGGATTTATATCTGTTTATTCAAGTATTTTAAAAATGATAGTTCAGAATATAATTTCTTATAGAAAGATGGAAATATGTTGATTCAAATAATTGTATGGAAAACATGAAAGGAATAAAAACACCAACACTTTATTGAAAAATTAATTTATTAAATTGTAATTATGAGAAACTTTGTATTCTTTTAAAAAATATAAAATTATTGACATACAGACATACATTACATACTATGCAATGCTGAATACACATTTATTATTCTCACATCTGCACTTGCGCATAAGTAACGCATGCGCTGATATACCTTATTAGGAACAGAAAATGCAATTCATTGTCGATGTAGTATAAACGGTAAACACCCTTCAGCGTGTATACAGTTGTGATAAAGTTTTAATGCGTTATATAAATTTAAACGAAGCAATTACATATATAAGAACTCTTTTAAATGATGTGTGTGAAGTGTAAAGCAAATAGTAATTAGTCAGAACAGTTAAGCATGCATGAAAGATAAGAAAATTGAAATTTATGTGAAAGTTTATGAAACATGTGAACATTGAAAATCGATTATTATTTAACAAGTAAGTACAAATATTCTTATGAACTATATTGCATGCATTTCCATGGAGGTAAAGTACTATGCATAGTAATAAATTGTTTTTAGGCCTTTTCTTTTAAAATTTCATTATCAAAACGTTTTTGAATATACAATAGTTCACTGTTCGCTAAATGGAATTCCCAAAAGTTTTAATTAAAATTCACAGACCTTATTACATAGTCCCAGGATGCGTCTACGACTTCCTTGCAGATCTCTAACTAAGAGATACACCTTCAGAACGGCTTGTTCTTCTCTACACGAGTTCACCAAACTTATTTAAGTGTTTCTATCACTATTTTGAGGAATTTTTTTAACTTTTTCGGGAAATATTAACAAATTTAATCTGAGGGAATTTATCACACCTCGCTTCTTCATCACCCCAAAAAAACCTTCAATTGTTTTTTAAATCAACAAACTTTTCTGCTTCCTGAATCCAAAGCTTGCTTTGCCTTGTTTTATTGTTACAAATTGTCACTTTCTATATCTTTTATTGGAAAAACTGTAATTGTTTGATTTTAAAGTCCTGGAGGATTAACACATTTATACACTACTGTTCACTAAGTATTCAGGATTTTATATAAAGTCTTTTTTACAGAATACATTAGCTATTTTAGTCATTATCCCGTTTTTACGGTTCATTTATTTATATTTATTTTTACAAAATCTATAACCTAAATTATTAATTCATATAGATGTAATTGTTTAATTTTTAATTCTCAAATTTTTATTGTATTGGTCTTACATAAACTATTCCTTATTATTGATTTTATTGTTATTGTCCAATATAAAATAAATAACCCATAAATTTAAGTTGGTAATGAAATTACTAGATTTCATTACTTCCTGTTTATAATCCATTGTTTTAAACTATGTTTGGGCTGTGTTCCATATATCATTTCTCATGAAGCTTTCAACCCTTTCTTTAAAATTGTTAATTCTCATTTTAAACACCTGCAAATGTTGCTAAATAATTATTGAAATAGATATTAATTGATATTATTCCAGGTTTGACGTTTAAATGGAATTTTATTTCTGCTGAAATTCATATGGCTGTGTTCAGATCAATATGGAACTGATTGACATTAGTGTAAATCTGGAATTTGTTGTGCAGGTAACTTTTAATACTTATTTAAATAATGTTGTGTTTAGAATTTCTATTCATAGTTCTTTTATTAATCAATCATATTGATATCTGTTATTATATTCATGCATATTTCCTTCTCTCTATTTATTTCATATCTGAATTGACATTAACTTTTATAAAATGGTTGTGTCTACTGATACACCTTCCTGAATAATAGATACCCTTTTTTTTTATGTTTATTTATATACAATTGTTTCTAGAACTAGTAGACTAGTTCAATATATATATATATATATATATATATATATATATATATATGTATATATATATATATATATGTATATATATATATATATATATATATATATTATAAATGTGTGAGTGTGTGTGCTATTATTATTATTTTTATATAAAGTCCACGTTGGGGAGCAAGTTAAATATATTCAACTATGATTATTTCATGTTATTTATGTGTAAATGTTTAATATATTTATAATATGATGTTTGAATATGAATCTATAATGTGTTGATATTTTGTTACAATTAAAAGAAAAAAAACTTACACTCCTGGGCTTGCTAACTTATATATTTTTTACCTGTAATTCCTCCTATTTATTATGCTATTTAGTAGCATGTAGTTTATTTGATTCCTAAAACTTTTATTACCTCGGCTGCTCTTATTCATTTACTACTCTCTAACTCAGTAGGGTTCTGAGCATATTATAATAAAATCAACCTTACTTATCAATTGAAATTTATTTATGTTACTTATTAAACGATAAAAAAAATTTCAAACATTGAAAACATTACTCACATGTAAAATACTATTGACGCTTTGTTTTCTGTTGGATTCATATACCTCTTAAACATTTTTTTCTGCTTGTTTTCTAAATAGGATTATTTGAAATATTTTAAAATACTATTTTAGTTTTATTCGGTACGTGAAGTTGGAAGCATATCTGAAATATTTATCTACTCAAATTTGATCTCTTTAAAACATTCTTTAAACGTATCATAACAATTGTGTAAGTAATAAAATGAAACTGAAATTAGTTGTGATTTGTTGTTTAGTGGAAATTTTTATATATATGATTGGAGAAAATTCAACATGACAGAAATTATACATCTATCTACAAATTTTATAATGGTAAGTTTTTATTATTACGTTTCCTGATATATTATGATCATTTTAAATAAAAAACTTTTACTACCAGGTATTTATGATTTTAAATTTCACTTTATTATTTGGTACCAAATATTTAATTAAACACACAACAGACCTTGTTTCTTTGATGAAATGATGCCTTCAGATTGATTCCTCCATGACGTTTTCCCACCTTAGGTGGTAATTTTCCTCCGTGTAATTATCTGATGATAATTATTATTCTGCTTTATGTAGTTTCACAGAACTTCGTCCTTGCACTTGTTTTTAACTATTAGTTAATTTTTATAGTTTAATTTATACCTATTCACACTTATTACTTATATTTTTATCAAAAAGAAACTGGATAACTTTACACTGCTCCTCGCTTATCCAACAACTGACGCCTCACTAACTTATTCCGCGGTTTTTTCATCTGCCAAACCCTTTCTATTGTTTATAGCCGGAAGCTGGCAATGTTCTAGAAAATTCTTTCATTATAGTTCAGCTGTCACTTTGTTTATTATTGTTTTTATTGTTTGTCTGACTTAAACTTATTGTAAACTATTGTTTTTCTATTCATTATACACTAATTGTCCTTGATTAATTCACTAACATCTTATTATTATTGTCTTTTTTCATGTTATTGTTTATTTGAGATGTTCCGATTGGTCAATTCAATTATATTATTTTTGTATTTCCTACAACCTAAATATTTACACAATATACATGGATACAATTCATATCTTATTATTTTTGATATTATTACATTTATACATATAAATTAGGTCGGTAATCATTTATTTTTATTCTTGTATTTCATATTCAAATACATTTTATGTTGGTATACTTGTCTCAACTGTAATATTTCGTATAGGTCTTTGACATTTCCTATAATTACAGTTTCATACTTATTATTATATTATTATATTTCCTATATATTTTTATGATTAAATATTAACTAACATATCTTATTTATATATTTTTCTAATTCTAAATGTCATTTATTGTTCAATGATTGTAGCATTGTTGATTTTATTATGCCATCCTATTTATTCTCTGAATATAAACAGATGCTCTGGGTGTCTAAGATTCCGTGCAGCGTCACGTTGATTTAATGATCTGCGTTTACTTGTTAGGTTCTGTCTAAGGTTGTTTTTTTTTAAATTACAGAATTATATTAAAACTGTTTCACTAATAATTGTCTATGACTTATTTTTATATTTATTTACTTTCTTCATGATTATGCTCATTGGTTGTACTTGATTATATTGTTATATGAATATTTTATAAATTTTCATACTTTATTTTAGGAATTTTTTTTATTGATAAATATTGTTTCTTTACGCTCTATCGGGATTCTATAAATGTGCTCGTTCTATCTACAACAATATATATATATATATATATATATATATATTCAATGTTCTATTTTATATTTTTATTATAATATTATATATGAATTTATATGATGCTGAATTTAATTTGTAGCTGTCGTCACAATTTGTGATAATAACTATACTATTGTGAAAACACCTTTAGCTAAATATAACCTATAAAATTTTTAATGACAGCAGTTGTCAAATTAATATGCCCGGCTAAATGAATATTAAATTTTATGACCTGAAAGATAAATTAATACACAATATCAATCAACTCACTCTTTTCTCAGGGAGGGATCAAAGTTTTCAAAGAATAATTCAAAATTTATAAATTTCCAAATAATTTTCTAAATCACGTATTATACTATTCAAATCGAAAGTAACTGTTTGTCCAATACACTATAAGACAATTAAATTATCTTATGACACATATGAAATTACTGTCAGAAATTTTATCCAAATGTCACTTCTTGTACTAAATTTTCTATAGGATGAAATTATCAAATGTAATGAGAATGATTATGAAAAGAGAGCCAAAAGGTGATTAGAATTCAAATTTATAAATTATATTATCAAATAAACACTTACAAAAATTAAAACTTTTCAAAAAATATCACAAACCAATACGCAAAAATAGAATTTTCTATCAAAACCTTAATATTATAAACAATCTAAAATTAGAAATTCTTATCTAAATACTTTAACTAAAAGTCCAAAATGACTTATATGTCAATGTAACATTCCCCAAATTTCCTTGTAAATTGTCTTTTTCAAAATTTGTCTTGAGTTTACGTAGAATGATATATCAATAATGTTACTATAATTTGATCAAATATTTAATTCATCAGATGCATCTACTTTCGAAATATTTTTTACTAAAGGCCTATTAATTCTCGAAAAATAATATATAATATGGACTGGACTCACCAAACTGGATACAGATAGACTTGTTTGTATTCTAAAAACGTTTTATAATATCTGGAACAATTTTCTAAATGAATTATTTAGAAACTGGAACAACACTCGCACTTTACCGCTGTAATTCTCTGCGAATAATACACGCACTGGCTTTCAAAGGCAAATTGTGTTAATTTGATAATAATGCTACAAATTATTCTGATATTCTCAAATAAATTTGAGACAACTCTTATTCCGATGTTGCCTCTCGAGATATTAAAATTCAACTCTATTTAAAAAATTCTGAGACAACTCTTATTTCGATGTTGTCTCTCGCGATATTATGAATCAACTAACTAAACTGTTTCCATAAATAACTCTCTTCTCCTTTGGTTACAAAGAATTCTTTTTTTTTAAAAATACAAATTTACGTTTTTATATACCAAGAGAGATTTTCATTATTTTTTGTAAGTGCCATTCTGCCAATAGACATCTGTATTCTGTTTTTTCAAATCGTTTTAAAATCTATCTGTCATTAAGTCTAGTCTGCAGTAATGTCATATGAAATTGAAATGTCAAATTTTATTGGTATATTAAACCTTTCAAATTATTGATAATACAGTGTGTATCACTAGTATTACATCTAAATATGCATATTTTCTTTATTTCAATGTTTTCTTTAGAATTTAGATAGAGGATATGTATTAATATATATATATATATATATATATATATATATATATATATATATATATATATATATATATATAATTATTGCAATTGGGGAAATAATTTATGTTACTATATATTATAATTATTTTTATTCTTAATTATTATTAAAGAGTCGTTGTCTTGTTTCGACTTGACTTACCTTCGGCTAGCTCCGAATTATTATATGTTAATGTTGCTTTTATTTTAATATAGAGTCGGTGGAATGTAGACTCCTCCCTTTGGGTTTAGGGCGCACATAAATAAATGTATTTTAATCTTGAATATTTCATTCTTAAATTTTATGGTTCGCTATATTCAGAAATTAAATCTTTCATGAGTATACACCTCCGAGTTTAATGATTCAGAATATTATTACACAGAATGAATGAAGTAAGAAAAATGTAATAAATTCATTATGGAGATTGAATAAAAATAAAAATACCCACACTTTAAAGAAAATATTTTAATAAATTGTTAAGATCAAAATTTAGAATTATTTTTACACCAAACTTGCTGATGCCACTCCTGCATTCTATACAGTCATGCGCACTGAATACCATGGAGCATGAAAACTATTGCGTCGGCGCATAGGAGAAACTTATGCTCTCATAAAGTTCCACGCGACACTAAATGTGGAATTCACAGTCTATGTTACATGTATGAAATGTTTATACGATTTTAACGTTCATATATTCGTTGAAATTATGGATATATTATTTAAAACTGACTATACACTTACATATATATATATATATATATATATTATAAAGGATGTTAAGTTTATATTTGTTCTATATTTTTTGTTATATTATGAAAAGGCAACTGTGTCAGCCGAGTGCTGTCAACCTGTATTTATTGTTAAAGAAAACTTTTTTATCGACTGTCGATTGTGTTGGCAAGCGAGTTGTGAGAAAATAAAAAGAAAGTTGTTATGTAATGTCAATAGAGACAGAACGTCATGAAATATATATATATATGTCACGGTGAACGAATAAATAAAAATTTTATAGAAAGTATTGGATTTTCGTCACGAATTTATGTATAATCATTCACATAACAGTTCCTTCATCCACACAGCCATTTATTTATTGCTCTCTTTGAGCTGGTCCTTCGTTTACAGCCGTTATACAAAAAGTCATGCCACGATATTAAACAAAGGAAATAAGAGTGAAGTGAAATTAGAATAGTGAAAGATACAAATAATTAAACATGCATTAGAAGATAGAAATGGAAGCTAGATGATCATTTACGTACAGCGTGAACAATGATAGAACGAATTAATTATAACAAGTAAGTACAATACTATATCTATTAATTAAAATCCATGGATATCCATGTATACGATATGATATTCATAATCTCATAATGTTTTGGCCTTTTTATGAAAATTATTATTGAAACGTTCAAAATATATTTTATTGTTCACTAGTTACTCTTTTTGGAATTCCAAAATTAATATTTAAATAGCACAGACCTTAATTTGTATCTTCGGTATAGCTATACACAGTACTGCTGCTAGCGTCTCCCAGTTCTTGCGGATTTCTCAGCGGAAGAAATGCTCCTTCTGACCACTTCCCGTTCTCACACAGTTTAATGATTAATAATGTTACTATTTCTTAACTTTAGGCTCAAATTTTACTTTTATATCATTTTATTGAAAAAAATTTGTGGAGGACATTTACACTCCTGCTTTCTATTCTGCATCCCAAGCGCGACATTCTCTTGTTTTACAAATCAACAAACTTTTTCCTCATGAAATGCAAAGCCTCCTTTTCACTGTCTTTCACACAATAATTGTTGATTTGAATGTTTTAAATTCAAAATGTAAAATTATTCATTTTAGCAGTCCTGGAGGATATTAACACTTATTTGTATATGTGTATATCGTCTTAGGGATTCCATAAAATGTCTTTTTCATTTGTTACAATATCATATTTTGTTATATTTTCCTTTTAATGGTATATTTATTCACATTAAATTATGAAAAATCTACAACCTAAAATAACTATTAATATATATGTAACTGTCTAGTTTTAAATTTTCGAATTTTTACCAATTTTATCATATATAAACTATTAGTTATTTCCAAATTTGCCGTTAGTATTCAATATTCAATTAATAACCAACAAATTTAAGTTGACAATAAAGTCACTAAATTTTATTACTTCCTGTTTATTAAACTCTTTTAAATTACCATACTTCCTTGACAGATAGCTTGGCTCTGTTCCGTTTGTCAACCTACTATAAAGTATTTCCAACTCTTTTCCAAATTTAACCCTTTTCTATCATCGTCTGTAAATATTGATAACCAATTATTGAGTTGAATACTAATTTATGTTATTTCAGGTTTCAAGTGATACTACATTATAATTATCCAGATATTTACATGGCAGTGTTCAGAATATTTTGAAACATGTTGACATTGACTTGACCTGGGATTAATTGTTCAGGTAAAATTTTATACTTATTTAAACAATGCTATTATTAGAATTTTTATTCATTATCCTTTAAGTCCTTCTGGTTACTGTTTTTCTTAATATTTGATAATATATTTGCTCATTCCATTCTATTCGTTTAAATTAAATCTTAGTTTTTAACTTGGTTGTGTCTACTGGTACACCCTATGTATTAATATAACATCTTAATGTTTGTTCACATTTGTGAATTATTTTAATATAATAGAGGACTAGTTCCATATATATATATATATATATATATATATATATATATATATATATATATATATATATATATATATATTGTTGTAAATAGAACGAGCACATAACATTTATAGAATCCTGATAAAGCATAGAGAAACAATATTTATTAATAAAAAAATAATTCCTAGAATTAAGTATCAAAATTAATAAAATATTCATATAACAATATAATCAAGTACACCCAATGGGCATAATCATAAAGAAAGTAAATAAATATAAAAAGAAGTCATAAACAGTTATTAGTAAAACAGTTTTAATATATCTCTGTAATTTAAAAAAACAACCTTAGACAGAACCTAACAAGTAAACGCAGATCAACAAATTAACGTAACGCTGCACGGAATCTTGGACACCCAGAGCATCTGTTTATATTCAAAGAATAAATAGGATGGAATAATAAAATCAACAATGCTATAATGATTGAACAATAAAATGACATTTAGAATTAGAAAAATATATAAATAAGATATGTTAGTTAATATTTAATGATAAAAATATATAGGAAATATAATAATAAGTAGGAAACTGTAATTATAGGAAATGTCAAAGACCTATACGAAATATTACAGTTGAGACAAGTATACCAACATAAAATGTATTTGAATAAGAAATACAAGTATAAAAATAAATGATTACCGACCTAATTTATATGTATAAATGTAATAATATCAAACATAATAAGATATGAATTGTATCCATGTATATTGTGTAAATATTTAGGTTGTAGGAAATACAAAAATAATATAATTGAATTGACCAATCGGAACATCTCAAATAAACAATAACATGAAAAAAGACAATAATAATAAGATGTTAGTGAATTAATCAAGGACAATAAGTGTATAATGAATAAAAAACAATAGTTTACAATAAGTTTAAGTCAGAAAAACAATAATAAACAAAGTGACGGGTGAACTATAATGAAAGAATTTTCTAGAACATTGCCAGCTTCCGGCTATAAACAATAGAAAGTGTTTGGCAGATGAAAAACCGCGGAATAAGTTAGTGAGGTGTCGGTTGTTGGATAAGCGAGAAGCAGTGTAAAGTTATCCAGTTTCTTTTTTATAAAAATATAAGTAATAAGTGTGAATAGGTATAAATTAAACTATAAAAATTAAATAATAATTAAAAACAAGTGCAAGGACGAAGTTCTGTGAAAATACATAAAGCAGAATAATAATTATCATCAGATAATTACACGGAGGAAAGTTACCACCTAAGGCGGGAAAAACGTCATGGAGGAATCAATCTGAAGGCATCATTTCATCAAAGAAGCAAGGTCTGTGGTGTGTTTAATTAAATATTTGGTACCAAATAATAAAGTGAAATTAAAAATCATAAATACCTGGTGGTAAAAGTTTTTTCTTTGGAATGATCATAATATATCAGGAAACGTAATAATAAAAACTTACCATTATAAAATTTGTAGATAGATGTATAATTTCTGTCATGTTGAATTTTCTCCAATCATATATATAAAAATTTCCACTAAACAACAAATCACAACTAATTTCAGTTTCTTTTTATTACTTACACAATTGTTATGACACGTTAAATAATGTTTTAAAGAGATCAAATTTGAGTAGATAAATATTTCAGATATGCTTCCAATTTCACGTACCGAATAAAACCAAAATAGTATTTTAAAATATTTCAAATAATCCTATTTAGAAAACAAGCAGAAAAAAGTTTACAATAGTTGAACAAACTTTAAAACGCAGGTGGTCGTATAATTTTCTAAGAAATCTAACGTTTACAAACGGTTCACCCAAGTTATGCAAATGAGTCTGCAAAAGAGAATGAATTTTTTTATATTATACAGAAAGTCTATTTAATGTGGAAATTTGGATATATATAGAAAAACCATTATTTTATTTATAATATAAGAATTTTAAGAAATAATAGGATAATCATTTATTTTTACACATAAGAGGTATATGAATCCAACAGTAAAATAAAGAGTCAATAATATTTTACATATGCGTAATGTTCAATGTTTTTTTTTAAATAATTTTCCTATCTTTTAATAAGTAACATAAATATATTCAATTGATAAGTAAGGTTGATTTTATTATAATATGCCCAGAACCCTACTGAGTTAAAGAGTAGAGAATGAATGAGAGCAGCCGAGGTAATAAAAGTTTTAGGAATCAAATAAACTACATGCTACTAAATAACATAATAAATAGGAGGAATTGCAGGTAAAATATATATAAGTTAGCAAGCCCAAGAGTGTAAGTTTTTTTTAATTGTAACAAAATATCAATACATTCAGATTCATATTCAAACATCATATCACAAATATATTAAACATTCACACACATAAATAACATGAAATAATCATAGTTAAATATATAAATAACTTGCTCCCAACGTGGACTTTATATAATAAAATAATAATACCACAACACTACACACATTTATAATATATATAAAACCACGAATATTGGGGTAACGGCAAGGTAATTAAATGAAACTCTTGTTACTGTTCTTCTTCCAAGCTTTCGGAAACGTTTATTTCCATTATCAAGGATAAGTAAATTGAGATTGTTATAAATTGGTAAATATATTTATATTTAAATTATTCAAAAAAATCTTTTTCAATCATAAATCATTTTGACATATTCATGAATGTAAACATTTTCTTTATATGCTAAAATGTTTTTGAAAATAAAAGAAGAAAATAGGTTATATTTATAATATAGGTTAATAGTTATTAATTAAACCTCAAATTATTATAGATGGCATCATGTCATCTTAATAATTTAAAAGTATTGAAAAAATTAAAATCATTTACCTTAAATAAAATTATTTCTAAAAATCATCAAATTTTATTTATATAGCTTTAATTATGTATAAGAATTTGAATTTTAGTTATTTTTATTATCAATTGTTAGTAGATAATAATAAATATCACTCAGATTATTATGGTCATTTTTTTTGTTGATAGTATTAGGTTCTTGAAATATATGAGCCATTTCTAAGAAAAGTCTTTTTTTTGGTATTTGGTTGTATGTCCAAAATATTAACAGATTCAAAATCCATAAAGTGATCATTATCAATTACATGTTCAGATAAAGCACATCTTTCAGGATGTAACTTACAATCGCTCTTATGGAGACTTATACGGTTCTTTAATTTCTGACCAGTGTGACCAACATATTTTTTATCACAATTTTTGCATGGAATAGATTATATTACATTTGAAAGATTGAGAATAGAAGTTTTGTCTTTCAAATTAGTGAAAATAGATTTTATGGTTAAGCATGTTTTATTGGCAATTCTAATGTTGTTTATTGGTTTAAAAATCTTACTCAACTGTGGTGTTATTTCTTTGATATATGGTAAAGGTACATAATAATTTATATTATCTGATTGGTCGTTTTTAATATCAATGTCTGCAATGTCTATAGTTGGAGAATAATTAAATAGTATGTTTTTAACTAATTTATTTGGATAACCATTATCCAAAAATAGATGATATAAAGTTTTTAAGTTCTTTTCATGAAAAATAGGATCTGATATTTTGGTTATTCTATTTCTCATTTGTTTAATTAAGTTAATTTCCATTTATTTATGGTAAGACCAATAGTTCATGAATCTTCCTGAGCAAATTGGTTTTCTGTACCAATCAATAGACAATGTGTTATCATTATTTTTCATAAATTTTGTGTCTAGAAATGGTACACTTTGATTACTGTCTTCTTTTTCCATTGTAAATTTTATATATGGATCATAGTTATTGAATATTAAAAGAACTTCATGTAAATTAGTTTTTGGTAATGCTAAAATAATATCATCAACGTATTTTTTAAGATTTTAAGAGTTTATGAACTATGTACGAATACGAACAGTTTATGATGATTTGTATTTACCTTTCTCTGGATTTGTATTCTTGTGTTTACAGAAATTCGAACAACTCTTGCGCTTTTTCAAATCCAATTTCTCAATGCAACCTCCTCTAAGTCGTGGACAAGAAGAAGTCAATTGAGATTTTTCTAATTCATTTTCTGCGTGATAATGTTCAGCGGGAGGGTAATAAGGTTGATTGGGATCTTTTGGTCTTCTGAAACAACCATATGGTCCATAGTGTTCAAAATGACCATAAGTATGACTCAAGCCATAGGTAACTGGAGGTTCCACAATGTCATAGAGAGTTCCCAAACCTAATAGATCATGATTATGGTTAATTATTATCCTTAGTAATTGAAGATTTCTAACAAATGTCATATACATTAAAAGTAATCTTGGATTGAATAAATTTCTAATGTTCTTATTAGTGCCGTTTTTTCGAATCAGTATTATCCACCTTAAATGCGCGATAATAAATTGCAAAAAAATACATAAAATTAATAAAAATACAATAGAAGCCTAGTTTTTACCGAATTAAATTGTTATTCAGGTATACAAAAACGAGTTTATAGCTTTATAAAATTAGAAACTGTAGCAAAATTCATCTTAAAAGGCTGTTGAATCAAATATCGAACAATGTGTGTATCTTACGTTCGCATAGATCTGAAGTTCACTGGACATATTTTTTGACTATAGGATCTTTAGATCCCAATCCTTTCCAATGGTCAAGAATTTTTGCCAACCATGTTAAAATATTTAAGTTGTTACTGTTTGTTATTTTCTTCTACTATTGAAGACCCATGAACTGGAAAATCATCATGAAATCCAAAACTTTTATGAGTAAATGAAACTGATGTCTCATATTGAAAAATAAAGAAGTCAGTAGAACCTCCTCTACTGATGGTTACATCACATTATTTGAGATGCTCATCTGAACGTCGTAGACGAACTTGCTTAACCTAACCCTAATATTGACAAAAAGTGTCCATTTAGTAGTAACCAACGTATAATTTCCTTCAAGTATCTAGAACGATACGTTTGTAGCCCACCGCTGCTTCGAAATCAGCCTCAATAATCATCGATGGAAAACTGAACTATTTACATGTATATTTCTAGCAAGTATGGCCTCCTAATGCAACAATATGATCCATGAATGATTTTATTTCCGTCACATTCCTCGAGAGACTACAGCTATTTGTTTATGGGGTGGGGATAGCAAATAAACGGAATTTTCAAATTTTGTACTTTGCAAATGCTAGTAATGCACCATAATTCTCCATCAGAAAAATTATTTGCATCCCTCCCCCCAGTTAGTAGTATCGCATTATTCAGAGTAAAATTGCTCCCCCCCCAATGACAATGTGCAAAAAGGATATACTGCAGCCGAACCCACTTCTAATGCACTCATATGCACCACCAAGAAAAACAAAATACCCCCTCCCCCTACTTAGTTAAACCTCAATATATAAATTAAAGTTGCCTCCACCCCAATGATGATTCTCAAAAAAATAAATGGCATCGTAATACACTCCAAATCCACTCCTATGCGCCACCTACAAAATCCCTTCTCCTCCTAATTATTTAAAACTCATTATACATAGTAACAGCATAACAGTGCATAAGAAGTGAATAACGCAATTTTACTTTAAATAATAATGCTTAACTAACTTAGGGAAGGGGGAATTTTGTTTTTGTTGGTGGTGTATATGATGGCATAAGGAGTGTACTCCACTGCGCCCTATACTTTTTTCGAAAATTGTCGTTGGGGGGGGGGCACTTTACTATGTATTGTTACGTGAGTTTTTCCCGGCCTGGGACTCTGCTCAGGTTGTAAATTCGGCCTTAGTTACACTATTTTTTATTACCTCAATTGGGATAAGGTGAATCAATAACAAAAATTTCGGGAAAAACGGCTTTAATTAACACAAGAATAAATTCACATAAACCATTTATTCACAATACAATACGAATAAAAATCAGTCTAACAATAAAAATGTTCAACTCAAGATTTTATATCTATCGAAAATAAGTTAAGGGCTTATCTTGGAGAGACTCGGTAAGGATAACACCACGCACAGAATATATTTGCAGACTGAAAATTATATTTACTTCTAATCGAGCAACGAAACGATACAAGACAAAGTGACCGTCGAATCGGCATCCGCCGATTAAATAGGAACTTGCGAATGTAAAAACAATCATTCCAGTTGTTATTGCAATATCGAAGTAAATAATTTCGAATTAGAGGTGAGAGTAACTGAAGAATAAGTAACGATCCTAAATAACTTATGAAAAATTCGTAAGATGTCCATAGACATGTTACAGTATAATGAGGTTTAACTAGTTAGGAGGTAAAGGAATTTTTTTGTTTGTGGTGCATAGGAGTGCATTTAAAGTGGCTTCCGATGCCATTTATTTTTTTTGAAAATTTTTATTGGTGGGGACCAACTTTATTTCATATATTGAGGTTGAACTAAGTAGGGGGAGGGGGATTTTGTTTTTCTTGGTGGTGTATATGAGTGCATTAGAAGTGGATTCGACTGCAGTATATCTTTCGTGAAAATTTTCATTGATGGGGGGGGGGCAATTTACTCTGAATACTATTAACTGAGGGGTGAGGGGAGGGGTGCAAAGAATTTTTTACGGAGCATTATGGTGCATTGCAAGCGCTTAATGGTGCAAAGTACAGAATTTGAAAATTCTAATGGGGGGGGCTGGAGTTTATTATATCATTTTTGGCAATGAAAGTATTTCTTTAGGTTTAAGGACATCCTCTTGAGTTATTTGAGCTTTATCGGTTAAAGATGGTGAAAACTGCCACTCGTCAAAAACGTCTGGTTCAGACTGATGTATTCCTGTTTTCCCAAAGGAATTATTAGAATTTGTGGGTATGCCACTTTTTAGATATGCGCGACTAAATAAAGTTGCTATTTGGAACTGGGTTTTGTCGCAACCAGAGTTAAATTTCTTGTCTGTAATAGGTCGAACAAATCACTTGCCCACAGGCTGAACATGATGGAAACATGAAAGTAGGAAAGCAAAATATTATAGTTTCGTTTTGTTTTCAGAAACTGCAAGGCTTTGAAGCTTTTGTGGCGAGTATGTTACCCGTATTCATGACCTTCCGGATTCAAAATGAATGTGATATTTATATTTTACAGCGAACGTGCTTTTTGTGTGTTTGATTGACCTTAATAGATCAATGCCCGCTGACCACATTGAAATCAACAATGTCTTTTCTTTTGATAATGTATTTTGGGATCATCACATCATCCCCTCTTGGAAGAGAAAAATTATCGTTGATAAATTTTAGATATTACTTAACAGTTCTCACTAATTGTTTTGCTTACTAAACGCTACTTGTTTGTTTATGATCACACTTCACTTTGTTTACAAATGTTTCTGCTGTGGTATTTATACAATCGATTTTTATGAACGGTCTGTGTTTTATTGTTCTGAGATGTAATCTCACAATTCACGCCTTTTATTTCCGTTATTTTAAACGAACCTAAATAATGTGGATGGAACTTATTTCTTTCCTCGCTCCTTAGAATGACGAATTCCCCTACTTTAAAGTTTACAGGTGGAGATTCCTTTTCACTATTATTCACTCTAATTATCTTATTTTTCATTAAAAACTGTTTGGCTTTTTCATTTGCGTATTGTAACTTATATTTCAACTCTTTATCGTATCTTTCAAGATTGTAACACGGTTCTATTTCTACATTTAAGAATTCTGGTAAATTGGATTTTCTCCCGTATAATAACTCAAAAGGAGTGTATCCGTGATACCTTTTTGGTGTTGTATTATAACAATATGCAAACATTTTTACAAACTCGCACCATTTATCCCTAAAATCTTTGATGAAGTTTCTTATATACTCATTAAACATTCTATTTAATCTTTCACAACTGCTTATTGCTTCATGGGAGTATGCCGTTGAAAAATTTTGTTTTATTTTTAAAAGTTCCGCTAAGTTCTTCATTATCTCATTCTTATATTCCGTTCCTTGAGCTGTCCTTATCTCCTTCATCAATCCGTAGTTTGGTATAAAATCGTCAAATATAGCTTTTGCTATTGTGGTTGCCTCTTTCTTCCTGACCGGTATCATGACCGCGTGTTTAGTTAGTTCGCATAATATTGTGATACAATAACGATTCCCATTGTTACTTTCTACAAAAAGACCTATTGTGTCTATGTAAATTATATCAAACGGTTTTATAGATGTGTCTGTGATGACGAATTTTTCCTTATGACTAAGTCTTGCTTTATTCATTTGGCATTCATGACAACTCTTTACATACTTCCTTACATCTTTCTCCATGTTTTTCCACCTAAAATTTGCTCTTATTTTCTTTAATAATCTATTATTTCCTACATATTCTCCAAACATTGGATCATTGTGGTATCTTTCTAAAATCTTTTAGATCTCATCTTTCTGCTGTACCGTTATTGGTACTTCGCATATACATACTTGTATATTTTTTAACCTTTTATTCCCTTCTTCTATAAATTCTTCTATTGTGCACTTTTTGAATATATCGTCATTTGCGTATATTTTCATTCTATTTACTTCAAGTTTTACCGATAGCTCCTCAAGATTTTCCAACGTTCGTCCTAGGTCGAAGTTGTGTATTCCGGTAAATAAGGCTCCACTAAATTTCAATTTATTTATGATCCGAATGCTCATCCTTAACGTGATACGGTTATTTTCAAAGTATAAAATTGCTAATTTATATGCCTCAAGATTATTTAAAACTTTTATTACTGGAGGTTTTTCTATTCTTTCTACCTTTGTTTCTTCGTTATTCCTTAGATCCTTTCCTGACTGAGCGTTCTCCTTGCGCGTTTGTGCTCTTGTGATTGCCAAGACATTCGAATTATTTATATATAAAACCTTGAGTTCTTCTATGGATATTCTTGATATACTATCTGCGTAGTTCGCTACACCTTTGACATACTGTATTTCAAAATCGTATTCTTACAAATCGAGTCTTATTCTCGTGAGTTTCGACGTCGTGTCTTTCATTGCAAATAAATGAGTTAGGTGCTTATGATCTGTTTTTACTATAAAATGTGGTGAACCATATAAGTAACACTTGAAATGATTGATTCCCCAATGAATCGCTAATAACTCTGGGTTTGTTAAGCTCACTTTTCTAAAAGATGCGTGATGCAAATGCTATGGGTAGGTCAATCCCTTCGTAGTTATGGCTTAATATTGCTGAACAAGCGCTATTTGAAGCGTCTGTAGTTAAGATGAATTGTTTATTGAAGTCTGGGCATTTTAAAATTGGTAGATTGATTAATGCATTTTTCAAGACCTGAAATGAGTTTCCGCATTCTTTTGACCACTCAAATTTCACGTTTTTCCCAGCTAACCTATTTAAAGGGATACATATTGCGGCAAAATTCTGAATGAACGGTCTATAATAATTGCAGAATGACTTCGCTAGCATTTTTGGGTACTGGATAATGCTGAATGACTGAATATTTTGCTTTGTCTGGTGAAACACCATCCCTTGATAAATTATGACCTATATGTGACTTCTCGCCTAAAGAATTGGCATTTTTGTGGATTTAACTTTAAATTGGATTTACGACATGCGTCAAACACCATTCTAAGAGTGATGATTTTCCGAAATTCCTATCACAACTATATCATCCATATAAAGAAATGTTTTTTCTGGTGTGAGGCCTGAGAATGCTATTGACATCATTCGTGAAAAACTATTAGGACTTATATTTAGCCCGGAGGGTAATCTTGTAAATTGGAATGAGCCTTTTTCTGTACTAAACGAAGTGCATTTCCTAGAATATTGTTCTAAAGGTACTTGGTGAAAACCTGACATAAGATCTAAAACTGAAAACAATTTTACTCTCCCTAATTGATCTGAAGTTGCATCTATACGGGGTAAAGGAAATTTATCTGTGACTATTTTCTTATTTAACTGCCTAAAATCTATACAAAGCCTCCATGCCTTATCCTGATTCACTGACTTCTTCGTGACTAATAACACTGGACTGTTATAATCTGATACTGAGGGTTCAATTATTCCTTGCGTTATATGCTTCTCTACTTGGCTATTTAATTCCATTGTTTGCGAATGTGGTGTGCGATAATTTTTTATATATATTGTTGTATTGTCTTTTACTGATATCTTTTGCCCGTGAAAATTATTGTGCGTTAGACTACCATTTTTTCAAGCGAATATATCTGCATAATTCTCACAGTTTCGTTAAATCATTCCTTACATACTCTGGTACTTCTAAATTTAATGATTTCCTCAATTCTTTCATTCCATTGTTACTATCACTCGTAATTGTATATGCCTCGAACAAATCTAAATCCAAGATATCAATATTCTTAGTTTTTACTGAAACACTTTCATAATTTGTATTCAAAATTCTAACGTACGGATTTTTCCCCGATATTATGGATCTAGCTATAAATACTCCCGGTGCTACTTCCTGTTGCTCCACTACTGTATCCTTTTTCAAATTTCTAAAGTTCTCTATTAGCCTGTACACCTCACATCTAGGTGGTATTGCTAAAGTATCGTATTCAGGATTACCAAAAATTTGTATGGTTACCGAAATCTTAGACTTTATGTGTAGTTCTGATTGTGAATAATCTAATACACAATTATTTTTAGTCATGAGGGCTCTGCGTATTAACCCACTTGTTGATATCGGAAAATTTTCTTCCACTACGTGAAAGCAATGACTTAGGTTGTGTTGTTAATATAGAGGTTCATGCTTATTTGACCCAAAGTTTTTGCTGAGCCTTCAGTTATCCCCTTAATGCTTATTTTATTCTCAGTTTTAATTAAGTGATGCGGAAAATTTTCAGAAATTTTTATCAGAGAAATGTCTGCTCCTGTATCTAATATAAAATTGTAGGTATTATCGGATATGCTTGTCTGAATTTCTATAAAGTTTGAAAGCGATAAATCTAGATCATATGCTGAATAAGTTCCTGAAATCTTGCATTCGACATTTGTTCTCTTATTCAAAACCCCAATTGTTTCTGATTCTCTCTTGCTTCTTTATTTTCTATCTCACATATTCTCACACTATTGTTAATTCGATTATTGTAATTTCCATTCCTATTGAATTTCCTATCCTTATTAGAATCTTCGTATCTGCCGTAGTTATTTCCTTGATTAAACTGTCTGAATGTCCTTCCTGAGGGGTTACCATTGCAAAATCCTCTGTTGTATCCCCTCCTGTGATTGTTCCTAAAGTCAAAGTTTGATTTCCTGAAGAAATTCCTATTATCCTTCATGTGCAAAACTTGTTGTTGGCTTACTATGCCTTCTACTGACACTAATTTAGATAGTACTTCTTGCGTAGTTTCAAAACTTCCCGCTGCTATGATTGTTTTTGTTGCATCCGTTGTGGCATTCGTAGTTAGTGCCTTAATCGTTGCTTCTTTGGTATATTTTTCGGCTAAACGTTCCGGCATCCCTTCTGATACGTATGCTGCCTGTAGTCTCTCTGCTAACTTTTCGACTTCCGTCGTGTACTGTGTTACATCCTTCCCATTTTGTTTTGCTTTATTAAGTTTCGCTAAGAAAAGGCTTGGGTTGTCTCCTCTTATTCCTGATTTTAGTCTATTCTTGATTTCTATAATAGAGTTTTCCGCCGTGATCAAACTTCTAGCTTTTCCAGTTAATCTCGTCTTAATTAGTAAAATAGCATTTTCTTCGTTACCTGTTGTGTTTATTTGTAGCAAATCTAATGAGTCCAAAAATTATTGCAACTTGCTTGCTTCTCCGTTGAATTCAGTCGGTAAAAACTTACTCGCAAAATTAAAAAAATCATTCATACTTGTCGCCATTTTCAACTGTTTGCTTATTGCTTGTAATACATGAGTATCGATTTTCTCAAATATAGAGATAGGTATTTTAATAATACAATTCAACACTTGAAATGCCCTAGCAGTTTTATCTCCAATCCTATCTGAATAATTTTTACAACTTTCTTGTTGTACTAAACTTAAGTTTTTCCAGTTTTTACCTATTAATTTAGCAAAATTATTATAGAGAATTATTATACTATTGATTACTTCGATATGAGTATCTGGATTTTTAGGAGTTTCCTTTTTGAAACCCCTTTTTCCCTGTTTTTTAATTTCTTCTACAATTGACCTCAACTTATCTTCGAAAGCTTCCCACGTTATTGACATTTATGAGATGTGTTCATCAAAATAGAGTGCATGAGTACTTACAATTTCTATACAGTCAATGTTCCTGATGTCTGCTTTGCTGCAATGCCTAGGTTGATGTCCCTTTTTCAGCGCTCTTCGATGCGTTTTCCATAATGACCATATAAATTTCAGAATAAAAGCTACTGTTATGATATACAATAGAACCATTATATGCATTGCAAAGCTGTCTTGTTATACCATAAAATTATTGTTGACGGTACCAGTTTCTTTTACCTCTTGTTAAGTAGGTGAGCCGCTCATAGTTTCGCTTCTCCAGGGTCCCAGATTTAGATAAAAGACCATATACTTCCACTTGTTTGAATTAATTTGCAGGATTATCTACCATTTTCCATTGACCATTACCATTTGTTTCGCAAGAATATTTACCATTACCATTTGTTTCACAGGAATATTCACCATTACCATTTGTTTTACAGGAGTATTTACCATTACCATTTGTTTCGCAGGATCGCCATGTAGTGGTTACTTAGTAAGTGCCCCTCGTATAGACTACTTTAACCATAAAATCATTTATCTTGGAGAAACACTTACCTAGTAACCATTCTTTAAAGGTTGAATAAATAACATCATTTAAAAACTCACTGGGATAAATATAATTAAGACTTATTAACACAAATTATAAATACACGATACATACATTTGTACTATTCAAAATAATAATAATGAACCATCCTGAATTTGTCGACACTCTCTATTTATAGGAAGTGTGCGATTGAATGTGTCAGTTACCCGTATTCATGACCTTCCGGATTCAAAATGAATGTGATATTTATATTTTACAGCGAACGTGCTTCCTGTGTGTTTGATTGACCTCAATAGATCAATGCCCGCTGACCACA
Source organism: Galeruca laticollis (assembly GCA_963921935.1). Classification (NCBI taxonomy): domain Eukaryota; kingdom Metazoa; phylum Arthropoda; class Insecta; order Coleoptera; family Chrysomelidae; genus Galeruca; species Galeruca laticollis. The sequence continues at coordinate 182,275,390 of OY998176.1, forward strand.
TTGAAACTAACAATGTCTTTTCTTTTGATAATGCCCTTTTATGATAATGTCTTTTGGGATCACCACAATGTGTCTATACGGTTTTATAAAGTTCTATTAGGGAAATTGAATGATATAAGTTTATAAATAATCATTTTGGAAAGAATAACAACACATGTATTTTGTTTCTCACAATTTGAGCCAAATATTGAAAAAATAAATAATATAAGAATTTTCAAAGCAAATATCAATAATATGTTAGAAATATTCGTCAATAAATGAAAACACAGAAATATTCGTCAATAAATGAAAACACAGTTAAAGCAATGCACAGTATACACTAAATAAACTTATAAAGTGGTCCACATAACTTCACTTACTCCCATTTCAGCATGTCGGTAACGCGAATCACAAGATTTTACTCATTCAAAAAGTCAATCAGAGAATATACAATATATTAGTGTATCCTGGTGTATAGCATAGCAAGCACAATACGTCACGAACATGGCAGGGTCATCGATCACGCGAACCTATAAGCTTTTACCCTATCAAAAATCGCTCAACGTGGCTTAAGATGTTATGCGTTGACCAAATTTATTCTATTTCTCGCCTATAGAAACAAAATAATTCACAAAAAACGGCTGTTATGATAACTAGAACCATATAAATACATTAAAAAGGAAAAACCGGGAATTAAATCGAATAAAAAAATTCCTTTTTGAAACAGTACATTTCCGTTTTTATGCATTACAATAATATCTTAAGGAAATGACAATTTATCAGCAACTAGCAAGATTCTTAAACGATATTAGTAGAGTTTACTCAAGCTTTAGTAAGACACATAAGAAATTAATTGAAGATGAACTTCCTACAGTTCAAAGCGAACATTTAAAAATATTTTCCCAGGAGAAAATCCAATGAGTAGCGACAATTATTTTAGGTAAATGATTTTTTTGAAAGAATTTGTTGTTAAAACTTGTTTAAATATTTGAGAGTGAATAAAACTTTTCATTGTTATAATGTCTGGCAAGTTATTTCACTGACAAAATCGATCAATCTTTCATAATTTATTTATAAAAAATAGTGTGGTCAAATTAATTAATCACGGTATTGAAATTCAACTATAAAAGCAGGTATATAAAAAAAGGACAGGATATCTGTACTCCAACCAGTTTGGGTCCAGATAAAAATTACAAAATTGCCGTGAAGAAATTTATTGATTGCGTATGGGAAGTGATATCTTTATCTCTCATTTTTGTGTTTTTATAACAATATACACGCCCTTATTGCATTCCATGCAAAAGTGATTCTAACAGCTCAAATAAATACAACAGTTCATTATTACACGATAATATGAGATTATCGATACGTACCCTGTCCAGTAGCAAGAGGACCTATTCCATACTCTTTAAATTTGATAGCTGCAGGACAATCTTTATGTTTGCACAACTTATTTGTAATTGTTTCTGCCGTTAACATAGTTACAATAGACTTTTTATATACACTATCCTCGTCTTGAAGGTGAACTTCAATATCGTCTGAAAAAGCCTAAAATAAAATGCATAAGCCACTACTTAGTACGAAATTATGATTATCGGTCTTTACAATAATACGTGAACAAACATAATATATAACGAAGCTATATCTGATTATATTAGTCGCTAAGGGAAACAGATTAAAAACAAACATTTATTTTTTATCACGTAAGTGTCTAGAACAAAAAGTAACAAAGTATCTAGAGCACGGCTCCGAAAAAATGTCTAGAAAGCATACAAGAGCATGACACCATCGCACGTAATCCACTGAATAGGATACTAAGCCTAACACAATTTTCAATCAGAAAAACTGTATGGGAAAAATCCTAGCTCAATAGGGTAATAAATCGATGAATTCAATTCAAATGAAAAGCTAAACACTACAACCAATAAAAACAACAAAAACATCATATAAGTAAAAATCCACACTAATTCAGAAAAACTAACCTGGGTAAAACACGTAGAGCTTGTTGCAGGTTTTTAATATCGTGAAACCGCCGCTGTGCTGCAAACCAGTGCGCAATCTCGACCGCGGAAGAAGTGACAAGTTTTGTTGAACGTTTGTTACTATACAGACTTGATGAGTAGTCAATGTTATTTGATTTGATGGTTGTAAGCACATATTTTTATTTAATGTATTTTTGTTTGTGTAACTATGAAAGGTTATAAAGATACTACAGTCCACTTTATTTGTTTTACTGTCACAGAGAAGTGATTATTCACGTTATTTTTCAGAGTTATATGGGAAGATAAATATACTGGCCTAAAATGAGTGAGACAAATTCAAACCAGAATAGTTTTCGGACACAAGCATACAAATAGTGGAATGAGCATATAGTATGAAAACCTGTCAAATAAATTACGGTGCAAGTAATTTATGCTGGACAAACTAACGAGTCAAACAGGCATACAGATTAAAACAAATAACTGTCCTACAGAACGAAGGAATGGAAACTGCTGAGTTGATGCCACCAGAAGAGTACTTAAGACCTCAAAATTAGCTGCATACAAAAACTTAATTGAGTATCCCACAAAAGACAAAACTACCATAGAAGTCAGGAACAAGTACGACTCCTCAATGGTTACAGAGATGAAGAGACAGAAAAAAGAGATACGAGGTAGAAAAAAAAAGAACATTAAATTACGTAAACCTCAAGAAATTTCCAGTAAGGATAAATAAAAATCAAATAAACTACCATACCAAACAAGGAGTCACAATCAGAAAAATTGTTAGTAAAAGTACAGTCATGCCCACCAATCTTAATAGACGGCAATGTTACGGCTCACAAAGGGATGGGAAAGCGACTAAAAAAGAACTTAACATCAAATTAGATCACTGGCTTTGAAACTACTTTGGAATTATCTCAAGAAGAATAAACGAACAATGAATAATCATACACGAGTCACATGTAAGCAATGAAGACAAGTTAAACCATTCATCCAACGTCACAAAACCTACATCAAATTGTCTCACGTGTGCTGCTTGTGGAGTGTCCTGAGGAAAAAAAATCTGCAAAACGCAAATTTCAAAGACGATTATCCGACCAATGCAGAAGTTTGCGTAGTATATATCAAAAAAGGGGAATAGTTGGCACTAAGAAAAGCACAAACCAGCAAATGAACTAATAAGCCGGGATATATTGCAGCGACGATAGCAATTTTTTAAGTTTCACAAAATGAAAAACAGATTACATCGAAATAAAAAGAAACACTAGCTATAATATTCAAGATCTGAATTAATTCCAAAATTTACCACAAGAACTACTTCAGCTACAGTAACCACTACCATAGCACAACAGTTTTATTTTTCAAATATTTTTTCATCGTAGATGGCTGCGACGTTGTATAAACCATAAGCAATTAAATTTCTTCCAAAGTATCATTTTTCCAATAATTTATTTTTGTGAAGTTTGTTATCGATTAAATTTAAAAACTCTAGTTTTTTAATCCAAAACTCAGTTTTCTATGACTGTTCGCTAAGTTCATTTATACGAATTCTATGCTTAAAACTCTGACTATTGAAATTGTATAAACGCCTTTTAGAATTGTGATTGTGATTAAGTTTATAAACCTGACTGATTATGACTATCTAAATGTTGTATAAACCCTCCTTTAGTTATATTTGGTATTTTTTTATTTTAACATACATAACCCCACATAAAGTATTAAGAGTTATTAGCAAGGGAGACATTTACAGAATTTACAACATAGTGTGGTACATTTGAAATAATAAACATTATATTTTGAATATTAAGTTTACGTCTTTAAGATCAGATAGCACTTCGGTTTCCAGTATTGACTATTATATAGCGTGTTCTTTGTTCTTCATTTTCTGGACATTCGAGTAATAGGTGCTTTGAGTCTGACATGTTCGACATAAAGGTGTGGTTTCTTTTGTTAACCCTCCATCGTATAAAGAAATGCTATATAAGGTATTGTATCGACAATATTGCAGTTGAAAAAAGAGAATAGATAGTTTGCATATTTCTATAGATCGGTCAGCATTATAAATGGCGCAAATAAAACGATTTCTGGTTTCTTCTCGGGATCCGTGGAAACGTCTTTTGAAGAGACATGCATGTTTGATGACAACACAATGGATTTTCCTTTTTTCGGAACGTACGAAATGTGAGTTTTATTTCTCCTATAGCCGAAAATGCTACTAAAACAGAGACGATTTCTTGGAGTAACAAAAGTTGGCGGAAGATCTGTCTTATTCTTTCGTGATATGTCCACATATGATAAAATATTGTTTCAAACTCCTTCACTAGCATCAGACTGGTAAACCAGTTATCCAAAATTAAGTTTAGAGAGTCGAATTACTACCGAATCCGCTAAAGTCGATTGATGAAAAGGACAAATAAAAGCTTCACAACGGATTTTCACAACTTTGAACGTCTTCAAAGCACTAACGTTTTCAAACGACTGAGTCAGACAAGAGTGCAAAGAGAAAAACCGCGATGTATCTAGAAGGTACATGGCTAACGTCATTTGGGTTTTACGACAATCACAACAAAAATAAAGGACGCTTGAGTTTATCCTTCTAGAAAGCGATTCAACACACATTGGACAGGCAATACTCTGCATTTGGTAATCCTACCATTGCCTATTTTCGAGGAAACTATAAATAACAAAAACAAGTATCTATCAGACTAACGGGGGGTTAAGGAGTGTTTATGTGTTATGTGCGTATGTCCAATTCTTAGAAGGTTTGCGATAACTTGTTCTGTACTTTTATTGGGTAGTGGAAGTTCATTTTTAGTTTTAGTCATCATTTGTTTCACATTGTTTTCAGTATCTTTCCAGATGGATTGCCATTTTTGGTAACAAATAACCTAGTAATAACTTTTATAAAAACTAAAATAACAAGTGATACGGTTTATCCAAATTTAAACTATCTACTAAGAGTGTCAGGAACTATATGCTCCTTACCTTTACGGTGAACAATACGGAAATCGAACTGTTGAAGCCCATATATCATGTCTACCACTCAGATATTTCATATTTAGTATCCATACCAGGGAGTCGCGATCGGTAACCACTGTTAAGGGTACACCTTCAAGATATGGTCTGAATTTCTCGAAACCCCATAAGACTGCTAGGCATTCTCGCTCTGTGGTTAGGTTAGGTCAGATATGAGATGACTCACTCTCCATCATCGTGGGGTTGCATGAGTACAGCTCCAAGTCCAAAGACAGATGCACCACATTGTACAACGAACGGGCAAGTTAACACAGGCGCGACTATCAGGTATTAGTTTATCTTCTTAATAGCAGCATCACAATCTGAGATCAACACGAATTTCCGTCGTTTTCTCGTTAAGCTCGTTAAAGGTGAAATTAATGATGAAAAGTCAGGAATAAACTTCCGAGAATTTGCCTCACTTCCTCAACCGTTTTAGAAATGGGTAAGTCTAACATCGCACTCACTTTATCGGGGTCAACATGAAGTCCTAATCTATCAATATCATATCACAGGTCTACAGAATTGACATTTTCCCAACTAACGAACGCTTATGTGTTTCTCGAAAGTTTCTGTAGAAAACTAGCTGCGCTATTGTTTGGAGAATAGTTTCATATGATAGAGTGAGATGTTTTGCACTAGTCTTTATTATTCATATTTTTGTTACTAACACTTTTATGCAAAAAATCACTTTTTTTAGTTTTTTCCTATAGAATTAAAACTGTTAGGGTAATCGTGATGGCGTCAAGAGAGAAATTGTAAAAAATAAAAACACAAAGAAAATGAGTGGGCGAACAACTAGAACGGACAGTTAGCTTAGGAGAAAATCTAGTAAAACCGGCCAAAGTGCAGTTTTTTCAAAAATTCATCTCAGTTATTCTTTGAGTTGTAGCATAGATCCTCCAACTAGTATTAGGGGAGACCGGGGCAGGTTGTAACAAAAAATATTTGACTTCTTTTTTTTCGTTCAATTGTTTTAAATAACCAGAATTTTTTGCTCGAATTTCTACTACCATATGTCGTGTACAAATTCATTAAATATATATGAGAACATATTTATACAGTAAACGGCGGGATTTTTAAAAAAAAATTGAACCTTCGTTACAATGTGCCCCGCCTCGAGGTAAAATGTAACAATATGCGGGGTAAGTTGTAACGCATACTTTTCAATGGTTTATTCCTTTAAATACAAACGTAAACCATACAAACAAACAAACAAATATATCAATGAATATTATCCAACATTTAGTAATTCAAATTTTAATACTACTGAGGTCTGAATATTAGTTTTAACCTATCTATACAGGATCAGAATGGCATTTATGGCAGATATATGGAAACTTTCCATCTGAACATGCTTCATGTGACCACAGTTTGCATTCCTGGCAGCTAATCCACTTTTCTTTGGGTTGACTATTTCCAAATGATTCAGTGCAAACTAAGCAAAAATATTCTTCTTCTGAGGAATCGTCTGATATAACTAAAACTTTTTTCTTCGATTTATTCACTTTTGACTTAAAAATTTCTTTGTCATTTTTGGACTTTCGACTATTTTGTTCTTCTTCCAGTGCACCTTTTTCTGGCGTATCAGTTAGTGCCGCAGATTTCCTTTTTCTTCGACCCCTAAGGGTTGTCTTTCGTTGCTCAGATTTAGGAAGTGGGCGAACAAACTCTGGAGAGAGCGTCTTCTTACCTTTACAAGTTCCTTGGAGAATAATTTCATTGGATCCTGACGTTGGAGCAACTGGCTCTAGTTCAGCTATTTTAGAAGAGGAGATCACACCAGCTGGTAAGTTAGATATGGACATAACAGGAGTTTCTTTGGGTAGATCAACTGATGTCCTAGCAACAGGTTCTATCTCAACAGTTTGAGACAATGTGGGAGGTAGTGGTGGTGGCGGAAGCGGATGATCCGTTCTACTTGATGGTAAAAATTCATCGTCGCCGAAAATTTGTCTATTAAAAGGTTCTATGCCAGAAACTTTAAAACCTTTCATTATGTTTGTTGGGGTGGTTGCCAACGGTAGCGCATCTCCAACTAAAGACGGAATGTCATATATGGTCATAGACTTTCAAGAGTTGTTTCTAAGCCAACTATCTTGAGCAGAAGATACATATTTTTTGAACGGCCCATATACAGTCTTATCTAATGGCTGGAGGCGGTGTGAACAATGGGGTGAAAATGACAACATTACGACTCCATTATCTTTTGCGTAGTTAATAGTTTTTATTGCTAAATGAGACTCATGATAGTCTAATAACAAAAGAACTGGGTTTTATTTCGATGGCTTCACATAAGCAACAAAGTGTTCCATAAATTTATAAAATTCTTCTACCGTCACCCAACCTGAACCATTTGCTGAATCAATGGAACCTGGAGGGCCATCCCTAAGAAAGTGGTCATGGAATTTTTTTCTGGAAAACAGTAACATAAGAGGCGTACAATTTCCTATTGCACTAGCGGCAACACATACAGTGACCAGGACCCCTCTTTCACTAGAAATTATTCCACCCACCTGCTTCGTTCCTTTTTCGGCAATAACTTTGCCAACTCTCTGCACGGTGGTTACTCCTGTCTCGTCTACATTCCAAATTTGTGCAAATGTGAAATTGTATCGATCTCTTACGTTAGCAAGTTTATCAAAAAAAAGGAAGACATTGGTTCTATTGAAATTTGTTGATCTCTGTAAACTTGTAGGTTCTGGAGTTCTAATAGACAGATCTTTATTATGTTTAAGAAATATTGTTAGCCAATCTTCCCCGGTCATTTTGTTTTGTTTCCGTGAAACGGAGAATTTAATGTCATATTTCAATGCACACTCATAACCTAATTTACGTACTTCCTTAGAGGTCAAGCAAAAAAAAAATTTTTGGAGTGCGTTTCAAGTATTCCACTAGGCTGGCTGTCTGCTCATTATTAAAAACTGAAATTCTCCTATATCCTACGTTTTCCAACGTTATACGACTTTCGGAATCTTTAACTTCCTTTACATATCTATAGAGAGTCACGTGACCTATATCTAAAGCCTTAGCCACTTAACGAATGGACTCCTTATTATGTACAACTCTGTTTACTTCCTCTTCCATATCTTCTTTAGAAGTAGAACCTCGTTCTGTTTTTTTCTTGTATGTTCTCATCCTAAGTACGTATGTAGGTACGTATGGCGCGGTAAGTTGTAACATGCTAAATTTTGCCCCGATGGAATTGTTACAACTTACCCCGAGCATAATTTTTTCCATTTTATCTCCACAAATGAAAAAGTAAAAATCAAATCAATAAACACTTTCGACTGTATAATAACTTAAACAGTAGTTATTCATTTGTGACAAAAAAAATAAATTCGGACCTTTTTTATTAATAGTTATTTAAAATCAAAATAAAAGTTCGAAATTTACTTATGTGCTCGAATTATAAACATTCACGGGAATAACGGCTGCTCCAATGTCTATCGCTTCACCATCTACGTATAACTGACCTTCAGAATGTTCTTTATCAGCCAATGTATGATGCGGTGTTGCCAAGTTTTCAATTCGGGAAAAATTTGGTGTGTTACAACTTACCCCGTGTTACAACCCACCCCGGTCTCCACTAGTATATTTAATATAATCTTCATATGTGCAAAAAGCAGGCACTGTCCGATGCATAGTTTTTGATCTGTGGCGATTTTAATTTTACAAAAACGTTCACCTTGGTTTTGCGATATTCTTATTTGTTCCTGAGAAATTCAAATGAAACGATCACGAAATAAGCGCGAGCAACAGTAGCAAATACCGACAATTTAAGGATTAATCAAATGATATACAGTACCTCGATTACTTGATTAATTCTTATATTTGTCTACTTCATTGGTTCCCAACGGGGGCGATACCGCCCCCCTGTAGGCGCTGCAACCCTTTAGGGGGGCGGTAGCGGATTCAGAAGCAAATAAGAAGCAGTCAAGAGGAATGGTGAAATAAAAATGGTTTAATAAGGGTTAATAAGCAGTTTTAAGTTAGCATTAATAATAATACTAATACTGATAGTGCTCCAGCAATGGCCGGGCGTCATAAGGGTTTTATAGCACATTTGAGAAAAGCAGTGCCAAATGTACTCGCATGTGTATTGTATTATTCACCGTCAGCATTTGATTGTGGAAAAATTAAATGAACGTCTGCATGCGTCCCTCAATAACGTTATTAAAACAATTAATATCATTAGAAGCAATTCATTGAATGACCGTTTGTTTCATAAGCTTTGCAATGAAAATGATGAAGACTACAATCGCTTGCTGCTGCACACAGAAGTACGTTGGCTCTCTAAAGGTGTTTCTCTGAATCGTTTTTTCAATCAATTTGACTCAGTCTTGGAATTTCTTGAAGAGAACGAACAATTGCACGAAAACCTGATTACGTGAAAAAAAGACATCGCTTATTTGACGGACCTGTTTAAATTATTTAATCAAGTTAATCTACAATTGCAAGGTGATGATTTGAATTCAATTAAAACTAAAAACGTCATAGCTACTTTTGCAGGAAAACTTCTTATATTCAAAAGAAATCTTGGTAGAGGTGAGTACAACCATTTTCCCACATTATCAACAGTGTCTGCAAAACCGGAAGATTTACTTACTTACTGCCACCACTTGGAAGTTCTTCATGTTGATTTTACAGAGCGTTTCCAAGATATTTTAAACATGGAAATACCAAGTTGGGTTATAGATCGTTTCGCAAATACAGATACTGAAGGCTCATCAAATTTGGAAGAGGAGCTATTAGAACTCAAAACTAACGAAGAACTGAAAGTAAAATTCAAACGTGTATATCAAGAGTTCTGGCTTCAAAAACCAATACCAGTTCTCTATCCTGGATTGTGGACAATAGTACAGAAGTTGTTAATTGCATTTCCTTCGTCCTATATGGCTGAGCGTGCATTCAGTGCAGTAACTGATTTGCTGTCAAAGAACAGGAACAGACTACACATCACTGAACGTGGCGATCTGCGATTGATGTTAACGAAATTGGAACCCGGTATTAACAAACTGGTAACACTCCACTAGCCTCAACCGTCTCATTGATTTTTTCTTCAATATTAATTTTGTATTTCTTATTGTATTGCATTTCTTATTTCTATTGTGATTGTATTTCTTATTGATTCTGTGTTTATATTTAAAAGTTTAATAAACAATTTTATTGTACATTTGGTAGTTGTTTAATAAATTTCTACTTCATCATTCCTCTAAAATAAAATTTAGACATTAACCGAAATTAAAGCTAAATTCAGATCAATTGGAACGGTAGAGATGATATTCAAATAAAATTAACTACTTTGGACTAACCAGCGACTGAGGGGGGGGGCGGTGAAATTTTTGTTCTCTTCTATAGGGGGCGATGGTCCAGAAAAGGTTGGGAACCACTGGTCAACTTGAAAGTGACATACATTAATATAGCCTCATAACTATAAAATGCAAAGAAAGTACATGTGCAGTTTTCTAAAAATAGCCATTTTTATGGTTTCTATGAGGTACTTTTTATAATTTAGACGAAACTTTATTTGAAAATATTAAAATTATTTCACCACCTAAAAGTATAATTTGGTTTTATTCCATTAATCGTTGAATTGTTATAAAATAATTGATTATCCTTCTATTTCTATTAATTGTTGCCATCTGTACATGTATATAGTAATATTGTTGCCCGCGCTTATTTCACGAGCTTTTCATTTGATTATTTCTGCAACCAATAAGAATATCGCAAAATGAAGAATTTTACTTTCGAAATAGTTTTTGTAAATTGAAACGGACCATACTTGTCGCATTCAGGCCTGCTGGAAAATTGCATATTAAAAAATTCTAATGGCCACATATCGAAAACTATGCATCGGACAGTGCCCACTTTTTGCACATATAATGTTTATATTTTAAACTCAGAGTGGCCGGAGTATCTACGTATAACTACAAAAATAACCCAGTTGAGTTTTTGAAAAAACTGTACTTTGGCCAATTTTTCCCGATTTTATCCTAAACTAATGGCCCGATCAAGCTGTTCGACCTCTCATTTTCTTCATGTTTATATTCTCTATAATTTCACAGTTGACGCCATTGCGATTACCCTGACAGTTTTAGTTTTATAAGTAAAAACTGAAGAAGCGTTATTTTGCATAAAATGCTTAATAACAAAGTTATGAATTATGAAGTCGACTGAAAAACATCTCACTGTATCATATGAAACTATTCTCCAAACAATGGCGTAGCTGGTTTTCTACTAACACTTTTTACACAAATTCTTATTCCAAATCTGTGTAGCTTGATCTATTACTATAACTACATGGGGTACCAGATCAAATCTTCTTTATCAATAAACCTTTGCCAGGTGGTAGGGGCATTATGGAGTGCGAAGGGCTTTCTAACGAATCGATACAGCCCACGACCAGGTGCCGTAAATGCAGTGAATGGTATGGAATCCTTAGCAATCGGTATATTCCAGTACGCAGACTTGATGTACTATGTTGAAAAATAATGTGCATTCCTCAGTTTATTGAGAGTACGCTCAATAAAAGGAAGAGGGGTAACTCAATCCACGGGTTACTGCATTGAGCTTACGGTAATCTACGCAGAACCGGAAATTGACATCTTTCTTTCTGACAAGAAGAACGGTAGGTGACCATGGACCTTAACTCTTCTGTACTGTGAAGGATCAGTGATCGGTGTGGGGAAATTTTGTTAGCAGGGGTAAATTATCAGTGGAAGTTGATTTCATGGCTAAAGAGTCAAATTCCTCGTTTTTATGTTGTAAGTTATAAAGTTCCTCTTTAATGAGTTCATGGATTGGGTGTGATGGATATAAATTTTCCAGATCTGTTGCGATGCTTAATGAGTCCAGAGATAATTAGCAAATGGTTTGCATTTGCTGTTTTACACATGTTGAAGTCATCGAGTATAGAAAACGCCTCTCCAGTGTATATACCACAATTTATTGGCAGACGCATGGCAATTTTTTTATCGTTACATATGTAAACTCGAGCATTTCCTGTAGTTGTTTTGTATGCATCAGGCATCAGTGTAAATGAAACAGAACTTAGAATATTTCGATACTAATTCATTAAAGGAATTTTGAATCTGGGAGGGAGTAGTGTCGTAATTTATACTTCTAATCCTTTGGTAGAAAGTTAACTTTTTAGAGGGTTGGTTTCTAGCAAAATTTATGTTGATATTTCTAAATGTGGAGGAATATGACAATTTGGAGATATTTGCTGATATTCTAGCAGCGTAGTTAAAGGTTTTAATAAAAGGTTTGCTAGATATTTGGATAGTTCCTAGAATTGTGATTGAATATAAATATAATACTATTGGACACATTGGCATATTTGGCTTGTGTTATTTTGGTATTCCATATATTTTTGGAGGTATTGCATTATGTATAGTTTCTTAGTTATTATTCGAGTCAAGTGCGTACTCAGAAGTCTACTACAGATATGATAAATAAGCTAATTAGTGAAAAAGAGAAAAAAGTGGCATTACAACTAATATATCCTAAACAAGCTGATGAAATTAAAACTTATAAAACCATCACATATGCAGGAAATATTTCTAATAATATTTCAAAGATAATATCTTCAGCAACGAATACAACAATTTTTTTTTTAAACAGAAAGTAACGTTAGTACAAAATTGTTAAATGTAAAAACAAAAATACCACTATTAAAGAAGTCAGGTATATATAAACTCAAATGTCCAGAATGTAATGCTGTCTATTTGGGTCAGACCCTTAGGAATTTTGAAATACGATACAGTGAGCACTTACGAGCATACAGATTAAAACAACCAGATAAATCCCACTACGCAAAACATCTACTTGACACCAATCATTCATTGACACCTAACACAGAACTAGAAGTACTGCATATTTGTGGAAAGAAACAAGAACTGGATTTCCTTGAAGAACTGGAAATTAGAAGACATTTAAGAAACCAACAATATGAAGTTGTCAATGAACAGTTAAATCTAGAGAATTCTCCTTTAATAAACTGTCTTCTTAAGTGATAATTGTAAAGATCAGCAGATATAGTTTTCCTGGTTTTCTATATCATTGCACAGTTATACTGATCTTAATTGGAAAAATGATATCCAGGATATCACCATAGGGCTAATAATATCTAAGCTTCAATATTTGTAATATCACATCTTCTTCTTTTTTCTATAAACATATATTAAGCCAATCACAAGTTAGGTTACTTCTTGGTCTAGCCAAATATAACTACTAAACATCAGGTAGGCATAAAATGAAATGTAACTTCTGTCATTCTGACGATGATATTGATTTATCGAAACAATTGTCAATTTTTTAGAATTTTCAATAACTTGAATTATATTGTGGAATTAACTAGAAACCTTGAGTTTCATTTAAAAACACGAATAACAATGTATTTGTAGTTTTTTAGCTTAGTTTATATCAATAGAACCCTTATTCAATAGTTATTTGTAAAACAAGTGTCACAATGACTCGTTTTCTAGTACGAGTGCAGTTTGCGCAACGAACCGCGAAGCGATGAGTTGCGGAACGCACAAGGACTACAAAAGGTCATTTTGACACAAGTTTCACACAATATTTCTTACAATTCGCACTTATTGAATGTTTGTATAAAAATGAATCATATTAACCCTGTTTTTAAACTAGGAGGAGTGATTTGAATTTAAGTTGGTAATTCTGTAGGTTCCTGATTGGTCAGATCACAGCCGGTTTTGTCAGCACTTTTGACATATATTACGATGGAACAATTGTGTAAATCGTAAACAAACTTTCATTTAAGCAAATAGATGATAATTTATTTGTTTGAAATAGAGCTTCTTCATATATTCTTTGCGTCTTATTTATATCATGCCATGAACATAATCATTTATGTAGTATATATTCACACAAGAATCCTGTATTTACTCCCAAAACTAGAATATTATGTATTAGTGTTTTAAATGAAACTCACGGTTTCTAGTTAATACCACAATATAATAAAAATTGTTGAAAATTCTAAAAAAATTACAATTGTTTCGATAAATCAATATTTTTTTTATTATATTGTGGTATTAACTAGAAACCGTCAGTTTCATTTAAAACACTAATATGAGTAGATTCCACGAAGTAAGGATCGAGACAGTTAATTACATTATGTATACCTACCTATGTATTGATCATATAAAATAACAAAATAAACAATTGACAAATCATTGATAAATAAGTATTAGCCTACTTTATTTATTAAAATTTTCAATATATAAATAGACAGACATCTATGTCTGTCTTGTTTTTAAATTGTTCGCTTTGTTTAGGTGTGGGTTTTGTTCTATTGTGTGATACGTCATAAATATATATAAAATATCCTAATTGAGGGAATGGACGTTCTGTTAAAGTTGAACAAAATTTATATCTGATGAAGGTCATAGTAAGACAAAGGTCATAGTAAGACCGAAACGTTAAATATGAATATATTAACTACGAGTCAAATTTCTTCACAAATGGTCATTAAACCCAAGAATACAAAGTGAACAATATATAATTGAAAAAGAAAAGACCAAGAACCAATAGAACAAAACAATATATATTAGACTAAAATAAACATAGATAGATTTGAAAGGATAAATTCAATGGAAACTCAAATGAATTATAAAGGTGGTTAAGTGGAAGTAAATTTTACTGGTGTAATTATTATCAATCCAATTGTGGTGGTTACTTAGTAAGGGTCCCTCGTATACTCGACGCTTACCATAAAGGCATTATATCTTGGAGGAAACCACTTACCTAGCAACCTGTATGCGGGAATAAAATAAACAACATCACTTCTGTAAATATCACTGGGATGACGTTTAATACATTAAAAATACACAAATATAAAACCAATCGTCTTATTCAAAGTATTAATAACAACTCTCCTATCCTGGTTCGTTAACTCTTAATTTATAGGAAATATAGATATGATTTTCTACATTCTGACCTCCGTCTATAAGTTGTACATGTTTGTATATATATATATAAACACGAACGTGCTTCCACTGATAACTGACATTGACCGTGGCCGATCAATGCTCCCTAAATACTATAATTAACATTAACCTATATTTAAATATTATTTCTAAGTTAATGTCCTTTTGCCATTGCTGTCCTTTAGGGATCACTACACAATAATTAATAATAAAAATGCTAATTTTAATTTGCAAAAAAATCATTAGGTAAGAAAAATGTATAAAGAAGAAATCAAGTCCTTTACTTAAACTCTAAACTAAATATCTAGTAGGAAATAAAAATTATGGATGGTTGCTATGAAAAATGAATAAGATGATGTCAGATTAATTTTTGAATGATAGATGTAAAAATTATTATCCTAATAGAAAAATCAAGTAAAAAGAAGTTAAATTTTATAAAAGAAAATCTGAAACTGGGACGAATACTTTGTAATTGTTTAACAAGGAAAATTATTAAAATTTATAAGAAGGAGAATTTAAAGTTAAATGATCTATGGCAGGGAATTATATTGATAGAAAAATTCAAGTTAAGGAAGAAACTGATATATTACATTATAATAGAAAAAATAATTGTAAATTAAGAAGAATACTTACCTTATTATACAGGAAGACAAATTGATATCAATCAATAATAAATAGAGAAATAAAGTGATTGGAAATATATGAGAAAAATAATGACTTTACAAGAAGTACAAATTTGAATTCCTTGGCCATCCTATTTATAACTGAAAGGAAAAAGAAATAAGAATACTTTCTGGAGAGTCAATTGTGATTACGAACTATAAGGTAAAGTTTTTCCCTATATAAACTGTTTAAACGATATTAACATTACCTAAAAATCTATTGAACGTTAGATATAAAGTGAAAACTATAACTTCTTATTTGATCACTAATAGAAAAATTATATAAAGGATATTTGAAGAAATCTTATACTGTCAAATTGATAACAAATAATCACCACAATAATATCAAAGCATTATACATCTCGAATGTCAAACGGTTTATATTTTTTCCATCTTCATAATCGTGGAGAATATTTGAATTTGATTAATAGTTTCAATTAAGTTTCAAGGCATAACAACAATTGTGTTCATAAATTAACAAATTATTATTCAAAACTAAATAATAATTAAATAACTGCATTTTGTAAATAGATTAACAAGGTTAACATTGACAACTAATACAACTTAATAATTATAGAAAGAGATCTTTCTTATCCACGGACTTAGGATCCCTGGACTACTAATCGGATATTCGGTTTGACTCCTTTACTGTGATCGCAATGTTGTGCTCATTTTAAGTTGGCCGGCCTGAGTCACGTGATTTGTACAGGACCGGTTTGAACAATAAAGCAGAAATCATATGTGTTACACTTGATAAGATAGGAAAATATGAAACGGTGAGAGAAAAAAGTATACTTTATTAGTTACACTAGTTACTGCATGTTGTGTATCTACCTAAGTTGGGATTATGGAAAACCAAATATAATTTTTTTTAATCGTGTACGAGGATTTTAAAAAAATATGAATTGTTTGCAAGAATAAAGTGCTTTTATTTTTGAAAATAACAGTAAAATTCTTATTCAAATTTAATTAATCAGGAAATAAATAAAAGAAAAGTTAATTTCAATTTAATTAATTCACGGGCAAGCCCAATTCATAATACAATATGGAAATATAAAAAAATGCTACAATGACAAAAAGAGAAAAATATGTAAAACTAGAACAGGATAGAACAATTGACACATGCATTAAACTTATGTATAAAACAAAAGGAAAAACCTAAAGTATAGTATAAATCACAAGAAAAAAACAAATAAAGTAAGAGGAGTGATAACACATCAAACCAGCAATAAAAGATGTACGCTCTAAAGTGGAAGCTCCAGCAAATGTTTTTTAAACTTGAAAGTGGACACATCAAAAATTGAAATGCCATCTACAGAATTTGCTAATGTAAGTGTCCTAGGTAGAAAAGTATTAATTGCATAGTTGTACCTATGGAATGCGATATGAAACGTTTGTATCTGCCTAGAAAGACGAGGGGTGACAACTAAATATATTTTAGAGAGACTATCACAAATACCATTTATTATGTTGAACAGCTGTATCAGATCCCTTTGCCTTCTGCAAACCTCCAGAGTAGGAATGTTTAAAAAAACGTTCTAAGAAATCATAAGAAAGGTAAATGTGCATCTTAAAGGTAATGTATCTTAAAAACTTGTGCTGAACAGCTTCAAGATTCGCTTTATACGTAATATAATGAGGAGACCATACTGGTGAACAATAATCAAGATGAGTTCTGACCACTGAGCAATATAGAGATCTAATAGCAGTGATGTTAGTAAAATCAGAAGTGGTTCTCTTTATAAAACCCAACATCTTCATAGATTTTTGAACAACAGTGGTAACATGAGACTTATAATTAAGTGTGGAGTCCAATATAACACCCAAGTCCTTAGTTTGAGTTGAGTTTTAGAGTATCATTATTAATATTGTAATCAAAAGCTATTGGGTGGTGTATTCCATGAAAACGCATTACATGACATTTGGATGTATTTATATTAATACCATTAAGTGTACACCAATTTGATAGACTATCTAAATCAGATTGTAATATTAGAGCATCATACCTGCCACTAATCACCCTAATACATTTCAGGTATCAGCAAATAATAAGGCTTCGCTATCTTCAAAACAATGCATTATATCATTAATAAATATGTTAAATAATTATGGTCCTAGATGAGAGCCTTGGGGAACTCCAGAGGTTACTGGAAAAGTATGAGAATATTATTGAGTAGCTCTGACCATTTGTAAACTATTCGTAAGATAATCACTTAGCCATTGTAATACAAGCGCCGTCAACACCATAAAGAAAAAGTTTATGTAGCAAGAGCTCATGAATAACCCTGTCAAAAGCTTTAGAGAAATCAGTATACACAGAATCAATCTGCAGACCCCCTTCCAAACCATCAGACAAAAAGTCAACATATGTGGTAAACCCAATTCTGCAGACCTTTTAGAAGTGAAGTCAAATTGTTGTGATGTCATAATACTCGAACAGTCATGCGTGAGATAATCTAAAATAATACTCTCAAAGACTTTGAGAATTATGCTTAGGATTCACATAGGAGGATAGTTTGAGATGTCTGATTTTCTACCCAATTTATACACTGGAGTGACGTATGAAGTTTTCCAATGATCTGGAAAGTCGCCTGTAACAAGAGACTTATTAAATAAATGAAAGAGCGGACGAGATGAAAGGAAGCTAATTTCCCTAAGAATGGAAGGTATTCCGTCAGGTCCGGGGCGTTTTTTAACATCAAGTTTAGATAACTTTGCATAGATGTTCGAAATTTCAATATAATAAGTGGATACATTTGCCATTGAAGAAACCTGAACACCCCGCACAGCCAGAGGTTGATTTGAATAAACTGATGAGAAATGTTCAGTAAATAGATTTGCAATACCATTTCCGTTACCAGCAGTAAGGTCCCCAAGAGTCATTTCAGAAGGTATAGTGTTATTCACCCTCCTACTGTTTACAAACTTCCAAAAAAACTGAACATTATCTGTATCACAATTTTTAGTATATAAAGAAATTTTATGTTTTAGTTCGGTTAATAATCTGTTCAAGGATTTCATTTTTAGTTTTCGCCTACCGCTTGTATTTCTGCAAAGTTTTAGTTTGTTTCTGCATACTCTTAATGTCTCCTTCAAAAAGTGAATCTTCTCTCTCTATTTTATATTGGTATCTTCAGTGGAAGGTTTGCTGAAAATAGTACATTTCTTTAGACTAGTTAAACTTTGGTACTAAGGCATTATATGAATGATAGCAAAATTTATATAAATAAAATACATATTACATTTTGATTTTAGATAAAATTTGATATTAAACTTACCTATACGGATGAAAGAATTGTACCATCCGTACTATATCAGAAGAATGAGCAGATGGAGACGAGTCTGAATCAACACTTTCCAGCTTGCTGCTACAATTAAAAAAATATTTTTTGTTTCTTAGCGAGTACTACGTTAAAATTAACATTTCATGTAGATGGAGGTGAGCTAGGTAAATAACTTTCCTCCAGGTGATCTACTTCAAAAGATTGAGGTAGTTTTAGGGTTGGAATTGTCCCTATTCTTAAACGTTTCCGTTCACCTGCCACAAAAGTGGTTTGTCCAAAATGTTCGGAGCACACCCTTTCATAGGCAATATTATAAGCTGGATCTTTTCCTAGTGCTACCAACCAGGGCCTTTTAAGCGTATTGTCACTGAGAAATCGATAAATTGGAGAAAAAAGCAAATGTAAATTAACTTACATGCCAAAAAAAAATCATATAACTTACTTATGAAATGTTACACCGTCTTTCAAACGAGAAACGTAAGTAGCGTTAGAGCAACCTCGTACAAAAACAGGAAGGCATTTTAGCACAGTTTGTACCTAGTCTCCTAGAGTTCTAGATCTTACAAATAACACTATACTATTAACTACCTTACTAAAATAATATTACTTATCAAATGCTACAACTTTTACAATTTTGAAAACATCAATATAACAATTTAATCGATTAGAATAATAAAATTTAATTATATAATACTCATTCATCTAAAAACATAAAAAACATATATTATGTAACAATTTTCGAACCTAACGGGGGCATATATTCAAATAATATATATCAATTGGCACTACCAACGTGTGGCGATCGAAAAACGAGGAAACATGACTATCTAAAAACGAAAATAATGGGCTATAAAATCTATTAAACATTCAACAAAATTTGTAAATAAGTTAGAAGATTGAAATGGAAAATAGAACAGGAAAATTATTGAAGGACTCAAAAATACAAGAAATATCGACAAGTAAGGAACCAAACAAACAATAATTAACTGATTAAAACATATAATGATCGCAGGGGAAAAAATCCAGAAACCTACATTTTTAAAGATTTAGATGATGTCCAAGCAGAAGAATACAGTGAAACCCTCATAGTACAACAAATAGATTATGACAAGGAAAGAAAAGAGGATGACGCTGAACAACAAGCTGGATGAGAACAAGCAAGAAGGAAGGAGACAGAGATGATGAATATGTTTGAAACGCTAATGAAGAAATTAATGCAAGAGCAAAGTACAGAAATCAGTGCGAATATGAATACATTGTCTAATACAATTGACCAAATAAGTTGTTCGCCCCTCGTTCTTTGACTTCAAACAATTCAGATAATATTGTTTTGACAAATGTTAGATTTTCACAAGACTTTGAAAAAATTTAAAACATCATCTACAAATATCAACAAATAAGTTTCATCATTAAAATAAACGGTTTAAATGATTAAAACTAGCTTTTCCGCATTTGAGAGATGCCCTGAACAACATTTGAGGTTTTTGGGCATGTGTTATTAAACCTTGTTAATACATCTCTGTTGTTCCTATAACAAAGGTGAATAATACAAATGAAGCAAACGAATTTCGCCCGATAAATACTCTACCAACATTGGAAAAAGTTCTTGAAATGGCAGAGTACGAGCAATTGGTTGAATACTTTGATCATAATAAATTATTCCTAGGTCAGCAATCAGGATTTAGAAAAAATCACTCGTGTGAATCAGCTATTCAGTATACTTACTCTAAATAGAAAAAGGAATATGATGACAATAAATACAATGTTGCTGTCTTTCTAGACTTTTTAAACAATTGACAGAAACATTTTAATAAATAAATTGAATTATTATGGAGTAGCAGGATCTGAACTCGCTTGGTTCAAGATTTACCCCAATAAAAGAAAGCAGAAAACAAAAATCAGTTCTACAATATCTGAAGAGATAGATATCAGCATCGGTGTCCCCCAAGGAAGTGTGCTAAGGCCACTCCTATTTATAATTTACTTAAATGATATTTATTATGTTCCTGGGGTACATTAACTTAATCTATTCGCAGAAGAATATTGAGGGATACTTACATAAAAACAAATTGAAACTGAATGATGATAAAACAAAAGTTATGGTGATAACAACTAAATATAAATTAAACTCTATTAACTGCAATGAAACAAAATTCGAAATTGATAGCACGGCATTAGAAAATGTGTCCGAAATTAAATATTTGGGAGTTATTATAGACAACACACTGAGTTTAAACAGTCATGTTGAATATGTGATAAAAAAAATCTTTAAACAATTATATTTTTTTCTACAATAGGAAATAATCTGACTATTAACTCCAGAATATTGACATATAACTGTATAATTAAGCATCATTTTGAGTACTGCCCAACTTTAATGCATTTAATAAACCAAAACAGACTTTCCCAATTCAAATAACTTCAAAATAGAGGTATAAGAATCATGTTGACCTGCAGTCGTTATACTTCCATTAATCAAATGTTGAATATGCTGCAGTGGCTGTCAATTTCAAATCGATTTTTTTTCTAACGATGGTTTTCATATTCTAAATAACTACAGGACTCCAACCAGTATACTCGTATTTTAATGAATTTATTTTTTTCAATAATCAAATACACCAGACGATCAAATGCTTATTTTCACTGGTGGTGGTATGAAAAATTTATTCTTCAAGGGGCTACAAGAATTTAATAATTTACCAAATATAACGATCTTAAGTTATTATTAACAAATTTTTCATCGCTAACGTGTAGGATTCTATTTTTCATAGTTAAAACCAAGTTGTACTTCTGATCAGAGTAGAAATTCAAAAACCTACCAGAGGATGTTGGCTTTTGATACCAATCCAACAAGATAATGTTATTATCGGATCTTATCACTCTGGTGTCCAAGAATGGTAAGCTGGCCCCAATCTCTAGTTCCATAGTGAATTGTAAATACTTATTAAACGAATTGAAAACATTAAGTGTCAAATCGGTTTCATCAAAAGGAACAGCACAAATTATATCATCAACATATTTATATAAAAAAGGTAATTTGAAAGGCAATTTAGGGATTACATTGTCAAGTAACTCGTCAAGGACAATGGTGGCTAGAATTGGACTGATGGGGGATCCCATAGGTGTGCCAAAAATTTGGCGATAAAATTCGTTGTTGAAACTGAAATAAGTGTTATCAAATGTAAATTTAATTATTGATAAAAAACTATCCTTGGATAATGTAGTAAAGGGTTGCAACAGAAACCAATTTTCATCAATAATACTGGTAATCAAGTTTAATGGGATGTTAGTAAATAAACATACTACATCCAAAGAAATAAGTATGTAATCCTTTGGTAATATACATTTTCTGATTTATATATATATTATGATTATATGAATTATTATTGTTTTTATTTTTATTATATTTTAGTTGATTTAATTTAATATACAGTTATAAACATGTGTTGACTTACCTTCGGCTGCTCTCTTGATTATTATATGTATTTTTATTTTTAATTTAATATAAAGTCGGTTCTCTCTTTGGGTTCGGGACGCACATATATTATTAAAATTTATAGCTGGATATATAGTAGCTAATTAAATATTTTATAAATATACACCTCTTACTTTGATGATTATGTTTATTATTCCAAAGAATGAATGAAGTGAGCAATTCTTGCTAAATTTATTATGGATATTGAATAAAATGAAAATGCAAACACTTTTCAGAAACTAGTTTAATAAAATTGTTGAGATCAAAATTTAAATTATTTATGACACCAAATTTTCCTGATGCCGCCACTGTATGATATACAGTCATGCGCACTGAATTGTTATTGAGCATAAACACTACCGCGTCGGCGCATATGAGAAGCGTACGCTTTCATCTAGTCCAAAGCGAAGCTAAATGTGGTATTCACAGTTTATGATACATGCACGAGATATTTACAAGATTTAACGTTTAGATATACGTTGAAATTATCAATATACTATTCAAGACCAACAATACAATTGCATATATATATATATATATATATATATATATATATATATATAAAGGGAATATGAGTGATGTGAAAATAGAATAGTGATGGAAATGAAATAATTAAGCATGCAATAGGAAAAAGAAATGGAAGATAAATGATATTACAGTGTGAACAATAACGTAACAAATTAATTATTCTAGGTAAGTACAATTTTATATCTATTGGTTTTAATTCATGGATATCCATGTATGTGATTTGATACATTGCCTCTCAAAATGCTTAGGCCTTTTATGGAAAAATTTAGTTATATGTTGAAAATATATTTTATTGTTCACTATTTATGTTTTGGAATTCCAAAATTAATATTTTAATAACACAGACCTTAATTCTTTCTTCAGTATAGCTATACGTTTCTGCTGCAGGCGTCTCCCCAATTCTTGATGATTTCTCATGCGAAAGAAATGCCCCTTCTGGTCACTCTCTTATTCTCACACAGTTTTAAAGACTTATATTTTTATTATTTCATAACTTTTAAATTCAAAATCTAATTTTCTTCTATTTAAATGTGAAATTTTTGTTGAGGATTTTCACTGAGATGTTCTCGCTTCAACTACCATCGCTCGACCTTCTTTTTTTTTAAATCAACAAACTTTTTCCACAGTAAAATTCAAAGCCTTCTTTTTACAGTCTGTTGTTTGTTTGAGAGTTTTTTGGTTATAAATGTAGAAATAGTTCTTTCAAAAGTCCTGGAGGATATCAACAATTGTTTGTACATATGTGTATAGTCTTAAAAGTTTCATAAATTGTCTTTTTCACTTATGACAATGTGTTATTCTCTTATTTTTGCTATTTTAATTACATATAAACTATAAGTTATTTCCAAATTTGCTTTTAATATCAAATATTCTATTAGTAACTAACAAATTTGAGTTGGCAATATATTCACTAATTTTTTATTACTTCCTGTTTGTTAAACTTCCTGATTACCATATTTCATTGACATATAGCTTGGCTATCTTCCGTATGTCAACCAACTATTAATTGTTTCACACTCTTTTACAATTATAACCCTTTTTTATCATCGTCTGAAAATATTGATAATCAATTATTGACTCGAATAATAATTTATTTTATTTCAGGTCTCAAGTGATGCTACATTATAATTACCCGGATATTTATATGGCAGTGTTCAGAATATTTTGATAAATGTTGACATTGACTTGATCTTGGATTATTTATTAGGTAAAATTTTGTAATTATTTAAACAATACTATTATTAAAATGTTTATTCATTATCCTTTAATTCATTTGTTAAATGGTTTTCTTAATATGTGAGAATATAACTGCTCAATTCATTCAATTCGTTTAGATAAACTCTTAGTTTTTAACTTGGTTGTGTCTACTGATACAACATACGTATTGATATTTCATCTTTGTATCTGGTAACATCTGTTAAATATATTTTAATATATAAGAGGATTAGTTCAATTCAATTCAACATCAGTAACTAGAGACTTCTGCAAGCATTCTCGGAACGAATAAAATCGTACAAATTCTAATGGTAGGCGAATGCGATATAAATTATGTCTAGGTTCAGTGAACATTATTATTAATGGTGAAATCATGACTTCAGTATTTATATCACTGTGTTCCATACTCATGAATATATGATTTGTATGAATAGAAAATATTTGAAAGAAAATAATTCGTTTGTTCAAATATTATAACATGAGTTTTTGCAAAATGACTTACGGTAGTTGGTTTTTTGGGTTTATCCATAGTTACTGTTACCACAGTTTCCTCTTCTTTAGCAGAAACCTCTGCTTTCATCATACTTAAAAAATCGAAAAACTTGTTTTCATCTGGACGAAATACCATAGAAACAATGTCAAATGCACTTCCGTGACTAGTAGTATCTGGTTGTTGACGTCTTGATGTCATAGGCGAGGCCATACAAACCATATCTTCTCCTTCAAAAAGCATTGGAGCGATACTATGCTTTGGCTCTGTATATCTGCTACCAAAAAGTTCTGTCCAAGATAATCTTTGAGCGCTTGTAGGAGGACAGGCTAATAATGGATTGTAAACACAAGCGACAGGCGTTACAGTCTGATTATGAATGTTGTATCTACCAAAAAAGAGAACTTTTGTTGATGATTAATGTATAGAGTATGGAGTCTAATAATTCTAAACTCAAAAATATTGAGAATTGGTTACAAATAATTTGGAAAAACTGAATAATAAACTCTCATTCTTTGCCACCAACAAGGATCACTATTTATGTGATGAGAATGTATTGAAATCTATAATTTTCATCTTGAAATTGTTTAAAGTAAGTTAAAAATGTTAGCTTTGTCAAAACAATGGAATTAATTCGACATTTTCGAGCAAAGATTTATGATCACTTTCGACGAGGTCTAACTCAACAACAGTAAATCAACTCATAAAGTAAATCAAATAAATCAATTAAACTTTCGACGAAGAAGCACTACCCAAGACCACTGTATATCGCTTGTTCCTCTGAATTCAAGCGTATGACTGTAGTTTACTTACGAAATGACTAGCATACATAAGATTTTGCACGACCATGAGGGTGTTCTGAAGTTGACAGTTTCTCAAAAAATTACTAATATACAGATCTTCACAGAGACGAGTTATGCATCTGCCAAAAAGAATCCGCAGTTTCGGTGTTTCAATGTGAAGAAAACCAACAAAAGTTTCTCATTTTTTAAGAATTGAGAAAGAAGCAATTGGTACCGTGTTTTTCCAAGTAAACCGGCCATGTAGCAACTGTTTCTCTCGAAAATTAAAATACCGTTAATTCAGCGTTATATACGACTATTTATTTGTCACAAGTTTTTTTTTGTAAAGTATGTGAAACTAATCCAAAACAACGAATCATCTTGCAGGACAAAAATGCGAGCTCTCACACATCGCACGAAACAAACGAGTATTTGGACTCACAAAAGGTCGAATTGATGGATCATACACCTTGGCCTGTTTATAATTTCTATCCTCAATACATAAAAAGCAATCCTCGTAGTTGTTTTTATATACTTCATTATAGACACGGGTTCATTGTTTGTTGACAACATGTATCTGAATTCTATGTTGAATAGTTAAATTTCAGAACTCAAGTTAGTAGGTGACATCGCATATTTTCTCAACATGTTGGCAAAGAGATGATTCCAATATTTTCATTAATTGCAAGTTCACAACTTTCTATCCCCCTATGAAATATAAGTATTATTAGTTTAAGGTGATTCACGTATTGCATTGTTATGCAAATTTGTGGTATTATTAAAAAAATGAAGAACCAAGAATTTACAGCGGAAGTAAAACTTTATCAGTTTCGACCACCTATTAGTAACACTTTTATCAGGCCGCTTCTGTAAGCTGAGTTTAGTTTAGGAATTATAACAAATTACTGATACAACGAATTAAAAGTTTTTGGTTTCTGAAAAAAATCAAATAAATACTATTCTCGTTACGCCCGTTGTGTACACCTTTTTAGTTTTCCTGAAACGGTTTATTTAACTTGGCAACAACGCTTCTCGTTTTCTGTCTGAATATTGTTAAAAAGGATTCAAGTAGTAGTAATTAGTACAATCGAGGTACGAACATAGAAATTCAGTTAAGAATTTAGCGGCTAGCGGGGTGACCATATCTAGTTGTGAGACAAAACCGATCAACCGATATCTTTACGATTTCTCACGTGTGACAAAGAACTTCAAAGTGTTCTATTTTCCCGTTATCCCCATTTCCTAGTAAGCAAGAAATTGAATCATAAAGGAACATTTTATTGGTAAGTTAATTTTAGAACCAATCATTTATATTTACATTTTACAGTCCATTTTTTTAATATTTTATTGTGCCATCGAACATCCGTAAATGCACAATTTAAGGGCATTATGAATATATGAGATTAGTTGGAATCTCGCGTACTTCTACTATTGTTCTGCAAAATTACCAGGACTCAAAATTATTGTATACCAGCTAAATGAATCAAAATTTCATATGACATATTTTTATATAAAAGTGCACTCTAAAGTGGACGAAGGACGCTATCGACACGTGTCAAGCTATCGCCTATGCTTCGAAACTAAAAGTAGTTGGTTGTACTTAACGAGAAAAATACAAAATAAATATAATATGAAACCTCAATTTGTAACCTACTGATCTTAAAACATCCAGTGGCCGTCAAAAATGTTAGATTGTCCGGTAGATAATCAGTATTTGCCGTTGACTACCTACGTCGAGTTGAAGAAGGGGTGGATTTTTCAAATAATAAATAAGTTCACTTAAAGGGCGCCAGAGAAGTCTTGGCAATTTACCCCACGACTCCTACGAGTTAACCCACAACTCCTCGGAGGGTTAAAGGCACTAACTCCACATTTGGAAGATTGTCAAGTAAATTTTAAAATAAAACCAGCTAGTTCCCCTAGTTGAAATTCAATGATTTGTACCTTGTATGTCTTTTCTTTAATACGTAAAAGTACATATTATCGACATATAAATTACAATAAAACCAAAACCTGAACCTTAGCTGAAGACTAAAGAGTCAGAAGCATAAATGAGGCTGAATGCCTGAAATGTATGAAAGTTGAGAAATTTCAATAAGTGATTATTTAAAAAAATATATTACTGAACAAGCTGAACTGCAAGTTTAAAAAACAGACAAGCTGGTAATCAGACAAAATGGTTCAAGTACAAGTACACGAAAGCATATATATAATTTGAAGAAAGGTATTTGCCAACTTATTTGTAACGGATATTTAGGTGGGGATGTGGCAATAAGACACCAGAGTAAACTCTTTCAGATATTTATTCCCGAGCTTTCGAATAACTTTAATTCATTTTCAATGGGTAAAAATGATTAGTCAATGCTATTCATTATTAACAATTAAATAAAATAATAAATAGTTACATAAAATCTATCGAGAATTTTGGTAAAGTTGGACATTTTTATAATAAATTCTTTTAAACATAAATCAACGAAAAACTCAAAAAACAATATGACAATAAACAAACTATTTGATCTTGAAGTACTATAATTTTGATTTATTTTTCATAAAATTAAAAATTGTTATGAATATTGTGTACTTTTTTCAAAATCTGAAAGATAGGCATAGATAACACTAAGGTTATTTAAGTCTGTTTTTTTATTTATGCAATAATTTTGTTCTGCAATATACGCTGTTTCCAAAAAAAGACGTTTTCTATAATTACCTTCCATTGCCAAAACTTCAGATTCATAATCCATAGAATGGCCTTCATAAAACACGTGTTCAGCTTGAGCACATCTGTCAAGATATAATCTACTGTCAGTTTTATGAGAGGCGATTCGATTGGTTAGCGATCTTTTGCTGTGACGAATGTATTTCTGAAATTGACTGTCTCGACCCTTACTTCGTGGAATATGCTCATATTAGTGTTTTTAAATGAAACTCAAGGTCTCTAGTTAATTCCACAATATAATACAAGTTATTGGAAAATTCTAAAAAATTGACAATTGTTTCGATAAATCAATATCATCGTCAGAATGACAGAAGTTTTATACCTACCTGATGTTCAGTAGTTATTTTTGGCTAGACCAAGAAGTAACCTAACTTGTGATTGGCTTAATATATGTTTATAGAAAAAAGAAGAAGATGTGATATTACAAATATTGAAGCTTAGATATTATTAGCCCTATGGTTATATCCTGGATATCATTTTTCCAATTAAGATCAGTATAACTGTGCAATGATATAGAAAACCAGGAAAACTATATCTGCTGATATTTACAATTATCACTTAAGAAGACAGTTTATTAGTGGAGAATTCCCTAGATTTAACTGTTCATTGACAACTTCATATTGTGGGTTTCTTAAATGTCTTCTTATTTCCAGTTCTTCAAGGAAATCCAGTTCTTGTTTCTTTTCACAAATATGCAGTACTTCTAGTTCTGTGTTAGGTGTCAATGAATGATTGGTGTCAAGTAGATGTTTTGCGTAGTGGGATTTATCTGGTTGTTTTAATCTGTATGCTCGTAAGTTCTCACTGTATCGTATTTCAAAATTCCTAAGGGTCTGACCCAAATAGACAGCATTACATTCTGGACATTTGAGTTTATATATACCTGACTTCTTTAATAGTGGTATTTTTGTTTTTACATTTAACAATTTTGTACTAACGTTACTTTCTGTTTTAAAAGAAATTGTTGTATTCGTTGCTGAAGATATTATCTTTGAAATATTTTAGAAATATTTCCTGCATATGTGATGGTTTTATTAGTTTTAATTTCATCAGCTTGTTTAGGATATATTAGTTGTAATGCCACTTTTTCTTCTTTTTTACGAATTAGCTTATTTATCATATCTAATGGATAACCGTTAGATGTTGCTATTTGTCTAATTGTATTAATCTCTCTATCAAAATTACATTTGTTCATAGGAACTGAAAAAGCTCTATGTATCATTGAATTATATGCTGCTAGTCTGTGAGACACAGGGTGGTTAGAAAACCAACACAAACTGATGTAACAATTCCATTCAATTCTAACCATCCTGTGCCTCACAGACTAGCAGCATATAATTCAATGATACATAGAGCTTTTTCAGTTCCTATGAACAAATGTAATTTTGATAGAGAGATTAATACAATTAGACAAATAGCAACATTTAACGGTTATCCATTAGATATGATAAATAAGCTAATTAGTAAAAAAGAGGAAAAAGTGGCATTACAACTAATATATCCTAAACAAGCTGATGAAATTAAAACTTATAAAACCATCACATATGCAGGAAATATTTCTAAAAATATTTCAAAGATAATATCTTCAGCAACGAATACAACAATTTCTTTTAAAACAGAAAGTAACGTTAGTACAAAATTGTTAAATGTAAAAACGAAAATACCACTATTAAAGAAGTCAGGTATATATAAACTCAAATGTCCAGAATGTAATGCTGTCTATTTGGGTCAGATTCTTAGGAATTTTGAAATACGATACAGTGAGCACTTACGAGCATACAGATTAAAACAACCAGATAAATCCCACTACGCAAAACATCTACTTGACACCAATAATTCATTGACACCTAACACAGAACTAGAAGTACTGCATATTTGTGAAAAGAAACAAGAACTGGATTTCCTTGAAGAACTGGAAATAAGAATACATTTAAGAAACCCACAATATGAAGTTGTCAATGAACAGTTAAATCTAGGGAATTCTCCACTAATAAACTGTCTTCTTAAGTGATAATTGTCAAGATCAGCAGATATAGTTTTCCTGGTTTTCTATATCATTGCACAGTTATACTGATCTTAATTGGAAAAATGATATCCAGGATATCACCATATGGCTAATAATATCTAAGCTTCAATATTTGTAATATCACATCTTCTTCTTTTTTCTATAAACATATATTAAGCCAATCACAAGTTAGGTTACTTCTTGGTCTAGCCAAAAATAACTACTGAACATCAGGTAGGTATAAAATGAAATGTAACTTCTGTCATTCTGACGATGATATTGATTTATCGAAACAATTGTCAATTTTTTAGAATTTTAAATAACTTGTATTATATTGTGGAATTAACTAGAGACCTTGAGTTTCATTTAAAAACACTAGAATGTATTTCTTATTGCAGATATTGCAAGGACTCTCATTAACTATATTAGTTAATTTGTTAGTAGGAGTCTTGTCTTTGATCTTGTAACACATTGTTTATTTGCAATTTTTATATTATGTAGTTCAAATACTCCGGAAATTTTAGATGTGATATATTTTATATATGGTAAAGAAATATAAGTTGGAGATGTATTATTAGTAGTTATAATGTCACTGTTTTCTTAATAATATTAA
Source organism: Galeruca laticollis (assembly GCA_963921935.1). Classification (NCBI taxonomy): domain Eukaryota; kingdom Metazoa; phylum Arthropoda; class Insecta; order Coleoptera; family Chrysomelidae; genus Galeruca; species Galeruca laticollis. Next base: position 182,306,086 of record OY998176.1, read on the forward strand.
AAATTTAAAAAAAACATTGATCTAATGTACCATATTTACTGGGAACGGAGCTGGTGAAACTATTTTCATACCAAAAATTCTTATGATACCCTCAGAATTGCCTTTTCAGTTCAAACGGCTCCAATTAAATTAGCTTTTTAAATGACTATCAACAAAACATTAGACTTAACCACTCAATGCCTTTCACTCATACAATTTTATTATTGTGTGTTGCCCTATCACGTGTAACTTCTAAACAAAATACACTGCTCCAATACATTAACGCACCAATAGCAAATATATAAAAAACTATATTTGTTCATGCAATAATGATTTGAGTTTTTTCTAATTTTCACATAATTTTTGCGCTGATCAAAAACGGCTGGTTTCGAGCGAATGGGTGCGCATATCGTGTAGCGCTTGCGCTAAAAGTAAAAACAGAGACAACGTTTGGCAGGCGACCGTTAATTACGGCAATTTTCAAAATAGTAATTTTGGTGATAAATGCCTACAAACTGAACATTTAAATTAATTGAAAAGATACTGTAGACGTTCAAGAGAATAATGAAAATGGTGACAGCCTAAATCAGGGATCCTAAGGTGTAGAAGGGCAGCAATCCAGTGAGTACCCACATTGCAAGAAACTACAATTCTTTGTTAATAAATCTAGTCCGCGATTTTCTTACTGTGCAAATTTCATGGGTGCTTAGACATTAAGATATGGTCAATCGAGCCGTGATAGTTTCAAAATTAGAAAAGCAATTGTAAAATTTCAATAAAATTCTCCACGGATATCGCCATTTTCATATCAATTCACATTCCGACCGACAGGTGAAGGTACAAGGTTCAACTTAAACCAAATTAATCTAATTTCTACAAAAAAAGTTGAAAACAAAATATATTGTCAGTTTGTTTTGTTTTGTTCGCACGTGGTTGTCGATCGTTGAATGATTTCACAAAACAATCTATAGTACAGGTAAACTGGAAGATATTTCGGTTGACAAATTTAAAAATTAATTATTAATTTTAATTTCATTTCAGTTGTCTCATAATATTTTATTTGCAAATTTCTAACGTATTAAAAAAACTACAATTTCCAATTTCCGTATCACAAAGCTATAATTTCAGTTTTTGTAGTAGTAAAAACTACATTTACAATTTCGTTGTAAAATAATACAACTTTCCATAAATTTCGTGGTAAATAATACTAATTTTCTGTGTTACCAATTCATAGTAGAATTTTCTACAGCTTTCAATTTTCGTAGTACCAAAACTACCCTTTTCAGTTTTTGTAGTGATAAAAGACTGCAATTTTCAGTTAGTAGACTAGCTTACAAATTTCATAATAACAAACTGCACTTTTCATACCAAACAAAATTTTTGTTTCTTGTGCAGATAAATTTATTTCCAAGACAAGTATAAATAATTTTCTTTTTCTTTCAAAATGGCTACAGTCCAATGACGAAAATATCGAGCTTTTTAGGGTAAAATTCCAAGATTTACAAAATGCATCTGACACTTTCTGTGAATACCACAACGAGATTATAGGTATCATCAAAAAAGACGATGCTTTTTTTGAGGAAGACAAGACACGGAATCTTATTTATACCAGTCTAAAATGTATTACAATCGAATCTGTAAACCCCTGGTTGACGAAGAAGCGATCCAAAAGGCATTACGGCTATCAGCAGCCACCTCCTGTACTAATACTTCAAAGTCAGAGTCAATTCCCACCTTAAATGTTCCAAAATTTAATGGAGATTCAAAATTTTGGCCTACATTTTTCCATATGTATAATCAAATTGTACATAACAATGCTTCAATTTCAAATGCTTCTAAGCTAAATTATCTGCTTCCTTACCTAGAGGGAGAACCTCAGAGATTACTTAGCAGTTTCAAAATTTCTGATGCCAATTATATTTTGGCTTATGCCGAATTGGTTAAAAGGTACAATTCAAACGTTTTTTGGCAACCAATGCCATGCATTCAATCATGGCTGTTACCTGTAAAAATAGTACATCAAAGGATAAAAGAAATCTTCTTAACACATTTTTTGAGGCTTTGGAAACTTTGAAGTCGCTTAATTTTGATGTTAATTCTTGGTGTTTTATTCTTTTTCATTTACTTTTGAGAAAAACTCCAACAGAATTCCGAACCAGTTTCGAGATTCAATACAGTTCTGAGGACATTCCAACTTTCAAACAATTGTACGAATTTCTAGAAAATAGGTATAAAGCACTGGAATCCGTGCAGCACCTTACTGCCCCAAAATTGGGAAAATTTTCTTTCGATTCAGGTTATTCCAAAAAACCAAAGTTATCAAAAAAATTCAAAACCACCCCATGTTTTCAATAACCAGTCATCTAAGATTTCCTGCTACCTGTGTGAACAATCTCATGGACTCTCAAAGTCTTCCAAATTTCTAGAAAAATATCCGGTTGATAGGAACAATTTTGTTAAGCATAACAAGTTATGTCAAAATTGTCTGTATCATGATCACGTGACCCAAGCATGTACTTCAAAGTTTCGGTGCAGAGTTAGCGGTTGCAATGGTAAACACCATACTTCGGTACATATATTCAAAAGTTCAGAGGATATACCACAACCCACTTCACAACAAAATTCCACGGTTGTTCCCCCTCTTACCGAAACTCCGCAAACTCATTGCAACATAACGTGCTTGTCCGCACAAAATAAAATACCTTTCCAAACCACTAGTCTCTTAGCTACTGCGCTAGTAGATATTTGTGACAGTCAGGGTTATTATCAACCCGTTCGTATCATGCTAAACTCGGATAGTACCGATTGTTTCATCAGTTAAAAATGCTTACGCAGATTAGGCCTAGTTCTTCGCCCTTATTCCACAGCTATTCATGGATTAAACCAAATATCTTCCATTTCCTCAAATGGTATTACTCGTTGCAAAATTAAACCTGAAAAACTTCCCGGCCGAACCTTTTGCTTTGAAGATATTGTAGTTCCAAAGTTATCGGCCAATCTTCCCCTATATTATTTACACGAAGGGCAATAGGATCACCTAAAAGGGCTACAGTTAGCTGATAATTGTTGGCGAAGGGTGAATAAGTGGTAAAATGGGCCCACCTTCAGCTATGGAGACAGTTTTCGGATGGGTTCTTTTGGGGAAAATTGAAGTTCCAGAATTTTCGAAGTTTAACATTTCAAGTTGTCATTTTATTTTCACTCCAGAACTCCCGCTAGAAGTGATAGTTCCAATGTTTTGGGAAATCGAACAGATCCCTCAAAAATCTTTTTCTTCTCCTGAGGATATAAAAGCCGAAGAGATTTTTAAAAGTACAGTTTCTAGAGACCCTACGGCAAGATTTATCGTTTCTTTACCGTTTAAAACCGGGGAACCCGATTTGGGTGACACCTACGAACAGGCACTTCGTAGATTTTCTATGTTAGAGCATCGGCTCACAAAAAATCCAGAACTTTACAATGACTATCGCAATTTCATACAGGACTATTTGGATAGCAATCACATGTTTTTAGTACCTGCAAGCTCTCCAAAACCACTTTTATCCTGCTATTTACCACATCATTGCGTGCTTAAGCCAGATATCGTAAGCACGAAGCTCAGAGTTGTGTGGGACGGAAACTCGAAAGGGCACAAAGACATAAGCTTAAATTCCACTTTACTAGCAGGACCCAAACTTCAACAAGATATAAGTTCCCTTTTACTTATCTTTCGTTTATATCCTGTTGTATTTATTACTGATATCGTTGGCAAGTTTCGACAAATTCTAGTCCCGCCTGAACATAGGCATTTTCAAAAAATTTTGTGGTGATTCTCGCCTAACGAGCCCTTGTCAGAATGGACGCTAAATACAGTTACTTTTGGTCTTAGTTCAAGCCCTTTACTGGCTATGAGAGTTCTTAATGAGTAGTTAAGACACAGACTTTCGCAGACGACATCCTGGGTACAAGCCCTTCATTGGCTGAAGCCCTTTTGCTTCAAAGAGAATTAATAGATTTACTCAAACTTGGAGGTTTCAAGTTACGCAAATGGGCGAGTAATTCTCCGAAATTGTTAGCACAAGTCCCAGGTTCGGACAGACAAATACCCATGTCCTTCAATAAAACAGAGTCTCATTTTTTAAAGGTTTTAGGGCTGCAATGGCACCCTTATTCTGATTGATTTTCATATCAGTGTAGGGCAAGTGAAAATCCATGTTCTACAAAAAAAAACTGTCCTTTCTGACATTAGTAAACATTTTGACCTTTTAGGATGGCTTTGTCATGTCATACTTTCTGCAAAATACATTATGCCACAAATATGGAAGGTTCAAATTGTTTGGAACACGCGCTTGCCCCCTCCTATTTCAGATTCCTGGCAGCAGTTAAAGTCAGAACTTCCCAAACTTTCCGAAATTTCATTACCTAGGTATATCCTTGCAGATACATATACTAGTTGCGAATTGCATAGTTTCAGTGACAGTAGTGAAGTTGGCTATGAGGCTGCCATTTTTCTAAGAGTTGAAACTAGTGACTCTATTTTAGTTTCCCTGCTTTGCGCAAAAAGTCGTATTGCGCCTCTAAAAACAGTTTCATTGCCAAAACTAGGGCTTACCGCGGCTCAGCTACTTGCAGATCTAATATTCTTTGTGAATAATACTTATTTAGCGAAACTTATTGTTGACGAAATATTTGCTTGGACTGATTCCCAAGTTGTCCTGGCTTGGCTAAATTCACCTCCTTGTCGTTGGAGGACATTTGTTGTAAATCGGGTTAGCCACATACAAGATATCGTTCACTACTCATCTTGGCGTTATATTCCATCCGCATTTAATCCAGCCGATGTCGCTTCGAGAGGCACAATCCCCTCAAATTTATCACGTCGTGATTTGTGGTGGAATGGACCACCATTTTTGTCTCTTTCTAGAGACGAGTAGTATAACAAGTCTTTTTATAAGCAACTAGGCGAATCATGTTCAGAGATCATATCCAGCGAAGAAAAAAAATGGTCTTCGAAGTCACGACAGTAATCGAACCAATAGGTGCGTTATTGGAAAGATTCTCTAACTTATTTACTATTCAAAAAATTCTTTCTTACTATATTCGATTTTTCACAAATTTTCAAGTACGTAACATACCAAGCGAAACATATTTCGGCTGACCTACTCTAGAAGAGTTACAGAGAGCCTTAATGTGGCTCGTGAAACATGTCCAAACTACAGTTTTTTCCAATATCATTTCCATGATAAATCAAAATAAATTGCTTCCAAAACCATTTCGCAAACTCTCGGTTTTCCTTGATTCCAATGGTTTTCACAGGGCGGGCGGTCGCCTGAGAAACTCATCAGATTTACCATTTTCAGTAAAACACCCACTATTATTACCTAGTTCACATCGTCTTACTGCGGTCGTAATAGAATATTCCCATAATAAATATCTTCATTCAGCATTAAAAACTTTGCACCATATACTTTGGCAACAATTTTGGATTATTTCGGCCAGAAGAGCCATCGAAAAAACACTAAGTAGTTGTGTAAAGTGTTTCAGAGCACGTCCTAAGCCGTATACCCCTCCTATCTCCTATCTCAGTTAGCTGCATTTTTCCTCGTAGCGTTGGATTTTTGCGGTCCCTTTTTGATTACGCCGTTAAGAGGCAGAGTTATCACAAAGAAATTCAAATCTTACGTTTGCGTATTTATATGCACCTCAACAACGGCGGTTCATTTAGAGCTGGCAGTGGATCTCTTGTTTTAGGCGATTTATTGCAAGGAGAGGTTCGGTGGGTTTCTGCCAAAGCGATAATGGGACTAACCTTGTTGGTGGGTAACGTATGGTCCTAAAGTTTTTGGAAAAATTTTAAATGCTTATAAATTTTTCCAATTTTTTTTAATTTTAATAGCACATGTGGCAACAATTAACAACACTAATAACGAAAAATAATTACAAATTACATTATGGATAGTGGCCCGTTATCCTCAATGAGTCGTAATTTTCTTCGGACTTGTCCCATCTTCCTTTGGACAAGAGCAGGTTCTATTTCTCTAATATTTTGGAAGATGCCACGCCGCAATTGATCTTCATTTGTAGCTTCCCATCCTTTATCGTACACTTTCCTCAATAGTATTGACCAAAATTCCTCTATTGGCCCAGCCTGAGGTACATTAGGAGGATTGTCCAACTTAGGTACAAAGTCAATGTTATTGTCACTTAACCACTGTCTGGTAATTCTAGCATAATGGCATGAAGCTAGATCAAGCCAAAACATTATATTATCGTTGAGATGATGTGTATTTAAAAAATTAAGTAATTTAGTAAGATATCCTTGAATAATAAGTTCTGCATTTAAGGCTTCTCCCCGAACACGACCAACATACGGCTGTGAGATAAATCCTGCTTCAGAAATGACACACCACACTAAAACTTTATCCTCAAATTTCGATTTACTTTTAAATTTGTCTGGTGTATTTTCTATGTTATCGGTATACAACCCATCGTTTCCTTTAATCTCTGAATGGGATAAGGTAAAATATTTTTCATCATCCATTACAATCAATTTATTGGCAAAGTGGATACGCCTTAATGCGCGGCAACAACGCGGAATTCTTTCTAGCGGTCTGCGGTGTATTTTGGTGCCTTTTTTCTTTTCCTAAACACTAAGTTTCTCCGATCAATTGTTCTTAATACAGTGGTTTTCGAAATACCAAATCTCCGGGCTAATTTTATCCAAGAAACTCCAACTTTGTCTTTAGCAGCTTCCATCAGTCTTCTTTCTCTTCTTACAATCAAAATTCTTGGTCTACCGCTTTTGGGTAAATTAATGCATGGTATACCCTCTTCACAATTCCTCATAGTGTTGTAAATGGTTAACTTACTTATATTTTGCTCTTGGTAGATTGCTTAGGTATTCGTCCAACTAGATTGTAAATGCCCTGACGAATATCTAATTTGTAAGACATTTTGCTACAATCGATTTGCAAAACTAAACTGTCATAATCAAACTTGATTACGTGTGACGTTTTAGTTTCAATGGCAACTTGATTAAACGACATTGGGTACAAAAATAAATAATTTAAAAAAATTCCAAAAACTTTAGGACCATACGTTATAATCAGCTACTTGAGCTGGCAAAACAAGCTTCTGAAGAGCTTGCGCTAAAGTGGAGGTTCTCTCCCCCCAATGGACCACATTATGACGGTTTAGCGGAGGCTGGCGTAAAAAGTTTCAAAACATACCTAGTTCGTGTGGTTTGCGATCAAATACTCTGCTATGACGAAATGCACACATTAATATGTGAAATTGAGGCAGTATTAAACAGTCGTCCTTTGTATTCCCAGTCGTCAGATCCAAACGACTTAATACCTCTCACCCCGGCGAACTTCGTTACCTTGAAAAACTTGGTTCCTATAATCCCAACACCTGATTTTTCTAATTTCAAATTAAATAGATTGGACCGCTGGCAGCTAATTCAAAAATTAGTAGCCGATTTTTGGAGAAGATATTCCACCGAGTATCTTAATACTTTTTTTTATTTAGAAAATAATAGTTGCATCCACCACTAGGGTTATTAGCAACATAACATAACAGTGACATGAAGTAACATTTAGGCTGGTAACGTCACTATAACATACAATAATATTTGAATAGCATCATGGTAACGAGCTTAGTAATTTACATTTTGTTGACTATACCTACTTCAGAGAGGAATCCGATTGTGTTTCCAAAATTACAGTACACACTTAGAGTTGATTTTAAATCTGCACTTATACTGTACGTCTGGCGTTGTTCCGCGAACCTCGGACACTCGACCATGAAATGTTTAACTGACATTGACACCTGACACATATCACAGATTTTGTCTTCTTCTCCTTTCAGCTAGTGTTCATGGGTATACTTTGTATGTCCAGTGCGCAAACGGGTGATTATTATTTGTTGTCTTCTTTGACTAGGGATGTTTCTCCATGGCTTGATATCATCTTTAATTTCTTTAAGTTTCATTCGAGATTCTGCCCAGACAGATGACCAGTAGTTAGAGACCACATATTTCACATATTTTTTTCAGATCAGTATACGGTACTCCCTCTTGCGTTTGAAAGGTTGGTTCATTCATGGTTTCACGTGCAATTTCATCAACCCGCTCATTGCCAGAGATCCCAACATGTGACGGGACCCACATGAAGTCCAATCGTCTAGATTTTTCCCTAATTGTGTGAACATACTCTTTGATGAGCCTTGTCAGGGGATGATCTGAATAAATGAGTTGTATACCTTGTAACGAGCTAAACGAATCTGTAAGAATTAAAGGATTGCGAAAAGTTCACCACTATAAATGCTGCATTGAGGAGGTAGTTTGAATCCACTAGATGTATTCGGGCTTAAAAAAGTTGATGCTACTCCTTGATTGGACTTGGAAGCGTCTGTATAGATGTGAGTATAATCACAATATTTATTTAATGATGAGAGGAAATAGTTGTGGAGCAGACTAGGAGTAATTTCAGATTTGTTGAATTTGGAGAGGTATAGGTTGCATGGTGGCAAGGTAATAAGTCAAGGTGGCGTGTCTGAGTTGTTGTTGGGAAGGGTAACTGGGAAAGTCACATTCAATTCGGAACTGAACTCGTTGATCCTCTGATAGAAAGGGTATGTTAGTCTTCTTCGGTTTTCATACAGATTGCGAAAACGGTTTGAGAAGGTGTTATGATATACTGGATGCTGACTATCAGTAGATGCATACGCTAAGCTCAGCTGCTATCGTCACAGCTGCAATGATGGATCTCTAGCTTCACTGTAGAGACTTTCAGCGGGCGTTGTCCTGTATGCTTCAAGGGCCAGCCGTATTGATGTATTGTGTACCGTGTTAATAATGTTCAGAACTGATTTACTTCCTGAGGCATATATTATAGAGCCATAATCGATTTTGGATCTTACTAGAGCTCGATGGAGAAGTAAGAGCGTTTGTCTGTAGGAACCCCAATTTTGGTTTGACAGAATTCTCAGTAGATTGATGCCGCTCTGACATGATGTTCTGAGATGGTTAAGATGGGCATTCCAGTTTAACTTTCTGTCGAAAATCATTCCTAGGTAACGCATCTGCTCCAACACTTGGATATTCCGGCCATATAGTTTCAATTTAGGCAGTGCTGATTCTCTTTTTTTAGTAAAAAACTTGCACTCAGTTTTATCTGGGCACATTTGGAAACCAGTGCATTTCAGCCAACTCTCAATCTCAATCACTGCCTCCTGCAAGTTATTTTGAATTGTGGTAAGATTTTTTCCTCGCGAGTATACCACAAAATCGTCAGCATAAAGGCTAGCTTCTACAGGGTATTTTATATTCTTCACAGCTTCATTTATCGCAATTAGAAAGAGGGTGATGCTCAAAACCGAACCTTGAGGGGTACCATTCTGTTGCACTCTTTTCTAGGAAACTGTTCCAATAACTTTAACTCTGAAGAATCTTTCTCCCACGAAGTTTTTAGCAAGTTTTAGAAGATTGCCATTTATACCCCAGGAGCTCAGCTTTCTAAGAATGTTATATCTCCAGGTCATGTCATAAGCTTTACTTATATCGAAGAAGATTGCTATGGTGTTTTGTTTGTTAGCATACCCTTCGTGAATATATGATTCCAAGTTAATTAGATTGTCTGATGTTGATATACCCTTCCTAAAACCACTTTCTTTTGGTGTGAGCAGGTGGTTTTTCTCCAGGAATCAAGTGAGTCGATTATTAACAGTTTTTTCCCATCAGCTTACACATTGTACAGGTTAAGGATATTGGTCTGTATGATTGAGAATCTGTCTTTGGTTTACCATGTTTTGTTAACGGAACTATGGTTGCCTCTGACCCCTTCTCCTTCTGTCCATATCTTATTAAATATTTTCAGGAAAATATGCTTAGCTGTATCTGGCATGTTTTGGAGGGAAATAAACGGGATATCATCAGGTCCTGGGCTGGAGTTTTTGAAAGAAGCCAGAGCTTCGAGGAATTTTTCATATGATATAGGTTCATTTCGTCTTGGGAAACATCAATCCCTTCAGATTCTTCATTATTTTTGTAGTTCAGAAATTCGGGTCTGTAGTTTGCACTATTAGAATTCTTTTCATAGATTTCTGAGAAGATTTGAGAAATTTCGGTACAACTGGAAGTTGATTTGTTGATTTTTCCTGATATTCAATCCGTGAGATTCCATGGTCTATTTTATTACATTTAATACGTTTCACTTTGTCCCAGATCATACTTAGTGGTGTTGAACTGCTAATGGATGATACTTATCTTGCCCATGATTCTTTTCTACTTTTTTTATAATCCATCGAGCTTTTGCCATCAGACTCTTAAAAGTTATCATGTTTTCTGGTGTGTGGTGCCTTTTTAGTCTGTTGAAAGCGTGTTTAGAGGCTTTTATTGCCTGGTCGCTTTCTTGATTCCACCAAGGAACTGGAGTGTGGTTGTACAGTTGCTTTGTCTTTCCTATTGCTAGTTGGGCTGCATCCGTTATGATTTTGGTAATATCATCAACACATACATCGATACTATCTCGCACGTCGAAGTGACTAACCTTGGTTTCTATGATATTTGCAAAAAGATTCCAGTCAGCTCTTTTTAGTTTCCATCCGTCACAATAGGTTCTTCCACAACATGCTGAGAACTTGTGAGTAAGATGGGAAAGTGGTCACTGCCACATAGATAGGGAAAGATGGTAAAATTGAATTGGATCTATAACACTGGAATTTCCTGAAAACGGGTTGAAACGAGTTTTTTCTGCGTTGTTAAGTAACGCCATATTGTTCTCACCGATAACATATTCTAATATACGACCTCTTGTATGTGTGGAGTCGCATCCCCATAGGGTGTTAGGGCAAATGAAGTCTCCTAAGAATAATCTTGGTTTGGGTATTTGCTGAAAGAGATCATTCAGCTCCTCGTATGTCACGTCACGATTTGGTGGAATGTAGATATTACAAATATTTATCTCTTTAGTGTCCAAAATTTTAATGGCAACTGCTTCAAGGTGGGTTGTTATAGGGATTTCGATTGCACCGTGAGTTTGGTGTATGTAAGTAGCGACACCACCGCTTGCTATGTTTTGATCTGGTCTGTTTTTATGGAAACAAAGATAGTTCCTCAGATTTTGTGAGTAGTCCTGTTTAAAATGGGACTCCTGCAAACATATGATCGAGGGTTTGTTTTCGGAAATAATCAGTTTCAACATTTCTTGTTGTGTGAAAAAACCATTAAGGTTCCATTGAATGATGGATAGTTCAAAAATTGATATTATTAATGTGTTTCTTCTGACGATACGTCGCTCTTAGAATCTGAAATGAACGATATTTGTGCTAGCAACTGTTCCGATAATTTTTTCTTAATTTTGGTACACCTACTCTTGATACATCTGTCTTTAAAATATGGGTAGACAATACTCAGCATGTGAATCAGACCATGCACATCGGTTGTGTACTGTTTCGCCACACTCAGAGGGTCATTAGAGCCATATACGTTCTCAAAAAAGTTTTTGAGTTGATTGTAGTTGATTACAAAATTTTCTGAATCAATGTATGCTTTAGTTGGTTGCATGTGTTCTTCGAGAGTTGTGGTTTCAGGGCGACTTTTCTTACTTATACTAGACGATGGTTTTCGGAATGGGTCAGATGGTGTTTCTTCCGTTGGAGTTAATATTTCTAAGAGGTTCCTCTTATTCGATGAATTAGTTTGGTTGTCTTGGTCGGGAGTGAGGGGGGAATCTTCTGGAATTAGGGCGGTTGTAGTATCCTCTTGTGGTTCTTGTGGATTTTCCGGAGGGGGCATTGCAGGGGGTTCATTTAGATGTTCAGGTGTCTCAGTTGTACATTGAGAAGATATGTGACCACTTTGCCTGCATTTGAAGCAGGTTAGATTATCTAATGATAAGAATATTCGATAAGAGGTATTTTCATGGTTGACCAACATAAACTCCGGGATGACAATATAATCCCCGATATTAGTGGACTCAATTCAATATTTGAAACTTTTGGCACGGGTCATGTGTACCTGAGTACGGTCCTGGCCCGTGCGATTTATCTACACTTACGAGTCTTAAATACACACAATGGTGCACTATGCACTATGATAGTAGGTAGTACATTTTCTCGAATTTATATTCACTTTTATTCAAGAACTTTAAACAAAATGTTTGCCGTGGTGGAATAAATTCGGTATTTCAGTAATAAAAACTGGTCAGCAAATCTGTTGTTATGAAATTATTTAAATGGTTTCACACAAAAAATGTCAATGGAACAGCTCAAATCTTAGATTTTATTACTTGCTTATAGCAACAGGAGCATACAGAGGTTCACTGAATACAATGATGCACTTATTAGAATTTTAAAACTGAAAATTCACTGATTTGGATAGACTTTAATCCAGAGCAAATTTAACACTCCACCAAGTAGTAATTCCATCTTAATACTTTACACCCGTGTACAAAGTGGATTAAGACTGCAGTAGGAATAAAACTTGATGATTTGTTCTTAATCCAATGTGATACCACATCGCTGTTAAAGTGGCCCCTCGGTCGAGCTATAGAGCTTCATCCGGGACGCGATAATCACGTGCGAGTTGTGACTGTAAAAACTGCAACCGGACAGCTTCGCCGCCCGATCGTTAAACTGTGCCCCTTGCCCAATCAGGACAAGGAGCAGTTATGAAAGCAATATATATGTATATTTTTCGATAGTTTCAAGATATTTTTCTCATTTTAAGAATTTTTCATTTTTGTTATTTCTTTCCTTATGGTAAACAAAATTGTTTATCTTTCTAAATTTTCAGTGTATATATTATTGGGTTAGTTAAAACACAGGTGTTTTGGCGGCCGGTTTATGTTCATGGACTAATGATTTGAGTTTTATCTAATTTTCAAATAACTTTCGCGCTAATCAAAAACAGCTGGTTTCAAGCGATTGGGTGCGCATATCGTGTAGCGCTTGCGCTAAAAGTAAAAACAGAGACAACGTTTGGCAGGCGACCGTTAACCACGGCAATTTTCAAAATAGTAATTTTGGTGATAAATACCTACAAACTGAACATTAAAATGAATTTAAAAGATACTGTACAAGTGAATAATGAAAATGGTGACAGCTTAAATCAGAGATCCTGAGGTGTAAAAGGCCAGAGCAATCCGGTGAGTACCCACATTGCAAGAAAGTACAGTTGTTTGTTAATAAATCTACAGTCCGCGATTTTCTTACTGTGCAAATTTCATTGGTGCTTAGACAATATTATTAAGAAAAATGTAACAATAATGTATAACTTTTTAGTAAATTACAGTTTATAAAAAAACAGTAATCAAATTGTTGAAAAATGATCTTAAGCAAACGAGAAAACTAAAAATTCCAAATTCATTATAAAATAAAATTTAATTAATGCTATTAATATTGGGTATTTCCACCTTTACTTCGGATGACAGCCTGAGATCGACGACACATACTCAATATAAGCGTTATTACATCATTCTGATCCGGTTCATCCAATATTTCAATAAAACGATATCCCATGTCCTCTTGGTTATTAGGTTGGTGTGCCTTAGGCTACCAAGCATGTTCCAAACATGCCCAATAGGGTTATGGTCTGGGCTTCGTGTTGGCCGCTCTCTAGTGTGGATTTCAACATCTTCTAGATAATTTTGTACCACTAGAGCTGTGTGCGGACGGGCATTGTCTTGCATTTGCCTAAAATTTGGGCCGATAAAAGGGGCAACTGACACAACATGTTTTTCCAGAATATCCACTATATAACGGTGAGCATTTAAATTGCCACTATTCATTACCATTAAATTTGTGCGCCCTTGGAGATAAATTCCTCCTCAGACTATAATTGATCCTCCACCAAATAATGTGGTACCCACAATGTTGCATGGAGCGTTTTGCCGTCGGTATAAACGAATACCTCTCACTATTGTACATACAAAATCTGGACTCGTCAGTAAAGAGAACGCTATCCCAATCGGCTTTTAATCAATGAAGGTGGTTTCTTGTAAAATTCAAGGGCGGCGCTCTGCGGTGATCTATGGTCCAAATTGAAATACGGGAGTTACATTTTAAAAGTAGAAAATATACTTTTTTAAACATATTTATTTAAACTCAATGATTATTTACAGTAGGTGAGAAAACTACGACTGAATATATTTTTGAATGATCGAACAATAAGAATGAAATAGAATGCTAAATACAGAAAAAATAAAATATAATGAGAACATTATCATTATTGTGTGAACAGGATGTCTCCACGTGTTTACTGATTGAAGTTAAAAATTATAAAGCCAATAATGTGGAAGACTCCTGTCAGCAATTTAACAATAATAATATGGTTGCCTCCATATGACTCCCCCCTCTTTGTAAAAGGTGCGACCTCGTGGCTTCGGCTTCAACGGAGGTTGGGGTTGTTCTGGATTTTCGATTTTTCTTAAATATTTTCTATACAGATACAGGACTAGTAGAATTAATAAAATGATATTATTGTTGTTGTTATTCCCAAATAGCTTTGATAAATTTCTATAGGTACCAAGTTTGGTTCTTGAAATTGTGGTTGCAACTTGGTTGGATCGTCCAGATGTAAATTGTTGATGTCAATTTTGTTATGAATTTCTGTGGGTTCTTTGAGGCGGGGCCATTGTTGAGTAAATGTTTTATTGGATCCTATCCAAGCCTGTTTTTGTAATGAGTAAATACAATCGCTGTTTCCTAATACGACATTACATTTTGAGATTTTCGATGATTTAAAATTTTGTTTACAGTATTCATTAACGCTTGTTATTTTCTTTGAGTATTGAAGAGTGAAAGGTCTTCTAAGTTAAAACGGTCTTCGCGTGGTTCTTTTTTGCAACGCCAGAAGGAGAAGGTTTTCTTGCATTCTTCGTTTGTCCATGTTGTTGATCCTTTGTAATTTAATGTGAATTATATAACGATGAACGCCATTATTTATTACCACTAAGTCTGTGCTCCATTGGAGAGAAATTTCTTCCCAGACTATAACTGATTTTCCACCAAATAATTTGGTACCGTCAATGTTGCATGGAGCGTGTCGGTATATACGAATACCTCTATGAAAGTGTTACAGACAAAATCTAGACTCGTCTGTAAAGATAACGTGATCCCAACCGGCTTTCAACCAATCAACCTGGTTTCTTGCAAAATGCAACCGCACTCTACGATGATCTATGATGTAGTCTGGACCACAAATAACCTGGACTGGACCTCGGGCTGGAATACGCGAGTTAAATTTTAAAAGTAGAAAATACACTTTCAAAAAAGATTTATTTAAGCTTAATAATTATTTACAGTACAAGAATCACAAAAAAGTTCAAAGATGGTTTAGTCGCTCGCACAACAAATTAAACCTACTACTAAAATCAATTTTGCTAATTAACAGAATTCCTTATCTGTCGTTTTCTGCTTATAACCCATAAAAATAATCAGTTCCACATCAGAACCTGCCATAAATAAATATCTTATATGAGTACCTCACGATATTTATTCTAGTTATAGTAATTACAATCAAACACAATGAGGGTTTTTGAAATTACTGTACGGTGCGTTAATTTCTGGGAGCAGTATATGTTTGATTTTACACCTAATCAGGTAGAAGTTATCAATGTTGTATATAAGGGAATATTTTAGGTTTTAATGTTTATAACATCTACATCATAAAATAAACTAAAATACTTCAAATCTAGAAGTATTATTACATTTGAATATTCGACGTACGAAGCTGATGCGACAGACTAAACATGTAGGAGTAATATGCTCTACTACCCGTGCGAAGCCGAAAGGGTCGATAGTATGAAATAAATAAAACATAAACAAGATATTTTGTATGGGACTGAAAAATATCCAAAACTGAAACTATGTATTCTCTATTTTCATTTCTGTTTAAGACTTTATTATTAATCGGGTCCCATTGCCAGAGATACTTCTGGTGGATCCATTGAGTTTCAGTTACGTCACAGGCAAGAGCAATTAGATTTTACGCATATATTAACGAACGATTAATCTATTTTTCACGTGTTCTCAATTCCCTAAATATGAATCGGGACCAATTTAACGTATTTATTGATATCATGTATTTTGCTTACAATCGCTCTATTTGAAATTGCCATAATAATTTTAGCCTTACCTTTCACATTTAAATTGTTCATCAGATTTGGCATTCATAAATATGGCACCTCCTTCTTCCATCAACCCAAAGTAAGTTTCTACGCCAATTCCCATACAAGACATTTTAATCATTAGTTCTATCTGGCCAACTTTTTGTTCATTAAGAGATATCATGTCGAAGAATCCTTCATAATTAACACTTTTGACTACTCCAATTTCTTCGAAAATGCTAATCATGTTACTGAAATCTTTTATCCAAGCAAATTTGCTTGTTCCTACTGTTTTTCGTAATACTCTTAAATCGATTTCTACTTCGGCTGTTTGTATATTGTGTATAAGATCTGCAGAAGTGTGTGAAAATAAGTATGTTTTTCCAAAATTAAGTTTAAATACTCCATCTGATGGAATTTCATCTGAAAATTAACAAATCGGATTTATTCTTTGACATGAATATAGCAATATGTATACCAATGAACATTCTTTTGAATAACTATAAATTAAATTATTGTTACGTTTGGTATATGACGTCTTTTTTTAAACAAAAATTTGTAGATTTAAAATTTAAAAAGAAGAATACAATAAGAAAGTGTTTCTATCAAACAATTTTAATAAAAATGCAGTTCAAACAAAGCATGAAAACGCATGGAAACAATGTCATTTAAAAATGTAAACAGTAGAAGAATAAGTAAACATTTATTGAATATAATAAATTACAGTACAATAATTATATGGAGTATGCCATTCAGGTTGAAGAGTCTAAAAAGACAAAGAAGGAAGCAAGCAATAATCCAGAAAAGGGTGAATAAGAAGCCGGGGAAGATGCCAAAATGGGATCTGGGGGTAAACTATCAAAACGTTTAATACTGACTCAAATATTTATAATTCTACGAGCTAAATACTCCTATAAAATGAAGAAACCCATGACAGAAAACTTATGTCAGAATCTTAGTGCCGTATCATTACATCCAACCATCCAGACTGTATATTTCACCTGAACCAAAATCAAAAATGCAACAAATCACCCGCACCACAAATCCTTCGAATATAAACATACTGCCCATGTCTACGTTCTAAAAATTCTTTCATTTTCCATGCAATTGCTCCAATAAGGTAAGTAAAATTTCACAACCCACAAAAAAAATTACGTGTGAAATATATTCAATCAAAAATATATCACATAACTTTCCGCGCGTCATCCAATAATAGTCTAAGAGCTAGTGGGCATTATACGAAGTAGGCTAAAATTTTACAAAAAAGTTGCCATAGAAGTGATATGTTACCATCTCAAACTTTTTGATAGGGGGATAGGGGTGTAATATCACCATAAAGGCGTACATTAGTAGTCGAAATTTTTATTATTGAAAGTCTGTTAAAACTTCGTGATTTGCAGTTTCTATGGCATAAGTATTTTTTTTACATTGTAACAAATGATTTCAATCAAAAATAAACGGTTTTAAAGATTAAAACTAACTTTTCCGCATCTATGGCCCTGAACAATATTCTATCATAAAATTGTTACTTGTATACACTTCGGGGGATGTATCGTGCTAACAAACCGAAATTTCTCCAAAAATTGAGTATATTTGGATTTATAGGACCCGCTGTACTCGCTCTAGTCAACTGAAAATCAACAGGGTACATCTGTGAGATACCTTGAACATTATTCAATCATAAAATTGATCAATTGTATACTCTCTAGAGGCTGTATCGTGCTAACAAACTGAAAATTCTCCAAAAATGTCTAAAATTTGGTACCTCAAGTACCGTAGCACCCGTCGTACTGGCTTTAGTGAGCTGAATATCAATAGGTTTAATCTTTGAGACGCTCTGAATAATATCCAATCATAAAATTGGTCACTTGTATATACTCCGGAGGCTGTATCGTGCTAACATAACAAACTGAAACTTCTCCAAAAATGACAAAAATATCGTACTTAAAGTACTGTAGCACAAGTTGTATTGGCTCTGGTGCGCTGAAAATTAATAGGTTTCATCAGTGAGATGTCCTGAATAATATTCAATCATAAAATTGGTGACTTATTGAGCTCCGGAGGCTGTATCGTGCTAACAATCTGAAATTTCTCAAAAAATGACAACATGTCGTACTTCAAGTACCATAGCACCCGTTTTACTGGCTCTGGTAAGCTGAAAATCAATAGGGTTCATCTGTGACATGTCCTTAACAATATTCAACTTACACTCCGGAGGCTGTATCGTGCTAACAAGACATGTGAGGAAAAGTGGCCGACGACAACGACGACGACGACATACATACAGGATTTTTTTTCTAAAAACCGTTTTTTCGTGTTGTTGTTGATGGAACACGTAAAAATAATTCGGAAAAAAATTTCAAAATTCCAACTTTTTTTGGGGTAAACCAATACTTTTTTGGCATATAGATAGGTTGGGCGGAAAAGTAATAAAGGTTAAAAAAAATTAATGTCATGATTCATTTTGAAGATACACTCCATTCTCCGATTAAACAATTCATCCACGATATCATTTTAACTATTTCATTCATTAAAGAAATGCACATAAGCATTCACATTGGCAATTTAATTTTTCATTAAATATAATCAATGACTTTTCTAATTATCCCACTTATTTCTCGAGATATAAGCTGAAATTTAAAGAAAATATTCAATTTCTTCGGACTTACAAATTTTGTATTGGATTTCTACCGTTGCGAATGTCATCGTCATCGGATTCTTCCGACGATGTACGATTTCACTTTGTGGTTGTCGCTCTGAAACAATGCCGGGGAAATTTTATGGTACTGCTATTGGTTAAGTTTAAAATGTATAATAATTATAAAATACCTTCATCGTTTTTATCGAGCATTATTTCGCTCACATCGTGGTCGTCGCCAGCCTCCTCTAAAATAACGTCGTTGATTGTCGGTGGCAATGGATCACCTTCGTGCCAGATTAAATCGTAACTCTCGTTATCGTTGATATACCAACCATAATGCTCTGGAAGACGATCAGTTGTTCCAGTTCCGCGTGTGATCATAAAGGCGATCAATTGTGTTTGGGACAAAGGCTTCTCTAGCTCTGACCAGCATGTTGGAAAACTGGATGCATCCAAATTACGACTTTTTTGTTAAATAATTCGTTCGTCATCCATTTTGTATGTTTTGTTGAAGATCTCCAAGCGTGCTTCATTAACTCTATCGACATTTGTTATATTATACATGCGACTTACAAATTCTTGCAGCGTATCGAAAACATTGGGATTTACTTCAACCATGCCTACATCTGCAAAGGCTTGTTGATAATCGGGAGATTTTTTGAGTAGGGTCCATGGTTTCAGCTATCCCTTGCGATATAATGCGGGATTGTAATCACAGCCCGTGAAAGCATGGAATCCAGGCAAAGCTCTTTCCCAAGCGAGGAATGCAATTCTGTGACATCGAGTTATTTTAGTGGAGGCTGGCGACGACGTGGGCGAAGTAATGCTCGATGAAAATAATGGAGTTATTTTCTAATCATTAAACATTTTTAAACCAGTGGCAGTATCATAATTTTTAGACGGTATTGTTTCAGACCAACAACTACAAAGCGAAATCGTGCATCACTCTTCCGACGATGAATATAATGACGATGACATTAACAACGAAAGAAATCAACACAAGTATGATGATGAATATTAAAAAACGAAGGAAGATGAAGACGAGCATGTTTAACGTTAATATTTTTATTTATGCGTTTAGTTGTTGTGTTACTCCATAATAAATATATTTTTTATGATAAATCATTCTGAGCTTCATCTTTAATAATAATCGCTCCTTTTCCCGAATAAAAGTTTAATAATCACAGATTTGCCAATATGAATGCTTATGTGAATTTCTTTAATAAATTTAATAGTTAAAAAGATATCGTGATGTTTATTGGGAGAATGGAGTGTATCTTCGAGGTGAAGCGTGACATCAATATTTTATATACTTTATTTTTGTAAAATCTTCTTTTAGCGATATGTGCAAACTATCGGTGCGGTAAGTATTACTGGTTTTTGTCTTAATTCAAATCATTTTATCATTAAAGGTTCGTAAAAGTAGTTAGTTTCATTGCATCGCATCTGATTTCCTGTTAAATTATGCTGTTTTTTGTTTTAAACATTTTAAATAAAAAATTCACCTTGGGGTAATGAGAGCCTATTATGCCCGCAATACCCCAATGGTTCCCATTACCCCAGTGGATCCATTTTCAAATTTTAAATGTTTATTTCAGATGCCCAGGACATAGAAGTGAAAAACCGATACGGGTTTGTGGACATCAGAAGATTAAAGAAGGACAACTTGCAGTGTCCGGCACAATTAGACAGACGTCCTGTTTTACAATCGAATAAGGGAATGGCTGCCCATCAAATTAAGCTCTCCAACATGTTCTATGGATAATCGAGGTGGCAATTTTTTCTCCTTGCCTACAGATGCGCAGAAAATCAAGATAAAACATCGTTTTAATACCCAGAAGCAGCTAGCTGGAAGAGATTGACTGGAAGGTTTCTTAAAACGAAATCCCGAAGTCACGAGTATCAATCGTATCAAAGGTTTCAACAGATCAGAAGTCACACGGTTCTTTGAAAATCTTGAAGCTATTATGTCCAATCATAAATGTCAGAAGTCGAATATATATAATATGGATGAGACCGGCATAACAACGGTTCAAGAGCCTGGAACCATTTTAGCAAAAAAAGACATAAAAGAGTAGGTTCGGCGACTAGTTGGAAACGTGGCAAAAATATCACCGTTATTTGCTGGATCTGATGTGCCACCTTTGTTTCTGTTTCCAAGGAAACTATTTTCACCATTACTCACTAAAGGCGGACCCGCTGATACTGAAATCAGATCACATTCAACGGTTGGACCAGCAATAAGATATTTCTACTATGGCTAAAGCAATTTGTTAAATTCACAAAACCAAGTCGAGACCAGCCAGTTTTGCTACCACCCCATTCATCTCACCGAATGCGGCCGTTGGACGTCCCTTTCTTTGGAACCCTGAAAAGGCCTATTATAAGAAATGTGGTCTATACATGAGATCGAATAATTTATCCCAGTTAACACCTTATGATGTTGCAAGTATCTTTGATAAAGCATACATTAGAGTGGCCTCAATAGAAAAAGCAATATCAGGTTTTAGATGCACTGGCATTTTCCCGATTCAGCCAAATATTTTTACTGACAAAGATTTTATATACGATTGTCAGCCACCAATTTGCGTAGATGTACAAGATAAACTTAAGGATGACGCAGATATAAACATCCCACTAATGTGTCTCACCCACGAGCTCCCCCAAATGAGACATTACCAGAAGCCGTTCCTGATTCGCCTCAAGCCGGATGCTCAAGATGGGATAACGAAACTACAAACAGAAGCCTTATTTCAATTATTTCCCCCGAGCCAGGACTTCCAAAGAACCTAAAAAATAATTCAAGACACAAACAACAATCAATAAATTTAACTGAAACCCCAATGAAAAAATGTTTGAAGAAAAGCAACAGAAAAGACAAGAACGAGAAGAAAAGAAAAATATCAAACAATTCGTAAAAATAACAAACAAAAAATGATAGAACCCCTAAAGAAAAATCAAAACGGCAGGTTTTTGCTTCACCACCAGAAAATGAAAATATTCAACCGCCAAGTAAGAAAATCTGCAACAAAAATAAATTGAAAATCCAACAGAAGCCGAAAAAGTCGAAATGCAAAGTGAAAGTATGATGACGATGAATGTGACGATACCGATGGTGACGAATCCGATGTGTCATTTGTGACGATATTGGAAAAAATTAATTATGGTATCGGTGCACTAGTTGCGGAGTTTGGGCACATTCGGAATGTTCGGGTGCAGAGAGCCCCGAAGGATATGTTTTCGACTTCTGTTTGGACTGACAGAATTAGTTTTTCCCACCATCTTCATTCTTATTTTTACCATTTTCCTTACATTCAGGTCATTAATGGCCTTAGTTACAAATTATTGTTACTTTAACTATTGAAATAACTGCTGGCTCCCATTACCCGCATGATGGGGTAATGAGAGCCAAATGCACATATTTTTTTATAAAACCCTTTATAATTAGTTTTGTTCAAAAAATGTTGCATATAATGAAAATATATATGTAAACCTTCCTACAATAATTATCAAATCTGATTAAAGGTTAATAGTGTGATTAAAAAAAATATTTCCTTAAATGGCTCCCATTCCCCCCATCTCCCCTATATTTTAAGAATGATTATTATAATTGCCAGATTTACCTGAGTTTTTCATAGATGGAATTTGAAATTCTTCAGGTATAACATCTAGGAACAAAAAGTCGGGGCAACTAATGTGAACCATTAAATCTTGAAGCTTAGGTACTGGCATAACGGCGGGATCAATTTTTATTTGAGAAATCAGAAATTCCAACATAAATAGTCTCTGATTAGACGACATTTTCGATTGTGTATCTGAAAAAGCTGCCTATATCATAATTTAAACACAAAAATTTCAAATACCGTTTGCTGAATTTTGAAAATGTATGGTACGGTGACATTAATTTGACAACTCTCAATTTATCATTTATAAGCTGATGGCAAAGCTCCGGTAGTGTGCACTTGAAGATTATTATTTCTCAATTTTTATCTACAAAAACATGGTAGGTTTATTTTTGTCTTAACTACTAGTTTGTACTATTCGTTTATTTTATTAGTTATCATCTTAATAGGTAAATGTCCAAAAAAATAGAATTATAACAAATATGTATACACCAACATTTCACAATAGCTATTACTTTTCCGCTCAATCTATCTAATATGCGAGAAAAGTATTGGTTTACCCCAAAAAAAGTTGGAAATTTGAATTTTTTTTGAGTTTTTTCTACGTTTTCCATCTACAACAACCCAAAAAAACGGGTTTTAAAAAAATCCTGTGTGTATGTCGTCTTTGAGACGTCCTGAACAATATCCAATTATAAAATTGGTCATTTGTAACAAACCGAAATTTACTGTTTCGACTCTTACTCTGTAGAATTTACTCATATTACTTTTTGAAATGAAACTAACTGTTTCTAAATAATTCCACAATATGGACTAGCATTTTTACCATGTTTTCAATATAGAGATGCCCTGAACAATATCCAACCATAAAGTTGGTGACTTGATGAACTCCGGGGGCTGTATCGTGGTAACAACTAGAAATTTCTCCAAAAATGTTGTACTCCAGGTACCATAGCCCTCGTTGTACTGGCAACGGTGGGCTGAAAATCAATAGGGTTCATCTGCGAGATGCCCTGAACAATATCCAATAATATAATTGGTGACTTTATACACTTCGGAGGCATGTTACAAAAAGTGGCCGACAACAAGGATGACACACACACAGGATTTTTTTATGTAAAAATCCCTTTTTCGTGTTTTTCTCACTGAAAAACGTAAAAATAACTGAAGAAAATAAAGAATTTTACCTTTTTTGGGGAAAATCAATTTTTTTCGCATCGTAGATAGGATGGCTGAAAAGTAAAAGTACTTTCAGGTTTAGTTAGTACTTATCACCAAAATTAGTGTTTGAAAATTGTCGTGGTTAACGGTCCTCACGCGACTTTGTCTATTTCTTTCATGCGCAAGCGCTACACGTTAAGCGCACCCGATCGCTTGTAACCAGCGCAGAAAAGTATTTGATAATTAGAAAAACTGTGAACTCAATAGTGCATGAATATGTATCTTTGAATTAGTATAAATACCAAAAATACTATTAATAATTTTAGCTACAATACGGGTTTAATGTTTACACCGATACGTATAGGTAAAACTTTTTAAAGTATAAATACACAAAATTATATCAGTTATAGATAAATCAGGGAAAACATGAAAATGCTGTACAGTTACTTCAAATTGAAACTACTTTTATCTTGCAATGTAATAGGTTAAGAATGTCAATCCGCTACATTTGAGCTAAATTTCTTATCACTGCTCTAATTATGTTGAGACATTGTTCAATGTCTCATGGCTGTATTTTCCTAGCAAGATTTTTAAGTAGTCAATTTCAGCTTTTTAAAACTTCTCTTTTTAGCTTCAATCAGACAAAATGGTAATACTAACGTATTGGTTCGTTTCAAGCAAGCTGATTTGCTATTGTTTGTGTCTACTCAGTTTGACTTTTTAAGACATACTTAGGCCATTTGAACTGCTTTTTCCGGCTACTTGAAACTATGTATATTTCTTCAAACGTTCAATTCCCCACATTGACCAATATTTCTGCAGTAAAATGGACAAGTGTCTAAAATGAGGAGTATCTTATTGCCTCATATAGACCAACTCAAATATCTTCATCCATTTTAGATGTTCTGTTGGTTCACAATGGAAATAGACAATTTAAAAACTAATAAAAAAAATTATTAAACTTAAAGGCGGAACTTTGTGTCATCTTGTTCATAGATGAGAACATATGCTTCTCCACTGACTAAAAATTTCCACGATATTAATAGCACCCTTTAATCGTTATATTCGTGCCACTGTCCCGTGTAGGGATGTCAGCAATATGCTGTGTAGTGACCATTATAAGTGGTCCCACAGTGATTTGATATAGCGTAGAGGTTGTACATACAAGGTGCCACATTATCAGCCGCGTAATGACTCATATCACGCCCTTCTACTGTAAAATCTATTTCAATATTAAGTTTTCCACTAAATCTTTCTGCTTGCGAAAAGCGCTTCAAGTGAATAACCAATATTTTCGGAAGTTTATGAATTGAGAATGATTTAGTGCATCGTCTTCGTTCCTTACATCTCGAACATGTTGGTTTCTCATCACCCTCGAGTGTTTCTTCTCTTGTAAACGAATCTAAACATTGTGAAAGTCGTAATTAATCTGTTCTTGGAGGTATCGAAAGGAATAAATCCCAAAAGGGATCGTAGGTAACTGAACAGTGACCACAGTCTGTGCACTTGATTGTTGATTTCAATTGACCGACAAAGTTATCCACAATCTTGGAGTTGTCCATTCTCGGATATCTCAACCAAGATTCATGTGCTTTCTTAATGTCACTAATTTGTCATAAATTTCTGTTAATATGGGCTTTGGTTTTTCATATACCTTGTTGACATCTTCGTGAAGTCCTGCTAATAGGTAACGAAGAAACTCCTGTGCATCATGTTGAGTGTATCCCATCAACCTTGAAGTAAATCACTGAATCTGACTTTTCAATGATACTGTATTAACCACTCTGCCTGAACCGTTTTCAGACCAAAGCTCTTGAGTAACTTCAGCAAATGCTTTAATTAGTGCTCCTTTCATGCTAGATATGTTTATGTTAATATCTCTTATGTATGCGTCTTTCTTTAGATATTCTAATACCCACCTTGTGTTTGATAGGCATTGGATAATACTATTCATGAAACATGTGTTACCAATATTTTTGAGGCCTTTGAGCTCCAAAGATTCTTGGGGAATACCCTTTATGGATTTGATTGTTGAGATATTGTTAAGAGCTCTTTCGCAACTACTATCATTGTACGAATAATCTCGGATTCTATTATTGTCTTTCTCACTTGATTGGCCTGATAAGGAATTTGAATTGATGTTTGCTATTGAATTGGATGTAGCTATTGCGGTTTTGGAAAATTCGGTTGATTTCGATAGATCATTGGTCTGGTTCACTTTGTTAATATATTCCTTGTTATATACATCATTTTTAGACGTGTCCTATTGTTCTTGTTGAGTTTCATCCCCTTTCTGAAAATACGTAATAGAAAATGAAATGTATGAAGAGAAGTTGTTAACTCTAGGATTATTTTTAGAGAGGAAATTGATGTTCATTGATTCCTCAGTTACTACGACCCTATCGATTTCTGAACCATTATTTTTTCTACGTCTTTAGTCTCTTCCAATTTTGAATTTGACTGCAAAACATCGTGGTTAGTTTGACACTTGTTGGAGGCAATGTCATTTTTTTTGGTCACCGAAAAATTATTACTAGATTTTTTACATCTGGTTGATATTGATTTTGTACTTAGTGGTTTCACTACATTGGTCACATCAGATATTTTGGATTTAATTTCAGTTGTCTTATTGGCGAGGCTAGTACTCTTTTTACTATTCTGGAGAGTTTGTCATTAAAATTTTTACTCAAATCATCTTCGCCATACAAATTGTCTATATTAGTATTGTTAGAGTATGCCACACTGTTAGTATTGTATGAATAACTTCCATTTGGTCGTTTATCTTTTCATTTGATGTCTTCAACTCTATTGGGGGTAGACCAGTTTTATATTTTGTTTTGGTCAAAGATAACTTATTGCGTATAGGAATCGCATCATTCTCTAGCATAGTCATCTTCTTCAGTATTCCTATCAATAGGACATCATCTGGCTGGTAGTTATTCATATTTTTTAGTACACTAAGGCCCAAAAGCTTGTTGGAGGCATAATGTATGAAATTGTCAACGCATGTATTATCAGAAGGCACACATTCTGAAGAAGAGAATGAAGATGTTAAATAAGAATTTCGGAAAAAGGAAAGATCACATGTTTTAGGGTCGGTAATGTGAGAAAGTTTGAAAGTGGTAGAAGAATTAGGTTTCTTATGATTAGGTTTCATAAAAAGTTCTTCTAGAGGCTTAGAATGGGGAAGCGTACCGAGAAAAGATGAAGCGTTTCCTCTTTGAATTGCAATACTTATTTGTTGTATAAAGAACAAAGTTGCTCTTGAATCATTGGTTTCTACTGATATTTTCTTACCGATTTCTTTAATGAATTTTAAAACTTCATGACTGAAAATACCAGAGGTTTCAATTACTACAGGAATAAAAATGTAAATGTTCTCCAAATTTTTGTATTTATTGATTTTAAAAGTTTCGCCTCCAACGAGATGAGATTTTTTTGAAAAAGATTAGTTTTTCATTGAAAGCTGATAGAAAGGATTCGTTTAATAAAGGAGCACCTAATAGAAATAAATTTTGTCTGTTAGTAATTGTTATGCCTGGTGCTACAGAATTAAATTTATCAATGGTTAGATTATTTGGTGATTCTAAGAAAAATAACTCGCATTTTCTGAAATTGACTTCAAGACCAATATCGTTGGAATTGTTTATAATATAGACAAGAGATTTGAACACGGAATTAGTATTACCACCTAAAGAACCATCATCAAGGTATCATACATTGAAGTCTGTGTCAATGTTTGCTTATAAGTTTGTGTATCGACATGCAAAAAAGGAGATGTGCCAAAGGGTACCCTTGTTGGACGCCTATTTCCTAATAAATGATGTTTTCGCCAAATAAAAGATATGAAGGGAATCGATAGCATTGATTGATGGAAGGAAAAAGTTCAGGTTGAATATCTGCTACAAGTTTTAATAAATGATCGCGATGAATTGAATTGAAAGAATTTTTAAAATCAATTTTCAGAAAAACTTTATTATTAACGTCTGGATGATTAGAGGCGGAACGTCTTGCTGCATGTGCAACTGCTTCACAACCACGTTTCGACCCGAAACCAATTTGTAATGGACGAAGTAAATATACTAATTTGTCTCTGATGTTTGAACAAATTATTTTCGCTACTAATCGACGGTAAACTGTACCAATAGCAATTGGTCTGATACCTCCTGCTTTTTTAGTTAAAGCTAATAGTGACGCTCCGAATAAAATAGGACGAATATTGATGTTGACTACGTCATTTGAAATAAAATTACATAATTTACACAAAGATGATAAGAGATTTTTTCCTGAAGGGCCAGCACTGTAATTTATTAAATCTTGTAGATGTGAAGGTCTTAAAGAGTCTTAACCACCAGCAGAACTTATTTTAAAAGAGTTAATTGCGTTACCCACAAATTCTTCTATTATAAGAAAAGGAATATGTTCCGAACTCAGAGTAGGGAACGTACTAATAAGTTTCTCTAAAAAATGTTTCGATTTTAAATATGTTAAAGTGGCTACACTGACATCGGCAAAACTGTCATCTGAAGCTATGATTTTGATTGCGGATGTCAAGTCGCCGTCAGAAACTTTATTAACACATTTTCAATTTTACTATTTTTTGATAAATTTATGTTTTTCCGAACTGAGAAATTTGTGTTTTGCTGATCAGAGAAATTTAAATGATGATCTATATTTTCAAAAGTTTTTAAATTATTCTTGATTATAGTAGAGAGAGATACTTTTTTATTAGAATTTTTGAAGGAAGACTTGAAACATTATATGGAAAAAGCAATAGATTTTCTCAGGTATTAATAGCATTTTGTCTTACGCATTCATCAATCAGATTAGATAGCGTTGAGGCACAAAGAGCCCTTGAAGCTTTTGGGACTCTCCTGATTACTGATCTTTGGCTCTTTAATTTTGCCAACTATATATGAAAATTCGTATCTTTTATATTCTTATTTTCAAAACTTTCTTTTGTAATCGAACTTAAATTTTGTCTACCATGGGTCTTGTTTTTATGTGTTTTTAGGCCTCGTTTTTTAAAAAATTTACCACAGATTTTACACTTCACTGTGACTTGCGCTGACATCAGGCTTATATCATATAGAAGTTGAAGTTATGCAGTCCAAAAAAACTCTACCATCCGCTTCACGTTGTTAAATGTACATCCCATACCAATTTTATTTCACCTAATCAATTTACTAAACAAACACTTTCTTTTATGAAAAGATTCAGTCAATGTTGACAGTGGTAATATTCGTTTGCCAAACATTTGATATAAATCGACGTTAGCTAATTCTAGAGTTTTATTTTCGACTATCCAGAGACGGTAACGGAATGTCCATTTTCGGTAACTAAAAGTTCTTAAATTCGCGCTTAACACTTTGAAATATTTGAATTTTAAAGTCTTTCAATGGAACATAACACCAATTATCGAGTTCAATCAATAGGGTTCTTTTTAATAATAGAATGTCTTTAGATTTACTACAAATCCCTACAACGGTTTCAGATTGTTAAATTTAGCATAAATTTAATCATTCGCAATTGACATCAATTTTCTATTTCTGTTTATCTGTCAGTCAAATTTCTTGAATAAAATATGAAAAACTATCCTTTTTTCATATACTCCTTTGTTATACAAAAGCTTATTATACGAAGTTAAAACGCGTCTGAACCCACGAACTTTATAATAAACAAATAATAAAATATTCTAAAATAAACTTGGCATTAAAACTTTTTGTAAATGACATACTATTTAACGTCACTGTGTTTATTCTACTCATTGTCGTCTTCCAACCGCTGTAGTATTTCAAAGTCCTCTACTTTATCGTCTTCAACGACATTGTCTCCAGGTCTTCCATGAATTCTTCATTGACATCGCTCTGATATTGTAAAGCATTGAGACAAGCTTGCCCATTACACTGGCCACAAGCTAAAGAGCACTGCATCCCCGATTTTCTGCATCCACATCGTGAACCACAACCATTCTTGCAGTTGCAGGATATTTTGTTGAGAAATTCCTCTAGAGCAGGTGCTAAAATTGATGTGATAGGTTCCAGGAATTCGTTAAGCATTGTCCAACCCCATTCCCGGGGTTCTAAATTATGCCCTAACCAAATTTGAACTTGATAATACACAATTGAAATGCTGGTGGAATATTTGATAACTATTCAGTTTTGTAGACTTAACGTATTGTACCGGGTGGGCAAATAAGCGAAGTAAGCGGCTGTATCTCAGAAACTAATGATCGTAGATCGTTACGGTAAAAAATTATATATGTATAATGAGCAAGGGAAAATGCAGGAAATTATTTCCAAGTTTCCAAAAGGGCCGCCAGTGGGCGTTTCCACCATCTTGAATTACATAAAGTTACGTTTCACGCGATTTTCCCCAATGAATCTAACAAAAAGTATTTGCGTTTTAATGTTAACTTAATGTCGAACATTTTCTATGAACACAATTTTTCTCTATATTTCGAAATAAAGTGGTGAGGGGAATGTTGTTTTAAATAATGTTGTTTTAAATAAATTCCTGTAACTTCGAAACGGCTCAATGGATTTGGATTTATTCTGTATCATTGAAAAGATCATTATTTCTTGGGCTGTTAGGTTTCTTTGTAATCATGGCAGTTGTGACCTACACGGCCGCCGATAGAAGGCGTTATTCGATATTATAACTAAAGTATTGGATTTTCTCAAAAAATTTAAATATGATGATATGACTTTTTTTAGGCTATAAAATAGACAAATGACTAACCAATAAGCCTGCGGAAACCGCATCTCAATATCTTTTTTCTAACTCAAATTATTAAGAAAATACTAGAACAGGAAAATTCATATATCCCCATTTAAAAATGCATCGGTTGCTTTCGATAAGAAGGCAAGTAGTAGGCCATAGACACGACAATCGCCTAACAAAAATATTGCCAAATAACTCCAAACTTTTGTCACACGCAGTCCAGTATTGTTGATTGCGTATAGTTTGAGTCATTTTAATAAATATGCCTCTCACAAATAATGCAACCGTTGACATGATTGCGATTTATTCCGAGTGTTAAGATTTGGTTCCGTTACTATAAAATAGAAACGGTACTCAAATACTTAAAATTTATATTCAAGTCTTCTTGGTTATTCATTTGTATGTCAAAAATGAGTTGTCATTATGTACGTCATTTTTTGAAATATAAAAAAGTTACCTTGCAATACGAAAGTGGTTTTAATCATGATTAATGAAATACAGTCCATACAAGGAACCAGTACATGCGGATTCAATTAAAAGGAATGTTTAGGTACATAGTTATCTACGTTTTTTATGGTCCTTCGTCTTCGGATAACCTTCGTAGAGGACGTTTATTGTTTCAAGAAAACACGTGGTGAACAACAAAAGTGCTCAAGATTATCAGTTACATGCATTTTCCCTCGCAGAGGACGTTTTCAAGTGTATAACTACACAATTGTGTTAAAATCGAACAATTATTTCATTTCTCTCGTTGAGAACGTTTCAACTAGACCTAAGTATCTTCGTATTTCAAAACGTTTGAAATTCGTTTTCGTTCATTAAAAGTGAGTTTCGATTGAATTAACGTGAACAGAACATTCAGAAATCAACAATTTCTATTGTATGTGCGGAAGAATTGCGGATTTGTAAAGAAGCAAATTACCGTTTTCTCGCCCTCGACAAACTGATTTGATACTCATCAGTTTCAAGGTAACCTAGCGAAATAAGTATATCAGTAAACATCTCAAACATGGTGATACTGCAGCAGTTCATTCGAAGATAAATTCCTTATATTCCCGTCCCTTTTTGATATTAAACACAAAACAAATCTCATTAATTTCTAATTTCATTTTTTAATA
This sequence comes from Galeruca laticollis, assembly GCA_963921935.1. NCBI lineage: Eukaryota > Metazoa > Arthropoda > Insecta > Coleoptera > Chrysomelidae > Galeruca > Galeruca laticollis. Next base: position 182,337,419 of record OY998176.1, read on the forward strand.
ATAAATTAACTTTGTACGAGCAATCATGAGTAACCAACAAACTCTGATTAGAAAAAGAGCTAATATAAAATCAAGTGTAACACGTTTAATAAAAGTCTTTGACAAATTAAAAATTCAAGACTCAGTTTCAAACATAGATTTGGAAGAATTGGGAATTAGGTTTAAAAAAGCTCAGTCAGAATCATTGATGAATTTGATGAATTAGAAACGGAAAAATTTGAAACTTCATGTTATAAACTTTTTGCTGAAATTAGTGTATTTTTGCAAAGTAATAAACTTTCTCCACAGAGCCCTCATACTCAACAGGTGGAACAGAGCACTGGTGGCGGAAGCTCAATCACAAATTCAGGTTATAAACAAATAGGTGTTAGGTTCGCAGACGTCAAGGTGCCGAAATTTGCCGGAGTATACGTGAAATGGCTTGAGTGGAAAGATCTCTACTTATCGTTAGTTCACAACTGCACAGAGATCACTACTATTGCCAAATTTCATCTTTTACATGGGGCCTTGGAGGGACCTGCTGCTCAATGTATTCAGTCACTTTCTATTACTGAAAATAATTATCTTGAAGCATGGAAAACATGATGTACTCGTTTTGATAATAAAAAATTAATAGTGCATAAATATTTGAAAAGCATATTCAGTTTAGTTGAAATTAAAACAGAAAATCCTTCTTTTTATAGATCATTGATTGATACAATAACAAATAACTTGAAATGTCTAGAAAACATCCAAGTAGACACTAGTTCTTGGGATCCCTTAATATTTTTTTTCGTGTCAAGTAAATTAGATCTTGCAACATTGCGTGATTGGGAACAGTATAAAATTGCTGGGGAACTTCTCACCTTACAAGAACTTAAAACATTTCTTACGAATCGAGCAAATTTTCTAGATAAGGTGCACATGCACAAAGATAAAGAAGGGTCGAAATCGAATCAAAATCAACAACTTCATTATCAAGGTTCTAGTTACAAACAAAACCAGAACAAAAACTCTTCCTTTAAAAAAGCATTCATATCAACCATTGATGAAAACATTAAAGAAATCAATTCAAAAAATTATTCATGTTACTATTGTAAGCAAAATCATTGAATTTTCTACTGTGCGGATTTCTTAGCCCTTTCAGCCAAAGAAAGATTTGAAAAAACAAAACAATTGAAACTTTGCACAAACTGCCTTTCTCGGCCAACACATCAGCTAGACAAGTGCCCAAGAGGTAATTGTAAATATTGTGGTGAAAAACATAATTCTATGTTACATCAGGGTAAAGGCGAAAGTACAGCGTTACCAGTTGTTAGTTCAGAAACCAAATTTACAACGAATGATTCTGACGAATTCAGTAAACAATTTTCTTCTCAGAATTCTCAAAATTTTTCAGGCTCAAGTTCAGTAAGTGGTTCAAGTCCAGTATTGCTGGCAACAGCGCAAGTGGCAATCTTTGACAGTCATGGAAAAAAGCACACATGCTAGGCTTTACTAGACAATGGTTCTATGTCAAACTTTATTTCGATAGGTTTGATTGACAAATTAAGCCTTCCACAGTATTCCACCAATTTGACAGTATTGGGTATTGGTCATAATTCGTCAGAACTAAGTAAATCCTGTGACATCAAAATAAAATCTTTGCACTATCAATTTCATGCCAACCTTCACTGTTTAGTGATTTCAGAAATTACTGATCGACTTCCAACTTTCGACTTCAATCCCAACATTATAGACATTCCCTTCTATATAACTTTATCTGATCCAACATTCTTTAAAACAAGCAAAATAGAGCTTCTAATCGGAGCAGACACTTATTGGTCCCTTCTCCTAAGTGGAAATATTCAGCTTGGTCCTAACAAACCAATTCTGCAAGAGAGCAAACTAGGTTGGATAGTTACAGGTCCTTTAGGTTGTCCCCGTGAAGCATTCACGTCTTGCAACTTTTCTAAAACCATTGACATTCAGTCTCAACTCCAAAAATTTTGGGAATTAGAAGAGTTACCGAGTAAACGTATATTGTCATGCGAAGAACAACAAGCTGAAGAACATTTTCGCGATCATTTCCAGCGGAGTCCAAACGGAAAGTTCGTAGTTTCAATCCCTTTAAAGGAACACACTTCAAAGCTAGGTAATTCTCAAGAACGGGCAAAAAATCAATTTTTGTATCTCGAGAGGAAATTAGCAAAAAACCATACACTGAAAAAATTGTATTGTGATTTCATGAATGAGTATAAAGCCCTCTCTCACATGTCATATTTCAAACCCTTATCTCATGATCAAATCACTTATTTCTCTCCTCATCATGGTGTCTTTTGAGAAGACTGTGGGACCACCAAATTGCGCGTGGTTTTCAACTGCTCAGCAGAATCTTCATCTGGATATTCTTACAACTCTATTCAGTTGGTAGAACCCACCGTTCAGGAGGATCTTTATTCAATTCTAATTCAATTTAGACAACACAAGTTTGTTGTGTCGGCTGACATTAGCAAAATGTATCGTCAAATTGGAATCACTGACGAATTCAAGCCTCTTCAGCTCGGATATTAGCGTGAAAATCCTGAAGATGAACTTCACATTTATTCTTTAAACACTGTCACATATGGCACAGCCAGTGCCCCTTTTTTAGCAATTCGTTTCTTACTACAATTAGCCATTGATCACGAAAACTCTTATCCGGAAGCATCTCAGATAATAAAAAAGAACATGTATGTAGATGACTTACTTTGCGGAGCAGACTCAATTGATATATTGACATCATTGTGTCAACAAGTCTCATTCATTTTACAATCAGCTTCTTTTCAACTGAGAAAGTGGAAATCGAATAGCTCTGAGCTTCTCTAAAACCTAAAGAGTGAAAATACGTCAGAATTTTATTTTTTATCATCTTCCGAATCAGGAAAAACTCTAGGCTTGCTTTGGCCTTCTAAAGAAGATGTTTTTCTTTTCAAATTTAGTCAGCTATCATCTGTAAATTGTATTACAAAGAGAATAATTTTATCAGATATTGCAAAAATATTTGATCCATTGGGCCTCATTAGTCCAATTATTACGTTAGCCAAAATCATGCTACAAGACTTGTGGAAATTGTCCCTGGCGTGGAACCAAAGAGTTCCGCAAGAGGTTTCTGATAATTGGACTCGCTTCCGAGCAGAAATCCTTTGCCTTAACAAACTTCAAATTCATCGACACATATCTTGTCCCAATCCTGTAAATATACAACTACATGGGTTTGCTGATAGCTCTCAAAAGGCTTATGGCGCAGCATTATATTTGCGTGTGCAAAACACTAGACATCAAGTTGTTGTTAATCTCATTTCGTCTAAAACCAAAGTAGCTCTTATTCAAACGGTTACGATTCCGAGATTGGAGCTGTGTGCTTGCGTACTGCTCGCTAAACTCTTTGATAAAATCAAGTCTTGTTTTACCATCGAAATTGACGAGTGTCATCTGTGGTCAGATTCCACAGTAGCTTTAGGATGGTTACGCACATCTCTTCATCTTCTAGAAACATTCGTTGGACACAGAGTGTCACAAATTCAGAATTTAACAGAAATTGCCAGATGGCGCTATGTTCCTACGAATTCTAATCCTGCCGACATTCTTTCAAGAGGAATTTCTCCCAAAGAGCTTCTTAACTCGAGTCTTTGGTTTCATGGCCCTGGGTAGTTAAAAGACAAAAGTAACGATTGGCCAGAAAATATCTCAAAGGTGCTAGTTTTACGTGATCTTCCAGAAACCCGAAACGAGTCACAAACCTTCATTCATACAAAAAGGGAGCTTTTTCCTTTCCAAAACTTTTCTTCATTGAACCGCTTAAAACGCGTTTTTGCTCACGTACTACGGTTTAGTTACAGTTTCAAGAAATTTAAGGGAAATAAACTTCACTCCACAGGTAACTTGAATTTCGAGGAACTTAGATTATCGTTAAACAGACTTTGCTAACTGGCACAGCAAGAATCCTTTCTCCAAGAATATAATGATCTCAATAAAAACCATCAAGTTTCTAATCAAAGTAAAATTCTAACTCTCAATCCATATATAAAGGATAATTTGATAATAGTCGGAGGGCGACTAAGAAACTCTCCGTATCATTTTAACAAAAAACATCCTATCATTATTTCTCCCAAACATCACCTTACACTTCTTATCTTTAGAGAAACCCATATCTTTCAATTGCATTGTGGTCCTCAAATGCTACTAGCATCAGTTAGAGATAAATATTGGTCCATTTCCGGTAGAAATTTAGCCAAACGTACAGTCAGAGAGTGTGTTCTCTGCTTTAAATTCAAACCCAGAGCTCAAATCCCGTTAATGGGAGATTTACCTGCGTCCAGAGTCTCTCCAAGGTTGCCATTTTCCGACACAGGCATTTATTACGCTGGCCCCTTCCTTTACAAAGGTCGCAAAGGAAGAGGATATAAGACTCACAAATGTTATTTATCATAATTTGTTTGCATGGCAACTAAATGGCTTCATTTGGAATTGGTAACTGAACTTACTACACTTGCTTTTCTAGAAACGTTTCAAAGATTTATTGCTCATAGGGGTGAGCCAAATTGCGTATACTCTGACAACGGCACTAACTTCATTGGGGCAAATAACAAACTCAAAGAGTTGGGAAAATTCTTATTAGACAATCAAGTAGAAATCGAAGAAAAAACAGCCATAAATCATGACGTCAAATGGACATTTATACCTGCTTACTCCCCTCATCAGGGTGGGATATGGGAAGCTGGTATGAAATCTAGTAAGCATCACCTTCTTATAGTCATAGCTAACAATTTGCTTACATATGAGAGTTTGTACACAGTCATTACTCAAATTGAAGGAATTTTAAATTCAAGACCATCAACACCTCTTTCTACCGACCCAAATGATTTAGAAGCATAAACTCCTGCTCATTTTTTGATCGGAAAATCCCTCAACTCATTACCCTATCCTGATGTTCTTTTTATTCCAACCACCAAGTTAAACCATTACGAACAACTTGAGAAGCTGAAACAACAGTTTTGGTCACGTTGGTCAAAGGAATATATCAGTCAACTTCAAGAACGTACGAAGTGGAAAACAAACCGATCAGACATTAGTGTTGGATCTATGGTTCTGGTTCACGAAGATAAGTTACCACCGTATAAGTGGCGATTAGGTCGCGGAGTGAGTGTGCTTCCAGGTGCCGATAAAATTATTCGTGTTGTCACCGTATAAATCAACACGGGCTTAATTAAACGCGCATTGACCAAATTATGTGCACTACCGTTATCCAAGTCCACAGAAGACAGTGAAAACTAGTTTTAAGGCCTAATAAGGCGTTATGTTAGTTGAGGTGGTTTTCGATGTACTTTAGAATTCATTTTGTGCAGAATCGAAACTTTTGCGGTTTTGAAGCCGGGAATATGTTAAGATTTGGTTCCGTTACTATAAAATAGAAACGGTACTCAAATACTTAAAATTTATATTCAAGTCTTCTTGGTTATTCATTTGTATGTCAAAAATGAGTTGTCATATGTATGTCATTTTTTGAAATTTAAAAAAATTAACTTGCAATACGAAAGTCGTTTTAATCATAATTAATGAAATACAGTCCATACAACGAACCAGTACAAGCGGATTCAATCAAAAGGAATGTTTAGGTACATAGTTATCTACACCGAGTGTTTTCAAAATGCAGCTATAGCTGCAAGACAGTACGCGGCACGGTATCCAAATCGCCGTCATTACGGGAGAAGAACGTTTCCGCGCGTGGTACAGCGATTACGCGATACTTGAAATTTCGTCGTCTCAAACGTCGCAGGTGTCGCAATGGAAGGATCGAAGAAAACATTATCAATGTCTTGGCTTACATAGAATTTGATAGACATGTAGGAACTAGAACATCGTCTATAGACTTGGGTATAGCACGAACAACTGTTGAAATATTTTGAAACATTATAGGTAAATAACTTTATCTTATTCCAAGTATCTTAGCACATATTCTCAAATACACAACTCAGTGTTATTCTTATTATATTATTTTCACGCATATGTTGTTTTTCACTTTCAGATTACATCCTTACCACGTAGTCTTGCACCAGGCGCTAAATGAACAAGATTTCGATAATAGATTAAATTATTGTCAATGGATGCTAGGCATGCTTGAGGAAAAGAGAAATTTCTTAACGAAAATTCTCTGGACCGACGAGGCTACCGTTAGTAGTAATGGTAGAGCAAACCGTCATAATATGCATTATTGGCCCGCCGAAAATTCGCATTGGTTAAGAGAAGTGCAGCACCAGGGATACTGGAGCCTAAATGTGTGGTGCGGTATAATTGGGGACAGAATTATTGGACCTTATTTTTTTATCAAGCTTTAACTGGTAACCGCTTCGTAGAGTTTTTGATCAACGACTTGCTAATTTTGTTGGAAGATATACCACTCGCAAATAGGAGACCTATGTTTCTGCAATTAGATGGTTGTCCGGCACATTATTCAATTAATGTCCGAAACCATATTAACGGGTCCTTTCGAGAACGTTGGATAGGAATGGGAAGCCTATTTCCTTTGCCGGCCAGATCTCGCGATTTAGCATGTCTTGATTTTTACTTGTGGGGACGCTTAAAAGACATTGTTTTTCAAACTCCACCAACAACACGAATGGATATGGAAAACAGAATTCGTCAACTATCAGCGGCAGAAATCGAGGCTGCGGTTCTATCGACTCAAGAAAGCTGGAACAATGTGTGGAATATGACGGAAGGCAATTTGAACACAGAAGACATTCATTATTTTTTCAAAATCGGTCCTTTTTAGGACAACAACTTTATTTAAAAGGAAAATCGCTTATGTATACGAAAAAGTGGGAGTTAAAATCACAGAACCAAATAAACTGACAGTTCTTGTGAATATTTTAGTTGAAGTTTGTCTTTTATTTCCATGGCCTACTACTTGCCTTCTTATCGAAAACAACCGATGCATTTTTAAATGGGGATATATGAATTTCCCCGGTTTAGTATTTTTTTTTAATAATTTGAGTTAGGAAAGAGATATTAAGATGCGGTTTGCGCAGGCTTATTGGTTGGTCATTTGTCTATTCTCTAGTCTAAAAAAAAAGTCATATCATCGCATTTAAATTTTTTGAGAAAATCGTTTATTTTGGTTATAATATCGAATAACGCCCTCTATCGGCGGCCGTGTAGGTCACAACTGTCATAATTACAATAAACATAAAAGCCCAAGAAATGCTCTTTTGAATAATACCATATTTATCCAAATCCATTAAGCCGTTCCGAAGTTACAGGTATTTATTTAAAACAACATTCAAATACCTCCCACCACTTTATTTCGAAAGATAGAAAAAAATTATTTTTACAAAAAATGTTCGACTTTAAGTTAACATTAAAATGCAAATACTTTTTTGTTACATTCATTGGGGAAAGTAGTGAGAAACGTAACTTTATGTAATTCAAGATGGTGGAAACGTCCACTGGCAGCCATCTTGCAAACTTGAAAACCATTTCCAGCATTTTCCCCTTTTTAAAAAGCGCAGAAGTCTTATCGAGCCACTTAATGCGTGCAGAAACCAAATGTGGTTTTTGAACGAGGATACTTCAAAACTATTGAAAGAGTATATTTTCGTTTTTACATTTCCTTTGCCGAATTTGATAAAGAAAATTTCTTCTTCATGAAATGGTGTACACCCAATTAAAATTACAAGTAAATCAATGTCTTCTCCTATTTTAACTGCAGATTTTTCAGGTTTTGATTCTTCAATTGCTGTGTCAATAATAAATACATCCACATCACCTCTGGCCTGTTTGGTAGTAATATTTTAGCTTGTAATTTTTCAATTAGCATATTGATGAGCTTTCCTTTGTTACTTCCATTTGATAAGAATTTTTCTTTATTAATTGGTACAAGAATTGTTCCGTTGAAACAAACTTCATATGTTTTAAAAATTGCAGCAGTTTTTCTGAGCTGTTCCATTGCTTTGCTGTTCTTGCTGTAGTCTGAATATCCGTCAAATACAATAATTTTTGAACTGTAATGCGTTTGTGAATACTTTACAGATTTATCTAAAATAATAGAAAAAGTATCTTCTCTACTCCATACAACGCGATGAGAAGAAATCCGCCATCAATAATGACATCACATTATTTTCATTAAGTACAAAGTCGATCGGCGTCATACTATCATAGAATGACGTTTTTGTGGTTTTTCTCATGCGATAATTATCAAATAGTGGTGTTATGTTGGATACGGACTCAATTCTTATTGAAGATATTCTTCAAGATTACTTTCCAATTGTTTGCTAATAGTAATTATTTGGAAGAGTAATAATGGATCCACTAAAATTTTACAAACAGTAATTATTACAGATTTGTTAACAATAGAAAGCGGCTTTACTTTTCAGACCGTTTAAATTTTATTTCATCAAAGTGTAGGGGAGAGTGGTCGAATATCAACCGCTGTCCAATATCGATCACACACCCCTACCCAATTCTTGAAGCTTTTCAACTTCTTAATAGAGCGAAGCCGAATGCGCTGGGATGGTATTTACTATGTATACAGTCACCTACGCACTTAGTCGATGTTTGACCGTAGTGAATGCTTGATGTTAAATTTTGCCTTATTCCTTATAATATTTGTGACACCGATACGAAAGTAAGTAATGATTTAATTTGATTGTAGCTTTGATTTTTGTGCAGTAAGGTAATTAGATATGTATGTGCTTATTATGTGTGATGAATTATCGTTACATTTTCACAGATTTTTTTTGTAATTCATCTTTTTTGTCTACCACGTGCAGTCGGCTAATGTCAACCGGGGTGATCGATATTTTCCTACTGTGATCGATATTGTACCAATGGCGTTTATTCTTTTACAGATGCCTCGTCAAAAGTATACACGCAAAACTTCTCGCGCTTCGTGGTCTGAAAAGGATATGGAACGTGCGCTTAAGACAATACATGACAAAGTTGCTTCCATACGAAAAACTGCACAAATGTTCAATATTCCATATGGAACATTACAAGACCGTTTAAAAGGTCGCTTCGCTACAAAAAAGTACAAAATGGGCAGAAAATCTGTTTTTACTGTTCAGCAAGAAGAAGATCTCGCAAAACATGTTATAAACCTCTCTCGCCTTTTTTATGGACTAACATCTTCGTCCATAAGAAAACTTGCATTTGAATTTGCACAAACCAATAAAATAAAAAACACTTTTAATAAAGAGAAAGCAATGTGTGGAAAAGATTGGTTCTATGCATTTATGCGGCGCAACCCGACATTGAGCTGCCGTAAACCGGAAGCCACAAGTCTGAGCCGTGTGTTGGCATTCAATAAAGATGAAGTTACGATATTTTATGATAATTTAGATAAGCTCTACTCTGAACACACTTTTGAAGCTCATCGCATCTTCAATGTAGACGAAACAGGGATTAGTAACGTTCACGTGCCAAGCCGCATTATTGCCCAGAAATGTCAAAAACAGGTAGGAGCTGTCACAAGTGGTGAGAGGGGCCAACTTGTAACTGTTGTTGTAGCGATGAGTGCTGCAGGTTCGTTTGTTCCACCGATGTTTATTTTCAAACGAAAGAAGCTCTAGAAAGAAACGGGCCAACTGGTGCTGTATATAGGTGCTCTAAGTCTGGATGTATTACTGAGGAGATTTTTGAAGACTGGATTCAATATTTTGCAAAATTTACAAAAGCTAGTAAAGATGACCCGGTCCTGTTATTAATGGATAACCACTCCACTCATTCAACTTTAAGGTCATATCATTATTGCAGAGATAATGGCATTAAAGTTGTTTCAGTTCCGCCCCACACTTCACACCGGTTGCAACCGCTCGATGTTGGTTTTTTCGGACCATTAAAGAGTGCATACAATCAAGAATGCGATAGATATATCAAAGCAAGAAAACACGAGAAGATTCTGCAAACGGATATTGCGGAGTTATTTAAAACTGCTTTTAATAAAGTGGCAGCTGTAGAAAAAGGGGTCAAGGCTTTCGAAACTACTGGCATTTATCCATTCAACCGATCTGTATTCAGTGATGAAGAGTTCAGTACCTTACTAGTCGATCCAGCGCCAAATGCTGAGCAGAATCAAGAACCGATAATTGCTGAAACAAATGCAATAACACGATTAGAAAAAACACTGCATCCTGTACCTGGACCATCTAAGATAAAACAACACGATCCACCTTCCATAAAAAGAGCACTTCCTATATCACCTACCTCCACAGTTCAACAACCATCTCCATTAAAAGCTCCGTCGCCTATCCCTGGACCATCTAAGACAAAACGTCACCGTACACCTTCCTTTGGTAGTGAATCTTCAGAATTAGAGCTTGAAGAAATTGTAGACGATGAATTGACCGACGATGATGATCCGACACTTCAGCTACCCGTGGAAAATAGAAGCTTTGCAGAACTTCTACCCTTGCCAACAGTAACAACTAGAACCAAATCGCGAAAAACCAAGCATTCCCAGATACTGACCTCAACGCCATTAAAAGAGGAATTGGAAAATAAAGAAGAGAAAAAGCAACAAAAACTGAAGAAGTTAGAAAAACAAAAAGATATTAAACAGGAGAAGCTGAAAAAAGCTTCACGACGTATAGTTCCCGAAAAGAAAGATAATTCTACAAATGCCGACATATGTTCTGTTTGTCAAGAGTTTGGAAAATCAAATGAAGTATGGTGGAGATGCCGTTCATGTGCCGTGTGGACGCATGCAGATTGCACAATCATTGAAAATGCTAAAGATTATGTTTGTAGTAAATGTTAAAAAGTTTGTTGTAACCTTACTTTTTGAATAAACTAAATTTAAAAAATTTGGTTGATATTACCCGATATGGTTGACATTACCCGACTTTATGGTTGATTTTATCCGACTGGTCGATATTATCCAGAAAAGTACCGGTATGAGTTTTGTACATTAGAAAAGAACAAACATTATTTATTCCATTATCTTTTTTTGCCATAACGTTACTTATAGTTTTTGAGGTAATTTCATATACAAAGCGTCTTTATACATATATTACATATACAGTTATGAACAATTTTGCTTAAGTGGTCGATATTCGACCACTCTCCCCTAAGCCAGTGATCATCGTCATCGACTCTAATCCAATTTCTTAAGCTCTGTGACAGTTAATTTGCTCATTTCCAACCATTCCAGAAGCTAACAATATTAACTGTGTGGTATTTGGAAGAGGATCATAAAGTTTAAACCATTCAACTAGTTTATTTACCTCAATATTGTCTCTTTTTACTCTTGAATCCCTGGAATCTACGTGTTAGTCTGCCGAGTCGAAGGAAATATTAGAGAACTTCTCCATTTCCTCACAACTAGTTTTCGTGGCTTACATAGCATATACTCATTTACACAAAACACGCGTACTTCGACCACGAGATACACCCCCTTCTGTTTTCATTGATTTCATAAGACTTTGTTCAATCACCATATCTGTCCATGTACATGCATTTAATTTTTCTGTTCGTTTCACAGTGAAGTATCCATTTTCAAGGTCTCAAAAGTTTTATCTTCCATAGTTTCTTCCATCTTTGAACATATCTTGCAGATATAAGTGGGCAGATTTTGAATATAAGAAAATATGGCAGCATTTTGCAGACTGCATCAAGATGTGGTTTGAAAATCCCTAGTCTTTCAACGCGAACAAAATCAAGTGCTGTAGTAACCAATTCGAAATATTGCACCTACAACTGTGCTGTTGGACCTCAAGCTTTTAATTATAAGTGTTATTAAATAATTAATAAAAAAATTTATGAAATATATGTAACAGTTAACAAGAAATGAAAATTATTATTAATGATGTATTTATCAATCATTATCAAATGTTACGTTTTTGACCGGGACTACCGGTTGATCTTAAATGATGCTAAAACGATTAAACTTATAAAAACATTTTGAAATAAAAGTGGTAGGGAATTCAATCCTCTACAATATTGATAATAAATACAAATAGCGGAAAACCCCATAGGAAACGAGACATTTGCAAACAATGTTCAAAAAAACCGACCTTAGATTTTAGTAGTCGCGTACACCCTACCATATGTAGATTTTCACCTAATTAGTTGCCAATAGTTATTACAAAATTTATTTGATGTATAATGGTCAAATTTGATGAAGCAAATAGTTGAACCAATTAGTAAATATAATATCTATTATTATGTTTTAGATCTGAACCTAGATGAAACACCAATCTGGAGATATGCAGCAATATTAGACACTATATTATTAGAAAGCAACATTGATGCAACTTCATGTGTTCAACGAAGTATTTGCGGCATAGTCCACAAATCCAAAAGGAATGTTATCAACCAAAATGCAAATAGCCTGGAGAAAATTATAGATGGGTTAATAAGCAATGAATGGATTCTGGAAAAAATTTATAATACGCCAATCTACACAGCGATTAATTTTGGCTTAAATAGTGGAAATTGTAATGAAGAATATAGAAAATGCAAGTTTTCTCAAAAAGCTATTAATACATTAATCGCAGATGCTATAAAATTTTTGGGGACCTAGCCAATTAAAAATATTGAACTGAACTGAAAAAATATTTAATTGTATATAGGTATAAACTCATAAAACGTTAGAATGGGTTACTTCTACTTTATTTCTGTTAACCATTATTTTGTGACCAAATGGAAAATTATTGTAGGTGTAAGAAGGTTCTCTCGTTCTTATTCTTCTTTATCTGTTGACATTTGGTTTGTGGATTCAGTTATTATGTTTGATAATTTTAGTTTATATCTAAAAGTTCTTCACATGTATCAAAGGTATTTTATGGAAGTCAATAAAACAATTTTAATTAACATTGAACATTTGAATTTGAATATGTATGTATAACATGGACTAAATAATCCTTTTATACACCGTTAGTTAGAAAGTAGCACTATATTTTGTGAATTATTTTGGCATCATGATATATTTACCATTTGCCTAACACTTGATAATATTAACAGGGAACAAGGAATAACTTATTTGTGAACTTCTGGAAGCAGTTCATCAAAAAACAACCGACTGTTAAGCTTTTGTGAGAAAAATGACATAAGCATCAGTTTTTTTTTAATTCCAAAGGTTTGGTCTAAACATGAGCAAAATATGATAAATCTTGGGAGTAGTAAAGTTTTACCAGCCACAAGATTCAATTTTGGCACCAGCAGAACAGTCACCAAAAAAATTCACAAAAGCCCTTAAATAAGGTAAATAAGATATCACTGTAACAACCAAATAAAATTTTATTCGCATCCAATGTACATCAAAATAATACTCCTACCAACACTAAAGAAACTATCGAAAATTTGACATGAGCCAAATTTCTTTTGGAAGAAGCAGATCGTGAACTACTACACTCAGAAAAATATGACATATTTGTTGGAGAACACAACAGTGTTTTGGAGAATTTTCGAATGTCTATTAAATTTTTCAATTCCTAAGCTTGTCTTCTTAAATTTTTTTCAATTGGTTATACAAACTATGTCGTTTTTGATGATGCCACAAATTACAGGAGAATAAAGTTTTATTCATAATAATTTAGAGTTAGTTATAAATGCAAGATCTATTTATCATAGATCGCTTTGAATAATGTTAGGCCGCTCTCAGACGGGCGACTTATTGCTGTCGAAGTTAGCAGCAAAAAGTCGAGCGTTTGTCGTTGACTGTCGTTACCTGCCGTAGTCATTTAACACGTAAAATGCCGACATGATTCGATGTTTGAGGCTTGAAGTGAACGCAAGTGTCAGTACGAAGTTAAAAAATCAAAGACAGGAGGTAGGCTAATTTAGTAACAAATCCTTTGTTTAATTAAAACCTATCATTTCCCTATTTAATAAAGAGAAAACTGTTATATTCGATTTAATATTAGCATCTAAATTTAGGTTTCCTATTAAATACATAGAATACATTTGGGAAAGGATTTTTAATACTCGATAACTCAATAGGGTTAATATGGATGATAATACAGGAGGGCTGGACCCCCCTGTATCACCTATTGAAATAGAAAATAATATTATTATGAATAATAACGATATGGAAATTAGTATAGACCTTCTAATTTAAAACAAGTAACCAAAGAAACTAGCAAAAAAAGTAACCAAATAATTATCAACAAATATAACCAGTTTGACAAGGCGCCGTTTGAAATATATATCGAAGCCAATACAGACAACAATAAAAACATTAGTAATAATTCTTGATTTGAAAATTCAATTCAATGCAAATCAAACAAAAGTAAATGTTATAAATGTGGTAAGGAGAAACATGAAGAAGAAATTATTTGCAACATTAAGTGCATTCATTGCGATAGTTCAGAACATCTAAACCCCAGTCGAGTTTACACGGAGAGGAAAAGACAAAATTTAATTAGAGAGGCAATGTCTTTGGACAGCATATCGTTTTTCGAAGCAGGCGAAAGGTACCCCAAACATAATAGAAACAACAACCAGGAACCAATATTGAGGAACCAAGAAGAATTTCCGCCTTTACCAAGAAAAGAAAATACCAACGAAAATGTTACCCCAATCAACTACTGAAGAACAGTACATGAGGAGACTTCTCCTCAGAAATATACGTATGTAAAAGCGGCTTTGGTGAAGAAACGAAAAAGCGACAGCGTAGAATATGATGAAAAGGGACATAAAGATTTGCTAATTAACCAAAATGGACAAGTAAGGTGTTCTCCAGCCTCCACGTCAAGTACATACTATGTGCCACTATCAGTAGTTGACAGTGATAGTGACGAAGGACCATACAAGCCCGCTAAAAGATCTGAGAAGAGCGACGCTAATACATTACAAGATATCATGAATATGGCTAATAAACTAAATCATTATGACAAAGAATACGTATTACAATTCATGACAAGGCTTTACAGTAAACCAGGAGACAAAACTTTCTACAATGAATCACATGCATCAAGACCAAACTAATATAAACAACTTAGACAATCATTATGCACTAAAAATTATTCAATGGAATATTCACAGTTTAAAAGCGCGATACGATCAGCTAAATTTCATTATACATGACGAAAATCTAGATATTATCTTATTAAATGAAACTTGGATTAATGAAACATAATATTTCAAAATTAAAAATTATGTTATATATAGACAAGATAGAATAGACGGGTATGGGGGGTATTTGCACACTAGTCAAAGATGAAATTGTTCATCAATTAACAGACAGTAGGATAATTGATTCGTCAAACTTACAGGTTTTAACGATTTATCTAAAAAATTTAAATATATATACTGTAAATATTTATAACCCGGCGGGACAGACCTTAGGAGAAGATAAATGGAATGATCTTCTAAAAAATACGCCAAAACCTTTCATCATCATGGGTGATCTTAACGCCCACGATGTGGGGATGCATTGATATGAACACAAACGGAAGAATTGTCAAACAGTCATTAGAAAAAGAAGAACTGGTGATATTAAATGATGGAACTCCAACAAGAAGTCTTCAGCAATCGACTTAGCTATAGCTTCTAGTAAAATTTCGAGTAAATGTAGCTGGAAAACGTATGATGATACTGGAGGGAGTGATCACTTTCCAACAATATGTATAATCAGCGAATATATTCAAATACCGCTCAAGGAAAATAAAAGGAACTGTAAGAGAGCAAACTGGGAACGATATTCAACTCTAATAGAAACCTATTACTACGGAACTGAGGAAGGTCTGATGGAATATGAAGACTTTAACAAGATAGTTAATAATGCAGCTAATATTAGCATACCGTCTCTTAAATCAGGTGGGAATGGAAAGAAATCTGCTGCTTGGTGGGATGAGGAATGTTTTAAGCTAATTCTAGAAAGAAGAAAAGCTATAGAGACTTTTAAAAACTTGCCCAATCTCGAAAATTATATCGAATATAAACGAATCAAGGCAATGGTTAAAATTAAACTCAAGCTAAAGAAACAATGTCATTTAGAAAGTTCTGTACAACACTGAATAGAGAAACACCAATTAAGAAAATATGGAACACGATTAAAGGATTTAATAATTATATGTCTAATAACAATAATAACTTCCCGAAAAAAGAAATCGCACAACAGATCCTCTAACAATATGTAATATAGATCCTGAGTTTACAATTGATTGTCCAAATGAAGAATGATTGTTCAAATGAAGAAGTGGCACCTATTACACATGAAGAATATTATAATGTAATATCCAATAAAAAGGATAAAGCAACTGGAAAAGATAACATTACCTACTCCATGATCAGAAATGTACCTACCATAGGCCACCATAATTTAATCAAAATATTAAATAATATTTTAATCAACAATAAAATACCTAATGAATGGAAAGAAATGATTATATTACCATTCCTTAAGCCAGGAAAAAATTCTAAATGCTTCATAAAATTTTAGACCTATTGCCTTAACATCCTGTGTTGGCAAAACTAGAAAATATAATTAAAATCAGAATCGAATGGCTTATGGAGAATAGAAAATATTTCCCAAAACCCCAATTTGGATTCCGCAAAGGTAAAGGAAGTAGAGATGCAATCGCAATGTTAACATGCGCTGTATTAAATGCATTTAGCTCCAAGAAACTAGTATTGGCAGTTTTCCCAGATTTTCAATCAGCTTATGACAATGTGACCTTATATGTGTTATACCACAAAACAATAGAACTAAATATTCCAACTAAATATGTGAACCTCGTTTTCAACTTGCTGAGTAATAGACACATATACATAAAAGATATACATGGTACAATAATAGGCCCTAAAGCCAACACTCAAGGATTGGCTCAAGGATCACCATTGAGCCCATTACTATTTAACATTTATACCATCTCCTTACATCAGGTAGTAGAAGAAGGTATGAAGATAATCCAATACGCTGATGACTTCACTATAATGATTGAAGGTGATGATACAAACCACATGATTAGGAAAATGAATCAAAATCTCAACAAAATTTACGAATGGACTAAATTGCATAATTTTAATATATCAACCGATAAGTCAACATCTATTTTATTTAAACCAAAAAGAAAAAACAATGGAACTTTGACGAACATTAAAGTGAATAATAAGAATATAGAAATAAAAACTCAAGTAAAATATATGGGAGTGATATTTAATCAACATCTGAATTGGGCTTCGCAGGTACAAGATATAGAAAGTAAGACGCAAAAGGGGTTGAACATAATGAAAGCGGTTAGTGGTACTTATTGGGGTGCCGATCCAGTCACTCTTCTTTTGGTATATAAAGGGATAATTAGATCACACCTAGACTATGCAGCGTTTATTTACAGATGGATATTATTGCTACAAGAATATGAATTTGAAATTAGATATATACCAGAAAAATTAAATGTAGCAGATGCTTTAAGTCGAGCAAATGAAGTAGGGAATGATCAAACAAAATTTCAAATTGGAATAAATCAACTATACCAAACAGAGGGGATATTTTCATTGGAAAGGGTTAAGGAAGATCAGAGACATTTAGAAGATAAGAAGGTTAAAGGTGCATACAAAATTGATGAGATATGGTATAAGAAATTGGAAGATAGAGAAGTATTTGTGATAAGTAAGGAGTTTGCAAAGGAAATTATTAGTTATTTACATGAAGAGAATGGACACATAGGAACGAGAAAATTATGGACTTTGTTTAGAGAGAATTATGTGGCGAAGAAGGATTTAAGTGTAGTAAAAGAAATATGCAAATATTGTCAAGTATGTCAACTGGCCAAAGAAAAAAATTACCATAATAGCATGACAGCAAAATCAATCATAACAAATAAACCTTTACAGATTGTGGCAATGGATTTTATAGGGAATTTAATTAGAAGTGAAACTGGCAATAAAAATTTATTAGTTATAGTAGATGTTTATACCAAATTTATTAAAACTTTCCCATGTAAAAGATCAACAGCAAAAGTTGTCATAGAATGTTTAGAAAATTATATTGAAGAAGTAGGAAGACCTGAAAGAATTATACTCGACCATGCTACATATTTTGAAAGTAAAAAATTGAAGCAATATTGTGACAAAGAACAGATAGAATTACAATTTATTAGTATTAGAAGACCTAGCTCCAATCCGGCAGAGAGATACATAAAGGAAATTTTAAAATATTCAAGAATACTTTGCCAAGAGACACATGTAAGATGGGACGAAAATATGATTAATATTGAGGAATTTATTAATGATTTACCACATGGAGTGACAGGTGAAAGTCCTACTTATTTAATGAAAGGTATCCAACTGAGACGGAATTGGATTGTGAATAGGGACACTACCCTAGAAGATACACTGGAAAATGTCAATATCAGAATAAAAAGGAATGCTGAGAAATATATTCGGGACCAGAACAAAAAGATAAAGAAGAGAACAAAATTCAATAAAGGAGAATTGGTTATAATCAAAGCATTAAAAACATCCAATAAAGCAGAAGACCAATGTATTAAATTGCAATTGCCATTCTAAGGACCTTATGAGGTATTAACTGACAATGCTCAAAACAGTTATAAATTAGTATACCCGGGAACAAATATGGTCAGGGGCGTTTTTAACATTGAATCAATTTATAAGTTTAATTCTCAATAAAAAAAAAGAAAAAATCTAACAACAAAAAGAGGAATAGATAATATTATGTTACTTACATGTAAATAAATAAGATTAGATAATAGGTAGATGTAAGGTTTTTCATTTTTCATATTCCGTAACTGTAGGAGTGAATCGTTATCCATAGGAGTAGTAATCTGAAACGAAAAAAGAAAATATATAAATAATGAATTATAGGTAATCTTAAATAAAAGTAGAGTACAGTTTAAAATTTTGTATATTAATGAGATATAGGGTAGATATGTATATAACAAACCAAACAAATGGAGACACAATCAATAAATGATAAATAAATAATACCAAAGGTCAATAGGAGAGAAATTTCATTATAATGCAATAAAATGTGGGAAATTCTTAGATAGAGGGATAATAAATTAAAATTTACACTTATTAGCAAGAACAAGAAAGATTTAGGAAGGACAAGTTATATAACAAATGAATTAACAGTAAAAGGGATGGAAAGGAAAGAAAGTTTAACCAAAATATAGAAATGAGATATTCATGTCAAATAAAATTTTATAGGAATTATGGAGAAAAGTAAAAATGAAATATGGAAGTAAATATTTATATAGAGTATAATATGATTAATTATTATGAGATAGGGAGATATGAAATATGAAGTATAATGTAATGAATATATTGATGAAATAAAGTTGATGAATTATAATTAAGAATTATGAAAATGAATATAAATAGGGATAGAAAGCAAAGAAAAAGGTTAGACTATAGGAGCAATTATATTGACATGAATATGGGTTGAAAATATGATATGAAAATATATGAAATAATTGAAAAATAAATGTTTCTCTTAGATTGGAAGATAGGATAGGAAAAGGATAGCTTAAAAAGGGGTTATTAAGTAAAGAAAAAAAGGTGTAAATATTTCTATTTGGGAAAGAAAGAAACAGTTGAAAGAATAAATATTGTAAGTGATGATTAATTAAAGAACAATTGCAATTAGGACTACCTCAAATTAATAACATGGAATGGTATAATAAGAATAAAAAAAAACTATACGATGGAAGAAATAATATGATTTTGTCTCAAATTTGTAAATATTTAGAGTAGGAGTAGATGTAAGTAATTGATGGAAATTAATTAGAAGATAAGGATACATAGGAAATTTGAATATAAGATTATCAGAAATTGATTTCTTGGACAGAAAAGTTATAAATTAAGTAAAGGTTAATCATTAGTTAAAAGTTGGAAATTAAAATTTTAAGAAGGTAGCTAGAAAGCTTCCTTTTAAAATTTAAATTTGAGGGGAGTTGAACTAGTCTACTAGTTCTAGAAACAATTGTATATAAATAAACATAAAAAAAGGTATCTATTATTCAGGAAGGTGTATCAGTAGACACAACCATTTTATAAAAGTTACTGTCCATTCAGATATGAAATCAATAGAAAGAAGGAAATATGCATGAATATAATAACAGATATCAATATGATTGATTAATAAAAGAACTATGAATAGAAATTCTAAACACAACATTATTTAAATAAGTATTAAAAGTTACCTGCACAACAAATTCCAGATTTACACTAATGTCAATCAGTTCCATATTGATCTGAACACAGCCATATGAATTTCAGCAGAAATAAAATTCCATTTAAACGTCAAACCTGAAATAATATCAATTAATATCTATTTCAATAATTATTTAGCAACATGTGCAGGTGTTTATAATGAGAATTAACAATTTTAAAGAAAGGGTTGAAAGCTTCATGAGAAATGATATATGGAACACAGCCCAAACATAGTTTAAAACAATGGATTATAAACAGGAAGTAATGAAATCTAGTAATTTCATTACCAACTTAAATTTATGGGTTATTTATTTTATATTGGACAATAACAATAAAATCAATAATAAGGAATAGTTTATGTAAGACCAATACATTAAAAATTTAAGAATTAAAAATTAAACAATTACATCTATATGAATTAATAATTTAGGTTATAGATTTTGTAAAAATAAATATAAATAAATGAACCGTAAAAACGGGATAATGACTAAAATAGTTAATGTATTCTGTAAAAAAAAAGACTTTATATAAAATCCTGAATACTTAGTGAATAGTAATGTATAAATGTGTTAATCCTCCAGGATGTTGTTACGGAGTGTGCATAAAGAGTGATACATGTTATAAATTATTTAAAACCAATACATATATGTATTATTTTATCAATTTTCATTAACCTTGCTTGCAACATATATATATACTTAATATATACGCGTAATCCTATGATTAAAAATAAAATATGTTTATATCAGATATTTTTTAAAATTTAATATTAATAATATTCATTATCAACATAAATGTTAATTTTAGCGTTTTAACATGTGCTGACATTAAATTATGTCCAATTAGGATAAAATTATTTACCTAATTTTATTTAGATAATAATGATTTCTCTATTTTTATTTAGATAATAGATTGTATCGACAGGTAACCTCTCAACTAGCAGATTTATTTTGCCTTTTTGAGAACGCCCCTAACACTTTAACCACATTTTAATCGTTCACAATTATACGCTTCAACTGATTTGTTAACAAGTAGTGCACCATTAATAATTTGCTTTAATAATGAATTTGTTTGTGGAGATAATATTGCATCACCTGGGGCCCTATTCACTAACATGTGTGAGTCATCGTGTAGGAGCTCTTTCTCACAATTGAACTTTATTGCGAATGTTACTCTCCTAAAATTATAATATTATTTTCTAAAGGTAAGAGAATGCTCTTATACTCCTATGGGAGTACTCTACTTGATAAAACCAAGAGAATTGTGAGATTTTGAGGGAATGGACTTGCGCACATTGTCTTTAGTCACAGAATTAGATAGATAAAGGCCAATAAAATGAAAATTGTTACCCGACATATTATGTCATGTGTCTCTTTAGTCTATGATTAAATTAAATACATGTTTAGTTTTTGTCGCTTTTGGAGTTTAATTGTGTATTTATTGTTTTTAAAATGGATGATGACGATTTAGTGATGCAAACGCTAATGGACAATGTTGAAGATGCCGAAGATCAAGCTGCAAATAACATATCTCGCCTGTATTACCAACGTCAAGATGCTTTGTTGGTCTTGTCCGATTTTAATCACAGAGAAAGTATTATTTGTCTATTATTTTAATTTTATTAAGCATTTTCGACTAAATAAAGCCTCACACAACATACACAACATCGTCGTTCCACTTGGCAATACTGGACAAAATGTAGTAGACGAGTCGAATCATCGTGAATATGGTGGTTTTGACCATGTGAGCTATGAGAGAGAGAGAGAGAGTACTCCTATCGATGAGAAGTTGTGCACGAGAGCACTCTCATATGTTGCAGAATATAGGACCTGTGTGTATTTATTGTTTTTAAAATGGATGATGACAATTTTGTGATGCAAATGCTAATGGACAATGTTGAAGATGCCGAAGATCAAGCTGCAAATAACATACCTCGCCTGTATTACCAACGTCAAGATGCTTTATTGGTCTTGTTCGATTTTAATCACAGAGTAAGTATTATTTGTCTATGATTTCAATTTTATTAAGCATTTTCGACGAAATAAAGCCTCACACAACATCGTCGATTCACTTGGAAATGCTGGACAAAATGTAGTAGACGAGTCGAATCATCGTGAATATGGTTTTTAAGGACTATGTGCGCGACACTCTCCTATCGATGAGAAGTTGTGCACGAGCACTCTCATATGTTGCAGAATAGAGCACCAGACATATACAAAAAAGTACGAAAATTTCAAACTCCTGACCTTTAAATATGACGGCTGCGCTTGTCATGAGCTGAAAAGTATTATTGGCGAGAACTAGGGATGCGCAAAATTTTGAAAACATCGATGTTGACATCAAATGAAACCTCGAATATGCACTATCGATGTTGTAAAAACATCGGCTTGAAAATATCGATGTTTCTAAACATCGATGTTTTTAAGAATACGACATATGGCAGGAAAAAATTAAACTGTTAATAAATTGAACATCATTTCTATTCAATGTATTTTAATGATACATCTAATACAATTTATATGAAAGAAAAGGTATATTCAAGAAGTAAACAGAATAGAAAAGAACTAAAACCTAGTTTGATACTTAAATGATATGAATGAGATTACAGCCAAGGCGCAACAATGCCTCCTTACAATTTTGTATAAGGGCATATTTTTCCATTGCGCGAAAGTAAGACAAAGAAAGTCAATGTTTTTCAGTTAAGCTTGGCAACAAACTCCGACGCATATTTTAAAGCATTCATATTGGAGAATAAATAAATCAGAGATGTTCTATTAAATGTTCAATTTACTTTCTGCTTTCTTTAATCAAAATAGAAAAAAACATCGAAAAAAACATCGCAAATAAATATCGATGTTCCCTATAAATATCGAATAAAAAACATCGATATAAACATCGAAATACAAAAATCGATGTTTTTGAAACATCGATACATCGTGCGCATCCCTAGCGAGAATCGTGTAAGGGTTTGTTGCGCACTGAACTATACAACAAAACGAAGGCATCTTTATATAAGCAAGAGCCACATCACGACTAAACACTTCCAATAATCACTTTCATTTATAGAAACAATTTAACTTTGTACCACTA
Source organism: Galeruca laticollis (assembly GCA_963921935.1). Taxonomy (NCBI): domain Eukaryota; kingdom Metazoa; phylum Arthropoda; class Insecta; order Coleoptera; family Chrysomelidae; genus Galeruca; species Galeruca laticollis. The sequence goes on from OY998176.1 coordinate 182,360,621, forward strand.
TTTGCCCTCCAGTCGCCATATTGGTTTTAATTTGACAGCATTCTGGAGTGGCCTATTCTCACGGACTCCTATTCTTAATCCATAAGGATAGAACCTAATAGTAGGTAACTAGTCTAAGGATTGAGCCCAAAAAAAGTCAAAGAAGAAGAATATTCTTAACCTAAATTTTAAATAGCTTTTATTTTAATAAGGTACGAAAATTACATAAAAATGTCTAAAGCTGCTGCAAGATTAAAGTCTTTAAAAAAAGTTACAGAAAAAGTTCAACACGGTAAAATACGCACAAATATACCAGCTGGCCTGGCAGCTGCAGGGCCTCCACTTGGACCAATGTTGGGTCAGGTATATGTTCATTAAAAACAAATTGATTACTCTTTTAAAGGTTTTCTTCTCCACAGCGAGGAATAAATATAGCGGCATTTTGTAAGGACTTTAATGAAAAAACCAAAGATATAAAAGAAGGTATACCTTTACCAACTAGAATAACTGTTAATCCAGATAGAAGTTATGAGTTAGTGATAAATAAGCCTCCAGTAGTATACTTTCTTAAGCAAGCAGCAGGAATACAGCAAGCTGCTATGGAACCAGGTAATATAAATGAAACAAAAAAATTTAAAAGCATAGAACAAAAACTGGTATAAAATACATATTGTAATATTTAATCGCTTTTGCATGCCAGGCTTTTATCTACTGTAGCTAACCAAATTTAAAATTTGATTGATCCAAGAACAACACCAGTACGAATTATCTGGAATTATATGAAATCTATTCAACATACTTACATAATAATATGTCTGTATTCTGAAATACACATCAGTACCCTAGCTAGTGGTTGTGATTTTCAATAAACAAGCAGAATCTCATTATCGTCAGAAATGCTTGATGAGTTGAATTGTGCATCAATAATAACATGACTTATTGCTGTATCTCCATTTTATAATTAATTCTGGTTAACATTTTATATGATTACATTTATAAAAACTTTGAAAGCTTAAACTTTGTAAACAAACTCGACTCATGTTACAGGAGAATTATTTTCAATACACAGTGTCTAGGTACACGCTAACTTGTACCAAACCTGAAATTTATTTACATGAGACATATCATAAAAACAAATGACTGCACTTTTTTAGCATGTACTGAAAAGTTACACACATGATAAACGGTTTTAGGAGGAATAGTAGATCAAAGTGTAGATTTTTGTTTTCATACTTTTATTATTTTTTATTACATCTTTCATTCCAATAATGGTTGATCACCACCTCTGGGTCTTCCTTGTACTTTAATTTTGGGTGGTAATATTATGTCACTTATACTAAAAAATATTGTATTAATTGTATATATAAACTTGCTATTGATTTTTTGTGAATTTTTCGGAAGCAACTTCATCTTTATTGTTTGTTTTCTTAGCAGAAGGGAATTCTTCTATGTGTATCTAAAACATAATATTGCCAATTATAAAAGAACAGTTGAGCAGTTTCAGATCAACTAACCTTTACATGAGTAAATGCTGTTTTCTGGTGAAATTATAGTTTCTTTGTTTAGCGTTTCTTCCTTTAAATCTATGAATTCAATGTTTACATTAGACACCTCAGTCAAATTGTTTGAATTCATATTATTTGCAATGTGTACTTGTAACTTGTAACCATCATTACAAATTGAATTTATAGCCACTTCATAAACTTGTCTCCAGAGAGTCTATATTTCTTCCAGTATGTTCATTGTATAGTTAAATGAGCTGCAGGAATTTAAGCTTGCTAAATTTGCAAGAGAATTTTTCACAAAAAGAGCTTTTTTCCTCTTCTGGTTTAGTGGTGTATGCCCTTTCCAGAGTTCTACAGTACCTCCATGAACACAAATATATTTGAGATCTTTGTTCAGTACCCGCTTAAACATACTTTGGGCTAATTCAATAGGTCTGCAACCTTTAATAACAAATTTTTTTTAGTTTTACACACAAAAAAAACAGACTACTTTGAACACTCCTCAAATAAACACGCATAAGTAACCTCAAAAATCAAAATTGGCATGATTTTAGCATCTACCAAGACAATATTAATCTGTTCATGCTAGAAAATGACGCTGTAGCTTTGATTACGTTTCTTGTGTACACAATTTTTAGAGTTCCATACAAGTTATGTGTACATAGACACGGCATTTTAAATATGTTGTCAATATATGATGTCAGGGCGCTGGCCAGCATATTTCAGAACAAATCACCAGTATGGTGTCAATGCATGATGTCACAACCACTGGCCAATGTAATTACTGATATGTATTTCAGAATATACTATATTCTCTTGGGTAATCTCTACATATAGATAGATGTACGTATATTGTAACACATTATTACAAAATTTTGGTTAACCAGCAAACCTAATTCTTATTTTCAATGACTTCTGCTTAGAATAGTGTTGTCCAGAGTGCAAAAATAACATATTTGCAATTAACCAAATTTTGCAAAGAAGTTGAAACTTGTTTATTCATTAAATATGTAATTAATTTATTATGAATCACAAAATTTAGATTTTTGTCAATAAGTTTTCCCAGTTTGATATTTAACAAAATAACAAAATATTTTAATATTCATATCATTGAGCAATTATGGAGACACAAGTTTTTGTACTCTGAACAATGATTTGTTATTTGTACATTGATCACTTTGTCTTCAATGTATCACTTATTTATTATAGGTAAAGAGATAAGTGGGAAAGTAACACTTAAACATGTTTATGAAATTGCAAAAATAAAACAAACAGATCCAACCTTAGAAATTAAGACATTAGAAGATGTGTGCAAGATGATAGTAGGAATAGCAAAATCATGTGGCATTGAAGTTGTTAAAGAGTTGAATGCTGACGAATATGGAGAATTTTTAAACCAGAGAAAATTGATAGTAGAACAACAGAAGAAAGAGCTACAAGAACAGAAAGAAGCTAAAATGTTGAGAACAGGCTAGCAAATTCAAAACTTGTACTCTAGTGTTTTATTATTTTTAGTAATAATATAAAAGAAATTAGTCTTTGAATTTAATCTCCCATTTTTCCAAAATCTTATTTAAATTGAGTGAATATCATCAGATAATGAAATAGAGTGATGATTGTATGAAAACGTAAATAGAATATTTTCTATAGGAATTCTAGTTAGTACACTTGAACCCCAAAGTTTGTAAAGTGCAATGAACTCCGTCTGCACCCATATATGTCTTGCACAGTGGCGTGGACGTTTTTTGGCGGGGTTAAAATAGTTTTTTGTAAAATAAGTGTCATAATGACTCGTTTTGTAGTACGAGTGAAGCACTAGTACTACAGAATGTCATCGTGACACAAGTTTTACGCAATGTTTTTTTATAATTCTCATTTATTTAATTCTTTAAATAAAATTGAATTACATAATCCCTGTTTTTAAACTAGTGGTTTGAATTTAAGTTGGCAATTCTGTAGATTCCTGATTAGTCAGATCACAGATGGTTTTATCAGCACTTTGGATATATTATGATCGAATAATTGTGTAAATTGTAAACAAACTTTCATTTAAGCAAATAGAGGATGATTATTTGTTTAAAAAAGAGATTATTCGTAAATACTTGCGATCTATTTATATTAGGTATGTCATGAACAGAATTATTTCTATAATACACTTTCACATAGATATCTGGTAATTTATCCCAAAAATCGAAAGTTATGTTAACCTATATATTGATCATATACAATATAAAAATAAACAATTGACAAATCATTGATTAATAAACGTTAGTGAACTTTAATAATATTTTTAATATATGATTTATTCAAATTTACCTTTAAGACCATTTAATATAATAATTGACACTAAAAAAGTGTTCAGAGACTTCATTGTGACACTGTTAAACAATGTTTTAATTATGTATCTTTTATACGTGAATTATAAAAATAGTATTGTTACATTTTCCTGAATTACTTTTGGACATGAGAAGCATTGTAATTAGAAGTATTGCTTATGGTACGTTACCATTTTTGTTGTGGGTGGTTTGCTAGTAGCCATATCTCCCACAAAAACTTAACAAATTCTCATAAAACAAACTAAAATCAAAGGAAAACTGTTTCAAATTAATAAGCATAAATAAAAAATAAATTCATTAAATAAACTAAAGTAAGAAAAAATTCCATAACAAAAATAAATTATATATATATATATATATATATATATATATATATATATATACATATATATATAATAGATTTATAAAATAAAAAAATTTCTTCAATGAAAACAGAAGGCATTTTTTTCAATAATGGAAATCGTAGGTAAAAAAATAAAACTCGTAACACCGAAAAACAATGTTAGAACGTACCCTTTTCCATTTCCCGATTTTTCATCATCAAAGTATCACTATTACAGACATTGATAATAATATTTGATAACCTTATCAGCCATATTATCTACATCGTACATTTTCTTTTCTTCGTTTTAAACATGAGCAATGCACTTGCTCCAGTCTTCTGCTGTCACTCGTTCCAATGATTTCTTAAGAATGTGTTCCAGATTGGCTAACTTATATGTTCGATTTTTCAGTGACATATCTCCTTTAACTTGTGCCCTAATTAATATAATTAATACAGTAATTCCATGGCTCAATGCTACAATGCTAATTCATCTACAGCAAATTTCCTATATTTATAGGCATGTATCTTCACAATTTGAAGCAATTTGTTCTTTACACTGCTTTCATCATAAGAGATGCTTTTATCCCGTAACCATTCTTGAATATAAGCTTTCCTCTATGCCTGTTGTGGCGTTTTCTCGCAGTGTCGGCTGTGGTAAGGAACATTATCCATATCGACGACAGATCCTGGTTCCACATTTTCAGTAATGTGTTCAAACCACCTCTGCGTTCAGCTCTTCATGGTAGTCTCCCGTTTTCTTAGACTTAAATATGAATTCACCATTTAATACAAATCCGCTATCACTTCCTATATGTGTAATTATCAATCAATGGCCTTTTAAAGATGGCATTTTTAAACCGGTTGACCAGCCCTCTATAGCTGCTTGCCATGCATTCATCACATTTCCATCTTGCCACGCATTCATCACATTTCCATCTTGCCACCGTGTGACCCTCGTTGACCCATGTTTCATCCGTATAATAAATATTACTTCTTTGCTTCCGAAACTTGTTAATTTTCCTAAGATAGTCTGTTCTCCACAGTACTATTTGGATCTTTCAATACGAACGCTCTTTCTATTTATTTTTTCTTAACTAAAATTCAAACCATGGAAGATTCTCCTCAACGTGTCCTTGCCCATTTTAGGGATGATCTCGTTTTCACTAACAGCTTCCAGAACTTTCTTTAATGTTGGTACTTCCTTTTTCATAAAAAACGTCTGGACAGTTCTTATAGCATATTTCACATCTTCGACGATTTCCATTTTTGTCCTACCTCTTCCTTTTTGGTGCCTGTAGTATTTGTTCTCACAAAATTTTGTAGATGCTTGATTTTGAGGCTCCTGTGTAATCTGAACAGATATCTATTAATTTGTCTTTTATATGCGGTTGATCTTTTTGCAGACGCTGAAATACACATAATATGTTTTTTTTCCTTTTCAGTTCGAGCAGCAGATCTTTTTCCACTTGAGAATGAGAATTCTCGCACAACTTCTATCGTTCAATGAAAGGAATTCACTAATATATTCTTTAATATTTTACTTACTATCTTCACACAACACTATACAGCTGCTAATACCATCACAAATAGCACCAGAGTATTTTAATTGCACAAAATTACCAATTACTTGTTTACACTAATTCACAATTTCTTAATAAAATAAAAAAGGCTCGCTTCCCTATCCGACGTTCATGCCACAGATAATATGTTCGACTCCGTTATCTGACAAATATATATGTATAATAAATAGTATTTTGAATGAGTCAAAGCGAATCAGGTGTCTTTCGACTCCCAGTTCAGGCAGATGTTGCCACTATTTGAAGAAAGTTCTTAAACATAAGAATTAGAAGTACAAAGTTTATTTCATAAAAAAACCTTTTTTATGTGAATCGTAAATCGTAGTATGACAAACTTAACTGAATTTTAAGAATACATGTTGTAGGATTAGGTTATTTAGAGGTACGTCTGTACGTTGTGTAGTCACTGCCACTAATGAAAAGTTGGCAATGGCAGCTGTCATGGGCGGTGACAGTCAAGCGATGTTCTCGAACCTTGGCTCACGTGTATGTACTCAATAAAGAACAATATAAAATCAAGTGTTAATGTTTAATTAATAAATCCTAAAGTAACGAAACAAACATTAACATAACATGGCGTAGTCAGAATAGTTAGACACAAAAAGTTAAACCAGCGGTGTAAAATTTTTGCAATATAAAGAAAAATGGGAGACAGCCGAAGAGTAGCACCCTTGCAAATGGCGGGAAACTTAGCAGAAAATTGGAAGCTATGGAGGTACCGTTTTGAAAACTATTTAGTTGCGAGTGACATTAATAAAAAAGATGAGGCCATTCAGTGTGCACAAGTTCTTCATTTCATTGGGGAAGAAGGCTTCAAAATTTATACTACATTTCAGTTTACTGACGCTGAAAAAGATAAACTTAATACTTTACTCGATAAGTTTGAAGCACATTTTTTGCCTAGAGAAAATTTAACCTACGAACGATACAAATTTTTCTCATTTAAGCAAACTCAGGGACAATCTCTAGACCAGTTTATAACCGAAGCAAAGAAAATGGCAATGAAATGTAAACTAGGAACTTTGCAAGAAGATCTTACAAAAACAGTTATTATTTGTGGGGTCAAGAATTCATCAATTAGAGAAAAATTATTACAAGAAGAAGATTCCACTAGTTTGGAAAAGATTATTGAAAAATGTGCAATTCTGGAAATGTCCAAAGAAAGAAGTGAAGCAATGAATGAGATACATCATGAGGCGGCAGTGGATTATGTTCAGAAGGAGAAATTCAATGGAAAAATCAATCGTGGAAAGAAAAATGTAAATCCAGAAAGTAAGAAATTTATTAATAATTGTACGAGGTGTGGTTTAAATCATCCAGTAAATAAATGTCCTGCTCATGGTAAGATGTGCAATTTTTGTAAATTTCAAAATCATTTTGAAAGTAAGTGCTACAAGAAAAAGAATAAAAGAAGAGTGAATGAGATAGTAGAAGTAGAAGAAGTAATTAATGAAAATGCTGAAAATTCTTTGTTTATAGGCTCTATAGACAGTGTAAATACAAATGACAATGTGAATGAATGGGTAACTACACTAGAAATAAATAATAAAACAATTAAATTAAAAATTGACACAGGTGCAATGGCTAATATATTGTCATTTGATCTCTTCAAAAGTCTAGGATTATCTCCTAAAATTATTAAGAAATCTGATTACAAATTAAAATCATATACTGGTGATGAATTAAAAGTTTGCGGAAAATGTAATTTAAGTTGTTTTAAAAATAATAATGCATATGATTTGGAATTTTTTATTGTAAATAGTAATACTTCTGCAATTCTAGGGTTGATTGCTTCTCAAAAGTTAAATTTAATTAAAAGAATTGAATCAGTTTACACACAAAATGAGTACACAGAAGTAATAAATAAATATCAAGATGTATTTTCTGGCATAGGTTGTATTAGTCAAAATGTAGCATTAGTCTAGAAGCAAATGCAAAACCTGTCGTTAATCCAATAAGAAGGGTAGCATTTCCTTTGTTGGAACCCCTAAAGCAAAGTCCAGAGGAGCTAAAAAGGGAGAAAATCATTGAAAAGGTTGAGGGTTCGTCTGACTGGGTGAATGCTCTTGTATTAGTACGTAAACCAAATGGTAAATTAAGAATATGTCTGGATCCTAAGGATCTAAATAATGTAATTAAAAGAGAATATTGTAGAATTCCTACATTTGAAGAAGTGTCCAGTAAATTAGCTGGAGCAACTATTTTTAGTACTTTAGATGGTACAAGTGGTTTCTATCAGATCCCATTAGATGACGAGAGTTCAAAGCTCTGTACATTTAGAACCCCATATGGTAGGTACAAATTCTTACGATTGCCTTACGGTATAAAGTGTGCTCCTGAAATTTTTCAAGAACGCTTTAGAAGTATTTTTGATAAAATTGAAGGTTCTGATATTTATATAGATGGTTTAATCATCTGGGGTAGAAATAAACAAGAACATGATCTGAGATTAGAAAAAGTTTTGGATACTGCTAGGAAAAATAATGTTAAATTCAATTTAAACAAATGCAAGTTTGGACAAAAAGAAATTAAGTACATGGGTCATATAATAAATAATAAAGGTATTAGTCCAGACAATTCTAAAATTAAAGCAATTTCAGAAATGCCATGTCCTAAAAATAAACAGGACATACAAAGACTTTTAGGTATGCTTACTTATGTGAGTAGGTTTATAAAAAACTTTTCAGATAAAACTGAGCCCCTTAGAAGTTTATTAAAAAAGGAAAATGAATTCATTTGGGATGAGGACAAAGAAAAAGCTTTTGTAGATTTAAAAGAAACTCTCACAACAAATCCGGTTTTACAATTTTTTGATATAAATACACAGTCAGTTATTTCAGTAGACTCCTCAAAATCAGGAGTAGGAGCTTGTCTTCTGCAGAATAATCTTCCATGTGCGTATGCCTCAAAGGCATTAACAGACACTCAGACGAGGTACACACAAATCGAAAAAGAGTTGTATGCTGTTTGTTTTGGATTAACTACATTTTATCAGTATATTTTTGGTCGTAGGGTAATTGTTGAAACAGATCATCAACCACTTATTTCCATTTTCAAAAAGCCGTTGAATAAATGTCCTGCAAGGTTGCAGAGAATGTTGTTACAACTTCAAAAATTTGATTTTGAGTTGCGCTATAAGCCCGGAAAAGACGTGCTTTTAGCAGATGCTTTGTCTCGTGCATATCTTGTAGAGAAGGAAGTGGATTTGTTGGATGATGACATTGAGGGTCATGTATGTATGGTTAAATTAGAATTGAATGCGACACCTGAAAAAATAAATGAATTTGTGATTAAAACGAATAAAGACACAGTTTTGAATGATCTTAAAGGACTAATTAAAAACGGTTGGCCTAATTCAAATAAAAAAGTTAAAAATCAAGTTAAAATATTTTGTCCTTATAAATCAGAATTAACTGTCATTGGTGGATTAATTTTTAGAAACAATTGTCTGGTAGTTCCAAAGTCACTTCAAAAAGAAATGTTAGATCGTATTCATTATAGTCATTTAGGGGTAAACAAATGCATAAAATTGGCACAAGATTCTTTATTCTGGCCTGGTATGGTTGATCAAATAAGACAGAAAATTTCAAATTGTCACCAGTGCCTTACTTATACCAATTCTCAGAATAAGGAACCTTTAAAGCCACATGAGATACCAGCTTTACCATGGAATAAAATAGGCTGCGATATTTTTGAAATAAAAGGAAAAAAATACCTTTTAGTCATTGACTATTTTTCAAAATATGTAGAAGTAGCAGAATTATTGAATAATCCAACAAGCCATATGGTCATAACAAATCTTAAGTCAATTTTTGCTAGGCATGGGATTCCAGTAACCTTTGTAAGTGATGGCGGCCCACAATTTACATCACAAGAATTCAAAACTTTTAGCAGACAATGGGAATTTAAGCATATAGTTTCGTCTTCAACCTATGCTCAGTCTAACGGCATGGCAGAGAGACATATACAAACTATAAAAAAAATGTTTAAGAAAATATTTAATGAAAAGAAAGATTTATATATGGCTCTTTTACATTATCGTACTACACCCATTTTTGAAAACATATCACCATCTGAAATTTTGATGTCGAGAAAATTAAGAACAAATTTAATAATTACAAAAAATCAGTCAAAACCTAGAATTGCAAAAGAATATAATAAAACAATTATTAGGGAAAAACAAGAACTGCAACAAAAATATTATAATAAAAATGCAACTAAAAACTTACCTGAATTGTACACAAATCAGTCAGTTTATGTTCAAACAAAACCAAATGGTAATTGGTTTCTTGGTAAAGTTGTTAGTAAACTAAGAGATAGAACATATAGATTGCAAATGAATAATGGTTCTATGCTAATAAGAAATCGGAAATTCATTAAACCGGTAGGAAATAAACATTTTCTAAATAATTCAGAAAACCATTATTCATCAGCAAAGGAGGAAAATAATAATGAAATTAAGTATTTTATAGAATTAAAGGATGATGATAATATTAGTAATGATAAGGAAAGTGTGAGAGAAGAGAGAGTGGTTGTAAATTTTGAAAATAGACTTGAAAATGAACAATGTGAAACTACCGAAGATGATAATCATAATGAAGAAAGTGTTAATGATGAAGATTCGGAATCGAACAGTGATGCAAGTAGTGTTTATGAAGAAAGCATTACTATAGTTGTAGATGAAAATAAAATGAAGGACAGTTCAGAAAGTGATTCGGATTTGGAGGCTAAATTTATTAAAAAAACTTGTATCACATCATCAGGTCAAATTTCGCGACCTCCTCCAAAACTGAATCAGTTTTGATTATCTTACTTAAGAAAGGGGGATGTAGGATTAGGTTATTTAGAGGTACGTCTGTACGTTATGTAGTCACTGCCACTAATGTAAAGTTGGCAATGGCAGCTGTCATGGGCGGTGACAGTCAAGCGATGTTCTCGAACCTTGGCTCACGTGTATGTACTCAATAAAGAACAATATAAAATCAAGTGTTAATGTTTAATTAATAAATCCTAAAGTAACGAAACAAACATTAACATAACACATGTTAAATTATTAATTCTGGATTTTTTAAAGTATTTCCGAATTATTCACAAAGAAAGAAATTTTAGAATTAAATATGACAACAACGCTATCATATGTTTATATGTATGTTACCAGATTATTGCACTTATCTAACTTTTTGGTTTTAGTATAGATGACAATATTTCTTCCATTATTACTGTAGTATCAGAATTACAGTAAGAAAAGTGGTGATATTAGTGGGGTCCATAGTAAGTGCAAAAATGAATAGGGTTTGTTTATGAACTTCAGTCTTATCCCATTATGGAAACACAGATATCTAAAATTTTAAATGAATATCAATCAGTTTTAAAAAAAAATCCTAACATTTTTATCACAATAATGAATAGTTAATGTAAGCCTTCTAAATTAGGGCACACAGATGGTGTACCTACTGCTTTATGAAAGTTTTTTTACTAACTTTGATACTACAAATAAATCATAGTTTTAGGTATATTTTCAAATTAAATTGGTATTTCTGGGTAGTTATGTACTTTTGATACCCAATTAAACAAATTGTTTCCCATATAGACAATCTATATGTTAACTAATTTTTGACCACTTAAATTTCAGTTTCTCATTTCCATAGAAACCAGTTGTTTAATTTCAATAGATACTCAATTGTGGAAGTTTGACAGTACATAATTCAGATAAAACCTTTGTTAATAAAATAATACCTCTAAAACTATAGTTCATTTGTGTCCTCTAAGAAAAGATTTCTAAAAAATGTATAACCAATATCCATTTTAAAATGGAGGTCTACAAGTCATTTGGTAAAAGAAATTATGAATTTATATATTTTTTTTATTTAAACATACATAACCCCACATCAACAACTAAGAGTTATTAGCAGGGGAGACATTTACAACATGTGTGGTACATTTATAATAACAAACATTAGATTTTAGATATTGATATTAAGTTTGTGTATTTAAGATAAAATACAAGAGAGCACTTCCTTTCCACTAGATGAAATAATTAATATTATTAATATTAAGTATTTCCTAAATCTCAGCATCTTCTTTGTTCTTCGCTTTCTGGATATTCAAGTAACAGTTACTTTACTGTGAGTTGAGTGTGACATGTGTGACATAAATGCACGATTTTCTTTTTGTTAAGTGATGCTGATGTGCGTATGTCCAATTCTTAGATAGTTTACCACTAGACTATGAAAGAGATTCATAGTCTCAAGTTTACCATAACTCTTCTCTTATTGGGTAGTGAAAGTTTGCTACTAATTTCGGGCATTATTGGTTTCAGTATCTTTCCAGATGGATTGCCATTTTTGATATATTATGTATTGTCACCGTACATAAACAAGAATAGTAGGCTCCTCCCAGCGCGATGTCTATCTCACTCGGTCTCCGATGCTACTTTTTTTCGGTATCCTGAAGCTCGGAACCGAGCGATAGACAGATACCGTGTGTCTTTTGTAGTTGAAGGTACTAGCGGAGTTGAGAGTATATTGGGTGGACTGTCTTTTCAGTGAATTATTATTAGGAGATATTTATTAAGAAGAAAACGCCAAGAATGTGTTATGTGGACGGTTGTAGGAGTAAAGATGGGGCTAAAATATCTTCCTTCAGATTTCCCAAGGATGAAACTAGGTAAATTTTAACAATATTATTTAGCAAAGGATATGAGTAATTTTGTTATAAAAAGCAGTGTAGTATATGTTATTGTATTTCAAAATAAAATATTACCAATATATCTTTTTAGATGACAACGTTGGAAACAGGCCTTAGGTTTTGTTGATTGTCACAGATATGCGAATTTGGAGGCAGAACAATGCAACAAAACATTAAGAGTTTGCGATGGACACTTTTCCCAAGAAATATTATATGTGCAGTAATAGCAGAACAAATCTGCAATATAATGCAGTTCCGTCCTTGAATTTACAAAAAAATAGAAACTTCACAAAATTTTTGGTACCTACACAATACTTCTGATAATAGGATTGTTTTTTATATTTTCAATAGGTATTTCAAATAATTTGCAAATTTTTTCGCGGTACAACTTTAAAAGAAGTTGCAGTTCAAACCAATTTTAAGACAATGCTGCCCAAGGAAGTTATGTAATTATACTTAACGATGGTGTGTTTTGGATAAAATAGATATATGTAGGTTAGGTATTCTATAGCAATTTTATTCTTCAGACGATATGAAATATGAAGATGTTTATGTTCAAACAGAAGGCAATTTTTTTCAGAAATATGTTGGGAATGATGTTTCTACTCAAACTTCTGTAGTTACCAAAGGTATTTAATGTTTTTTATAGCTAGATACATTTCTAAAGGCTACGCTATGAATGATATTTTTTATTTTTATGTCCATTATGATTTCGTGGTTAATAAGTAATACTCATTTAAATGTGGTGGCAAAACTTCCGTCCTTTATAGAGTTTTTGATTTGTTTTAGATCAATATTTACAGACCTCAATGACGCTTACGGTCAATACTCCTCGAAAAAAGTGTTGAGAGAGGAGATAAAGTGTTTGAAAAAATCTACTGTGCCTGCTCAATGTTCAAGAAAGTTGGAAACCGGAATATCGTTTGAAGATATTTCCAAATATTTGGAAAGTAACTACTCAGAAGATGCCTACAAACCTCTAAAGTCTTAGATAAGTTTTTTAAATAAATCACCTAAAGGTTGTAGGTACACAGGGGATTTTAAGAAGTTTGCTTTGAGCGTTTACTTTTTGGGAACTAAAGCTTACAAAAAAAATTCTACTTTGTATCGGTTACCTTCTAAAAGCACGCTCAACCGTTTTACCCGTCGTTGGGCAGTAAACCCTTTTACAAAATTATTTTTCGCCTTATTGATCTTAGGGCTCGACTATTAAGTGATAAAGATAAAAATTGCATCATTTGCCTTGATGAGATGTCATTGAAAACTCATTTATGTTATGATTTATCAAAGGATACAATAGTAGGCTTCCAAGAATCATTTTCATCAGACAACGAATCCGAACCAGCAACTAGTGCATTAGTTGTTATGGTATTAAGCAGCTGGAAACAACCGCTTGCCTACTTCATGTATAGATCAACTACGCCTTCAAATGAAATAAAAGACATTTTGTTTAAAACAGTTAGAAAAATACGTGATATCGGTCTAAATGTGCTAGGTGTGGTGTCTGATCAGGGTTCTAACTTACAAAAATTAGTTAAAATCTGCCTTAAATTGAGCACAGACAATGTTTTTTACGTAGATAATATCAAGCTTGTTTACTTTTTTGATGTGCCACACTTACTTAAATCTAATAGGAACAAATTTTTTTCTTACTGGTTTGAGTTACCAGAAGGAACTACCACAATAACATGTATTTGAATACATTTTACAATTATGAAAAAAAAAGGAATTTGGACTGCCCAAAATTAACTGACGAGCGTACGTTTCCAAATAATTTTCAGAAAATTAAAGTAAAATATGCTTCTCAGATTTATAGTCATTCTATTGCAGTTGCTCTTAATACATACATTGATTTTGAAGTTTTGCCTCCAGATGCCAAAGTAACTGCTAAATGCATTAAAACAATTAATGGTGTTTTCGATTTATTAAATTCGTGCCATTTAAATAATTTTAATGCATTCATGGGTACCCAACAACAGTTTCAGCTAATGGAAGAATTTGAAACTTTACTGAAAAATGTCTGCGTGGTTAACAGTGAAGGAAAAAATTTAACTATTAAAATGAAATTTATATTTGGGTGGCAGCTTACAATAAAATCAGTTGATGCCCTTTGGGTTATATTAAAATCAAAGGCCTACACATTTTTACTGACAAGATATTTAAAACCAAGACTGTCTTGAAAACTTTTTTGGGCAAGTTAGAAACTATTGTGGTAATTCAAGAAACCTTACGCTTATACAGTTTTCTAGAGCATTAAAAAATTTGTTTACTCTGAAGTATTTTGACCATGTTGACGGCGCCAACTGCGTTAATGACATTAATAAATTGTTGTTAAATATTACTTCAGACTTGGCAGAAAACTGTGAAGATCTCATTTTACCGTCAATAGAACCATCAAATCCTTTAAAAGTCTACAACTGATTACAGGAATCTAAACAGTACCGATGGCAACGCGTTAGTTTTACGTTTTATCAGACAAAAGCCTATGTCAGCAATATAAAGTTTCCATTTGATGGGCTCAATGTATATACCTAGCCTGAATTTTGTTGAATATGTTACCCAGCTTGAAGATATATTTGTAGTTAACTTCAATAAGTTAGCATGTAAAAATTGTATCGTAGCGACGTTGAAAGATATTTTTAAAAATATATCGTTTACGCATCCTTGTAAAAATTTTCCTTCAAGTTATTTCTTATATCTTTATACAAGAGTGCGTTTATATTACACAATTAAATTCGCAAATCGTGAAATAAAATGTAAAAAATCTTATAATCCTAATATAAAATTACAAATATTACAAAATTTGTGATTCATTCCTTTTTGCTTTGCTTTATAAGTTTGGTTTAGGATTACATTCTTTACTAAATGCCATAATTATTCAGCATTGTTTTCATATGCAAAGCAAATTCTAAAGTATGGTATAGAATCTGGTATAATTTTTAACCATATATATATTTGTACATTTTTGACGAATTATTTTATTTATATAATGTAGTAAGAAATGATTCTAGTTTATTTCTTATGAGTAATTTTATATTCCCAATTAAATACTAGAACGTACCTTGCATCGCAAAACAATAGGACCTATCGTTTTTTGAAATAGTTTTCTAACTACGTATATTTTTATCAGCCCCCGTACCAAACACTCAATTTATAAACCAACAAGCTATGACGGTAGTAATTCGTGCGACCCCTGTATATACGAGACACGTGTGCTTTTAGGATCGTTTTTTGGAAAGTCTTTAGCAGCGATAGATGAAAGTGCCGACGTCGAGTGAACCTATCTATTCTTGTTTATGAGAGAGAGAGAGAGAGAGAGAGAGAGAGAGAGAAGTTCGTGGATTTTTGAAGTTGGGGCTTGTAGTGTTTATTTGGGTTTGTTTTGTTTGGAGTGTGGCCCTGTTATAGGATTCGTATCCTCTTCAGGGCTGGTTGGGGGTTTTTTTGAGGGTGGTTTGTGTGCGCGTATTGACTTGGCTTGTTTGAGGTAGGGCTGAAAATTCAGTTTTAGAAAAAGTGTCTGGGAAGTTGAGAAAAAAGGTGTATAGAAAATTGAAGTTATGTTTGGTTTTGTGGGTGAATTGTGTGTCTTTGCTAGAAATCAACCGGAGAGAGAGGCAGAAACAATTAGCGTCGAAATTCGATGTTTTTTATGCGAACGTGGTTTTGGTGATGAGGGAATGGGGACTTTAAAAGTGTCTAGAAAAGGTGGAAAATGAATAAGACGAACCACGTTGCGTTGCGGATAGTTAATAGAGGCGAGGTGGGTGATTGAATTGTTGGAAGATGAAAATGTTTTTTGGGGTTTTGTGTCTCCTGTGTCACGAGAGTTAATAAGAAACGTTGGGAATGGATTTTGGAATTTTTTTGAGTTTAATCTGAAATTTGTTGGAAAAGTGACTAGGAGACATTGAAAGATTTGTGGATGATGTCGGGTGGTGGCGACTGGCTTTTCTCGAATTCGAGATGAGGAATTTGTTGAAAAGGAGTGTTTATGTGCGGTGTGGTACCTTGAATGTGAAATTTTGAAAAATAAGAATTTTTGAATGTTGAAAAATTTCGTATTTATTTATTAAAATGTTGAAATTGAAGGTTTTGAAATGATTGTTTAAAATATTGTGATGGGTGAGCTGGCACCGGGGATAGTAATAATAATAAATCCAAAAACTTCGTCGTACGTCGGCCCATTTGGCTGGTGAATAAATTCACTATGCTACAGGAAAAAACGTGAAAAACCTGCAGCACCGACGGGGTGGATGGGGCTCGCGGGTCAAATTGAATCGCTTTCGCTCCTGATGGAAGTGAAAGCAAAGTGAGCACGCCTGCCTATATTTGTTATAGAGCAGTTGTGTCGATAGAAGGTATTAAATGGCGAAGTGTTTCGGCTATGACATCTCTTGAGTTAGGAATGGCATTCATGAGTGTGACGGTGAGTATTTCGATTAGGATTTTGGAGTCGGTTGAGAGGTCGTACGGAGTTGGTGGCTTTTTGAGAGTGACTGGTGCAGTCTCTTGAGGGGTTTTGGGTGTCGATAGCCTGTGGGGGCAGCGAGGATGGAAAGCGGGGTGTGGACCACCGCAATTTGTGCATTTAGGAGTGCCGGACTTGGGGCAATTTTCGGTTCGGTGGCCTGTTTGGCCGCAAGAGGGGCATATCGGTTTAGACCGACAAGATTCGGAGGAGTGTCCGGTTTGAGTGCATCGGCTGCAATACTTGGGCACTGGGGGAAGTGGATTTGTGTTTGATGGCTCGCTTCGATGTGGAAGGCCGTGAAATGAGAGGCCGGAGGTGAGGGCCTGGTGGTAGTGGGTTTCGGAGGTGGTAACGATGCGAAACAGCGAAGTGGGTTTGTTGGTGGCTTTGGCCACGATTCGCCAAGTTTTGAGGAACGGGATTTGTTCATTGTGAAGAATTTCTTCAAATTCTTCAGGGCTGATAGTGGTGTCTACATTCCTGCAGACGAAAGAGTAGGTAGGTATAAGGGTTTTGTTGGCTAGACGTGGTGGGCGTTCTGTTGAGTTAAGAACGTTGATGATGATGTTTTTGTCACCAGTGGAATCATGGATTTGTCTCAGAATAGTTGAGACTGACTTTGGGGAGGACGTTTTGAGAAGGGCGGTGCGGTTGAAGTTTACCTTTAGAAAAACGACATGGCCGTCTAGGAGTTCGAAGGTGTTTAGCAGGGTGAAAAGCGATTTTTGAGTGGCGTATTGTGTTGGGAGGTTTCGGAGGTTGAGGGTTTGAATTGGTATGTTATTGATGGTGTGGGTTGTTGTAGGAATGTTGGTAGGTGACGGTGTTGTAGGTCGGGATTTGGTTTTACCGACGAGGGTGAAGCCATCCTCGTCGGGGACAGGTGGTTGTCGTGTGAGTGTAGGGGATAGGGATCTTACGGAGGAAGCGTAAGACCTTCTTGAGGATGTGTATGGGGTTTGTTTGTGTTGTGAGGATGTGTATGGGGTTTGTGTGATATCGTATGTGTTTTGTGAGTAGCGTGGTGTTGTTTTTGATGGGTTCTGAAGGGAAGGTGTTGAGGAGTGGTGGGTTTTGTTGGAAGTGTGTGTAGAGGTGGTGCTGGATGTGACGGGAGAGAGAAGAGGGAATTCTTTGTCAAAGTTTTCAAGGAGTTTTCTGTTTTCCATTCTGAATTGGTTGGTTTCGTCTAGGAATTGTTGGATTTCGTGGTCGGTTGGTCTGGAAGGTGTTTTCGCAGCTCTGCTGCTGCGACGTTGTCTGGAGGACATTTTAGGATTGAGTGTATTATGGAATGGGGTCGAAAGCTAATACCGACAGCGGACTCACTGCCGGAGGGAGTTGCCTCCCCAGTTAAAGGTTTCCTGACTTATTAGCTTTCAGGAGTTTTATATTTTTTCTTGATTATGTACGGTGGTATTGTTTTATTGAAGATCTGTGACAGGTGTGGGGAAATTTTCTAAGGAGGGGTAAATTATCAGTGGAAGTTGATTTTAGAGCTGTCAGCTTCCTAGTTGCCTTTTATTACTATGTATGATGGGATGTTTCTTTTTAATGAGTTGATGGATCAGATGCGATGGATATAAATTTTTCATGAAATTAAGGTTCATTTTCACGTGACGCTGGAAGCTCAAAAAATGAGCGTCAAAAGCTGTCACGTGACTACATGGAACGATCAAAATTTGTAGCTTCCATGAAAAAGGTATTCCAGCGTCAAAATTGGAGCGTCTTGCAAATAAAATACATAAACATTCTAAATTAAATTGTTCTTGTTAATAATTATATTGATAAGCAAGTGTAAAATGTCATTTGACTATCTATATGGAAAATATGTTGCCGAATACCATCAAAAATATACTGAATGGTATAATCGGAATGTACATTATTTAGCACAAGTGAAATGATTGAATATAAATGATAGACTCCAATTCTCCATTCATTTTACTCAATATTTATATACTCTTTGTTAACACATTAATAAACCATAGATCAAATAATACTTATTCGATTTGTCTATGGAATAACACAGTTCATGCCAGTATTGCTAAAGGTGTAGATTTTTCCTCAAATTGGGGATTTTTTTAACGTAGTGACGAAATTATTAGGGATTTTAAATTTTGTTGATAGAAAGTGAAAACCTAGTAAATTTGCTTACTTTTCATTAAGTAAGGTACCAAGTTATGTTCTGTTTATTTGTGATGAGATATAGAAGACTGTTTTTATTTTGAAGTTGTTATGTGCATTGAAAAAATTGTATTTTGATTTCATATAATTTTATGCATTTAATTTAATACGTTGGGTATTTTCAAATCACGGTTGCCACAGTTTTAGTAAGATGGTTGAGGATATAAATATTTTTCGCCTGGTTCAAGCTGAAAATCGACGCTGAAAGTTGGTTTAAGAGGGGCCTCCTCACAGGTATATAAACCTAAAAACCTACACAATACTAGTTACTAGTTTAGTAAACGAACGGCTAACAGCAGTCGTGTCTCAAAACGTCTCGGTCCAATAGTAGCGCGCTATTTTCGCGCGCATTCGTTTCAAATTTTGACGTTTAAAAATTTAGAAAGTTAACCTATACGTATTTTTATTATTGTGTTATCAGGATTATCTGTGATTAGAATTATCATTTACGATTAAGAAAATGGAAAAAAAATCAAATGATCTGTTACGTGTGTGGTAAGGCGTTATCGTCTAAACAAGCTAATTTTCGACGACATTTAAAAGACAGACATGACATAATAAAATTGAAAGTATCAATTATTCAGTTAAGTGTGAAGAACCATCGTGTGATTATATGTGTTCGAAAGTTGGAGAATTACAAACACATTTGCAATCCGTTCATAAACTAGATCAACAAGTTGAAGAATTGCATTTTGCTAATTTTGATGGTAAGCTATAAATTATTATATAGGTAACATAACATAAAAATCCAAATTTAATTTGATTTGCATATTTTTAACTTCTTGGAATTGATAGATTTCAATACATGGAAACATTCCGAAGAGGTTCGAACATCATCCAGGTGGGTGATATATAGTCGCAATACACCAAATACCACTCACTATTATTGTAACCGCAGTGGTAAAAAGCGAATGATAGGTACTGAAGAGCGTAAGCGAATGCTAAAGGCACAAGGGTCCTGCAAAATGAATTCGACTTGTACATCATACATGTCAGTAAAAGATATTAATGGAAGCCTTCAAGTCATGTTTTTTAAATCACATTATGGCCACGAAGTGAAACTTGAACACATTCGGTTAGATCAGCATGATAAAAATTTAATAGCCACACAGTTAATACAAGGTAATTAATTATAACGATACTGTTGCAAAAAAGTATAATTTATTAATATATATTTTAAATTTTTACGTGTCTCATCTACAAAAATTCTGGATAAAATTAGAGAAAGTGTGGGGGAAGATTTTCAGAGAATCCATTTAGTAAATAAGAAAGACATTCAAAATATTGCTCAAGCTTATAAAATAATTGATGGAGCTATAAGAGACCAAAATGATGCAGTCAGTGTTGACATGTGGGTCAAGAATTCTTCTGACATCATTTTATATAAAAAGCAGGGAGAGATAGATGTATTTAATAAGGAAGACTTTTTATTAGCTTTTATGACAACATCACAAAAAGTGCTTTTAAATAAATTTGGAAATGAGGGAATCATATGCATGGATGCAACGCATGGAACAAATCCATATGATTTCAAACTTATTACAATTTTGACGGTTGATGATTTTGAAGAAGAATTTCCAGTGGCGTTTTTGTTTTCCAACAGGGAAGACTACACACTGTGTTAAAATATTTCGTGTCGTCTGTTAAAGATAGAGCTGGAGATGTTGCTGCCAAAATGTTTATGAGTGATGATGCCGAGCAGTATTTTGCTGCTTGGAGTTTGATTATGAGCAGTAATCAGACAAAAAAACTTTTATGTGCTTGGCATATTGACAAAGTATGGCGCAATAAAATTTCCATTATCAAGAATAAGGAAAAACAAGAACAGGTAACATTTTGTAGTGTACTTTTTTCTGCTAATAAAATTAATAATTAATTTTTGTAGGTGTACAAAATGTTGTGTGTGCTGAGACAAGAAGTTGAAGTAATACAATTCGAAGAATTGCTTGCTTCTTTCATACAGTTTCTGGATTCAGATGAGGAGCTTGGAGCTTTTGCTACTTATTTCACACAACATTATGAAAGTAGATCGAAAGTTTGGGCGTACAGGGTTGGGGGTGGTATAAATACCAATATGTATTTGGAAAGTATGCATAAAACTATCAAGTACATATACTTAGATGGAAAAGTTTGTCGAAGGCTTGACAAAACAATTCATGCTTTAGAAAAATTTGTAAGGGATAAGCAATTTCAGCGAGTGTTGAAACTAACTAAGGGAAAAAATAAAGGCAAAAATTACAAATCAGAACAGAGACACGCACATGCCATCGAAGACGATAAAATGTTTATTGCTGAGGAAGATAAAAATCGATGGTCGGTTTCACATGCCAATGATGACAATATTTACAATGTAGTTAAAAGTGCTATATCAGAACATATTTGTCAAATTAACTGCTCCACATGTGATGCTTGTACACATATATACAGTTGCACCTGCAATGATTACATCATTAAAGGTAATATATGTAAACATGTACATAAAGTTTGTATTATAATAAAAAGTGAAGGAATGGCACCCTTAATACATTCTGAATTACATAAAGAGAATGGTAATGAAGTTGAATTACAAATGCACTTAAGTACTCTTAGAAATCCGATAGCAAACAAAGTGTCAAAATTAAAGGAAGACATTTTAAATAGGTTAGACAAGTTAAAGAGTGAGTTATGTCAAATTCAAAACAATATAGACGGTATTGAAGATGTTGATCTGTTAACAACTGTTACAAAACAGCTTACATGTATCGATTTAACCGGTACATTAAACGTAACTTTAGGTATAAACGAGTCTGTTCCATCTTTGGCACTGCAGTCTGTTGTTCCTGCGAATACCAATATAGTAATTCAAGATCGGTTTATTTCTACCAAGAAAAATCAATTACAAAACCGAAGTTAAGTAAACCAACTCCTGAAGAAAAACTTATTATTAAAGAAATTCTTCACAATAACACATAGGTTAATATATACTTTTAAAAGTATTATAATTTTGTTTTGTAAATTATTTCATTTCAGTATATTGTGGAATTATTTAGAAACAGTTAGTTTCGTTTCACAAATGGTGACTAGAAGTACATCCAAAAATGTTAAAAAAATAAAGGCTATGATTATTTCCAATCCGAATAAAACTAAAAATACATATAAAAATGGTACATTAATTATGGAAAACGAAAAAATTGACATTATGGAGAATTTCAAGTACCTAGGAGTCGTGTTGGATGAAAATTTAAAATTTAAAGAACAATTTAAAACAATTAACAAAATTTCGAAAAAACTTTGTTTCTCAAGAACAGCTGCTCAAATCATTGAAAGTAATAATAACAGTTTTCAATAGTATTATCCAACCACATTTTGAGTGTTGTGCTACCATACTCATATACTTAGACAACAAGAGTAAATCCTCTCTTCAAATACTCCAAAATCATGTTATGAGATTGACTCTAAAATGCAACATACTTACACCAATAATTCATATGCAAGAAACTCTACAGAGTCAATCAGTAAATAAAAGACTAACACACTATGCAATGATATTTATTTTCAAAATAGCCAAAGGTTTGATGCCAGCATATTTCAAAATCAGTTCATCATATTCAATCAGGAAATTCACAAACACTATACAAGAAGTGCTAACAATTTACACATAGAGAAAGCCAATACTAGAAAAGGTACGAACTCATTATTGGTAGGATTCCAAATGAAATTAAAGCCTGTCATACTCTCGTAGCTTTCAAGAAAAAACTTGTAAAATATCTGTGACTCTATTTATTTGTAGGTGTTGTTAAATTTGTTTTCATATTTGTAATCTTTCACGTATGTAAGCTATAGTGGATAAATTTATTTTTATTAGTGTATATGTATTATTTATTGTAAATTGTAAAACAATTGTATCATGAATATTAGGATTTCCTATTTATCAATAAACTTAAATTTTTTTCATTTAAGAAAGTGATATTGTGGAATTATTTAAAAACAATTAGCTTTATTCATAACAGTAAATACAGAATCTTTAATATAAGAGTTATTTAAAACAAAATTTATTTTATTAAAAATTATACAACTACTTTAAATTAAAATAGTTTCATTAAAGCAACTTCAACATTTAATCAGCAAAGTGTGTTGCTGCAATGTGCCTCTGCATTCTTCTTGCCAAAGCTAAATCTGTATTGATTCCGCGAGGTAAATTTTGTACCAAATTTTCACCTCAATAAATACCAAAATCAACTTCTTCAATAACCCTATCTGATTCAGGTATATTGGCCTCCAAGCACATATTGTGAAGAACAACACATGTAATTATTATCTTCTCAATGCTCAATTAGGTTTATAGTGTAAGACTCTGTGTTTAAGTAAGCATCGAAGTCGATTTTTGAGGACACCATTACACACCATTCTGTTCCACATGTGATTGTTTTTAGTCTAATGTCAAATCTTTCCTCTGCGGCGGTAGTTGGGAGTATATACTTAAACTCAATTGGTTTATTGTGCTGTGCTTATACTTGCATATAATTAACAATTTTCAAAAATATGAAAGTGTATTTGAAAATGGAATAAATCGAATATGGTGTACACACTAGTTATCAACTGAATAAAACAACAACGAGTGCAAATGTGTACGTAATTCTCCAACTTTCGAACACATATAATCACACCATGGTTCTTCACACTTAACTGAATAATTGACACTTTCAATTATGTCATGCCTGTCTTTTAAATGTCGTCGAAAATTAGCTTGTTTAGAAGATAACGTCTTACCACACACGTAACAGATGATTTGATTTTTTTCCATTTTCTGAATCGTAAATGATAATCCTAATAACACAATAATAAAAATATGTATAGGTTAACTTTCTAAACGTCAAAATTAAAACGAATGCGCGCGACGATAGCTCGCTCCTTTTGGACCGAGACGTTTTGAGACCCGACTGCTGTTAGCCGTACGTGTTTAGTAATTATTTGGTTCAAAATATTTACGATAGATGTCGATACTAGTACTGAATCGGCTTTTACTTCAACATATTTTCACTCTCTGTCTTTCGACTCTTGACGGTTCAAAGAAACGCATCTCTGTTCGAATGTTTTGATTTTAAAAAATTTTTCGACTGGTTGTGAGCACAGAAACCTTATCTCCATGGGTGATTTATGCTTATCTCTGTTTTTTATGTTGCATTCAAACCACAGCCCAGCTGTGCATAGATAAGAGAATATTATATACACGGATCCCAACAAAATTTCAATTTGAGTGTAGCTTTTTGATTATTTAAGAGTTTCATAAATGTAAATATACATATTTAAAAACATTCTACCTTTCAAAATTTGTACCATTTATATTAACATAATAAAATGTTTTCATAATTATACATTTCTGTTTGTTTCATGCTAAGAAAATTAAACTGCGGAAAAGTTGCAAATTTACATAATGTCTGAAAACACAGAGCGTCGTGTCACAACTTTGCCTCAATCTAATCATATTCAGAGTTTCTGTTGGTTGCTTTCAAGTTTTATTTGACATGTAGGCTCTTTTTTCAACTACATGTGTAAATATATTCAATTTTATCTAGAAACAAATAATATAAACAAAGAGTTTCCAAATTTATTATACAAAGAAATGTAATACAATGCTTTACATTTAATAGAAAGAGGAAAGTAAGGTACACTGAGGAATTTCAATTTAAAATAGCAAACGTTTAAAAAACTTACAAAGCAACTATAACAACTAATAAAAAATTTAAAGCGAAAGATCTGTAATGACAAATTATAGTATATATTGTGGGGAGATCGATATATACAGTACAAAATCAAACATACAATCAACATGTAAAGTTTGCTTCTACCTTGTTTGCAAAGATTGATCATATTTGTTGTGGAGATTGGAAATGAAACATTTTTCCTTCATTACACAAAAAAATAGTTGGTTCATTTTCTCTTTTCCACGACAGATACACATATGTGTGATCACCTGAATGGTAAATATTTTTTTTGTTTTTATATAATACATTATTGGTATTATTACTTTTCCATCCAACCCATCTCATATGCGAGAAAAGTATTGGTTTACCCAAACAAAAGCTGGAATTTTGGATTTTTTTGAGTTGTTTTTACGTTTTTCACCAAGAACAACACAAAAAAATTGTTTTTAGAAAAAAAATCCTATCTGTATAACTCGATACAGCCCCCGAAGTGCAACAAGTCACCAATTTTATGACTGAATATTATTCAGGATATCTCACAGATCCCCAGAGCCAGTAGAACTAGTGCTATGGTAGTTGAAGTATCACATTTTTGGAGAAATTTCAGTTTGTTAGCACGGTACAGCGTCTGGAGTGTATATAAATGACCAATTTCATGATTAGATATTATTGCGACATTTATAACCGATGTTGCCAAGTTATACGAAAATCCTC
The DNA here is from genome assembly GCA_963921935.1 of Galeruca laticollis. Taxonomy (NCBI): domain Eukaryota; kingdom Metazoa; phylum Arthropoda; class Insecta; order Coleoptera; family Chrysomelidae; genus Galeruca; species Galeruca laticollis. The sequence continues at coordinate 182,386,086 of OY998176.1, forward strand.
AAACAAAGAGAAAAAAGCAATATTTTTTAACAAGAAAAACTATGCACATCATAAGATTATTAGGTATATTCAGGAAATTGCAATATCTATATAGTGAGCATTTTACCTGTATGTTAGGTATCTTATGTTTTCAAAATTCGATTTTCGACTTCGTAGTGTATTAGCCATAAGGTAAATTGTGACTAATTTTTGGCTTTCCAAAATAGAGATATATCAGGTAAATATGTGCTTATATTTTGTTATTGTTTTATTTCAGATAATTGTAGGTTTTTCATTATTATTTTCTCGTTACCGTAACTAGATTACTAAATTAAACATTATGTTTCTATCTCTGGCAACTATGTAAATTCTAAACATTTACATTTTTTGTGCAAAAAACGAACAAATTCGATTGGCTCAAGATAGCACAACACGGGGAGTATTTATTTGGTCGGTACCGATTGTTTCAGTATACTTTGTTAGTGTTATACTTAGTTTTGTATTGCCTATAAGGTGAAAAGAACACCATTTTATTATTTTTATTGCGATATTGTGGTATCTTCATTGGTGAAAAGGACACTATCTCTCGATTCTCATTATTGTGAACCCTCCCTTGGTGAAAGAGACACCTTTTTTAGTTTTTTTTAGCATTATACTTAGTATGGCGCGAGAAAAGTACAGGAACAAAAAACGGAACAAGAAGGCAAAAACAAAGTTACAGTGAGTAAAAAATCTTTGGCTTTTCTATATTTTGAGGATTTTTACCGGCAATTTTACTGTTTCAAAATGCATTCAGTAAAAAAATCAAAGTCTGGTATTGGTGTGTTGACAGACCAGGTATTTTTTCTCAACATAGAGTAAGTACACGAAAGAACTTCATTATTTTATCATATCAAAGAGGACCTAAACGTTATTGAAATTGTGTCATTTGTACGCGATTTTATTTTTAAATTTCGAATTCTAAAAAGACTTCGGTCGTGAAGTATTATCAATAACTTTTATATTTTACAGAAAAAAGAAACTTATTCTAAACATTTACACGTGACACACTGGATGTTCGTTCGAAAATGTGACATCATTTTATTTTCTTTTTCGGATTTACCGTAAAAATAGTAAATGCTTTAAATTTTTTCTCCTTAATTTGCCAATTTTTAGTATGAAAATAATAGAATAATGATTTTTTTAGAATAATGGCACATCAGTTGGAATATGAAGTAGAACTTAATCCTGAAAATCCTATTACTAGAAATAGGATTGTAGAGCTAGGGTATGTGTTAGATTGGGCTACACGACTACAGTACAATCACTCCAGAATATGTACACTGGGCATGCTCAGTATTAAAGAAGAACGCAGACGGGGCAATGGATTGACTAGTACAATAGTCTTTAGATGTTCAATATGTTCGAGAGAATACGAATACGACACAGAAAATCCAAATAGAAAAAAATCTGTAGTAAATATTGGAGCAGTATGGGGAACTTTGGCTGCGGGGTCCACATACTCGCATACAACAGAAATGTTGGCATGCATGGATATACCTACTATGAGCTCGAACTTATATTACAATATAGAAAATGAACTGGGAAAGGTGAATATACTTTTAAGCATAAATAGATAAAACATGTAATATCTTAGGTACGTAAAATATGAGATTATCATGTTCAAAATCGTTTTAGGAATGGGAAGACTCTCTTGTAAGATCCATGGAAAGGGCTGGTATGGAAGAAAAAGAAAGGGCTACAGAAAATGGACAACTTTGTTTAGATGGCACACCTTGGATCACAGTGTATGTGGATGGTTCTTGGAGTAAACGATCCTATGGGACAAACTATAATGCACTATCTGGTATGGTAGCTATAATTGGAAAATATACAGGCCAAGTGTACTATTTATAGCTGTAAGAAATAAGTTTTGTGCTATATGTGCCAGAGCTTCCAAAGGCAATGTAGTTGTAAAAAAACACATCTGCTACGAAAATTGGGATGAATCGGCTCCTGCAACGGAAGCTGATATGGTTGTGGAAGTATTTAACTGCAGTGAAAACATGCATGGTGTGAGGTATTGTAAATTTATAGCGGACGGTGACTCCAGTGTATACAAGAATATTATAGAAAAAGTCAGTTATGGAAGCGACGTTAAAAAAATTGAATGTACGAACCACGTCTTAAAAAATTATGGAAAACGCCTCAGGGAAATAAAAAAAGATACCAGGATTACACTAGCAGGAAGAAAACTAGTTACTATGAAAAAGATTGAGGTCTTAATAAAACGAGCAAAAACTTCAATATGCCAATCAAGAATTTCCAAACATCGATCTCTTGAAACATGATTTGAGAAATGGGCTGCACCATGTATTTGGAAATCACTCATCATGCCGTCCTGGTACGTGCAATTCTGTGGGAGAAATTACTGACAATATGATTCCACAGCTGCAGTCAACGTCCATATTTGATCACCTGAATGGTGAATGGTTTTTTTATGTTTTTATATAAGGAATTGCTATTCGTATTATTTATTTTAGGAGCACTGGACCTTCTTGCAAGAAAATCACACCTGCTGATAGAAAACCAAAACAATAATAAAGCAGAAAGGTTCATGAATATTGTAGCAAGATTTAATGAAGGAAAGAGATTGAATCTTGTACAAGGGGGTCATATCAAAGAAGAGTCCAACTGTCAGGTCTGAGGCATAATGCACATATTGGGTGGCACACAAGTCCCTACAAAAATGTGACTGGATGCTCCCCTGGTCAACATTTCAAAAAATTTCTCTCCCACCAGGCAAATGTTCACGAAAAGAAAAAGTGTCGCAAAACACTTTTTCATACTACACCACAACTGAACCATCAGGTGAAGAAGCACTAGTTAAAAAGAGAAAAAATACCACAAATGTAGATTATGGGCCAAATGCTGAACAACCTGAAAACCCAGAAATGATGAAACAGTAAGTGGTTGAAATCATGCAAAGATTACAAGTAAATCAAAATGATTTTAAGTAGTTGTAACTACTTATATTAGGCTAACAGATATAATAATTGAACATTTTTTAGGTAACAGTTAGCCAAAGAGACCGCATACAAGCAGAATCTGTAGGGCAGTTTGGAAATGATGAATATGAAAATCAAAGAAAATTAAGATTGACTGCTTCTCTCTTTGGACAGGTTGTTAAGAGAAAAACAAATACACCTTGTCATTATCTTGTTAAAACTGTTCTTGAAAAGACTTATTGTATGACGTAGGCAATGGAGTATGGAATTCTTAAGGAAAAAGTGGCTAAGAGCATTTTTGAACAAGTACAAAATATTGTGGTGGTTGATTCAGGATTGTGGGTAGATGTTCAACACGGTTTTCTAGGTGCTTCTCCTGATGGTAAATATATTTAACATAACAAATAATTACCATGTGTTATAAATTCTTTTTGCATATTAAATTACATACATTTATTGATAAAATATTTTAGGGCTTGTAGGTGATGATGCACTACTTGAAATAAAATGCCTCCACTCTGCATCAAAACTGAATTTACAAACAAATACAATAAGCGAAATAATTGACCTCATGAAGAACAAAATTTGTCTAGAAAAACACAACAATAAAATTCAACTTAAGCGGAATCACAATTACTATTATCAGGTATAAACATGATATCTTTATTCCATAGAACAAAAACTCAAAATCATTTTCACATAATATATTTAATCACTTTGATGTATTTACCAACAATAAATAAGAATAACATTAAAAAGTAGTTATTTGTATAATAGGTGCAAAAAGTGCATTTTTGTTGCAACTAAGCATGAAGCTTGTAGCTCGAGACAAAGTCAAGAGCTACAATCATGCTGAGTGCAACACACATTCTTTTTGTCTATGATAAAAAGTAACAACTTCTTTGCACCAGTGCAAAAAAGAAAGTTTTGACACAGTCGATAGAGCAAAAAGGCACTTTCGCAGATAAAAATATTATGGGGACTATTTAAAATGTGTGTTTTTAGATCCAGGGGCAATTGAATATAACTAATAGGAGCAGATGTTACTTTGTTGTGTATGTCTGCTATAATATAGATCTGTATATAGAAGAAATTGAGATAGATAGAAAAATATGGGCCGAAAAAATGCTTCCGAAACTTAAGCAATTCCATACAGAATGTATAGCCCCTGAAATAATCAGAAATCAAATAGGAAAAGGGCAGAAATGTATTGACCCCCCTTATATCAAGCAAGCAATATCAGAATATAAGAAAAAGAAAAGTCTGGCAAGACAGAATCTAGATGTGGACGCTGATACTACTCCGTAAGTAAAAAGAGTAACAAAACTTATTTATAAAAAAGTCTAATTTCTTTCCATTTTCAGAACTGACAATTTCACTAATATGAAACCTGCTGCAACTGCCCCTCAGCTCCATTAATCTTTAATAAAACAGTGTCCTGATACTAATCCGTAAGTACAAACACAAACAAGACTATACTGTAAGTAAAAAAATGGCAAAACCTACTTAGAAGAATTATCTGATTTTCTTATTTCATTTACAGTTCTGATTATGTAACTAAAACTAATCCCGATGTAACTGCCCCGCAGATCCATTAATATTTCATAAAACAGAGTTTCCTTATACCATTCCGTAAGTAAAAACACTAACAAGACTTATTTACAAAAATCAAATTTCTATTCATTTTCAGAACTGACAATTTCATTAAAACGGAACCTGAAGTAACACAGGTCCAAATAATTTTCATATAGCAGTTTTCGCTACAACTATACTGTAAGTAAAAAAATGGCAAAACCTACTTAGAAGAATCATCTAATTTTCTTATTTCATTTACAGTTCTGATTATGTAACTAAAACTAATCACGATGTAACTGCCCCGCAGATCCATTAATATTTTATAAAACCGAGTTTCCTTATACCATTCCGTAAGTAAAAACGCTAACAAGACTTATTTACAAAAATCAAATTTCTATTCATTTTCAGAACTGACAATTTCACTAAAAAGGAACCTGATGTAACTGTCTGCACAGGTCCAAATAATTTTAATATAGCAGTTTTCGCTACAACTATACTGTAAGTAAAAAAATGGCAAAACCTACTTAGAAGAATCATCTAATTTTCTTATTTCATTTACAGTTCTGATTATGTAACTAAAACTAATCTCGATGTAACTGCGCCGCAGATCCATTAATATTTCATAAAACAGAGTTTCCTTATACCATTCCGTAAGTAAAAACACTAACAAGACTTCTTTACAAAAATCAAATTTCTATTCATTTTCAGAACTGACAATTTCATTAAAACGGAACCTGATGTAACAGCACGCACAGGTCCAAATAATTTTCATATAGCAGTTTTCGCTACAACTATACTATAAGTAAAAAAATGGCAAAACCTACTTAGAAGAATCATCTAATTTTCTTATTTCATTTACAGTTCTGATTATGTAACTAAAACTAATCACGATGTAACTGCCCGGTAGATCCATTAATATTTCATAAAACAGAGTTTCCTTATACCATTCCATAAGTAAAAACACTAACAAGACTTATTTACAAAATTCAAATTTGTATTCATTTTCAGAATTGACAATTTCGTTAAAACGGAACCTGATGTAACAGCCCGCACAGGTTCAAATAATTTTCATATAGCAGTTTTCGCTACAACTATACTGTAAGTAAAAAAATGGCAAAACCTACTTAGAAGAATCATCTAATTTTCTTATTTCATTTACAGTTCTGATTATGTAACTAAAACTAAGCCCAATGTAACTGTCCCGCAGGTCCATTAATATTCCATAAAACAGAGTTTTCTTATACCATTCCGTAAGTAAAAACACTAACAAGACTTCTTTACAAAAATCAAATTTCTATTCATTTTCAGAACTGACAATTTCACTAAAAAGGAACCTGATGTAACAGCCCGCACAGGTCCAAATAATTTTCATATAGCATACTCGCTATAGCTATTCAGTAAGTAAAAACTAAAACTAAAATGTAGCCTGATGTAATTGTAAGGGATAGTTTATAAACTTTTTGTTTTTTTTTGTCTGAGGATTAAGAAAATAGAAGATGCAGCTCAGTTGCCATGTATGCATAAAAATAAAGAAAATGTATTCAGTACTTACGTATATCAAATTTGTAATATGGATTCCAAGATAAAATGGATTACTTGTATACTTCTGCTGAATTGGGGGAAAAATAATTTTGTAAGTAAAAATATTATTTATTTAAAGAAAATATTTAAAGTATATTTTTTCAGTCTTTGTAACTACATGGATCCAGACTTCAATAATGTGGATGAGGGGTCACCACCCCTTTGTGAGTATAGAATCGTAAAAAATGGATATTTTTATAAACTTTTTCTTTTCTTTTTGTTATGAGGAGAAATGGTAGAGAAGAAGATGAACTTCAGTTGCCATGTATTAATAAATATGAAGACAAATACACTAAATTTGTAATAATAATTTTATTGATATTTTTATAAAATGTTTTTTATTTGTTTCTTTTCAATAAAAACATACACCAATTTGTCCTTTAATTTTTTTGAATAATTAATAAGGGTCAATGAAAAAGCGGACATGTCTGTTTATTGCTATAATAAACATTTTTATAGTTTACCTAATTAATTGGCATTTATTTGCTATTATTCATTTGAATTATTAAGAGGGGTCAGTGGAAAAGCAGACATTTTGTATTATAATAAATATAAAAACTACCTACTTACTTTCTCTGTACTTCAAATTTAAAATACTATTAAACAAACATATTGCATAATTGATTTGATTTTGTTTTCAATAAAAGAAAACACTTTTGCTATCATTTACTTGAATAATTGAGAAGAGTCAATGGAAAAACAGGCATGTCCGTTTATTACAAACTGGAGGAAAATGCAAAAAGTATAACATTTCAATACATAACCTGGAAAAATTGAAGATAAAAAATATATAACATTTTTATTCCTGCATTTCGAAAATAAAAGATTACATATTGTGTTACTTTTTGAAGAGAATAAGAAATGTCTATTTTGTTAAATTAGTAGAAAGCAATTAATACTATTACCAATGTAGGCTTTTTCACTAACTCAGAAGGCTGTGGCAGTGTACAGGTTCTTGGAGGAACCAAAAGGCCCTGATATGCGGATCAATAAATATAATGCACTTGCGGAATCACTAGCAACAGCTAAAAATATGTGTGGATTATTTTTTGTCTGGGCTACACTAAACACAATCTTGTAGAGTAAATATAAATAGTATTTACGAAGCACAAATTCACTTATTTAGCATGAAAATTACTTAATTATAATCACTTACAAATACAATACACATTATACTTTAAATTTGGGATATTTGTATGAACACAAAACATATGACAAGAGCATTTGACCCATAGAGAAAGTTATAATATTATTTGTCTATGAATTGATCGTCGTCTTCTATCATAGTTCTATATTGTTCTACACAGCGCCATGCATCACGACGGTGGAGCGGTTGAACTAAAGTAAAAAGATGTTTGTTTACAAAATTTGCGCACAACAAATCTCAAAAAATACAATGATTTGAGATTTCATATTTTCTGAATCGAATTCTCTAGGATTCCTTTTGGGGATCAGGTTTTGGTGACCACAAATTGTCAAAACTGTCAAAATCACATCATCACTTAAATGGCATCTATCTTTTTTATAGCAATATAAAACTCAACCAAAATACCTGATCCCCAAGACAAAGGTCCAAGTTATATTGTGTTAAAATTTCAACACTTAATTTCCCTGCGTTCTTTAGATTTGTTGTGTACCAAATGACCTAAATTTTGTTGCAAATCACGGGTGCCAACTGTTTTCAGGTTCCTAAAACGTGAGGCCCCTCTTAACCACTGACGTCATAGTTTTGTTAACCTGGTTAAGCTAGTTAGTCTCGAGGAAATTCGCCTTTACATTTAATAATCTGTGTTTACATTTGACATAACAAAATGGCAAATGACATTTGTGTTGTCACGTCAACTGACACTATTGTGAGGGCGATACAATTCGATGATTTTAGTAACGGTGCTCGAGAACATAATTTTAGGAACTATTCGCAAATAAAGCATTCACAAGCTTGCTTATGCATGGCGTTGGGAACGACGTCAAGAATAACGCCCCGATTCGAGATTCAGGGCAACAGTGCGGATGAAATTCAATCATCGACCACCACACCTGCAAGAAATGATTCACCGGTAGCGACATTGATTCTCTTTCCGAAATATCGAGACCACACATGGCCAACGGTCAACTTTAGAAATATTTTTACAAAAGTAACAACTTTTATTTTTTAGAACTGAATATCTTTTTAATAAATACATGGAAAATTATCATTGATGCTGCAAATTGAAGATCATATATGAATTATATGGCAAATGTATGTATAATTTGCCCGTATAGGTAATATACTTTTTAATTAATTAAAAAAAATATAATTGCGGGGAGAGGAGAAATACGAAATTTTCGATATAAGAGTGTCTGTCGTCTAGCGAAAAAATATATAAAAGACGGAGTCGAGACGTGACATAGCGCGAGTGACGAGCAGTCACTCTTGATTTATTACGTATATAATTTTAGCGGCATATGGCCGTATGCACCGTATATATATATATATATAAGCTAGGCTTAGGACTTAAGCACGCTTAACTTGCTAGTTTCCTATGCACCGAAACTTCAACAGTCTTTAAGCTCGCTTACATATAAGCCTCCGTTTTCGAGAGCTTAAGCGTTAAACTTAGCTTTGTAATACAACTCTAACCTCACATTTATTTGTAATAAACATATGTTTAATATTAATATATAGTAATCGTCGTTACCGTTTCTTGATTTTTGAATTAATAAGTATGGATATGGAAATTTTTTTGGAGGATGATCTAGATATACTGAACGTAATAAATTTATTTAAAATAGACATCAATAATGTGTCAGTTTCATGTTTAACTATTTTGGCAGCTGTTAATACGGTTTCTTTTTTGTCTTCAGCCAACGTTTCCTCAATTCCTTTTTTCTATTTTCGTAGCATTTTTTTCAAACTTGTAGCACTTCTAAAAATGCTAACATTGCTAGAAGAATTAAATTCTTGTTCAATAGCCTTCCATACTTGTTCCTTTTGTAGTTGGGTCGTTCGTTTTTTTTATCTTCTAAAGTGTCTGCATACTTATTCGCTATTATATTCATTAAATGCGCTTTTTCTGCATTGGTAAAGTTTGGTACTCTTTTATTTTCCATAATAAACATAATAATTTTTGCTTTCAATTAAGAATCAAGAACAAAACCCTTGTTATAAAACAATAAATATATAATCTTTGACTATAAACAACGTGAATAAAGGTGTTCGAATTTGGTTTTAATTACCAAATTCTCCCGTGATTGTATTTCAATTTCCCCTGTATACTACAAGTCGAATATTATGCTCAAAACAGATAACTAAATATATCCTTATTTTCAACAGTTGATGTTTCTTTACATCACCAAAAAAGTCATTTTAAATTTACTAACACCTAAGGAAAACAGATAAATATCGTTTTCTGAAATTCTACTGAACATATCAAAGTCCCCGACATCTTATCTCTTCATAAAAACTCTCTTCCAAACTCTGTTATCTGTATCTACGAAACTTGAAAACCCCACAAAAAACATCTTCATAATTGCAACATTCACTTGTTGTTCGAACGTTACATTTTAAAATACTTTTATCCCATTGGCTAGTTTCTAATAGTTTACTCATTCCTCGATCCTACGTCATCAAACATATAAATACGAAAATAGCCTCAGTTTTACTCACTTCCCAGATAGCTTTCACACTTCTCAGACACACTTTTTTCATCATCAAACGGGGCACACAAAGGTACTCATTTTAGAAGAGCACCCGGCATGTTCATAGCGGAAACAAACATGTGTTCTTAAACCGTAATCATGTCATCAATCTTAATAATATGTGCAAACTACCTTCAGTCACCGCGTAAAAGACAAGTGAATTCTTAATTGTCGACGCAACAGTAAATAACTTATAACTTCATGACAATATAAATCATAACGTGATATCAGTGTTTTAATTTCATTCTACGGTTCATCGTTACTTCAGTGACAAACGGCCGTAGTGGTCCTTCGCAAAACCAGATAACCTACATTCCCTCTAATTAGCCTAAGTAAAAGGGGTTAAATTAGAACATGGTCCTGTCGAGACCGGATAGAACCAGAAGAAAGTAAAGCAGTCCTAGCAACCAGGAGAGAGCAGTGAAACAGCCCTTGGAGTCCAGAAAATATAGACCCTCAGCGTTCCCGAGAACTCTTCGAGAATTTCAGTCAGCAGAAAACATTCATTAGATAAGGTATTTATCGATAATAAAAGATTTTGTATATTTGCTTATCAACCAACGTAGAATTTGTAAACATAGTATATAGGGTGATTTAAATGGTTTCACCTTCATATTAATTTGGATTTATAACATTCTTTGACATTGTTGGCGTAAAATAAAATAGTATACAGTGCGGTTTAAATAATTTCACCTTAATAGTAATTTGGATTTATAATAAAAGTCTTTGATATTTTTTATGCAATATAAACATTTATATTATACAGTGTGATTTAAATAAGTTCACCTTAATATTAATTTGGATTTTAAATAAAAGTTTTTGATATATTTTTCATGCAACATAAGCATTTATATTTATATTATACAGTGTGACTTAAATAATTACACCTGAATATTGATTAATTACAATAACATCGTTGATATTTCTTATAAAACATACATTCATACTCTGTTTGATTATTGAACTTTTGAAATTTACATGAGACATTGGGATTTAAATAATTACACCTGGATGTGTTTGATTATAATAACGCTAATTGACAAAGTGATTTCATATTTGTATATAACATACATTCATTATACAGTGTGTCTAAAATAATTACATATTAAGATTGTTATGGAACCATAATAACACTAGTCGGTATTGTTGTGTGAGAAAACCAGGTACAATTACAGTGTCATTTTAACTTGCAACGAGCCGTAGAAAACTGAACAGGCACGGCTGGTAGCAAAAATATAAAACAAATATATTACGCTGATACAAAATAAGCATATTGTTCAAACATAGCCATTAATTTACATTTCATGTTAAATATAATAATACACGGCAGATTCTTACTGCCCATTTTAACCGTTTAACAGCCTGTAATAACATTTCAAAATGTACTGCCCAACAATTAAGAACATTCACGTCCGAAGCTAGATCTATCGTAAAGTCATTGTTAAATTTAAATATCAATAAGGAAGAGTATTTGATGCACTAATCGTTCACATATTTAAAACAAAGTTAGATTATAATACAAAAAAAATCTCTTGAAGAAAAAGAGACTGATCAAAATTTAATTGCTTTGTGATACCTTTTTTGATTTCTTGGAAAGAAAATGTACGGTCTTGGAAAACGTGTTAACCCAAGATCCCAAACCCGATACATCCCATCATCGTAACCAGTCTTCTAATGTGACCACACCAACCAACAGAGTAGCATTAATTGCAAACCAAAATTCGAATCCCGAACAAAACACACATCATAACAATGGTCAACGCAATCAACCTTCGTCTAGCACATCCCCTACTCCCAATTATCCATCTTCAACATGCTCATTTTGCAAGGAAACAGGCCATAAAATTCATGGATGGTCCCAATTCGGACGGCTTTCTATCCCTGATCGAAATAAATACATTAAAGCAAACAAATTGTGCTTCAGGTGTTTAGGTTCTAAACACACAGTATCCAATTGCATTTCGGTACAATCTTGTTCCATATGTCAAAAAGGACATCACACTTTGCTTCACTTCCCTCACGCCCACAAACAAAACACATCATTGAGACCTTTGGACATAAACCCTAATTATTCACCACCAATGCAACAATCTCTAGAATATTATCGTCAAGAAACATAGTGTTCTGGACAACTCATTCACAATACCTAACGAATAACCCCTCTCTTACTCATTACATACATTCTTCCGGTGTGACCAAACCACTTTTAATAAAAACTTACCTTCAAAATAAAAACTTACCGTAACACACATTCTTAAATCACAAAACACTTATAAAATCAAAACTTACCCTCACATTAAAACATTCTTGCTCATAAGTCATTCTCAAACCATCACTTACACTCGAATAAACGATTCACTTTCGTACTCAACGCCCTTTCAGTGCAGAATAGCACTCACTCACGACTTCAACTCTTTCTCGTTTAGAACATAAAACTTTATGAAAAACTAAGACATATGCTTGGACATTGAAAAACATAAAAACTTAAACATTTAAAACCCTGGACGAACAAAAACTTGACACTTTGACATGAAATATTCTTTAATGTGAATACCTGGATAAAGGTATTATTGAAAAAATTTCTTTAATGTGAATACCTGGACAAAGGTATTATTCTTTTATGTGAATACCTGGACAAAGCTATTATTCTTTTATGTGAATACCTGGACAAAGGTATTATTCTTTTATGTGAATACCTGGACAAAGGTATTATTCTTTTATGTGAATACCTGGACAAAGGTATTATTCTTTAATGTGAATACCTGGATAAAGGTATTAAAAAGATACTTGGACAATATAAACACTTGGGTGACGTTTAGAAGAAAACGGCATCCCCCCTTACTCATATGTTACTTAACCAATCACATTGACGACACTTTGAATTTAAAACGACTTGACAAAAACATTGTATACATATCTTACCCTCCTTTTCTTGACGAGAACAGAAATAACTCCTTTACATTAATTAAAACATTTTAAAAAACTCATTCTTACCCGCAAAAGAGTTGGGTCCCCTTAACACAAACATCTATAATCATAAAAACATATACAAAAACAATCTCAAAAGAGTTAGAAAAAACTCTCTCATCATACTTAAACACTCGTGGTCACTACCTTACATTTACTTTTATGCTAACTCACACTTACATTATTACTTGCACTAGCATACAATTGCACCTTAATCAAACTCATACTCATTCTCATATTGGCACTCAAAACTCACATTCATAATACTTTTACACTTATTCGTACATACTCGTATTTACATTTGCATTCACATTCATTCATACTTACTCTTACTCACTTGTTGCACGCATTCGTACTTGCTCTAGTCTCATGAGCATACTCTCTTACAATCACCCTCACTATACAAGTCATTCCTCCGCGTAGAAAGGGAGTAGCGCAAGCTACATTGGAGTTTTCTCGTTCTCCGAAGAAAAACGTTCCCTTTCTTACTCAGCACCATTCATTCTGATACAATAAAAACCCGGAAAAACACCCACATGAGCTTTCCATGCTCTCTCATGGAATTTCACACCCCTTCACAACTTGGTCCCCCTTTTTTGTTTACATATGTCCGAGGTTCCTGGACCGTTACTCGTAAAACAAACTGGTACCACACTTGTCGAACTAGAATCGACTTACACGTCCTCTTTCTTTGCTCTCATTATCTCATTAAACACTGGGAAGTCCGAGGTTCCTGGACCGTTACTCGTAAAACAAACTGGTACCACACTTGTCGAAATAGAATCGACTTAAACATTTTCTTACATTTCTCTCATTATCTCATTAAACACTGGGAAGTCCGAGGTTCCTGGACCGTTACTCGTAAAACAAACTGGTACCACACTTGTCGAAATAGAATCGACTTAAACATTCTCTTACATTTCTCTCATTATCTCATTAAACACTGGGAAGTCCGAGGTTCCTGGACCGTTACTCGTAAAACAAACTGGTACCACACTTGTCGAAATAGAATCGACTTAAACATTTTCTTACATTTCTCTCATTATCTCATTAAACACTGGGAAGTCCGAGGTTCCTGGACCGTTACTCGTAAAACAAACTGGTACCACACTTGTCGAAATAGAATCGACTTAAACATTCTCTTACATTTCTCTCATTATCTCATTAAACACTGGGAAGTCCGAGGTTCCTGGACCGTTACTCGTAAAACAAACTGGTACCACACTTGTCGAAATAGAATCGACTTAAACATTCTTTTTCGTTTCTCTCATTATCTCATTAAACACTTTGAAGTCCGAGGCTCCTGGACCGTTACTCGTAAAACAAACTGGTACCACACTTGTCGAAATAGAATCGACTTAAACATTCTCTTTCGTTTCTCTCATTATCTCATTAAACACTGGGAAGTCCGAGGTTCCTGGACCGTTACTCGTAAAACAAACTGGTACCACACTTGTCAAAATAGAATCGACTTAAACATTCTCTTTCGTTTCTCTCATTATCTCATTAAATACTGGGAAGTCCGAGGTTCCTGGACCGTTACTCGTAAAACAAACTGGAACCACACTTGTCGAACTAGAATCGACGTAAACATTCTCGTTCTTTACTTCATTTACTTAGTCTTTCATGTGAATACCTGGACAAAGGTATAATTCTTTCATGTGAATACCTGGACAAAGGTATTATTCTTTTATGTGAATACCTGGACAAAGGTATTATTCTTTCATGTGAATACCTGGACAAAGGTATTATTCTTTCATGTGAATACCTGGACAAAGGTATTATTCTTTCATGTGAATACCTGGACAAAGGTATTATTCTTTTATGTGAATACCTGGACAAAGGTATTATTCTTTCATGTGAATACCTGGACAAAGGTATTATTCTTTCATGTGAATACCTGGACAAAGGTATTATTCTTTTTTGTGAATACCTGGACAAAGGTATTATTCTTTTATGTGAATACCTGGACAAAGGTATTATTATCTTCTTATCGGTTACAACTCTAGTCCATTTCTAGAGTATATATCTTACACTGTTATCGTTTACAACTCTAGTCCATTTCTAGAGTATATTGCTTACACTCTTATCGTTTACAACTCTAGTCCCTTTCTAGAGTATATTGCTTATCTTCTTATCGTTTACAACTCTAGTCCATTTCTGGAGTATATTGCTTACATTCTTATCGTTTACAACTCTAGTCCATTTCTAGAGTATATTGCTTATCTTCTTATCGTTTACAACTCTAGTCCATTTCTGGAGTATATTGCTTACATTCTTATCGTTTACAACTCTAGTCCATTTCTAGAGTATATTGCTTACACTCTTATCGTTTACAACTCTAGTCCATTTCTAGAGTATATTGCTTACATTCGTGCCCTTACCAAACAAGAACTAGAGTGCATCTAGGCCTCTTGTTCATTGTTACATTCATGACGTTAGAGTCCTTACAACACTCTAACCTCAAATCTTATCCATTCGTTACATACATGACGTTAGAGTCCTTACAACACCCTAACCTCAAATATTATTCGTTCGTTACATACATGACGTTAGAGTCGTTACAACACTCTAACCTCAAATCTTATTCATTCGTTACATTCATGACGTTAGAGTCCCTACAACACTCTAACCTCAAATCTTATTCATTCGTTACATTCATGACGTTAGAGTCCTTACAACACTCTAACCTCAAATCTTATTCATTCATTACATTCATGACGTTAGAGTCCTTACAACACTCTAACCTCAAATCTTATTCATTCGTTACATTCTTGACGTTAGAGTCCTTACAACACTCTAACCTCAAATCTTATTCATTCATTATATTCATGACGTTAGAGTCCTTACAACACTCTGACACCAACATTAAGTTACTTTACAACCCCTACACATTTACTTATATAGTTACTCTCACAATTATTCACTTTCATACACAATCCTGCATCAAACTGTACTACATACACGCTACATACCCTTTCATTAACATCAGCATTTGATGTCTGAGAGCAGCCATCTCTCACCTCTCTTCCATTCTTCCCGCGCCCCCAATATGTTCGAATTTGGTTTTAATTACCAAATTCTCCCGTGATTGTATTTCAATTTCCCCTGTATACTACAAGTCGAATATTATGCTCAAAACAGATAACTAAATATATCCTTATTTTCAACAGTTAATATTTCTTTACATCACCAAAAAAGTCATTTTAAATTTACTAACACCTAAGGAAAACAGATAAATATCGTTTTCTGAAATTCTACTGAACATATCAAAGTCCCCGACATCTTATCTCTTCATAAAAACTCTCTTCCAAACTCTGTTATCTGTATCTACGAAACTTGAAAACCCCACAAAAAACATCTTCATAATTGCAACATTCACTTGTTGTTCGAACGTTACATTTTAAAATACTTTTATCCCATTGGCTAGTTTCTAATAGTTTACTCATTCCTCGATCCTACGTCATCAAACATATAAATACGAAAATAGCCTCAGTTTTACTCACTTCCCAGATAGCTTTCACACTTCTCAGACACACTTTTTTCATCATCAAATGGGGCACACAAAGGTACTCATTTTAGAAGAGCACCCGGCATGTTCATAGCGGGAACAAACATGTGTTCTTAAACCGTAATCATGTCATCAATCTTAATAATATGAGCAAACTACCTTCAGTCACCGCGTAAAAGTCAAGTGAATTCTTAATTGTCGGCGCAACAGTAAATAACTTATAACTTCATGACAATATAAATCATAACGTGATATCAGTGTTTTAATTTCATTCTACGGTTCATCGTTACTTCAGTGACAAACGGCCGTAGTGGTCCTTCGCAAAACCAGATAACCTACATTCCCTCTAATTAGCCTAAGTTAAAGGGGTTAAATTAGAACAAACGGTATTATTAGAGAGTTGAAGTGATTGTAGTACGTAGACGTTAACGCAAGAATATCACGTTTACGTTCTATTGTAGAAATTCAGAGTTGAAGTACAAGATCGATGAAGTCATCAACCGTTAACGTGAAATTTTGATTACATACATTAACGAACCTAACTTTTTGTTTTCTGATTTTCTACGAAAATTTTAGCTTGGCATTTAACATTTCGAGAGCTTATCCATTTCATTCTCAAATATAGATAAATAAGAATACATAAACTTATTGATAATACCCCAGTAAATGTTGATAAATAAATAATAGATATAACCTTCACATCAAAGACAATCTCTTTACATTGCATCAAGGTGTACAGTGCATTATACTAAAGTTCCAATTTCCAAATAACAGAATAGGGGAATCGGAAATTTCCGGCAGGGCTTCGGACAGCATCGATTAACGTTAGACCCTTACGTGAGAGCACGTACGTTAACGGAGGTCCGTAAACCTTAACGTGAATATTTATTCACTGCGCATGAGCAACTGTCAATTTACACGTTTACGTTAACGTTCATGACATCACTTCAACTCTCTATTCTATGCAACGAATACATACAAAAAACATGAAAAAGGGTGGTACCTACTACTGGATTTACGATGTTGCCGCACTAAAAAGAGGCTTTGTTAAGCTCGGCTTATTTTCCGACGGTGCATAATGACAAATCTAAAGCCGAGCTTTATAAGTTAAGGGCCACTTGCACCGTAGTTGTTAACTATGATTTACGGCCTAAACCAAGTTTTAAGTAAATTATTATCTTGCACCGTCACTTAAACCGAGTTTAAATGCCTTAACTAGCTGTTAAATTAAATCTCCCAAATTCGAGGGATTATTCAACGTTTAAGGCTAATCTTTGAATCTTAACCCTACATTTTATGTGTGTCTACGCCTAAGCTGCTTAGTGGTATTTTTTGTATAAAAATATTGATTATTTGGAATTGGAAGAAGAAATTTTCTTGAGGATTTTTTAGATACTTCGGAAATTAACGATTTCGGCTTTGGTAGGCGTATTTATGAAAGGTCAAATTATGTTGATGACTGATGAGTTTTTTTAGAAGATTCCGATTATTAAAAGGGGCAGCTATAACTTCTGGAAATAATAGAGGATCAACTAGTATATCCCCATGATTTGTAAGTTTATCATAGAATCAGTATTTGTTGGTTAGTGATAAAGAAAAAAGAGAAAAATAAAAGTACAGGATTACTACTTCCTTATATTTAGAAACCATATACCGTATCACCAATTAATCGGCTCCTAACCATCCTAAGATTTTATGCAAGTTCAGGAATTAAGACCTACACAAGAAAAGGATACCACTTTTTGTGAGATTCTTTTGCTATTTTTAGTTCAAAGAGAACTATTTAGCCATTTTTCGGATCCTTAAACATTACGAGAGTTTAATTTTTATTATTAAGCCCTAATTAATCGCACTGTTTATCTATGCTATATAATAAAGAAATATTTTAGAAACTGTCTGGAGCTTAAATTTAGGTTACCTTTGAGATCCTGTCCAGAGAAAAAATACACAAAAAATATTTAAACAAAATAACAAGCTTTTTATTCTGTTAAATCTGTTTTTAGTTTATCCAAACCAGATAATAAAAAATTGTTAAGTAACAGTGGTCATAAAAATAATTAATAATTAAAAAATATATATTAGGTATTTAATTAAAACATTTCGAAATTTTAAATGGTCTTTTTGACTAAACGCTGTGTTTAATGTCGTGGCATGACTTTTTCTATAACGGCTGTAAGCGAAGGACCAGCTCAAAGAGAGCAATAAATAAATGGCTGTGTGGATGAAGGAACTGTTATGTGAATGATTGTACATAAATTCGTGACGAAAATCCAATACTTTCTATAAAAACTTTATTTATTCGTTTACCGTGACATATATATTTTTCATGACGTTCTGTCTCTCTTGACATTACATAACTTTCTTTTATTTTTTCACAACTCGCTTGCCAACACAATCGACAGTCGATAAAAAAGTTTTTTTTAACAATAAGTACAGGTTGACAGCACTCGGCTGACACTGTTGCCTTTTCATAATATAACAAAAAATATAAACTTAACATGCTGTCCGCCTTGAAAAGCCCACTTTTCAATGAAGATACGTATGATAGAGGATTGCGGCACAACAAAACAGTACATATATACATTTCGATTAATATATATATTTTTGGAAATCAGTTCTCGATTGGTAGCGCGCAAACTTTAGAAATGTTTCTTTTCAAAATATTATCATTTGCCATTCGAACCGAGACTACGCGCACCACATTGTCAGTACCATAATGTAATTCCACAACACGAGCGAGAGGCCATTTTAAAGAAGGTAAGTTATCTTCAATTAGAACGACCATGGATCCAACTTTTAAAATGGGTTCAACATCAAGCTTCCATTTGGAGCGAGTTTGCAGCTGGCTTAAATAGTCTTTTGACCATCGGTCCCAAAATTGTTGCTTAATTTGTTGTAGTCGATAGTCACGATCCGATCTGGAAATTTTAGCTTCTTTGAGGTCTTCTTCTGGTAAACTTGCTAGTGAGTCGCCAAAAAGGAAATGAGAAGGAGTCAAGGGTAGGAAATCGGTAGGGTCATCGGATAAAGGGCTCAAAGGACGTGAGTTCAAGCAAGACTCAATCTCCACCAGTAGCGTGTACATTTCCTCGTAAGTTAAATGTGATTCACCGAGTACGCGTTTAAGATGGAATTTTGTGGACTTAACCGCAGCTTCCCACGAACCCCCATATGAGCTGATCTGGCTGGATTAAAATGCCAATTTATTCTGTCACGTGCCAAAAAATTTAAAACTGAATCGTTATGTTTTTTATCATTAAGAATATCATAAAGCTCACTAAAATAATTGTTAGCTCCTACGAAATTCAAACCATTATCGGAGTAAATATCACTAGGCTTTCCACGTCGAGAACAAAATCGTTTTAAAGCATTTAAAAAACTGTGTGTTGTTAAATCTTTAACTAACCCTATGTGAATTGCGCGAGTACCGAAACAAATAAATATACAAATATAAGTTTTGACTAATTTGCTTCTTCTTAACGTGCCTTCTTTAACTAAAATAGGACCGGCGTAATCAATACCGCAATTTGAAAATGGCCGACTTGGATTTATTCTTGAACTAGGCAAGTCACCCATAATAAATTTACAAGGTTTTGGATGGGCTCTATAACATCTAATACAAGATTTTACTATACGTTTAACTGCATTTTTTCCATTAAGTGGCCAGAAATTTAATCGGATAATAGATAATAAATTTTGAGTTCCTGCGTGAAGATACTTTAAATGTTGATCTAAAATTATTAAATCAGTGAGTTTATGTTTATAGGGTAAAATAATTGGGTGCTGTTGATCAAATGTAATTAAAGATTTCGATAATCGACCACCCACTCTAAAAATATTTTGACTGTCTTAAAACGGCCGTAAGTTTAAAAGTTTACGTTCTTCCTAAAGCGACGCTAAAACTGCACATTTAGTCATGTGACCACCGGTTTGAGCGTCAAAATTTGAGCTACGAGCGTCACGTGAAATTGTACCTTAACTGTCTCGACCCTTACTTCGTTGTAAGGTAGTACATCGTACCAACCGAACGTGCCTGAGGGATCAATGATGACATGACAGCGGAGAGGCGGGAACAGTGGAAAAAGGGGTTATGTAGACGTATGTTGTAAAACCTAAAATAAAATCTCTTTTAATTATAACTGTCCCGATTCTTGAAATCGTAGAAATTAATTCCCGAGCGAATTAATTCTCACGGTAAAATTCTCTTGAGAATTGCCTGAATCGATAGTCGCTATTCTTGAACATGTTAGGAATTTGCACTATAGGAGAATTGACAAAGTTACGTATGTCGACCATATTTCCTTGATGTTTTTGGTGTTCTATGAAACTGGCCAATAATAGTAAGGCAATTTCTGACCTAAATGCTGCTTAAGAGGGGCCTCACGTTTTAGGAACCTGAAAACAGTTGGCATCCGTGATTTGCAACAAAATTTAGGTCATTTTGTACACAATAAATCTAAAGAACGCAGGGAAATTAAGTGTTGCAATTTTAACACAATATAACTTGGACCTTTGTCTTGGGGATCAGGTATTTTGGTTGAGTTTTATATTGTTATAAAAAAGATATAAGCCATTAAGTGATGGTGTGATTTTAACAGTTTTGACAATTTGTGATCACCAATCTGGACACCAAAACCTGATCCCCAAAAGGAAGCCTAGAGAATTCGATTCTGAAAATATGAAATCTCAAATCATTGTATTTTTTGAGATTTGTTGTGCGCAAATTTTTGCAAACGAACATCTTTTTACTTTAGTTCAACCGCTCCACCGTCTTGATGCATGGCGCTCTATAGAACAATAGGTGCGTTCTTTTTGACTGAGATCTCAGTTAATCTCAGCTCACATCAGTAATGTGAGCGTTCTTTTTGTTTTACTCACTTTAAGTGAGCTGAGATTTTTCCTCCCCCTTCACCGATGCTGAATGTGTTTTAAGGGGGTATCAGTTGGAATTGAGTCGGAAATAAAGTGGAGGGGATGAAGAAATATTTGATTTGCTTGGTTTATTTGTAGTTTTATTCAAGGTTATCTAAGGTTTTAATCATTGACATATAAACAATAAACACACATAATCTATTTTTCTTTTATTACAAATTATGGATACATTGATTAACATTATTAGATGCTGATACGAATCTGTCGTATAGTTTAAATCTATCGACAGTTCGCGCGCTTCATTTGAGATGTCGTTCTTTTTGGTGCTTACTCACATCACTTTATCTCAGATCACCTTAACTGAAGTGATCTGAGATCTCAGTCAAAAAGAACGCACCAAATATAGAACAATGACAGAAGACGACGGTCAATTCATAGACAAATAATAATATAACTTTCTCTATGGGTCAAATGCTGTTGTCATATGTTTTGTGTTCATAAAAATATCCCAAATTTATATAGCATTTCGATTTACCTGCCCCGGCTGAACTGAGTGCGCACTCAGTTCAAAAGTTGTGTTCGATTATGGTTTTCAAACTTGCACTCATCCAGTTTCACGTGTTCGATTTACAACCGGCACTGGCCGAGTGCGCCATCAGTTCAATTTTATTTGCACTGACACGAAAGACGGTGCAGTCCGTTCAGTTCAGTTTTAAATGGCGCCAAATATAAAAAATTTCGAATTAGCATCGCTAACCGCATTACTTTCATCTTCCATCTTCAGTTACTTGTTCGGATGAAGAAATATTTCTTATGAATCCTAAAGAAAAGATGAAGATACTCGATTTTACTAATGTGATAAGGAAATATTCACATGAAGAAGTAAGTGTACCGTTTTTCGTTGGAAAATTTTTTCTTAAATTGTTTTCTATCTACTTGACGAGTTAATTTGTATGTTTCATGTATTATAAAATATATTTTTTTCATAGTGCTGTTCATGTTCTTGCTCGTCGCTTTCCTGCTGTTTGTTTTCGGCTTTTTGGCCGAAAGTTGGGTTAGAAACACTGCACTGGCAGTTGACGGGTGTTCGATTTAAATCGCACTTTCTAGTGCGATCATGTTAACTAGCATGCCCTCGCTGAGTTTTGTGACGTAATTTCAGGGCAAACTGAACTTGCAGAGTGCAGGTAAATCGAAAACGCTAATAGTTTAGTGTGTATTGTATTTGTAAGTGATTATAATTAAGTAATTTTCATGCTAAATAAGTAAATTTGTGCTTCGTAAATGCTATTTACTCCACAAGATTGTGTTTAGTGCTTCATGCTTCCTTGCAACAAAAATACACTTTTTGCACCTATTACACAAATAACTACTTTTTAATGTTATTCTTATTTATTGTTGGTAAATACATCAAAGTGATTAAATATATTATGTGAGAATGATTTTGAGTTTTTGTTCTTTGGAATAAATATATCATATTTATACCTGTTAATAGTAATTGTGATTCGGCTTAAGTTGAATTTTATTGTTGTGTTTTTCTAGACAAATTTTGTTCTTCATGAGGTCAATTATTTCGCTTATTGTATTTGTTTGTAAATTCAATTTTGATGCAGAGTGGAGGCATTTTATTTCAAGTAGTGCATTATCACCTACAAGCCCTAAAATATTTTATCAATAAATGTATGTCATTTAATATGCAAAAAGTAATTATAATACATGGTAATTATTTGTTATGTTGAATATATTTACCATCAGGAGAAGCAACTAGAAAACCGTGTTGAACATCTACCCACAATCCTGTATCAACCACCACAACATTTTGTACTTGTTCAAAAATGCTCTTAGCCACTTTTTCCTTAAGGGTTCCATACTCCATTACCTCCGTCATACAATAAGTCTTTTTAAGAACATTTTAACAAGAGAATGATAAGGTGTATTTGTTTTTCTCTTAACAACCTGTCCAAAGATTTTATAAGAAATTAGGATGGTTATCCACTTTTTAGCTTGCCTTAGCCTATGCACCATAGGTAATAGTAATTGTTGAATAAAATTAATGAATGAAGTAGGTAACATTATATTTTAAAAATCTTTGAACTATAAATATTTTAAAACTTTGTCTAGCCAATATTCAAAATTTCCTTGCAAATTGTTTGATTATATAAGCATTTCAAAAAATCAAAGAAAATAAGAAACCAAATTATTATTAAAGGATGATTTAGTAATAGTCTTAGTTGTTGATATTAAAAAAAATTGTAAAACAAAGGACGACTAAAAAGTTAAGTTTGTCTACTTGTTGCACTTCGGGGGCTGTATCAAGTTATACAGATAGGATTTCTTTTCTAAAAACCATGTTTTTGTGTTCTTGCTGAAAAACGTAAAAACAACTCAAAAAAATCCAAAATTCCAACCTATACTTTTCTCGCATATTAAATGGGTTGGATGGAAAAGTAATAAAACCAATAATGTATTATACAAAAACAAAAAAAATATTTATCATTCAGGTGATCACACATATGTGTATCTGTCATGGAAAAAAGAGAATGAACCCATTATTTTTTTTTGTATAATGAAGGAAAAATGTTTCAGTTCCAATCTCCACAACGCATATGATCAATCTTTGCAAACAAGGTAGAAGCAAACTGGTACATGTTGATTGTATGTTTGATTTTGTACTGTATATATCGATCTCCCCACAATATATACATTATTATTTGTCATTACAGATCTTTCGCTTTAAATTTTTTATTAGTTGTTATAGTTGCTTTGTAAGTTTTTTAAACGTTTGCTATTTTAAATTTAAATTCCTCACTGTACCTTACTTTCCTCTTTCTATTAAATGTAAAGCATTGTATTACAAGTAAATATTTCTTTGTATAATAAATTTGGAAACTCTTTGTTTATATTATTTGTTTCTAGATAAAATTGAATATATTTACACATGTAGTTGAAAAAAGAGCATACAAGTCAAATAAAATTTGAAAACAACCAACAGAAACTCTGAAACTGATACAAATATGATTAGATTGAGGCAAAGTTGTGACACGACATTCTGTGTTTTCAGACTAAATGGCCTATTTTAAATCATGTACATTTGCAACTTTTCCGCAGTTTAATTTTCTTAGCATGAAACAAACAAAAATTTATAATCATGAAAACATTTTATTATGTTAATATAAATGGTACAAATTTTGAAAGGTAGAATGTTTTTAAAGTATGTATATTTCTCTTCCATTCTTAATTTCTTGGTATCCATATTATTAAATAGCACATGTCCTTTCATACAATATGTAATGCACCTTGTATCAGGTGATAATAGTTATATTTTTCAATTATCACTATTATATATTCATCAAAATGAATTGTGCAATTCTTGTCTTTTAAGAGAGGTTTTAATTTTTCTTCATTCAGATACTTCAAAGGTCACTTCACTTCAATTAAGCATTTTTCGCTTTTCGCTAACAAACCCATATTATCATTAAAACAGGGATTCAAGAGAATGTTGAAAGATGGTTTGATGATACTAGAACAAACCATCAGTATTATTTATCTCATATTTTCACATTAATCAAATAATCCAGTAAACATAACCTCAAACATAGTTAATGAAATTAACGATGATATTGATTTATCGAAACAATTGTCAATATAACTTTTATTATATTGTGGAATTAACTAGAAACCGTGAGTTTCATTTAAAACACTAATCAAACATAGCTTTTAAAATTAAAAAATACGGATTGCAGGATAATTTACATTATCATAACTATAATTTTTGATATCGGGTCAATACGATTACGTACTTTTTAACAATTTATTCCTTTCAAAAACATTTATGAAACTCTTAAATAATAAAAAATCTACACTCAAATGGAAATTATGAATTATTTCAACAAATTTTGTTTGGATCCGTGTATATAATATTCTCTTATCTATGCACAGGTGTGCTGTGGTTTGGATGCAACATAAAAAACAGAGATAAGGTTTCTGTGCTTACAATATAAGTGGAAAAATTTTAAATAAAAACATTCGAACAGAGATGCGTTTCTTTGAACCGTCAAGAGTGGAAAGACAGAGAGAGAAAATATGTTGAATAAGTAAAAGCCGATTCAGTACTACTATCGACATCTATCGTAAATATTTTGAACCAAATAATTACTAAATTAGTAACTAGTATTGTGTAGGTTTTTAGGTTTATATACCTGTGAGGAGGCCCCTCTTAATTGTTATAATTGTGAGGTTGGGTGTGTTGATAGAATCGTGTATATACTCTAATCTTTGATAGAATCAAACGTTATTTCTGGAATAAATACATATTTGTTTAAAACATGGCCAAAACGTCCTTTGTACCAGACAAACAAAAAAACCAATTATTGGAGATATTGGCAAATTTTCTTCAACATTTACTTATAAAGATGCCCAAATGAAGTGAGAAAATATTGAATTGGAATTAAATTCAATTCCAGGAGCATATAAAACTGCCGTGCAATGGAAAAAGGTATGCTGTAGCGTTTAGTCAATAAAGCATCATAACATTATCTTAGACATTATATATAACAAAAATTAGATATAGAAACAATTATGTGTTCATATAGAACATTCATACAAATTATGTACCAGAGTGTATACCCAGAATGATTATTACTGGTCCTTCTGATTATGTTATGAAGTATATAAACTAACTCAATGAACTAGAGTTTTGAATTTTTTCTACATATCACTGTTTTCAGACATGGCAGGATTTAAAAAAAAAATTGAAGAAAAAGAGTACGGACTTGAGGAAACATGCTGGCAGTACTGGCGGAGGTTCACCTTTAAATATTTCGTTCAGCTCTCAAGATGAAAAACTAGCAAATATTCTAGGCGAAACTGCCTTATACGGCTGAACTAAATACAAATTTAATATTCTAGAAAAGTATGCATAGACAGTACACAAAAAAACTACAGATACATTAATTTTTTAGTTCATTTTACTCACTTAAAATACAAACATATATTTGTTGCTTTTCTTCTCGTTTTTTTCTTAGTACTAAAAAATGTATTATTTTGCAGGACATAATTCCTGACACTGAAGCAATTGAAAATCAAGAAAAAGAACCAGAACCAGAAAACATGGAAGATAATGAGCCAGTTGAGGTAACTGCACAATCCGAAGTAATAGAAAACACTGTACTCCAAGAACCCAAAAGAAAAAAATGCTCATATTCAAAAAAACAAATTATGTCTTCAGCTGTTAACACATCTGAAATCTTGACAGAGGTGGCTGAAAAGGATGTAGAGATTAAACC
Organism: Galeruca laticollis; assembly: GCA_963921935.1. Taxonomy (NCBI): domain Eukaryota; kingdom Metazoa; phylum Arthropoda; class Insecta; order Coleoptera; family Chrysomelidae; genus Galeruca; species Galeruca laticollis. Next base: position 182,412,521 of record OY998176.1, read on the forward strand.
AAAATACTATGAAAATAAATTATCTTTGTTGCAAAGTTATTACCAACACAAACTTGACGCAAAAGAAAGTTTGAACTAAAAGAAAGGGAGATGGAGTTAAGAGCAAGGGAAGTTGCAATTCATGAGCAGATCTCAAATAGCCTGATCATAATTATTGAAAGAAATAAACCTTGAGTTGTACCTACTTTTTTTTGTTATGTGTACAGGGTCCCTCTTAAATGTTTTGTATATAGATTGCATTTTGTGTTTAGTCTGTTGAGTTGCAATTTGTTTTTAAGTTTAATTTCATTAATTTTTCATTAAATTTCTTTTTTTTTATATTTGGACTACAATAGTTTAAAGCCCAACAAACAATTTGGTCTCTTTTTACTTTCCGTCACACTGTGGTATAATTTCATGTTTCATGTAATACAATTCATTTGTTATTATTTTTATACTTTTTACTAGCCAAGAGGCAACTCGGTAAAGCATCAAGAAAGTGTTTATATTCAAAATTATGAAATTATAGAGTGTAGGTGAAAGTAAAAAGTGGCCACATTATTTACTGGATAGTGAATAAATAAATGGACTGATGTAAATATATGCTTTTTATTTAATTTCTTAATATTATCCTATTTTATCTAAAATAATTGTTAATAATTCTGGCTTGCAATCTCCTGCCTTTTTGAAGATCTACGTTTATATTTGGATTATTGATAACATTTGGAGGATCATACATGCCAAAGTCTAAATCATCTTCATTTTCTAGTGGTGGTTCATCCACATTAAAATAAATGCACATGTTATGTAAAACAACATAAGTAGAGAGTGGGTCACTAGGTAACACTTATGACGTCATCAAGGGAACCTCGAAGGGGGGGGGTAACCTAACATAGCAACCCCACCTAAAAAGGGGTGCGCACGCGCCGTCGTATGCGTTATCAGTCAACGGGCATCCATCTTTTGTTCTATGACGTCCGTCAAATGTGTCGTATGTGTCATATGTCAAAAGTGTAATTGATCTTGTGTTCTGTGTCGTCTGTCATATGTTTCTTGTCGTATGCGTCGTTCGTCAAATGTGTCGTATGTGTCATATGTCAAAAGTGTAATTGATCTTGTGTTCTGTGTCGTCTGTCATATGTTTCTTGTCGTATGCGTCTCTGCTATACCTCTGGTATGGCTCTGGTATATTTCTGCTATGCCTCTGGGGTGTCTCTGGTATGTCTCTGGGGCGTCTCTGATGTGTAATCTGTCAAAAGTCTCCTCTGCTATTATTGGTCGGATTGAAGTTGAATAAACGCCATTGAGAAGAACAGGTAAACCACTACAACGACGTTCGATATACAGGGTGTTGTCATAAATATGTTACTACGATGATCGGTATACAAGATGTTAACGAAGTCATAAGGGCGCTCCGTTATTGGTTGACATAGAACAAACCACGATAACGATAACGAAAACGATAACGACTATGACAATGACAACGAAAACGACAACGAAAACGACTACTACAAAGACAATGACAACGAAAACGACAACGAAAAACGACTACTACGACAAAGACAACGACTACGATAATGACTACTACAATGACAACGAAAACGACTACTACAAAGACAATGACTACGATAACGACTACGACAACGGCTACGACGATGAACGACCACTACAACGACAGCGATAACGACTACGACTACGAAGAACAGCCACTACAACTACGACAAACGACTAAAGACGAGCGACAAACGACGAAGAAACGGCATCTATCGGTAATACCGTCAATTCACGATAATCTCACCGTTTTCGTGCAATCCTTAACGTTTGTCAACACAAGCCTCAGCGCTTTTCAACACAAAAAAATAAAAAACAAAGTCAGAAGCAATATATTTTATTATAAAATATTCAAAATTGAAAACCAAAGCAAGTATTTATTAAATACAAACTTATTACAAATATACAAATGTTTGGGTATAATTCGACATAATACTACAATGTAAACATATTTGAAAAAAACTTATTACAAGAATATAATATCTTTGAAAATAAAAACTTATTACTAATATACATACAGCATACCATATGTCTGTGTATAATTCGACATAATACTACAATGTAAACATCTCTTAAAAAACTTATTACAAGAATATAATATCTTTGAAAATAAAAACTCATTACTAATATACATACAGTATACTATATGTCTGGGGAATAATTCGACATAATGCTACAATGTTCAAATCTTTGAAAATAAAAAGCATTTAAAATAATTTTACAAAAACTTATTACTAATGTACATATAACCAAAATTCGCTGTAGTTACCGAGCAACTCGAAAATATAGAGAGAGGTAAACAACGAAGCGATCGATGTAAAATACGAAAAGCGTAAACTAGCAGTTTAACAAAAACATAAATGAAAAGTAAATTGAAAAAAACAAATAGTTACACGAATTAAAAAACACAAAAAAGTATTAGGATACACTTATTCTGATTCCTTAAAAAACGATAAAAGTAGTACACATATGTTTACAAAAGCAGCTAGTTACATAATAGAATCACTACATAAATCAAAACTGGAAACATATTTATATAACAATTAAATATTAAACGAATTAAACTATTACTTAAAAAACATACAAGATATTTTATAGAAACATACGAAAACTAGCACTACAAATCATAAATGACTAGAAATAGAATTAAAAACAACGCTTATTAACAAAGAGTGTACTTCTATACATAGGTAGACCGTTGAAAAGTCCATAGTATTGACAACCGCTTTTTTTAAAAATATTTTCAGAAATGCCCGTAGCGCAAAAAGCTGTAAACTCCACATGTTCTTTGGAAAATTTTATTAATTTTGACGCATAACCGCCTCTACGGAAATTTCGTAGAGTATAAATAAAATTTAGAGCTCTAGGTTTTTTGTGTATATTCAAAGGGTCATATAGCTTAGATGAAAAAAGTATAAACGACACAGGTGTTTCATCGTGATAATAAATAAAAGAGAATATACCAGTATCTTTTGTCCATTGATTAATAAAAAGAGTCATATCATCACATTCAATAGGTATTGAGCGAATCTTTTCAACAGCCTTTTGACCACAAAACACTTTAATATTTTTATCCATTTTAACACCTCTTAACAAAACGTATAACACCAATAATAATAATACTAAGACAACAGCAGCATACAACAACAACATAAGCGTGTTAGTTAAATTAATAATTAAAACAGAATAATTGATAAAAGAGTCGCAAACGAAGTCTAAGCAGCAATGGTACCATGTCCCCGCCAACTATCAATTAAAAACAAGAATTATTAATAATATTCAAAGAGTTATATTAAAACAAAAACATTTAAGAATTATGAATTTTATAGGGAAATGTGTAAATTATTAAAAGATATTGAATGGCTGGACATATTATGAGGTAAGATACAAAATGTACCAAAACCTTAACTTCATGAGTGGTGTTCTTTGACAGCATTCTTACCGTAAAAACGTTAAATTTGAAACATTCCGGAAAAAAAGGCCAAAATAACACAATATCAACAAAAAACCATAGGAAACAAGAACGATGCGTTAATACCCCCAAGGCAAAGTGTCTATAAAATCGGTGTTGCTGCTGCTGCTATGGTCAACAATTCGTCTCTTTTTATAATCCATTCGAAATGTTTTAGACGTACGTTTTTTGGTCACAAGGTCTTTGGTTTTAACGTCTCGGATAATTTGGTCAAAACGCAACTCAACTTTGGAAGCCGATCCTTCAATAATTTGCATCATACATGTGTTATTTAGGGTCTGACTATTTTCATGGTTTAATGTAAAACCCTTAATCTTCGTTACTTCTATGCCCTTTAATGTCTTGTAGTAGTAACTTTTTGGACCTGTGGAGAGCCATGCGCTTATATAATCGTCAGATGCTAGTTCATCACTCCAAGCACCTAACATGCTACCCGTGGTTACTGTATTTACACCGTCATCAATATAACACACTGAATCTGTATCAAAATATACTACAGCTGTACCTAAACGGTCGAGCATCTCGTACAGTCTGAGACGCGCATTTGATGTGGTAAAAGTAGCTATAAAAATGTTGGTAGAAGTCGCGTCCTCGTAAAACAAATCATTGTACTTGTAAGTTACTTGTACCATTTCATCATTAAGGAACAAACACTTAGAAACGTCTATTTTGTCATTAAGCAATATTTCGTACCATTTTTTCAAATCCGTTACGTATTCTGTTTGACACATATTAAGTCTTTGGCCGAACTTACCCCACAAAGAATTCAAACATATTTTAGCGACGGCACGCATACCGGGGTTGTTTTTAATTTTATCAATATCCAACTCAATACCCATTTGTTCTTTAATGTCTTGCGCATAAGCCTCATTTGACTCATAAGTATGAGGACTGGTTTCCAACTTTATCTTCATAAAATCCTTAACATAACCTTTGAATAAGTCTGTTGATTGTTTCTTAAAATGCCAAACTTCGTCAATGTTAACAATTTTGTACCCCTTTTCCAAATCTTTATTTATTTCGAGAGTAGTCCATGTACCTGTAAAAGAGCGTTCATTACCGCTATGACTGCAATTTTCCGTTTCTTGCTCCATACAAGTACGGCAAAGAGCAAATGTTAATTTTGTCGTTTTTACGGGTAGCACAGGATGGTACAATTTTCTCGGTGGTAATACCGTACATTTTACAAGACCAAACCAACTAGGTTCGTACGCTTCTGGTTTAAATATTTTAGTAGGATGCCCTACGGGGTATGGGTCGTAATATTGTACAGTGGGGTATAAACTTACAACATCAATATAGCGCATTTTATGACCTTTGACTTTTATTTTCATAGCATTGGTTCGACCACCAAAGAACGATTCTCGAGGGTTTAGAGGCTCTGTAAAGTCATCAAGCAAGTCAATATTCTTCTTATATTCTATGGAGTTCAACCAATCACAAGCCCAAATTTCAACCACTTTGTAGCCTGCTTCGTGTAATTGTTGTGTTCTTCGCTTAGTTTTCTCATATAAATCGTCCATTGTCTCATTATTTACAGTATTCACTGTCTCGGCGTTGGTACATGTAGGACAACCGTGCCAGAAGCAACCATGATACTGATAAACGGTGTTGTTCTCTTTGTCGAAACCGTCAACAGGTGCGCCACAAATAGTCACTTCACCACCGTTTAAAGCGTGTTGAACGTTAGGAAATTGACTCCTTGCTGTACATGTCTTTCTTATCCTCTTTGACAACTGCAACAGAGTCTTTGGGTAAATATTTGGACCTGAAAATAGCCATGCAAACACTAGCAATAGTCAAATATTGGAAAGGATCAATGTTTGCAATATCCATAAAACTTTTTCGAAGCACCAAACAGCCTCTTCGCAATATATCAACATCAGAATCGCAATATGCTTGTATTTCTTTTTCAAAGTCAAACACGTAATTTTCAGCTCTTCGTTCAGCGTGCCATTCTAAAAACAGGTCGCGAGCGCTCTTCTTTCCGGGTTGTTTTGTATCATTCATTTGGTTCACGCCATAGTATTGTACATCGGGTATGGGCCCTACGTAATTTTGATTAGTGGGTGTGTTAAAATAATGCGGAAAATAACCTTTTTTCAACTCCTTCAAATCGAATGTTTTTGGAAAAGCTGCTAAAGGACCCTGCACAAAACTCGAACTATCAATTATTTTCAATTTTATAGAAGGTATTTCGAGTAGAATCAGTTTTGAGCCTGCATAAATTGTATACGGTTTAATAGTGTTTTCCACACAATATTTCAATAAAAAGTAGGAATCGTAGCTCTTACTGTTGTGCGCAATAGCTGTGTAACCTGTATGGTCTTTGTGTATCAACCATTTACAAAATTCTTCATTGGTTTTAAAAGTAAATTTATTGCCGTTAAAATCATGCGCAATTATCAGATTTGCAACATGTTTACCTGTATCCTGCATAGCTTCGTAATCAAAGAAAATGTAATTTTCAGAATACGTACAGGGCTCAATTTTTTCGCTGGACAAACCGTTGCAAATACAGTGTTCCGTACAAATTTTAGGGTTTTTAAAATGGGCGAAGCACCCTCTATTTTCATTATCGCTCTGCTTGTTACACGTACAAGGCACACTACAAATTCCTCCTTTAACCCTTTTACGAACCATGTAACATTCGTGATTACTATCGACAAAAGAGTTACAGTTTTTGCAGCGTGAAGTACCACATGTGTGATACTTCAGACGATCAATGATTTTATTGCAACCCTTACATTTGTGTACTTTTTCACAAACAGGGGCATGATTATTTAGACAGGCTTCATTGTAGCACAATCTATTGCATTTTTCACAAAGTATTTTATTTCTGTTTGCGGGGTCGTGTTTTGGTTTATTACAAAGGTTGCAAAGGGGAATCTTTTTGCATTTGTGTCTATTTTTGTTGTTGTATCCTGTATCGCATTTGTTACAGTAATAAACCCTACCGAAAAGCGCCTTACAATTGTTTACTACGTCAAAATGATTTTTGTGTTTGTACAAGTATAACTTTATGTGTTTTTCGGGTCCTTCGTATACAACACCGTTAAAGCACTCCGCATCAATTATTTTAATTTGAACGTCCAACAATTGTTCGGTCTGTTTAATATCGTCCAATGTAAAACCGTGTTCGTAACAACCTCCTAATCTATTACATAATTCCGTAGCCAACTGTTTTTGAAAACGTCTACCCATGCGACAAAACCTAATCTGCTTTTTGCTTAGTGTATTATCTAAAATTTCGTTTGTATGGTATGTCAATGCGGTCACAATAGCTCTAGGAGCACAAAGATTGTCTCTATTAGTAATACGGGTTATGCAATGTTTAAGACGTCTATCAGTCGCGTAATTTAAAACTCTACTACGGCCCGACCCACGTGGTATTTTAAAAATTTGTATGTCAAAAGAGGTAGAATCAATTTTTACTTTCTGGTCCGATGATACAGCGTCTTCAATACGTTTCAACAATTGCTCAACGGATGCAGTAGTAGAAGTCTGTGTGGAAATGGGGTTGTTAAAATTTTCGTTTTTCGCTATAATACGTATCCTATCGCCCGACTCGTAATTTGCGTCATTTTTGGCTTTATCTAAGCCTTCTTGTAAAACGGCTGCTATGTTTTCGGTTGTCAAAGAACCACCACCAGCCATTCTGTAAAAAAAAGAAGAGATTTTGACTAAAATATTTCATGCGTATTTTTTTTGGAATTGTTTCAAAACAACTTGTGTAGACGTAGCTTTTGAGTAAATCAAGCATTTAAAAGGTTTTTCATTGTAATTAATGTTTTCACAGCTTTCTGAACAGAATGTTTTTTACAATAAATTGAATTATTTGCATATTTTGATGTAATTCTTCAGGTTGTGTAGTTTTTTGTACAATTCAAATATTTAAAAGGTACACAATTGTAGCTGTTTTGAAGAAGACGATTCTGAATATATTAAGTATGATATTCTAAAATACAGTTGTCCACTGCTTATCATTTGTCGTAGTTACGTTTTTTCTTAATAGGTATATAAATATTTAACATTAAATGTTTTTTTCACAGTGAATAAAAGTCGTCACACTTTTCTCAAAATTTACAAAAATAAAGCTTAAAAATTTATTGGCCTATACAATTCTTAACCATATTCGCTCACTGTGTAAACTTTCAGCATTTACGTAGAATATACTCCCTAGACGATAACATGTGGTGTCATATGGTTTTAAAATTATCTAAAATTTCACACAAAACTACGTTTAGCAACTTCCTCTGTATCCTTTATTTCCCTAACATTTGTCATGAATATTTTTGAAATGTGTGTGTGTGCGGAACTAAAGTTTGATAATTCAAAGAAACATCTTTTTTGAGGCTAACAGTTGTCATTAATTATTCTGTCATAGCCTGTTGAGATTATTTATTATTTTTGTAAAGTGGGATGTTCGAAAGTCAAGTTTGATAATTCAATGAATCCTCATTTTTGATGGGGAATCGCTTACATAGATGAGGCCGATAGGGTTGTGTCAAATATAAGGGCTGGAAATTGTAAGATAGATGATCAGTCTTAAAAATGAATAGTACTAGTGAGTATCTTTTTTTCTTTCCAAGTCTAACAAATAATTATATTTTTTTCTTTTCATTAGATAGGAAAATAATAGCGCTCCTGAGAGGAAATTTAACTGCAGCTCAACGTGTAAGTGTTTTTATAGTTGTTTCATTAAAAAAGTGTACAAACATCTTTATAGAAAGCATTTTACCGTAAAAACGTTAAATTTGAAACATTTTGATTTATGCGACTATGATTTTATTAAATACAAACTTTGTAATGTCTAAATAATAAAAATAAATAGTAGTGAATGGATTTTTTATTCAAATACAACGCATTCATCAGACATTTGCTAAAAGGATCGTAATACAAAGTGCGCAAGTGGAATTAGCCGTAGGAAATTGTTAACGTAGTTGAAATATTATTTTTAGAAAGATAACTGACCAAGTAGATATTGTCTCAGAACATTGATATACACCATACACCTACTTTATGATTACATGTTGTATATAAAAAATGTTAATATTATTCTAAAATAAGGATAATTTTTCTTAATAGGTATATAAATATTTAACACTCATTACGGGAATGTTTTTTTCACAGTGAATAAAAGTCGTCATCGTTTCTCTTTCAACAAAAAGCTTAAATTTTTATTGGCCTATACATTTCTTAACCATATTCTTCATATAACGTGTATGTAGAGCTGCTAGGCGATAACCCCACTGTTTGGTAACCACTCGCTATACCTACATTAATAACTTTGCCCATACAATGATATTTATAAGACCTCAAAATACAGGAATACCCGCATCTTGGGTGTATGGACCTAATTAGATTTTTAATTTCTAAAACATCAATAACATATTTACTAAATGAGGTTTCGCAGCTGTCACAATAAAAAAAAGCTTCATATTTTCGCCACAGTGGGGGTTTATGTTGACAAATCATACCTGAAAATTAGATCTTATAAAGCCAATGTTCATGACCCCTGTTGCAATCTACACAACCCTCTTTTAGTGCTGAATTTTCTATACAAACAACTGTGAGCAGCTAATATGAAAGTCCTTCATCATAAGAACATTTGCAATAATAGCCTGCAGAAAAAGCACTATGCGTTTGATGCTATTGATACATTGCGTCAAGTCGGTTATTTATAGGCTTAGGGAATTTAGAGATTTGTGGTTATTATTATGGCTAAAAGTCAATTAGCACGCTTTATATTTAGGGTGTATTTTAAGGTAGATCGTAAAATATAGTGTTTGCCTTTATAATTTGAAATTTCTTGAAAACTACAGACATTTTCTTTTTAAAAATTTTTGAAGCATCTGTAAAAAATGAATTGATATCTTTATGACCCAAGTTTATAATAATCCCCGTTTTTAATCTACTATCAAAGGCTGCAAACATCTCATGCGCTTCAAGTGTGCTATTTTTGAATGAATTTTATGTTTTTGTCCCACAGAAAATTTGAAAAATTTCAATGCCCGATTACATTTTCTAATATGACCATTAATTATTAAAACCCATTTATTTTTACATGAAAATGTCGGAAGTTTGTTCAAGGAATTTAGAACTTTATCTATTTGCTGCAAACTTTTACCACTGAAGTTAGACATTTTGAATAATACGAGAAATGTACTCACTTTGATGATGGTGTGTGTGTGTGTGTAGGTGCGTGTGTCAACGAAGGATGATTCCTCCAATATTGATGTTCAATATAGGGCTGTGGAGCTGATTCTTGACGTAGGGCTGTGGAGCTGATTCTTGACGTAGGGCTGCAGAGAGGTGATGTAGAGCTGCAGAGAGGGTGGTGATTCTCAATATAGCCTGAAATATTAATACATTTAATTAAAAGATTTATAGTTGTATTACATAGAGGTTTAGAATAATGTTTGGGAAAGCCATCAATCAACTTTGTTCAATTCATCAATCAATTTTTTATATGTATATATTATATAAAATAAAAAACTCACCGATTATATCTCAACAATCTCGAAGAGTGCTGTCGAGTGTGGCTTTCCAGTCTCCTTCAACCCTCTGTAAAAAAAACACTGTATTATAAGTAGAGAAACACACATGCTTGTTGGTACTTACATTGAATCGTTCCTTTTTGATTTTTCTTAACACACTTCTTTTCTCAGTTTTTATGTCGTAAAGTTGCACGAATTTATTAATAATTTGTTAATCAAATTTATCACGATGCCATTAAACTTTTTCAGATTCGACGGATGACTTGTGAGATGATGAATCTAACAGGCTGGGAACGATGAGGTCGTGGTCTCGAATCTCACTCGGGGCCAGGGTTGCCAGTTAAATTTTCATTTCATCAGTAAATACCTTGTCAAAAATTCAGTAGATTTCAGTAGATTTATTTTATGATATAAAAATTTTAGGAAAGGATAATGAAATAAACCTATGACGTCAAAAAAATATGTATTTTTATAAATAAACAAAAGAAACATGTCCAACAAAATAGGAACAAACAAAACAATTATTTTCATAAAAAAAGTGAACATATACTACCTAATTCTTAATTTAAAAATACTCACAAATATCACAAAATAAAGTTGCTTAGGTACTTATCAAATCAAATACGAGTATATAACAGGAACAAATAGTAAAAATAAACAACAAAAATACAAAACAAATAAAAAAATAAAATGTAAGAAAAATAATGTTATAGGTATATGAAAAATCTAATCTAATCTGGATCTGATAAAGTATTGTCCTTTTTTGGTTTATACATATCATTATTATGTAAATTTATTATCTCTTTTGTAAACTTAACGTTAGTACAATTTGCATTTCTCGACTTCAAATAATTTTTTGTGTGTAGATGTCCCACAATACTAGTTGTTGAAAGTTTGTTTCTTTCATTAGTTTTCATTAAATTTACTTCAGAGAAAACTCTTTCTACATTCGCCGATGAATGTGGTAAAATTAACAAATTAAAAACAAATCTACTTAAAACTGGAAACATCGAAGCTCCGTCGCCGTAGCGCATATTTTCAATATTTAACCAGAAGTTTTCTGCATCTACATCACAACTGAAATTTAAATCTGTATTTCGAAGTAATCGCCATTCATTATCTACCAGTTGCAATTCATTCTCCGAAACCAAATTTGGAAAATGTTTTACAAGTGGCATGATACTGTAAACTTTTTTCTCCAAAATATTTTTTACACCTATTAGATTCATATTTATTAGAATAGTGTCATTGAAATCAAACCTCTGATTGATTTGTTTTGCGGCCTCTACATAAAACTCTAGGCATCTTTTCCTGAAAGTAGATTTGTCAGTTTCACTCAATGACTCAATAGAGACTAGGACTTTCGCTCCTAAATACAATTCTTCTAAGGGAAGAAAATTATTAGGATCTTTAAAATTGATTTCATGAAGTGGGGATCTTATGAGTATTTCCCTTTTTATGAAACATTCTAAAAAAGATTTATACACAGTACTCACAGATTTGTATAAATCTTGAATAGCCGGTTTTTCACACTGCATCTGTCTGTTAAGAGTGTTAAAATAAGCCAAAGAAAATTCTAAAAACTGAAAATACAACTTTGTGAAACGATCATTCAACTTTGTTAAAATATTTTCTGGTGCTAAAGTTCGATCAGTTACAGAGGCATCTGTGAAAAATAAAATTAAAGCATTATATTGCTCTAAAATTCTAGAGACTACAGCTTCTAAAGATAGCCATCTTGTCTGAGCCGGATGTAACATTTTATGTATTGGTGTTTGAGCAAAATTTTGAAATTCTTTAAGAATTTCGACTCTTTTTGGGCTATTTGAGAAATAAGTAGATACATCACGTGCCAAATCTTCAATGCCCCTAGGCAATTTCAGACAAGCATATGATGAACATAAATGAAAGTTGTGACATATACACTTAACTACATAAACATGTGGTATATCTACCTTTAATCTAGATACTACAGAATTATGTTTTCCAACCATAACGTTGGCTCCATCAGATGCGAATCCTATTAGATTCCGTTGATATGGAATTTTCTTTAGGTTAAAAAAATTGGTAATTTCTTTATAAAGATCTTCAGCTCTGGCTTCTTTGATTGGCAGCAACGCAAGGAAACTGTCTTGAATTCTAAAAGAAATTTAGTTTTAAAAGTTATCAGATTATTTTATCATATGAACTTACTTATAATTATGTCGATATCTACAAACAAGACACAAATGTTTTGTGCATGAACGGTCTGTGGATTCATCAATAATTACTGAAAATTTATTGTTACTTAAAATTTCACAAATTTCCTCCTCATGCCTTTTTCCAATAACATTCTTGACCAGACAAGAGCATTTAGTTCGACTACATTTAATTTTCTTTACTATTTCTGAGTCAGGAGCTAGTTTGGTTAATAATGCAGGTAAATGCTCCATCACATTATATGATAAATTATGTTCAGTAACAAAAGCTGCAAGATATAGGTCTGCAGTTTTCAATTCGGTTTGCTCATTTGCGACCCCTTTAAAAACCTGCATATCTGTTAACGTACCCTGCTTTTTTTGAGATTTACATAGCCTTACGTGCATCGCACTATCCTGATGTCGAGCTAATGCTAATTTTCCAGTGTTTTTAATGGAAATCTCTTTATTGCAAACGCGGCAACTAGCAAAGTATTCATTTTTTCCCCGTTTGACCCAGTTTTTAAATTGCTCCTCTTCGATCCAGCTTTTCTTAAATTCTTGATCATATTTAATTCTTTTTTTCTTTGAGGGACCCGCACCCTCATTTTCAGAGTTATAGTTCTCACTTGAACTAAAAAATATGGCTATACTTACTTAGAATTAAATAATCAAAGTGCACTTACCTCATATCTGTAAAACTGCACGTGCTAATACGAAACCAAATATATCACACGTGAAAAAGTAAATAATTATAATCCAATAAAATATAAAACCTCTAGCCTCTAGCTACGAAAATACGAGAAAACATCAAACCAAATTCGTCGCGGAGAACTGGGAAGTCCCGGTTCAGGTGGGTGTGGTCGACCGGTCGATCACATTTCACATATCAATAACCGGTGATTCCCCGCGTGGTGGTGAAGTATCACCAACATATCAAGCGCTAAGACGAGTTCGAAATGTTCGAATTTATAATCAGTGGCACCCGTAAATTAATTTAAACATAGCGTGCGGAAATATCATACAAGGTAATTGTGTAGGTGATTAATTAAAAATGAATAAGAAAAAAATTTACTTTGTTATATATCACAAAATTGTATTTATATCAATATGGCTTGTTTCGTAGGTTTCGCTACATTATCAAACAAAATAAGATTGATATTATTATTAATACAATTTCGTGATATATAACAAAGTAAATTTTTTATTTATTCATTTATAATGAAACATCACATAGTAACAGACAACTCCGTTGAGTAATTAATTAAAAATTAATAAAAATAAAAAATAAGTGTCATAATTTTTTTTTCAGTAGATTATGAAATGTTTCAATAGATCAGTAGAGCAATATGCAAATCAGTAGATCTACTGAAAATTCAGTAGGACTGGCAACCCTGCTCGGGGCAAAAATTTTTACGTCATGCACAAATTTACAGGATAAAAAATGGACTACAGAAAAAAGAAATGCGCCATCTAGCGAAATCGATAAAAAAATGGCCGACTAAAAAATGGACGACAGAAAAAAGAAATCTGTAAAAATGCGAAATCGATAAAAAATGGACGACAGCGCCAACGACAGCAGCGCCACCGTCGCCTAGCGGACCTTTTTCTTCGAATTCGCATTTTTACAGATTTCTTTTTTCTGTCGTCCATTTTTTAGTCGGCCATTTTTTTATCGATTTCGCTAGATGACGCATTTCTTTTTTCTGTAGTCCATTTTTTATCCTGTAAATTTGTGCATGACGTAAAAATTTTTGCCCCGAGTGAGATTCGAGACCACGACCTCATCGTTCCCAGCCTAATTAGATTCATCATCTCACAAGTCATCCGTCGAATCTGAAAAAGTTTAATGGCATCGTGATAAATTTGATTAACAAATTATTAATAAATTCGTGCAACTTTACGACATAAAAACTGAGAAAAGAAGTGTGTTAAGAAAAATCAAAAAGGAACGATTCAATGTAAGTACCAACAAGCATGTGTGTTTCTCTACTTATAATACAGTGTTTTTTTTACAGAGGGTTGAAGGAGACTGGAAAGCCACACTCGACAGCACTCTTCGAGATTGTTGAGATATAATCGGTGAGTTTTTTATTTTATATAATATATACATATAAAAAATTGATTGATGAATTGAACAAAGTTGATTGATGGCTTTCCCAAACATTATTCTAAACCTCTATGTAATACAACTATAAATCTTTTAATTAAATGTATTAATATTTCAGGCTATATTGAGAATCACCACCCTCTCTGCAGCTCTACATCACCTCTCTGCAGCCCTACGTCAAGAATCAGCTCCACAGCCCTACGTCAAGAATCAGCTCCACAGCCCTATATTGAACATCAATATTGGAGGAATCATCCTTCGTTGACACACGCACCTACACACACACACACACCATCATCAAAGTGAGTACATTTCTCGTATTATTCAAAATGTCTAACTTCAGTGGTAAAAGTTTGCAGCAAATAGATGAAGTTCTAAATTCCTTGAACAAACTTCCGACATTTTCATGTAAAAATAAATGGGTTTTAATAATTAATGGTCATATTAGAAAATGTAATCGGGCATTGAAATTTTTCAAATTTTCTGTGGGACAAAAACATAAAATTCATTCAAAAATAGCACACTTGAAGCGCATGAGATGTTTGCAGCCTTTGATAGTAGATTAAAAACGGGGATTATTATAAACTTGGGTCATAAAGATATCAATTCATTTTTTACAGATGCTTCAAAAATTTTTAAAAAGAAAATGTCTGTAGTTTTCAAGAAATTTCAAATTATAAAGGCAAACACTATATTTTGCGATCTACCTTAAAATACACCCTAAATATAAAGCGTGCTAATTGACTTTTAGCCATAATAATAACCACAAATCTCTAAATTCCCTAAGCCTATAAATAACCGACTTGACGCAATGTATCAATAGCATCAAACGCATAGTGCTTTTTCTGCAGGCTATTATTGCAAATGTTCTTATGATGAAGGACTTTCATATTAGCTGCTCACAGTTGTTTGTATAGAAAATTCAGCACTAAAAGAGGGTTGTGTAGATTGCAACAGGGGTCATGAACATTGGCTTTATAAGATCTAATTTTCAGGTATGATTTGTCAACATAAACCCCCACTGTGGCGAAAATATGAAGCTTTTTTTTTATTGTGACAGCTGCGAAACCTCATTTAGTAAATATGTTATTGATGTTTTAGAAATTAAAAATCTAATTAGGTCCATACACCCAAGATGCGGGTATTCCTGTATTTTGAGGTCTTATAAATATCATTGTATGGGCAAAGTTATTAATGTAGGTATAGCGAGTGGTTACCAAACAGTGGGGTTATCGCCTAGCAGCTCTACATACACGTTATATGACGAATATGGTTAAGAAATGTATAGGCCAATAAAAATTTAAGCTTTTTGTTGAAAGAGAAACGATGACGACTTTTATTCACTGTGAAAAAAACATTCCCGTAATGAGTGTTAAATATTTATATACCTATTAAGAAAAATTATCCTTATTTTAGAATAATATTAACATTTTTTATATACAACATGTAATCATAAAGTAGGTGTATGGTGTATATCAATGTTCTGAGACAATATCTACTTGGTCAGTTATCTTTCTAAAAATAATATTTCAACTACGTTAACAATTTCCTACGGCTAATTCCACTTGCGCACTTTGTATTACGATCCTTTTAGCAAATGTCTGATGAATGTGTTGTATTTGAATAAAAAATCCATTCACTACTATTTATTTTTATTATTTAGACATTACAAAGTTTGTATTTAATAAAATCATAGTCGCATAAATCAAAATGTTTCAAATTTAACGTTTTTACGGTAAAATGCTTTCTATAAAGATGTTTGTACACTTTTTTAATGAAACAACTATAAAAACACTTACACGTTGAGCTGCAGTTAAATTTCCTCTCAGGAGCGCTATTATTTTCCTATCTAATGAAAAGAAAAAAATATAATTATTTGTTAGACTTGGAAAGAAAAAAAGATACTCACTAGTACTATTCATTTTTAAGACTGATCATCTATCTTACAATTTCCAGCCCTTATATTTGACACAACCCTATCGGCCTCATCTATGTAAGCGATTCCCCATCAAAAATGAGGATTCATTGAATTATCAAACTTGACTTTCGAACATCCCACTTTACAAAAATAATAAATAATCTCAACAGGCTATGACAGAATAATTAATGACAACTGTTAGCCTCAAAAAAGATGTTTCTTTGAATTATCAAACTTTAGTTCCGCACACACACACATTTCAAAAATATTCATGACAAATGTTAGGGAAATAAAGGATACAGAGGAAGTTGCTAAACGTAGTTTTGTGTGAAATTTTAGATAATTTTAAAACCATATGACACCACATGTTATCGTCTAGGGAGTATATTCTACGTAAATGCTGAAAGTTTACACAGTGAGCGAATATGGTTAAGAATTGTATAGGCCAATAAATTTTTAAGCTTTATTTTTGTAAATTTTGAGAAAAGTGTGACGACTTTTATTCACTGTGAAAAAAACATTTAATGTTAAATATTTATATACCTATTAAGAAAAAACGTAACTACGACAAATGATAAGCAGTGGACAACTGTATTTTAGAATATCATACTTAATATATTCAGAATCGTCTTCTTCAAAACAGCTACAATTGTGTACCTTTTAAATATTTGAATTGTACAAAAAACTACACAACCTGAAGAATTACATCAAAATATGCAAATAATTCAATTTATTGTAAAAAACATTCTGTTCAGAAAGCTGTGAAAACATTAATTAACACATGCATTTACAATCATAGCCGCTTTTGTTGGAATGTAGTGTAAAACTCGATATCTCAAAAGGCAGCGAAACCTCATTTTCAATACCCCATTGCATCTTTCTATTACTGAGCGTGGCTTTTTAAATTGTTCATTATACCTGAACTCGGGTGTTCCAACTTCAGCAAATGGTAGTGGAACTTGTAGCCAAGGACGTAAGGGATACCCAGAATCTCCTAAAAACAAATATACATTTAGAGGAATTGTATAATGTAATAAGGATTTATTGAATCAATAGGTAACCATAATACATATGGTGAGGATATTATTGATAGACCATTTTTAGTATACAGAACGTCCCCTTGGGTATTTTTGGCGAAGAGATATTTTTGTTTTTCTTCGAGTAGAACAATTTCATTTCTCTTTCCATATAATAATCTAATGAAATTAGTACCGCGATGATAAAATACCATACTACTTTTAATATACTAATTTACCTACCTATTAAATAAAATCCAGGCCTCCTTTGATGTAAGTTTGTCATAACTCTCCTTATTTCGGAATTTCCCCAAATATGAGCATCACCAGTACTTCTAGGAAACCGGGCATTGACATTTAGAATCTTAAGGTTTGTATCACAAACTAACTGTACATTAAGAGAATGGTAGTGTTTTCTGTTCACATAAATATGCTCAGGATATTGCAGATTGTTATGAGAGGGTGGGAAAATAGCAATATGGGTGCAATCTATCACACCTACTATTCCGGGTATGTTGTATTTTTCAAAAAATCTGAAGTAAAAATAGTATATAAATATATAGTTAAACAATAGCACACATATATAAGTGAAAATGTTCAATTTGCACTTCAAATAAACACTAACCTTAACCGAATTTCTTCTAATTCTTCAATGGTTTGCGGAAATGAAACCCGTTCATTAAATATTAATGGGTTGTTTAGTGCAGCACTTACTTCTTTAACACACCTACAAACAGTAGATTGGCTTACTCCTCCAATTAATACATTATTACCAATACTAGTTTGGTAACATCCTGTGGCAAAAAAATTTAATGCAATCAACACCTGGAAATATAAATTAAAAACCTAATTAGCCCACCTTTCTTTATTTTTACCAAACAAATATTACCTTCATTTGTTTATCAATAGCACCTGTGCGTTTTGGTGGTAATATAAACGGATCCAAGAGGTTGATTAAAAATCGTGCTAACTCTTTATTGACACGAATTTTTTTTTAAATAAGTCGTTAGTTAACGTGAACGGATTTATATCTATATTAAAACGTCT
Organism: Galeruca laticollis; assembly: GCA_963921935.1. Classification (NCBI taxonomy): domain Eukaryota; kingdom Metazoa; phylum Arthropoda; class Insecta; order Coleoptera; family Chrysomelidae; genus Galeruca; species Galeruca laticollis. Next base: position 182,430,791 of record OY998176.1, read on the forward strand.
TCTGTTTGGTAATAATTCTTCCACCACTTCTAAATTGTTTATAACGGCGTGTCTTCTTAAATGCTCCATATTTTATATTATACTATTAAAACAGCCAGACACTTTATTCACCAAATTACCTATGAGAAACTGAATTATCTTGACAAATAGATGGAGAAAATGTTCCTACATAACTAGTGAGAAACAATTCTCTCGAGAATACCCGAGAATTGCATTTTCAAGATTTTGTAGGAAAATGACGTCATTTTCTCGAGAGTATTAATTCCTACGATTTCAAGAATTGGGCTGTTATTAAAGATGGTTGAGGATATAAATATTTTTCGCCTGGCAACACTGGTTCAAGCTGAAAATCTACGCTGAAAGTTGGTTTAAAGCGACGCTAAAACTGCACATTTAGTCATGTGACCACCGGTTTGAGCGTCAAAATTTGAGCTACGAGCGGCACGTGAAATTGTAACTTAACTGTCTCGACCCTTACTTCGTTGTAAGGTAGTACATCGTACCATGCTATGCTCACTCCCACTATAAATTTTGTCATGTTTATTTAGTTATACCACCCGTCGCCGGTAGCGCTACATAATCAATGAACTGTCAGATTTTTAAAATCTCGCCATTTCTATAACCTCCATCTCATTTTGATACTTCGATCGCCATTATCAGCCATTGCTTTCGTTTGTATATTATACGGTTATTATTATATTAATTTGTATAAACAGACATTTTTGTGCTTTTCAAGTGATTGAGTATATTAAACATTAACAATATGGTTCAATACTGTATTGTTCCCACTTGTAAAAATACAAGTAAAGACATTAAAATGCATCTCCTTCCTAAACAAACTTAAAAGCAAATGCAGTTCCAAACTTATATATACCAGCACCAACAAGAAGTATGGAGCAATTATCTTATCTATGGTATGGAGGAATTACCTGAGAAGAACCAGGACATTGTTGAATCCCAAGGTAATGTACAATACTATTGTGGAAATTGACCCATATCATAAGTAGTCGTAGCAAAAACTGGTTTTAGGAAATGTATTTTAATCTGACAGCGAAAAACACAAAAAAGTAATTAATTGTAGTTTCATCAGTTTGCTTCATAATTTTGAGGAGCAGCCCAGTAAATATGAAAATTTAGATTTGCTACACTATAATTGAAGTTCTCACTAGGAATCGTTTTCAGTGTGTGCTATTGAATATGTCAAAAATAGACAAAGCCACAAACTTTGTTGTATATTACAAAAGTTGAAAGCGATTTGGACTATTTATTTTTGTTTTGCTAAAAAAAATTTTCTGATGATGCTTTAAAAAAGTTTCATTTTGACTAATATAACTAAAGCTTTTACTATTACAGGTTCAGAGTCATATCCTGCCATCGCCTCCTGCAGTACTCCAACTACCTCGAACACCATTCTTACTACATTAAAGACACCCAGCAAACGTAAAGGTAAATTTTTAGAGTATGTAGAAAGTTTACTGTTTTGACTATTACTTTGTTGAAACTAACTGTTTCTAAATAATTCCAGACTATATTTTAAAAAGTAATATGTAAAAAGTAAATCGCAATAATAAATGTAAGTAAAAAATAGTACATATAATATTTTTTCAGATACTAAACAAAGATTGAATTTACTAAGCCATGGAGATTTAAGTAGAGCCATTCAGCTAACGCCCAAAGCTAGAAAATTTTATGGAATTGCCAAAAACATGGTTTCACTAGCCAGAAAAATTGACAGACAAAATTCCGGTGTACGAAATCAACTGTTTGAGATTAAAGAGTTGAATTATAAATAAATCTAAATTTGGAATAAGTAAATTGATTTGTTTCCTGTTTTTTCATGAATAAAAATAATGTGTTCAAGCAGTCTTTTATTCCTTATTAATAGCGTTGTCGATTGATAAAATTGGTGTAAGCTAATGTATTCTCGAGCCCTTCAAAAAGGTGCATGAAAATACATTAGAGCTCACTATTTCTATCTGTTGAAAATAAATAGCAAAAATAGTTATTTCCATATATTTCAAAAAGCCCGCTGGTTCTATATGCAGCGCTATAGCGGTGGGCTGAAGAAGTAGAATAACATTGAATAATTATTCAGTAGAGTGGCCCATCTATTGTATATTATATTATCTTATCTATGCATCGTACCAACCGAACGTGCCTGAAGGGTCAATGATGACATGACAGCGGAGAGGCGGGAACAGTGGAAAAAGGGGTTATGTAGACGTATGTTGTAAAACCTAAAATAAAATCTCTTTTAATTATAACTATGTATTTATAATAAATTACAACAAACATTCGAGGAATCTACTCATATTAGTGTTTTAAATAAAACTCAACGTTTCTAACTAATTCCACAAAATGAAAAATATTAAAAATTCTAAAAATTGACAATTGTTTCGATAACTGAATATCATCGTCAGAATGACAGAAGTTACATTTCATGTTATGCCTACCTGGCCCCCTATTCTGTGACTCAAGCGAGAGCTCGTGCACGAGTTCTCTCTCGCAATTTAGCGTTACTCCTATGCGACTACTCTACTGGGTAAAAGCAGGGGAGTAAGAGAACGGACTTGCGCATAATATCTTTAGTCACAGAATAAATATAAATAAGAGGCCAATAAAATGATGACTAGGACCGTTTTATTTTTGTCCTTTAACTAAACCTGAAAAATCAAAGATTAATCATAATCAACGAGTTTTCTATGTTGTACGTTGTTGGATTGTTGTTACTAAAACAGTAAACAGGTTTAATTTTAATTGAACAAGTGGTTTAGTTCACAGTACAGACTTAGTTTTTAGTTGTTATTTATTTTTAGAGAAGAGTTAACACGTTTAGTTTTTGTGGTTTTTAATTTGGCGTAAATTTTCCATTACGCAATTCTGGATGATTGTTCATAAACTCTATTAACAATGAAATTGACTGTCTGGACCCTTACATCGTGGAATATGCTCATATTAGTGTTTTTAAATGAAACTCAAGGTCTCTAGTTAATTCCACAATATATATTGTGAAATTAACTAGAGACCTTGAGTTTCATTTAAAAACTCTAATAACAATATTTTTTGTGCTTTACACAACATTATTATCGTCTTTTTTTAATATAGTAAATAACTAATACACAAAACTGAAATATATACACAACTCAAATCACCCACAAATAACATGTTAATAGAAAAAAGAAGATGTGATATTACAAATATTGAAGCTTAGATATTATTAGCCCTATGGTGATATCCTGGATATCATTTTTCCAATTAAGATCAGTATAACTGTGCAATGATATAGAAAACCAGGAGAACTATATCTGCTGATCTTTACAATTATCACTTAAGAAGACAGTTTAATAGTGGAGAACTCCCTAGATTTATCTGTTCATTGACGACTTCATATTGTGGGTTTCTTAAGTGTCTTCTAATTTCCAACTCTTCAAGGAAATCCAGCTTGTTTCTTATCACAAATATGTAGTACTTCTAGTTCTGTGTTTGGTGTCAATGAATGGTTGTTGTCAAGTAGATGTTTTGCGTAATGGGATTTATCTGTTTGTTTTAATCTGTATGCTCGTAAGTGTTTACTGTATCTGATTTTAAAATTTCTAATGAAGTCGTCAATGAAAAGATAAATTTAGGGAGTTTTCCACTATTAAACTGTCTTCTTAAGTGATAATTGTAAAGATCAGCAGATATAGTTTTCCTGGTTTTCTATATCATTGCACAGTTATACTGATCTTAATTGGAAAAATGATATCCAGGATATCACCATAGGGCTAATATTATCTAAGCTTCAATATTTGTAATATCACATCTTCTTCTTTTTCCTATTAACATATATTAAGTCAATCACAAGGTAGGTCACTTTTTGGTCTAGCCAAAAATAACTACTAAACATCAGGTAGGCATAAAATGAAATGTAACTTCTGTCATTCTGATGATGATATTCACTATATTCAGTTATCGAAACAATTGTCAATCATAGACAAGAGAATATTATATACACGGAATTGTCATTTTTTTAGAATTTTTAATATTTTTCATTATATTGTGGAATTAGTTAGAAACGTCGAGTTTCTTTTAAAACACTAATATAAATTTTTCAGGTCAGTTAGGATACTTAATGAGTCAGTGATAATTAGGAAATTGTCTTCATTTACTATTTTGCACATTTTGATGGTATACTACTATTTTTTGGCAGAATTTTTTATCGTTACATATATAAGCACCAGTCTTTTTGTAGTTGTTTTGGATGCATCGGTGTAAATGAAAGAGAACTTGAAACATTTCGATGCTAATTCATTAAGGGAATTTTGTGTCTGGTAGTGGTAGTCTGTTTCTGATAGAATATTAGGGATGTTTCTATATATGGTATTTCAATCAATAATCTATGGAGGGATATTTAATTTTGATGTCAGAGAATGTTTAAACTGCTCATTGTCGTAACTTATACTTTTGATCCTTTGGTATAGAGGTAACTTTTTAAATGGTTTGTTTGTAGCAAAATTTATGGTGATATTTTTAAGTGTGGAAGAATATGATAAGTTGGAGATGTTTGCTGATATTCTATCAGCGTAGTTTAGGGAAAACATTTGCCGGCATAGGTGCAGTGGGAATTTTTATTTGTACGTATTGGCCTCTAATCATATCATGTTTTTGGAGTGCCGCACAGACTTATTGATATGCTGTGTTTAGACTTACCAATACTTTAAAACAAAATCATTGTATTGAAAACAATAACTCTGGATTGTTCAAAGTGAGACACATTCAACTACAACTGAGAAAATCATCAAAGGTGAATTGACATAGCTCAATTAATAGTAATTTATGCAACAAGTGCATAAAGTGGTACTTTTTTTCACTAATGGAAAAAGTTGACCCAGGCGAGTGCGGCAATTCCATGAGTGAAAAAAAGACACTTTATGCACATGTTGCATACATTATTTTTTCTACAGCCCTATACAAAAACAATAAAATTCAAATAGAAATTTAGGATATTTTAATTAAGGTCCTTCGGTAAATTACAATTATACGTATTCCAAGTTTCATGAAAGTCCATCCTCGATACCCAGCCAAGATTCATTGTGTTAGCTTATGGGAAGCGTGAAATAAAGTTAACGTCATATGGCACTTTTTTAACGCTTTTTTACTTTGTTTCACTCTAACCATAAACAACCACTTTAAGCGCTGCAAACCGATGAAATACAAGGTACTTTGAAGATAGGGCGTAGAAAAAATTATTCACTTTGGTCGCATAAAATTTCACTGAAAAATTAGATTTGTTATTTGAAAATAGTCAATGTTATTTCAACCATAAGAACCAGTTGAGAGACTATATTCAAAGAAAAATAATTGTGAGCACATCAAGTAATTTTTTATCGTTGCCATCTTCGCCAAAAATTTAGTGATATTTCCTAAAATACTCTCACTCATCTTCAATTTGAAAATAAAAACAGCACAGGTATTAACGGCAAACAATATTTTAAGAAACAAAACTTATCAAAAAAGTCAATTATACAACTGCTTTATATAGAGAATGGCGGCAGTTCTATATGCTTAGTTATATCACTCCTAAACACTATAGCAAAAGTGGTTGAGAAAATTATCCTTTAAATACTACAAAATCAAAACTAAACCCGAAGTGATTGAATTTATAAGTATGTATTTTGCATTCAAATTCGTTCTCCTACAAATAAAACTGGGCATATTTTTCATTGGATTCAAGAGGTTTTCTGATGAGTCTAATTGTTGATAACATTCACTATAGATTAGGACCTAGTATTGAAAGAGTGAGAAATGTGTATATTGTATGTAAAACTACTTACAGAACAACACTACAATTATAATAAACAATATGTTTAACCAGCTCATCTTTTCAAATGAGATAGATACATTACACAAATGAGTATTGCAAAGACATAATAGTCTCTCATTTCCATTATTATTTAACATTAAACAACCTGATCGCAATGGATAACCTTCTTTATCCCTATCATCTGTACAGCCTCTAAATGTTGTAACAACTCCCTTTGATTTATTGACGCTTATGAAACAGAATTGTTCTTGAAGAGGAGGGCATTTAAACATCATTCCTAATTTTACATTGTATGTAGTTAATTTAAAATAATTAAGGTCACATTTTGGATAACTTTCTGTAGATTTAGAATTACACTGATAACAATATAATCTTCTGGCTTTTTCTACATCTGGAGTAAATGTTTGACTATCAATGCTGCTAAAATTTGACTGCAACAGTATTAGGACATAAACAGTACATATTTTATACATATTATTTGACAACTAGGGAACAATTGAGTTAAGGCAATTTATATGATTCCATTAGCTAATTCCGTTTGACCAATAACAAAAAGATTTGGCAGATTATCTGAAACGCCATACGAATGAGAAAAAATGATTGAAGATTATTAACTGGAGTCAGAAAATGCGATTCAAATAGTGATGAAAATTAGTTGAATAAAAAAAAATATTCTTAGGAAAATTATAGTATATGGTAAGATCAAAAAATACATTTGATGTTTTCAAATTTTTTAATAGGTACTTGAATTTGACTATTGGTTGGCTATTTTTAAAACTTAATCTTGTTCTTAACGTCGTGCTCCGGAGAAAACTACGTAACTCCACATTTTTCTATAAATGGTATTTTGGTGCCATCTGTTGGGCAACATAGTAACTAATATGTTTGCAAATTACTCCTAAAATGATCGGGTATAATTTAAACTTTAGAAAAAGAAGTCTCCTTATCTCCTACCGCGTTGAAGCGTAATATTGACAGGTCGTGATTAGTCGTTTACGTGCAAAATAATTGTTTATAAAGTGGGGTTTTAGAAATAACAAACACGTAGGTATAAAAGATTGATTTTTTCAATAGTGCTCAGAGGTATTTAAAAGAATAGTTAACTTTTATTGATTTAGAGTACACAATGGAGATACGTTATTTTCTGTAACATACTTTTTTTGGCGGTAAAATGTTGAATCAAGAGATACTTACTTTGCTTACTTTACTACTCGTTTTTACAATAATGCTTATTATTAAAAAAGTTAATTTTATTTTTTTTATGGTGAAATATTGCAATATCCATTTTAGACTTCTAAACAATAAAAAAATGATCCGGCTTTGGCTGTCCGTCCGTCATCGCGAGTTTCAGCGGCCAAACGGTAATAGATAGAAACCAACGGGCAACGCCATTCGATTCAGAATGGTGCAAAACCTCTCCCGTTTTAAGGAATTGGACCTCTGACCTTTCGATCACGTGATCTCTGTATCTCCGTAACTATAAGTCATACAAATAAAAATTATATATTATTACGAAATAGCACACTAATGTAGCCCCTGAATCCGACTCCGTCTAAGCTATGTATGTAAGTTAAAATTTTGGCGGAGGCGCAGGGATTTCTTAGAACTGTTTACGATTTATTTGTGACTATCTTATCTAGACGTTGTTTTTGTGACCGGTCTTATCTGGAAAATTCCAGGGAGCCGATTGTTTTTGTGTAAGCCGCAATCTAGAATTATCTAGTATCAAAGGCTCTAATATATAAAGGACCGACCAGCGGGAGAAGTCAGTTTATAAAGTAATCTCGTGAGATAAACAAGCGAACAAGTAAATAAACAGTAGTGAAGTGTTTATATAAATTAGTTGAAGTGCATATACTGTGTATATAATATAAATTAGTGAATAAATAAATTAAGTAAGTGAACTTACCGTATGTATGAATTTATCCCACCCGTCAGGATAAACTGTTTTAAATAAATAAGAAAAACATTACATTAGTGTCAGGTGTGGGGTAATATAAATAAATAGTCACGTACACATGGCTAAGAGACTAAGTGACAGAGCTAAAGGCAGAATTAGAAAATCGTGCGTTGGAAACGTCCGGTAAGAAGAATGAATTAGTAGAAAGACTCAAAGTGGCACTGGTAAGTGATGGCTTCGATCCAGAACCATTCTTATTCAAAGACGAGACTTCCACCTTAATCTCGTCAATTCATGATATGAAGAGCGCTATTTCTGCAATTGAAGAGAAAATTTCAATGAATATGAAAAACGATATTACTGCTATGAAGAACGACATTTCTACTAACATGAACGAGAAGATTTCAACCATGAAGAACGCTATTTCTGCCAACAAACTTTCTGCCGATATCTTATTAATGAAAAACGACATTGCTGCTGACGTTGAAAATAAAATTTCGTTTCTAAAATCCGATACTGAGGATAAAATAACACCGATGAACGAGAAAATCAAGGAGTTAGAGAGAAAAATGTCAGATTCGAGAACACAAGACACGCGAGCAGAAGAAAATAAGACCGCACAAACAAAACCTTGCAAGTCAGAAACACACCCTAACTTCGATGATATTGGCAGTTTCACCCGAGTCAAGGCCCCATCGTTTGTTGGAAAGATATCGTGGACCAATTAGGTAAAACAGTTTGAAGCAGCTGCTAGAGTGAATAATTGGTCCGACAGGGCGAAGGCAGTAAACTTAACCATCGCGCTTAGGGGAGATGCCTTAGATGTACTTCAGACGATTCCTCTGGAAGAAACGGATGACTTCGAGCAGCTGAAGAAGAGGTTGGACATGCGATAAGGCCACGAACATCTAGATCATTTGTACCAGTCCCAGCTGAAGAACCGAAGGCAGAAACGTGACGAAGCCTTTCAAGATGAGTATGAAGTGGATATTGCCCGACTCGTTCGATTTGCTTATCCATAAGCACCTGAGAACATGATGGAATGTCTGGGCATCCAGGCCTTTATTGATGGCTTACGTGACCGCGATATGTGACGCTTCGTTTAGCCCATCCCAAAACATTAGTTGACGCATTGACAGCTGCTCTAGAATAAGAAGCAGCAACGAAGGCTTCGGGTTATAACAAAGCTAGGACCATCCGAGCGACGAGGACAGGTTTGACCAGATCGTCAGCTTGATCAAAAGTATGGTAGACAATACGCCGAGGAAGATCAGGTGCTGTAATTGTGGCGAGCTAGAGCATGCACGCAGGTCGTGTAAGCGTCCTACGACTCCTGCAAACTAAGAGCCTCTTACAGGCAAAGCTGCCACGAAGCTTTCGCGGTACAACAAAGGTAGGATCATGTAGGAAGAAGGTGTCGATGACAGACTTGACCAGATCGTCAACTTGTTGAAAGGTATGGCAGACAAGAAGCCGAACAGGATAAAATGCCGGAAGTGTGGCGAGCTAGAGCACGTACCTAACCAAGACTCCTGCAACGCAAGAACTCAAGTCACAGGGGCGAGGATCGAGCTGATTTGAATAACCGAAAAGCCGACTCTCTGCCTAGACTCTGTAGACAATGCTCACTGCAACAAGGCGGAATCTAGGGAAGCTGTAGTTTCAAGAACTACTGTAGTCAACGAGAAATGGTCACCCACCAGGATCAAAAATCAAAAAAAAAAAACATAAAAAAATAAAAAAAAAAAAAAAACAAAAAAAATAAAAAAAATAATAAAAAATAAAAAAAAGAACAAAAATAAAAAGTACAAAAAAAAAAAGAAACAAAGAAAAAAATAACAACACAAAAAAAAAAAAATGTTGAAAAGAGTCCTTGAAAACGATTATGGTTCCGAGATGAGGAGACAGATAGTTATCCCGAGAATGAGAGTACCTGAGGTACTGAAGAAGTTACGCGACAGTCCATCGGGAGGTCATCTGGGAGTGAAGAAAACCCTTCAGCGAGTCCGTGAAAGGTTTTATTGGATGAACAGCTCCGACGATGTGAAGGAGTGGTGTTAGAAATGTACGACCTGTGCAACGAGTAATGGACCACATCGCAAGAAAAAGGCACCTATGAAACAGTATAATGTTGGAAGCCATTTCGAAAGGATTGCTTTAGACATCGCTGGACCATTCCCGACGACAGAAAATGGTGGTAAATACATCCTTGTAGCAATGGATTATTTCACAAAGTGGGTGGAAATTTACGCGATCCCGAATCTTGTACTTACTTGTAAAAAATATCATCCTTTTTCGTTATTATATTAGTAGATAAGTATATCACTCATTAATAACATGAACAAATCCATATTGTGATTGTAATATTATCCAATCTCATCATATTCCTTTGAATTTTGTATATATAATTTTGTAAATACCTTGTATGTATGTTCTTCGTTTACATAATAATCATATATCTAACACAAACCTTAGAACAGCTGAGGTGTGTATCGAGCTTATAACCATTTGCGCAGACGCTGGTAATTTCCGGTTTTATATGTATCTAGGGCGCATGACTTTAAACGCTAGAGGCGTAACAGTATTTCAATTTATTTAATCATTGAATAAAAAAAAGGAATTAATTTTTATATTAAATACATGATATTATTATTTCGTATTATATGATATAAGAGCAGCCGAAGGTAAGTCCCAAAATATAAAACCAATATAACTACGAGTATAAAATGTGATATAGATGTACATATATATAAATACAGTTCCTCTATTTAAAAATTAAAAGAAACATTAAAATAAGGAAAATTATTTATATGTGTATGCGATACTTTCGATACACACTGTATTATATGTATAATCAATAATTTTGAAAGATTCAGTATACAAATGAAATTTGACATTTTAATTTCTGATGACATTTATGTAGAATATATCTAATGATAGATAGAATATATTACGATTTGGAAAATATATTTGAAATTTTAAAATACAGATGTCTCTGCTAGCAGAATTACAATAGTAATAAAAGAATTCAAATCTCTCTTTGTTATAGGGAAACATAAATTATTATTTTTTTTAAAAAAAAGGAATTTTTCGTAACCACAGGAGAAGAGATTTATTTATTTGAACAAAGTTTAGGCAGTTGAATTTGAAACCCCCACGAGACAACATCGTAATAAGAGTTGTCTCAAATTTTTTGAGAATTTAATAGAAATTGTATAACTATACAATCAGATCATAAAGCCATACATTATAAAGCCAGTGCGTGCATAATTCGTAGAAGAATTGCAACGTATCAAGTGTAAGTGGTTCCAGTTTCTAAATCATGTATTTACAAAGTTTTGCAGAATTCTAAATACATTTAGAATACGTACGAGTTTTCCTGTCCTATTTGGTGAGTCCACTCCAGTTTAAAATTATTTCTCGAGAATTAACAGGTCTTTTTAAATACATTTCGAAAATAGATGCATCTATATCATAATTTGAGCTAAACCAAATTAACGTTACACATATAAGATTTTATAACAAGTGAAAAATTTTTTGAATAGACAATTTGAACGAAAAATTGCGTTATTTGACATTGATACACGTCAAGTGTATATTAGACGAGTTGAACTTTTGATTAAAAAATTTAATTAGTTGATTTATAGAATAGGTTGTACTAATATTAAGGTTGGTAGATAGTATTGTCTTTGTTCCGTTTATAATATTTTTGGGAAACAATAAATACTTTTGTAATTTTGTTATCTGATCGTATAATATATAATTTTGATTCCAACTCACTGTGGTATTCATTCAGTATCTATTTTCATCGTATCTAACATTTTGCATGCTATAGAAATTTTGATCTAATCAGTGACATTTGCTTAATTTCCAGTGACAGTAAAACTGTAAATGTAATAAGATAATTGAAGTGCCTTTATTATATTGAATAAACGGTTACTCGAGATTCTGAATATAGAGTAATATTTGATTTGGATAATACTTGAAAATTATAAAATTTGAATTATTATTTAAAATTTTTTGATCCCACCCTGAGACAAGAGTGATTAAGTTGATTGTGAATTAATTTATCTTTCAAAATACAGAAATTAATATTTATCTTAGCCGGGCATTGTTTGACAACTACTGTCAAAAGTAAATTAGGTTACATACGCTGCTAAAGGTGTGTGTGCAATAATGTCGCTACAATCACAAATTGTGAAAACGTCGACGAATAATATTGTATATTGTTATATTCATATATCTATTAAAATATAACTATTAAAACTATAAAATAACGATATAAATATTATATATATATATATATATATATATATATATATATATATATATATATATATATATATATTATAACAATTTCAATTGATCGTTTATTAAATTTGATATATTATTAGTTATTATATTTATTTATCGAAGTTATAAAAGTCGTACAAGTCGAGTTTAAAATATAGACTTGACTTACCTTCGGCTAGCTCCTAATAAACATAAGTTAATGTTAATTTAAAAATTTTTCATAAATTCGGTAGCATGAAGACTCCTCCCTTTGAGTTCCGGACGCACAAATATAAGTATAATTTAGTTTTGAATATCTACTTCTTAGATTGACATATTTTACTTAATTCAGAAACAAAGTCTTTCCTGAATACATACCTTTGATTTTAATGATTTCAAAAATTCTTACCTAGATTGATTGAAGTAAGCAAACATTTTTTTTTATAAATTTATTATGGACGTGAATAAAAATAAAATACCAACACTTTCTATAAAATGATTTAATAAATTTGTTACTATCAAAATTTGCATTATTTTTAACATCAAAACTTCGTCATACCACTCCTGCATTCCATCCAGTCATGCGCACTGAATACCTTGGATGATTGCGTCGGCGCATAAGAAAAATGTATGCTCTTATAGAGATACACGCTACACTAAACGTGGATTTACAGTCAACGTTATATGTATGAACTGTTTATACACTTCTAACGTTCATAAGTTTGGTGAAATTATTAATATGTTATTTAAATTTGAACTATACAATTACACACACATATATATATATATATATATATATGTATATATATATATATATATATATATATATATATATATATATATATATATATATATAGCAATACGAATGAATTAATATGCGGATAGTAATGGATAGAAAAAGTAAAACATGCATCAGAAGGAAAGAAGAAATGGAAGTTATATGAACATTTATGTATAACATGAACAATTGATGAAATGATTTAATTTAACAAGTAAGTACTATACTATCTATTATTAAAATTGTATGGATATCCATAGATATCATATGATATTCATCATATTATAAAGTTTTTGGCTTTTTTGTGATTTTATTTAAACGTTCAAAATATATATTTTATTGTTCACTATATTCTTTTGGAATTCCAAAATTAATACTCAAAAACACAGACCTTTTTTCTCGAAGCTTCGGTACCTGAACTGCAACTAGCGTCTCCCAAATTCTTGACGATTTCTCAGCGGAGAAATGCACCTTTCTGTGCACTCCCGTTTATATACACACAGTTTAATCAACATCAAAATATTACTCTTTCAATACATTTTTTGGCTTAAAAGTTTAATTTTTTTATGTTATTTTATAAAATTTTGTAGAGGAGATTTATATAGAAGCCATCATCTTCTCCACCTAAGCACGATTGTCTATTTTTTATAAAATCAACAAACTTTCGACTCCTCAAATGCATAGCCTGCTTTTCCGTATTTTTGTCACAATAATTGTTGACTTGAATGTTTTTTAGAAAAAATGTAAAATTATTTATTTCAACAGTTGTAGACTTATGAACACTTATTGATATACGTTTATATTGTATTAGGGATTATATAAAATGTCTTATTCATGTATTATACTAACAAATTTTGTTATAATTCCGTTTTTAAGGTATCACTATTTACATTTAATTATACAAAATCTGCAACCTAAAATAATAATTAATACATATGTAATTGTATGGTTTTAAATCTGTGAATTTTCACTAATTTTGTCTTACATAAACTCTCAGTTATTTCCAAACTTGTCTTTATTGTTCTACATTCAATTAGTAATCCAAAAATTTAAGTTGGCAAGAAAATCACTAAATTTGATTACTTCCCGTTTATAAAGATTATTGAATTATCATATTTCCTTGACAGATACCTTGGCTCTGTTCCGTATGTCACCAATTATAAAGTTTTCTTTCAATTCTTTTTTTCAATTTTAAACCTTCACTTCATTCTATTTTTTTATATGAAATCTTAATTTCTAACTTGGTTATGTCTACTAGTACACCATACGTCTTAATATAACATTTTAATGTCTGTTTAAATTTGTGAAAAGTTTTTATATAATAGAGGACTAGTTCAATATATATATATATATATATATATATATATATATATATAATATATATATATATAATATATATATATATAATATATATATATATATATATATATATATATATATATATATATATATATATATATATATATATATATATATTTTAGAAGTCTAAAAGTACTTACGAGTTTCTCAATGGAATGTATCATTAATGTTATTTTAACTTTAAGTATTGTTCTGTGTATTGTTGTTACACTGATTTAAAATAATTGGCCTTGATGACTCTGTGACATTATCTACAACGATTACGTCATCACTAGTATACAAGTTAACAACTACTTAAGTATGTTCAGTTTCCCAGCAAGGTGAATTATTTAAAAACTATTTGAGGTAACCATGTTACACGTGGCAGGAAGTGTAGGTACTGTACATCATACCAAATTATGTTAAATAATCGTTTCTGACCAAACCAGAGGCGTACGACAGGGGCAAGTGACTGGATGACCCTTCCTGAATTCTAAGCCATTGGCGGAATTGCCATTTTAATATAATCTTTAGATTCTCCAACACTTAATATGTATACTTCTTCCAAAGCTAATTTAAAAATATGTTAAAAATCAATATCTTTCAAGGAATCAGATATATTTTCAAACATTATTCAGTAATCAAGCAGAGCTTTATTCATATTTTTTGCTGAACGAAGTAAGGCATTTGACACAAAGCCGTTTTCATTACCAGCATGCAAAATTATTACTCGTTTAACCACTCGAGCACGGCGCATTCAAGACACAATTTTGTGAATTGCCTGCCAACCGCGTTGAACGACATTGTCAGTGTCGAACCACGTTTCACCTAAATAAACTATATGTCTGTTACTTTCATCACAACTTAAAATATATATATTAAATCATTTTGACGAAGTACCTTTTTGTACGGAGCGATTCCATAATACACATTCGACTATCTAATTTTTTATACTTGAAACCACATTCTATTAAAATTTGTTGAAGTGTTTCTAACGATTTATGCAAATCTCGATTTTTAAATTCCTAAAATTATTTCTCATGTTTATTGTTATTAATTAGAATTGGATTATTAAGATGCATTTTATCATTAATTTGGATATTATCATCATAACTTACATTACATTATTAGCAGGCACTTTATTATGAATGTGAATCGTCATAAGCAATTCGTTATATTCAGCATTTACCTCAAAAGATCTCCAGAAAGCCATTTCACAAATATCCCAAAACAAAACACAACTGTACTTATATAAAATAATTAAACTGCATTATCCTGAATACTACAAAATTATCCACAAACAGAAAGCTGCGAGCTAGTGTTTTTACAAAAATATATATTATCTTATTTATATTCAACACTTGTTTCAAAGAACACCTGCGGACTACATAGTCGACTAACGATTTGAAGAATTCTCATTAGCAGCGTTGATATTCAAAAGTAAAAGGGATGACTGATATGTATTTGTAAATTTACCGGTGCTACTTTATATAGTGCTTCTCAAAAGTCCCCTCCCCCCCCCCTCTTTTATTTTGAACGGTGATACTTAGACTGATGATATTTGTAGCGTGAAAATGAACGATTGTAAGCTTCTCTACTAGTGGTAACAGGTGACGTAATAGGCATCGGTGAAGTCACTAAGTTTCGCAAGTTCTTATAATTATTCGAAATGTGCTCCATATACTTCCTAGCAATAAAAGATCCTATTATTAAACTCTTGTCGGACTCGATAAAATATGTTAGGGGAAATTGCTCTACATTCTTCAAAAATTCTTTGTTTTAAAACGTCAATACTGTCAGGGGTTGTAGCGTAAACTTTAGATTTAAGGTATCGTATCCCCACATAAAAAATTTAAAGGTGTTAGGTCCGGTCACCGAGCTGGCCATTCTATTGGACCGCGTCGTCCAATCCATCTACCAGGATATTCCTTATCTAGATAACGTCTTACTGCAAATTAATAGTGTCCAGGAGCACTATCTTGTTGGAACGTTATTTCCAAGTTACAAATTATCTTCCAGAATTTGAAGAATTAACGGTTCCATTGCGTTTTCTAACATCTCGAGATATACTTGACCGGTTAAATTAGAGTTCAAAAAAGCTATGTGGTTTCCCAAAATACCTGTCCAGGCATTTATTTTTAATGGGAACTGTGTATGTTTTTCACGAAACATGTGAGGATTTATATCACTCCAATACCTCACATTTTGAATATTAACATTTCCATTAAGGAAGAAAGTACTTCATCACTAAAACAAATTGTCGTTACCTAGTCTGGCTGTTGGAGAATTTTAGTGGACATATTTTCACAGAATTGCAGCCTTCGGTCGTGGTCGTCATCTGAAAGTCTATTCACCCTTTTTAATTTGTATGGATGAAATTTGTTTTTGGTCAAAACCCTGTGTACTGTACTATGACTGACTCCACGGATAGGCGCTACTTGGGATGTGGAAGAAGTTACAAATTATCTTCCAGAATTTGAAGAATTAACGGTTCCATTGCGTTTTCTAACATCTCGAGATATACTTGACCGGTTAAATTAGAGTTCAATAAAGCTATGTGGTTTCCCAAAATACCTGCCCAGGCATTTATTTTCAATGGGAACTGTGTATGTTTTTCACGATACATATGAGGATTTATGTCACTCCAATACCTCACATTTTGAATATTAACATTTCCACTAAGGAAGAAAGTACTTTCATCACTAAAACAAATTGTCGTTACCTAGTCTGGCTGTTGGAGAATTTTAGTGGACAAATTTTCACAGAATTGCAGCCTTCGGTCGTGGTCGTCATCTGAAAGTCCCTTCGCCATTTTTAATTTGTATGGATGAAATTTGTTTTTGGTCAAAATCCTGTGTACTGTACTATGACTGACTCCACAGATAGGCGCTACTTGGGATGTGGAAGAAGAAGGGTTTACTACAATTTCTGCAACTATATCAATTTGTTTATCAATACCAATATGTGGTCGACCCGATCGTTTGGCATAATGAACACTACCGTTTGTTGAAACTTATGAAAAAGCTCCCTCAAATAAGTCCTCGATATAGGGCGATCGGGGTATCTCTCATAAAAAATACGTTCCGCCACATGAAAATTATTTCCACTTTCATCAATAATTAAGATAGCTGTTTTTTTGTCAGCTAGAGCACGTACCATTTTGTTTATGTAGATACTTAAACGTCTCGTTAAACAATAATTAAACTAAAAATTCAAGGTATTATCGCATGCAAAAACGTCAATTAAAAAACTTCAACTTTTTTGACAATTAACCATAAGCGGACTTTTGCTAAACTTACAATAGTTCATTTTCACGCTCCAAATTTGATCAGTCTAAGTATCACCGTTCAAAAGAAAAGAGGGGAGGAGGGGACTTTTGAGAAGCACTGTATACACTTAAAACGCGTAACTAAATATTGAAGTGCCCTGGTAAAATTTTCTTTTTTAAAGTGACTTTGGAAGAACAGTATATAATGTACTCATAACAAAATAACATAACGTTGTATATTGAAATTTCTTAAAAGGATGTTAGATTTAAAAACGAATTGTGGTTCTGAAAAGATATAATCTAAATTCTAAATAAAAGAAAGATTTATGATAACACGAAAGTATTAAAATGGACATTTTATCTAGGTGATTTAGGTTAAATCTTAATATTTTGATATTAGGAATCAACAGTTAAATTATTCCAAATATACAATGGGAAAGAGTGTACTTTTGAATAGCGCAGCATGCTGTAGTTAATATGCATAAGAAACAAATCACCGAAAACTTTTCATAACAAAGCTCCAACACCAGATTTTCACGAATTTGTCACAAAAGCAGATAAAAATTATTCACCTTTGAATATCGCAAGCATGCACAGGCGTTAATCTGAAATTCCTTATTCTTTAGATATAATGGTAACCAAGTACACCAATCGATATTATCACGATCAGAACCAAGGATCAAATAATGGTCGTTTTAACTGTCTCGACCCTTACTTCGTGGAATCTGCTCATATTAGTGTTTTCAATGAAACTCACGGTTTCATTTAGAACACTAAAATTGTCGTTTTGTTTGCTCCATTACAAATTACAACACTCATTATTCAATTATGTAATATTATAGGTATTTAAAATCAAATATAATTTTGTAATAGACTATAAACTGTATAAATAATATAGCATTAATATAGAAATAATAACAAATGAGACAACTGTGAAAGTGACCTCTAGTGGTTACTTAAGTGTACCCATTGCAATGATTGGAAATAAAATACACAAACTATATGAATAAAGCATTTTGTATTTATTTACATCACAACACAAGATCGTCACTCTCATCGTAACTATCGCTATTTATATTAGTGTCACTAGGTACATAATTGGGCATGGACATAAATTTTATTACAAAATAGTCTCGCATGAACCAAGGACTGAACTTAAATAGAGTATGGTAAAACCAATATCTCCAATTTTCTTGTTTATATAGAATACATGGTTGTTCATCTAGTAGAGTTTTTTCATATTCTATGTATAGCCTGAAAATTAAAAGTTGACTTAATACATACAATTTAAGCGAGAATTTGTTGATATTTCTATTGATATGAATGAGTTTTAATTGAAAAAATATATTATTCAAAATTACCTATTCTATACAGAGCATTTCAATGAAAACTAGCCAGCCACCCTATATAAAACTCATATGCTTATCGAACACGGCCAACTCGACGCCGGTCGCATATTCGTAAATATCCGATACTTTATCCACCCGAAGTTGCTTCGTACATAGCAGAACTGACGGACTAACGCGTAAGGTATAGGTAGATATATTTCACTGAGGTGGCTTATGGCCTATTCCACTGCGACCTTTTCATATCAATTGTGGCTCTCTAAATCTAGATTACATTTTCTAACCTTGTTCTTCTTATGAAGTATGTCAGCTTAGAGACTGAATCGTTCATATAGTTCCTTGCTAGTGGATTTAACATGCCTATTGCCGAGAACCGCACGCTTGTTAAACTGTCGCAGTGATATAGAATGTGCTCCGCTGCTCTTCCTCAGATCGACAGAATCTACTCGTACATAAGGATTCCTCTGTCAACCCCATCATTTTTAGATGCCTATTAAGCTTACCAGACCCACCACAGCTTTGACCGTTTTCTTATCTTTGCTTATCAGGTCTGCCGTGAATTTTGGCGAATGTTCCAATATAAACTGTTTCGCTTGTCTTTGACCTGGTGAATTCCTCCACCACATCCTAGAATTATACTCCACCCATTTTTTGTGGCCGCTTTTGTTACTGATTTTGCAACGCCGCTGAAGGGTTCCGTTCCAATGAATGGCAATGACGCAGCTTTTTTAGTCATTTCGTTGCCCTTATTGACCCCCGTGCCCCGGTACCCAGTACTTTGAATTTATTATGGAAGCTATACCTTGTGACTGTTGCATCAATGGGTTAACCCATTACATTGTCCGCTTTCAGCTCCGCGATTATGTGCTGTTGATTATGTATTAATCTGTGCATTACAGATCTGGCCTCGCCTTGTACGAAGATGTGTAGAGGTGGTAGTTTCAGCAAGACTTCCATAGCAGCTGTGGGAATAGTTCTTATGGCCCCCGTTACACACAGGAAAGCTAGCCTTTGTGTGTTACTTAATAGCTTTATAGTCTCCCTTTGCTGCGTCTTCGTCCACTACCCCACCGACCCATAGGTCAGCATTGGCCTAACCACGCTTGTGTATATTCATAGGGTCATTTTAGGATTGAGTCCCCGGTTTTTACCACACATTCTTCTGCATCTGCCCAACGACTTAGCAGCTTTTTGCGTGGTTTTCAATAAGTGAGTATTCCATGTGAGCCTATGAACAAAATATACCCCAAGGTATATCATTTCTTTGACAACTGAAATCTCTGTTCCGCCTAGCAATGGTGGTTTTAAACCTGGCAGTGCCGTTTGTTTAGTGAAGTTAACCACATGTGTTTTCTGAGCATTGACTGTAAGTCTCTCTTGTTTACACCAGTTGTCAACAATATTTAGTGGTGCCCGCATTCTTCCAGACACCACCCCTATAAATTTTCCTCTGACAACAATTGCTATGTCGTCTGCATATCCTAGGCAGTAAAAGTCCACCGTGGACAATTCTATAAGGAGATGGTCAACTAGGGTGGCCCAAAGTAACGGTGACCGAACTCCTCCTTGTGGGCATCCTTAACCGGCTCTTGCTTTGATGGTGGCTTCATCCAGAGTGGATTCTATCCTATTTTCCAGGTTAGCTTCTATTCATCTGCATATTACAGTAGGTGTGCCCCATCTACTCATTGCATTAATCAATAAGATGGTGGTGACATTATTGAATGCTCCCTCAATATCCAGGAAAGTGGCCATTGCCATCTTTGTCTTCTATTGACTTTGAGACTAGGCTGTTTAGATTGTCCAGCGCGGAGTCCGTAGATCTACCTGGTTGGTAAGCATACTGACGGTTACTTGGCAGGTTAGCTTTTAGTATCTCGTCCCTAATATACCTATCCAGAAGCCTTTCTAGTGTTTAAAGTAGAAAGGATGATAGGCTTATTGGTCTATATGACTTAGATGTTAGGTATGACACTTTACCTACCTTGGGCAAGGATATGACCTTGACCTTTGGCCATATTGTTGGTGTGATCCCCCATGCCAAACATGCTTTGAGGATCTTATACAGGTGTGGTACTAACACCTCAATCCCCATCTGCAATAGTATGGGGTAGATACCATCTGTCCCATGGCACTTGTATGGCTTAAATTTATTTATAGCCCATCTAATCCTGCTTGGTCTGGTCACCTCAGAGGCAATCTTCCAATCCAGAACACTTGGCCTATTCAGCCTTCGGTTTCGATTGATAAGCCTTTCTGTGTCGTCCAGAATTGATGAGGTCGGAAAGTGAGTGTTTAATAGTTCTCTCAGACTGCCCTCTTCTGTTTCCGTATAAGTGCCATCTGCTTTCTTAACGAAACCTACCTTCCATCCTTTGCTACGACTTTGTGGATATGAGTACATGCGGGGATATCTGCAGAATTTCTTCCATGAATTCCTTTTGGCTTTGCGTATTTCTTTATTGTATTGCGTGAACTTATACCTGTAGGCATCCCAGTCTTGATTGGTTTTAGCTTTGTTAAACAAGTTTAGGACTTCTGCCCTTAGCTTATTTAAGCCATTATTCCACCAAACCGTGTTGTTACCCATGTTTTATTTGTTTTTTCCAGGCAGTTATCTTGGTATGCAGCCATATTAGCTTCGCTAACCACTTCCACTGCCGGATTTATAGCTTCTACGCCTTTAATTATTTCCATACTTCCCTCGAGATTTTTGTTGAGGGACTTCCCACTTTGTATTTCTTAAGTTGCGATATTTAATTTCCGATGGAAATATATTCAGGTCAAATCTTGTTATGTCTGTGATCCGAACACGAGGGTTCATCAGACATGTCAATTTGTTATACTATCACTAATATTGTTAGTACAAAGTGTTAAATCTAGAACTTCTTGCGTAAATTAGTGATAAGAGTAGGTTTATTCCCTATATTAGAAATTATTAAACCCTCAGTTAAAATGAAATTTAAAAAGTATTCACCTCTTTTATTGATGTTTGTGCTGCCCCATATGGTATGGTGTGTGCATTAGCGTCACATCCTACGATTAGCCGCATCCCTTTTCTCACACAAACTGCAAATATGTCGCTTATTATGTAAGGTGGTCATACGGCCTCGTCACCCGGGAAGTAGGCTGAACAGACCACAAATCTTTTATCTCCCTATTCCGTGGGAATTGTTAGAATACCTGTAACATCATCCGAACAAAGTGACGGTATTAGTATACAATTTACCCTATTACTGTGAATTATACGCGCTCTTGGCCTTATAGTTTTAGATGAATATAAAGCTTTACCTTGTTTGGTTGATAAGCAAGCAATCTTTTCGCCTATCCTCCATGGTTCCTGCATGAGGGCCACATCGATGCCTTCTTGCGCCAGCCTCCTAATAAGCGATGCTGCTTTTGTGTGCTGAATGTTGGCCTGCGGCATGCTTACATCTCTCTTCACTGAGAAGAGATATCTGTTTCTGACTCAGTGTGCTGTCCCACCACCGTAGATACAGTCAGCTTCTGGACAGACTGACTCCACTTCCGGTAGGTGGCTCCTCCTCTTGAGCCTCGGTTCTTGGGGTATTATCTCCTACTTCCATGGAACCCTCTCCCTCTTCCCTTCCTTAGGTCGAAATTAGCCTTCCCAATCCAAAGAAGGGATTTATGTTTATCTTGTGAAGATCTTCCTTGGACTCCTGATCCATAGAGAAGGCCCACAAGACACCCTTTTTGGAGGGTTTACTTTCCCAGATTTTCCAGAGAGTCATCCTGAGCCCTTGGTTACTTATCTTTAACCTGTTAAGGATCCTTTTGGAGTCAAGACGTTCTCCTTCTTCGTCGTCTGGTACAAAGACATCGCATGCACAGGGCTTCGGTATGCCCTCACCTACTAGTGCCGTAAGGGTTGCATTTTCCCAATGCTTTAGAGTCGGGATGATATCATTCGCCCATCTTGCGCCTGTTAGTTCCAGAAAGCCCGGTTGATGTGTACTCTCAATTTCCATTTCTACTAAAGGCGTCTCCTGAATGGTGTTATCTCTGCTCGTTTTCCTGTTCTGTTTCGTTAGTGGTGATTAATAAAGACGTTAATATATTGTTATTTGCGGATTTTCCGATAGCTATTTCATATAATGCAAGTTTCATTTTGTTGGATAAAATGTTAAATGCAGTAAGGAAGTTATACTGATGTAAGACCGAGCCGTAATGTTTAGTGTTTTCCGTTGAAGCCCACTGCACAAGAGCATTTACAAGCATATCAACCAAATACGTATTTCCTGAACGTTTTTTATTTCATCAATCGAACAGTATAACATGCCAGTAATACTACTACGCATTTTTTCATTTTTGTCTTTTCTTAAATTCACTCAGATCCATCAACGTTCCGTGTGTTTGGCAGAAAAAAGTGCTGGGAAGCGCTTGTAGGCAAAATGGCGATCGCTAAGCGCTGTCAACTGCTAAATAGATATTTTCCTCTAGGACACTAGTTAGCTTTAACCGGGAAACCTAACCCAACTTGTTTGTAAAGTATTTATATTAAAAAATTATCAATTATGAGTAACATATTAAATAATGTAGTGGAAGATATTTTGGTGATGATATCGCTTAAAATTGGTTTCAATTCAAACAAAATAAATAAGCAAAATGGCGGATTATGTCAGCGCTATTGAAGTTAGCAAACGTGTCCTGGGCGACAACTATACAGTTCGTTTCTTAGCGCTGACTAGCGCTTTTTTCTGCCAAACACGCATATTGATTATCTTCTATAAAACTTATTAAGTGAATAGTGTTCTCGGACTTTCACTTAATACCCTTATTCATCTTCGACATTTGACTAGAAAACCAATCCTCCACTGCTGTAAACGGACAAAGTTGCACTGAGGAAGAAGTTGCGCCATAATATATAACCAACATGTTGTTTCAATTTTATATACCGCAATTCTAGTATTTCAAACTGCTCACACGTCGCAATTATTAAAGTATATATAACTTAAAACAATTTTACTTACTTCTACGTCTTCTTTTGACTTAAATTTAGGCACAATACAATGTTCACCATTGATGATATTTATATGTTTTATATTCGTAGTCTTCTGGTAAGTAACTTAACATATATATTTACTTTTTGGTTCAAATCAATCACACAACCGTTAGGAATTTGAAACAATACTGATTGACGTGTCGTAAGTACCAGACAAGTCGTCAGGACATGTCGGTTACATATCGAGCGGCAACCGAAGCTTCTCGCGTGGCTAAAGCGTCGGGTATTTCCGAATATTCGCGCCAATCATCTCGGCACCGTCTACTCGGCGATTAGTGTTGCCAATGAGAGGGCAATTGCCGTGTATTCACGTCTTTTTGGACTAAATATACGGCCACGTCCTTATACTAAGTACTACCGTGAATTTAAAACACGGCTTTTTCTTTTAAAAATATAATGCTTATATTTCACCATTTTTGCCACAAAATACGAGTTAATAGATTTCAAGTGAAAAACGGTGCAAGAGCACGACGGAATAATGACTTCCATAAATGGAAATTTACTGACCAAACAAGAAATTGATTTTTTTTTAAATTCTTGTATTGAATTTTAGCCAAACGTAACCATGGTAAAAACATAATTTATGAAACTGTTAGTAGCTGAAACCATGGCCGTAGCCAGCGAAGGGCAGAGAGGGGCAACTGCCCCCCTGGAAACAAAAATAAATTAAATAATTTTTAAAATTGTAATAAACAAAAAATTAAATCTAAAATATACATATTTTTCTGTTCTGCATATTTTTTTTGTTATCAGTTATATATATTTTGTTTGTTGTTGTGGTTGTTTGGTTGCTATTATGAACGCCTTACATGAAGTTTAAGGATGTACATGAATATTGTAGAAAGCACGTTGGCAGCCATTACCACAAATCTTCAACAGCTGCTGCAAAAGCATTTCTTGAAAATGCTCCTGTTGATGTCCAGTTGCACATAGGGCACCATAAGACGATTGAAGAAAATAAACAAATATTGTCAGCAATTATTTCATGCATAATATTTTGTGGAATTCATGATTTGCCGCTTAGAGGAAAAGAAGGAAATGAGGGAGTTTTCTTTGACCTTTTAAATTTGAGGATTGACTCTGGTGATGAGAAGCTAAAGAGCCACTTGGATAAATGTTAAAAAACGCAGTCTATACCTCACCAACAATTCAAAATTAGATCATACAATTATGCGGTGAAGTTATCAGAGAAAAAATAATCGAAGACTGTAAACGGGCAAAAGCTTATGCTGTAATGACTGATGAAATAGCAGATATCACTGGAAAAGAGCAGCTGTTTATTGGATTAAGGTTCTATGATGGAAGCCAAAAAATAATCAGGGAGGAATTTGTAGGCTACATTGAGTTAAAATGTCAAGATGCTTCTACAATCGCTAGGGCAATTCAAAGTTTTTTAGAAGATAATAATTTTTCCGCCGATAATTGTGTGGGTTTCGGATTTGACGGGTGTTCCACGATGGCAGGCAAAGAAGGTGGTGTACAGCCCATTCTTAAAAAAAGTAAGCTAAATCTTTATTTTCCATTGCTCCAGCCACAGACTAAATCTTGTTGTCAATGATACTAACAAGCTACCAGAAATAAGAAACACAATTGCAACGGTTAATGACACAATAACCTTCTTTCGTGAATCTCCAGCCCGTAGGAAATCGGTTCCAAATCTTTCAGGGCTCTGCGAGACCAGATGGTCGGAAAAATAAAGAACGATGAAAATAAAACAATTTAATTTATTTAAAACTTCATTTATTTGAACTAATGTTCAATTTAAACTGGTTGACGCGTTTCACTAACACAGTAGCTTTCTCAAAACGAATGAAGGTATAATTTAAAAATATTTTAATCAATTTTTATATTTTTCCAATTGCCATTTGAATGAATTTCACATGTGACACAGTTCGTAAAAACAGCAATTTTCAATCATATGTACGGCTAGTAAATTCGTCTGGTTGTCAGCACGATCGGCGACGGTCAAGTCAGCACCGAAATAATTCGGCGCTGGCCATTTCAGCGTCGAAAACTACTTGCGATGGCATAGTTTGCGAATTGCGTAGCAATTATTATTGACGGCGGATGATTGTAAATATTCCATTTGTAGCCGAGATTTTACAAAATACTATACGACATAATGTCAACTGATGTTTATTAATTTGCGGATAAAAATACATTCTCTTTTAACTGGTAATATTGAATTAATAGGTTACAGATGTCAATTTAAAGTGAAGAACCATCTGTCAATAGATGTGTTAGACTGTTTGCGACTGCGTGATTAGCAGCTACCTATTTACATAGTTGAAAAACGTGAGTTACCGACGTCAAAATATGGTATTTAATCTTTAACTTCTCGGTCAAAGATAAGGTTAATAGTATAAGGATCATGGCATTGCGGGCTTCATCAAATTTTTACATTTTGAGAACCTCTAAAGACGTTTACGAATATTTTTAACTCATGTCCGCAGTTATGTGTTTGTGTGTGTATTATAATAATAAACATCTTTTAATGGCCGAAGGTTTAGAATTGATTTTATATATTTTTTTGGAGTTTGTGTTATAAAACTGAAGTGTATTTTTTATGAATTAAGTTTAAGAAAAAATCGGATAAGAATGATTCGGTTTTTTGACAATTGGTGCGTTCTTTTTGACTGAGATCTCAGATCACTTCAATTAAGGTGATCTGAGATAAAGTGATGTGAGTAAGCACCAAAAAGAACGACATCTCAATTGAAGCGCACGATCTGTCGACAGATTTAAACTATAAGACAGATTCGTATCAGCATCTAATAATGTTAATTAATGTATCCATAATTTGTAACAAAAGAAAAATAGATTATGTGTGTTTATTGTTTATATGTCAATGGTTAAAACCTTAGATAACCTTGGTTAAAACTACAAACAAACCAAGCAAATCAAATATTTCTTCATCCCCTCCACTTTATTTCCGACTCAATTCCAGCTGATACCCCCTTACAATACATTCAGCATCGGTGAAGTGGGAGGAAAAATCTCAACTCACTTAAAGTGAGTAAAACAAAAAGAACACTCACATTACTGATGTGAGCTGAGATTAACGGAGATCTCAGTCAAAAAGAACGCACCTATTGTAAAATCTGGGGGCTGAGATATCCCAGTGCCGAGTTATCCCGGTGTAGAGTTAACCAGCGCCGAGTTGGCGGTACCGAAATGTCCAGTGCCGAGATGTATGTAAGTACTAGTTATAACTTTATGAACATCAATTACTGCTACGATCTGAATTTATTTGTATTACTACAGGATGTCCCATAAGTAGTTTAACATATTAAATATACGACTTTTTAAATGAACCGCCCTATATTTAATTACATTTTTGAATTCTACATGTAAAATTAGGTTAACTTTGTCAAATTTTCATGTGGAATTAAAAAATGTGATCAAATATATGGTGTTCCATTTAAAAAAATCGTATATTTGATATGTTTAACTACTTTTGGGACATCCTGTATGGCTGTAAATCATTTTAGATTGAAGCCATAATTTATGTTCATATGTCTAGGTGAAATTTTATAAATACTCTGTATATCTACTTCAGGGAAAGAATGTTGACAAATAAACCCAGAAATATTGAAAAATGTGTGAAAAGCATTTGAAGCTCGATTGTATTATTGTATGGAAACCAATGGAAGTCAATTTGAAAACCTTATAAAATAATTGACTACTTGTTAAGAATTAAACTGTTTCTATTAAAAATTAAGTTATCTGTAGTAACTCCCAAATTATTTACTTTTTAATTCAAGCATTATACATTTTTTGGAACCTCCATCTTTAAAAATGGGAGGAGTGACTATAGGGAGGAGGCGGGGAGAGAGTTATAATGAGTACATACTATTAAAAAGACGTCCTTCCTCTTTTATATGATTTTTGACTTATTTCTCAATTTTATTATAAAAGTGGCGCGTCCAGATTTATATATGGTTAGTTTTCATTGAAATGCTATATTTTCTTGAATAAGCTTTATACTTACACAAATTTCTTTTATATTTTAATTTTTAGACATTCTTATCCAAATTTTATTCAATACAATGAATAATGTGCTTTTTTATAGAAATATATTTTTGACGTTTCTGCAAAATTTTGGGTTTTATCAAAATATTATTTAACATTGACAACCCTGATATATAAATAAAATACATTACTCACTACATGAATATCAAAATACAGTTTTTCCAATGCCTGTAAATCTAAAGTCACGATTTGATAGTTGGATAGCTCTATCAGCCAAACTAACAATCACTGATAAATATCTTGAGGAACAAGTGTTATACAGGGTGTCCCGGGACTAATGGGAAAAAAGTCAGGAGCGTATAATCTGAGCTAAAATAATGTTAGTACTTCATATAAACTTTTACTATGCAGGCCCTCGTTTTCGAGTTATAGGCCTCCAAAGTTTTAATTTTGATTTTGGTTTTTATTTGTATTTTTTGTACTAGTTATTTGATCTTTATAAAATTCACGGCAAAGCTATAATGTATGTGTATGTTTATTTTGGTAAGGTAAACAGATTTACAGTAGTGCATTGAAGCCAGGGACGGACTACTCGCTATGGTTAGTGATCCAAAAATTTTGCAGGTATGGCACACCGTGTATGAAATTATCGAAATTCACTTCCCCACACATTAAACTAACGAAAAGGTACTCTTGTTGGAATTCGATAAAATAAGCCGTTTGGCTAATATTTACAGTTTTATTAATGCACTACGTACCAGTTTGCGCATTCACCATTTTTATAAGTACACAACGAGGTAAAACTAACTTTTAATAGATGTCCAAAATTTACCTAGAGTACTACAAAAAAATAATTTAACGATAGCAGAAGATGAAAAACATTAACGACTTATTAATTGGAAAGTTGGTAAAAACTTTTTATGAGTGTTTTTACCGTTTATCAAGTTACCATAGGATTAGTTGTCAAACGTTGTGTAGAATAGTTCGTAGTCAGTACTTGTCAATAATTCATAAGTCCTTAATTTAACAGTTACAATAGCAGAATTCGCTTTTATTGAGTACGCAGATAAACATCTAATGTATGGACTGGCTTCTCGAAACTGTTTAGAGGCCAAAAGGCTTTATGAAGAACATTTTGCAAACAGAGCATTGCCAGACAGACGAATGTTTGGGCGTATTGATCTCAGGTTACGAGAAACAGGTATGAATAAGTAAATGTAATTTTCCATGTATACAAAACAAAATTTTAAATTTTATGAAGATTTTCGCCAGAAAAAGCTGGAGAAGGTCCAGTACGAAGCATACGTACTGTGGCAGTTGAACAAGACTTGTTAAATGCAGTTGATACTGAACCATCGAGTTTTAGAAAATTATCAAGAGAACATAACGTCTCGAAATCAGTTGTTCATCGCGTCCTAAAAGAACAGCTGTTATATCCTTTTCACATAAGAAAAGTACACCGTATGACAGTGGCTGATTATCCTGCTCGACTTGAGTATAGCCAGTGGTTTCTGCGACAACAACAAGCAGACAACACATTTATTAGTAACGTTCTCTTTACGAACGAACCGGGTTTCACCAGAGATGGAATCATAAATTCTCATAATATGCATTTATGGGATGATGTGAATCTACATGGCATTATCCAAACTAGGATCCAGCATAGATTCATGGTTAATGTTTGGCAGGAATAGTTGGCAATAATTTGATACAGCCATACTTTATTGACGGTACTTTGACCGGTCAGAGATATTTGGAGTTTTTTGCAAAATGAGTTATGGAACCTGTTTGATGATGTGCTACTACAAACTCGTAGGAATTTATGGTTCATGCATGATGGGGCCCCTCCTCATTTCAGTTTAGATGTACGACAGCATTTACACTCAAGGCTTCCTAATAGATGGATTGGTCGTGGAGGCCCTTTTCAATGGCCACCGCGATCAGGAGACGTTAATCCTATGGATTTCTTTCTATAGGGATATCTCAAAAGTAAGGTATACGCAACACCTGTGCAAACAAGGCAAGATTTAATAGACAGAATTGTGTTACAATGCAATGTTATTAGAAATAGTGTGAAATTGCTCTTTCAAGTGCAAAGAAACAACCTTCGTAGACTTAGAATGTGCGTGGAAGTGGGAGGAGCTCATATTGAACATTAATTAGAATAACGTTAGTTTTTGTTGTTGTTTAGGAATTAGTTTTAGTCTAATGTTTCATAACTTGTGTTTTTTGAGGTTTTCTTAATGGTTTAATAATGTTATGTTCGTAATTTTGATTAAAAGCAAGTAAATTCTGGACATCGTATTAATAAGTTAGTTAGGTAGATTTGTACGTAGTGCATTAATAAAACTGTAAATATTAGCCAAACGGCTTATTTTATCGAATTCCAACAAGAGTACTTTTTCGTTAGCTTAATGTGTGGGGAAGTGAATTTCGATAATTTCATACAGGGTGTGCCATACCTGCAAAAATTTTGGATCACTAACCATTGCGAGTAGTCCGTCCCTGGCTTCAATGCACTACTGTAAATCTGTTTACCTTACCAAAATAAACATATACTTACATTATAGCTTTGCCGTAAATTTTATGAAGATCAAATAACTAGTACAAAAAATAAAAATAAAAACCAAATTCAAAATTAAAACTTTGGAGGCCTATAACTCGAAAACGAAAGCCTGCATAGTAAAAGTTTATATGAAGTACTAACATTATTTTGGCTCATATTATACTCTCCTGACTTTTTTCCCATTAGTCCCGGGACACCCTGTATATCATTCTGTTTTTGTTATTGTTGATTTTATATAGCATGACATCAAGAATTTTATGTTTGTTTAATCTTGGTTCTGAATTGGAAGGTTTTTATGATGAAAATATAATATTTGGCATATATTTTCAATTTCATTTTTTGGTACAGCTGTAATGCAACCATCCATATAATGGAATCTTTATGTTACTGTAACACTTGATACGGATGCCGCCATAGCCATCAATTTGTTTACATATTTTATTCTCAAATTTGAAGTATGTGGAAGTGAGCAATAAGCTGGAAATAGTGTTCGACC
Source organism: Galeruca laticollis (assembly GCA_963921935.1). Classification (NCBI taxonomy): domain Eukaryota; kingdom Metazoa; phylum Arthropoda; class Insecta; order Coleoptera; family Chrysomelidae; genus Galeruca; species Galeruca laticollis. The sequence continues at coordinate 182,461,556 of OY998176.1, forward strand.
AATAGTCGGCGCTTATTGTATGTCCTGACCGTCGGTTATGCATTGACAGCAAACTGATACGCGTGTGTAAAGTTCACGTGTGCAAACTTATTTTTTGTGCAAATGACGGAATAGATATCATGTACACCAAATACTTGTAGAACGGTTACCTACTTAAAGGTGAATTCTGAAAACTATTTTCGAGATTGCACGAAGATGAGGAAAAGTTTGATCGTTGAAATTTTGAATCAATTCTTTATAAACTTCTTGTCAAGCTGTTATTTTGGCGTCATGGTCTTTATATAATTCACAAGACCAATTCCACAATGGCGGACGAAGGCATACCTCAGTTATAACTCTCTGTATCAATATTCATTTTTTGCACTGAATATACATATGTACACTCGGTTGCTCCGTTGGCGAAGTACTAAACACATCCACACATTCTCATAGATAGTCAGTCGACCGACGTACGCCAAACTGTCTAAGTATATCTGTAATCCATCTCTATAGTGAACCAATCCATTACGAGTGGAAAACCGCTGGAGAATTTTGGTGTACAAGCTGGCGGTATTAGCAGGAATTATTGGGTATTACGGGGAATTACCGTGTATTACTAGGAATTAGTGGGAATTTTATGCATATTATGTGGTATTACTACTGTTTATCACAGGTATTATTTGTAAACTACTAGTTACTGGGCAACTACATAAATAGAGCATGCGCCATACACTCTAATTGCAAGAATCAAGAATCTCAACCCAACACAACCCCAATGTTGTGTCTCAACCTACCCAAAATCGAAGCGCGTAAGACTTAAGACTGTAATCTTTTTTAGTAGATTAGTGGTGTATTTATTTATTTGTGTTGTGTATTATTATGCACCTATAGAAAGTGAATTGAATTTTAGCCATAAGAAACATGTGAAATAAACGTCATAAAAATCAGAAAATCAAAAAAATACGAACTATTTTACGAGTTGCATTTTGATTGTCAAACGCAAAATGAGGAGCGCGTGCGGTGTGTAAAACGAATACTACAATAAATTTGGATTCGTGTTATTAACAGATATTTGCATTGCATCGTACGTAAGTTGCCGGACGAACTGAGCGAGGCCGGCAAACGTATGAGCCTGATAGAAAAGTTTTCCATGTATCATACATTATTTTGTATTTGATTGTAATCAACTTTAAATGTTTCAATGTTTATTTAAAAAAAAAGCTAATTTTGCTCTGATTTGTTTTTATCTTTCATCTAGTAACTGTTAACATGCGTATTATAGCACATTGAGAACGAAGCTAACATTATGTTCAAAATAGCATTGTAAACCATTTAGTTAGAACATAATGTTCATCAACGTAAGTAGATTTTAATTGATTAATAGGCCTAGAACGTAATAAATAACAAATGAAATACACTGCTTAGACGAAAAGAAGAATTTTAGCTCGAATTTTAAGTCCAACTTTTCGAATGCTAAAACATGATTTTACGCACAATCGAATAATAAATGTATTTATTACAACTTATTATCCAACACGTAGAGCAATAATACTATTACGTTGTTACCGTAGGAAATTTTGTACCTAGATGAAAGATAATTCAATCAATCAATGTAGCTACTGATGTTGGAAAATCAAGTAGTTGGGTAGGTAAAGTTTGGCAAATCCACCTGCAAGTGTGAGATTCTCACTGCATGCGCGAACTGTAGAGTGAGAATGCATTCGGAACGAAAAGAATAACCTTATTCGCTCGGTCTATGCTTGTTTAAAAGTACAATCGGGGGCTCAAATATTAAGTAGTAACTTAGATGTTTACTTGCTGAATTTCTCATAGCAACTGACTGCTACTGGGCAGTCCGTCCGCACGACGAATGTGCATCGTGGGCTTGAATGTTTTCAAACTTGCTGGTGGTTGTATCCTCGATTGTGTCTTACTGTATTACATTTTTGAAAAATACTGCACATCATTTTGGCTATTATGCAAATGAGCTCATAAATTTAGATCACTAGACGGTGATAATTTAAAAAGTAAGGGCTGGTTTAGCCAACGAATAGTGTATAATTCATAATTTTTGTGCCTAATGCGTAATTCACCATGCCTAAAGCAGAACAGAAAAATGGTGTTTATTGTTTATACAATGCATGTTTTTTATGCATTAAAAACTGTCATCTAAGTGTTGACACTAAACTTGAATAGATGAAACCTCGTTTTAATATTTGTTTTTAAATATAAAAAGTAGTTTTTTGTAACGATAACATGGTTCACCTTTAAAATTATTATAAGATTTAAAAAATTTTGAGACTATAATGATCTTAACCATGGAAAAGAAAGAGAAAATGGCCAGGCATGCGCACATGCTTTATTGACGTAATTCTTAATGCAAAAAGTTGAAAGTTGTGAACTTTGTGCATTAAGCATTAAACAATAAATAATGCACTATTCACTTTACGTTGGGTAAACTGTTACATACAAATTTTAAGATTTAACAATTATCCATTACGCACAAAGAATTGTGTATTATGCACTATTCGTTGGCTAAACCAGCCTTAATGACTATTATGATAATTTCAAGTAATTATTAATATAACTCTTAATTCATTATAGACGGTTTTTGCAGATGGCGGATGCTGAGGCAAATTCAAATGCAGATTTAGATATAAAAAGTGTTGTAGAAAATTCTTTACAAACTGCATTAATTGATAGCACAAAATTAGGTATCACTGTGGACGATGTGCTTGGAAAAACCTCGACATTGTTTTGAGGAGTTTTGAACTTGAAGGTGGCCAATGTACTGATTTAATCGAAACGAAAATCGATAATATTCACATAGATAGCAAATGTGAAAAGTTTAGTTTTAGACCCAACTTTAAACATTGATAACTTCGAAGACGAATCTAACAATGTAAATAACCCAAAGACATTACAACTAAGAGATTTTTCTGGTAAGATAGTCGAAGTGAGTGATGATTCTCCTTACCTCAAAATTCAGCTGCTAAACGATAATATTGTAGTAATAAAAAAATCCTCTTACTGTTGGCTTCTAGATGAAAACAATGGACGGGTTAGTACTGATAGATTGAGACGAGTTATTGGTAACCAAAAATCTAACAAAGTTGCTAATAAACCACCGGGTAAATGCAGAAGGCCCTTAATGAAGAAGAGAAAGAAGTGTACTAATAATTCTAGTTCATCACTATCAGAAGAAGAATGTGAGGAAAACCATTGTGAAGAGCTATATTACTCTTCTGATAATGAACCTGATGAACATAACAGATATTATAGAGGTACATTTAGAAAAATACTATGCAGTCTTTTATGATGACAAGTGGTATATGCGTGTCATTCAGAACACAAGTGCCAATGAATTTAATATGATATTTCTTAAACAGGAGATTAGTAATTTTATTTGGCCCAGAAATCCTGATAGTGCTAATATTAAAAAATAATTTATATTCTACGGGCCAATAGAGCTAGTGGCCCATTTGAACTGAAGAGAAATGATATTTTAAATATACCAAAAAAGTACAAACTTGCGAAAAGAGCATTTTTATATAGTCATTAGTTAGCAATAGTTTGGTCGTGAATGAAATAAAACATAAAAATACGATTTTCACTAACGTTATTCTTTTCAAATAAGTACTTATAAGAAATGTGGAGTTTTATTTTTAATTACTGGTTTATACTTTACTTTTGTATTATGAAATGTAGAAGTTTATTTGTGTTAACTTTTAATAGGCACTCATTTAATATTTAGTATTGTATTATCTCAACCTCTTTGTTGTTTATAGTTTATAAGATTTTTATGTTGTGTTGTATTTAAAAAATAAATACTTATTTTCTTTGAGTTACTTATACTTTGAAAAAAGGTTGTTTTTAATAAATAAAGCAAAATAGTTGACATTTTCAAAATATGTATTTCAATAGTTACTTATTCCCGATGGTGTTTGGATAAGAATTAAAAACATTTTCAAAATAGAGTGAATATATGGAAGGTGAGTTGGTAATTAATATAACCGCGTAAGTTTAAGAATCAGTGGTTATTTTCTGTCAATGAAATCAATATTCTTAACATTTATTAATGCAATACAAAATCAGAGATCAAGTAATGAAGAGTAGGTATTATCAAATATTACTACAAATAGGCAAGGAATTACTAATTATTATTGTGAATTACTAGGTACTACAATGGAATTAGGGGTAATACAAGGGAACTACTGGAATTACAGGAGAATTACTAGGTATTATAGGTATTACTAAGAAATTACGTATATTACACAGGTATTACTCCATAAAAGTGGAATTAGTGTACAAAATTTTACCAGCGGTTTACCCCTCGGACCATTATCATTCCACCTTCCAATTTTAACTTCTTGAAGAAGCTTTTGTAATCCTTGATACAGTGTTTCTGGTACCGTTCTACAATTTCTTTACTCTTGTCACTACTTCTTTTTTAAACACCTGTAGATTTTTCTTTTGCTTGTCAAGTTATCTTGATGTTCATCAAGTTTTCTTCAATTTTATTTATCAGAGATACAGTTTGATTTACCCCGTTCTATGAGTTTCTATCTTTTAATTATATATGAATGTATTCAGTTATAAATTATATCATTTGATATACTTACTTCGGATCATCAATTTTTATAGGTGTTGGTGGTGGAGTAAGAACTGACAAATAAATATTGTATTCTTTAAAATAGTCACTATAAAATGCATGCTGTTCTGGAGTAAAATCATCATGCATTTCTTGCGCATACTGAAGTTGCTTGGCCATAATATTACTTTGTAAGGCAAAAGAACCAGGTATGAACTGAATAACCTTCACTCCATATTTACTCATTTCTATTCTAAAGCCATCACTAAACGCAGATAATGCTGTTTTAGTTGCACCATACACAGCTAAGCCAGGGAGGGTAGCTTGTGCACAGTGACTAGTAACTGTTATTAATCTGCCTGGAAAAAAATTGAAAAATGCCATTAGAAATGAAAGCTTAATATTATTAGGTAATATATAATATAATTTCAAATAATTAGCACTTGTAAAAAACATGTCAATTTTTCTCCATGTTTAAAATAAGTAAGTATAAAACATTAATCTGTTATTATGGATTCAAACATCCAATAAAAAAATGGATGGCATGTGATGTAACTGAATTTTCTGTGCAATTGGGTGGAATACACAATTTATATTCCATCAAGTAGGTACATTACTCATAAGAAAATTTGAAAATTATTCTACAATTTTCATAAAAATTCGATAAGTCAATAAATAAGATTTTAAATTAAAAAGAAATATATTACTTGATATTATAAAAAATCATTACCTCTATGAAGCCTCAGAAGTGGACAAAAGGCATTGGTGAACTTTAAAGTTCCCATCAGATTCAATTCAACCTGTTGATGTATGAGCTTCTCAGTTAACCATTCAAATTCCCCAAATACCATCATTCCTGCGTTATTAATAATCGCATGAAGTGCTGAAAATTGGTAATATCAAAATTAATATATAAAGTATGATTATTTACTCAAATTTTATATTTATTAATTTTGAATATAAAAAATGAATTAGGATATTTACTATAGTATTATTATTAACTGGTTAATACTGTTAAAATAATAATTAATTTTGAGTCGATACATACAATATCCGGAATTTCTTGTTAAAAAATGTTCAATGGTTTGTACAGCTGCTCTAACACTAGTGGTATCTGTTATATCAAGTTGTATTTGAATTATATTTTTTCCATATTTCTGGCGAATTTCTTTACAGCCTTTGGATTCTAAACTTAAAAATCCGGCAATTACTGTAAAACCCATATCAACAGTATGATGTGCTAAAGAAAAACCAAGTCCTGAATCGCATCCGGTTATACAAACAACTTTGTTCTTGCTAGCTTGTAGTTGTTTTCGGTTTCGTTTATTAACATATGCTACACTAACAGTGGTAATTAGAACAATCGTTAAAGTACGTATAGTATCGTATTTATGAAATCCTTTTTTAAGAAGATACAGGATTCCCAAAACACCTGTTCCTATTGCTACATACATTTCGTTCAATATTTCAAAAGTCGTTAGAGAGTATTTGGACAATATTCCCATTTCTTATAAAAAACTAATGGAACATTAATGTCCTTTGGGCATCATGATGTGTTTAAGTTAAATAACAATGTCATTTATATTTAATTTCGTACTACAAAACTAACCCCACAAATATAATAATGCTGACATTGCTGACAGTTTAATAAAATCTTCTATTTTAAATAAGATGCCATAGAGAATTGTGTATAAGTATAAAACTTTTTCCTCAAAATATAGCATTTCAATGAAAACTATCCATATATAAATCTGAAGGTGCCACTTTTATAATAAAAAAGTAAATCATTTGAGAGTTACAGATAACTTAATTTTTAATAGAAACAGTTTAATTCTTAACACATTAGTATAACTGTAGTCAATTATTTTATAAGGTTATCAAATTGACCTCCATTGGTTTCCATACAATTAAATATAGCATTTAAATGCACACTATCCATGTATAAATCTAAAGGTGCCACTTTTATAATAAAAAAGTAAATCATTTGAGAGTTACAGATAACTTAATTTTTAATAGAAACAGTTTAATTCTTAACAAATTAGTATAACAGTAGTCAATTATTTTATAAAGTTATCAAATTGGCCTCTATTGGTTTCCATACAATAATACAATCGAGCATCAAAAGCTTTTCGCACATTTTTCAAAATTTCTGGGTTTATTTGTCGACATTCTTTCCCCGAAGTAGATATACAGAGTAAGACACCTGTATTTATAAAATTTCAGATAGACATATGAACATCAATTATGGCTTCGATCTAAAATGATTTACAGCCATAAAAGGTGTCCCAAAAGTAGTTAAACATATCAAATATACGATTTTTTAAAGGGAACGCCATATATTTGATCTCACTTTTTAATTTCACATGAAAAATTGACAAAGTTGACCTAATTTTACATGCAAATTTTATTAAATATAGGGCTTTAAATGTATAAAATCGTGTATATAATATGTTAAACTACTTATGGGACATCCTATATTAACACTTTAGCTGCCAAGCCAATTTAGAGAAAAAAATGTACCGAGACCAAAACATTTTTTTGCCTTGATCACTTTATTTGTATTTGTGTTTTAAATGAAACTCAACGTTTCTAGCTAATTCCACAATATAATGAAAAATGTTGAAAATTCTAAAAAATTGACAATTGTTTCGATAACTGAATATCATCGTCAGAATGACGGAAATTACATTTCATTTGATGCCTACCTGATGTTTAGTAGTTATTTTTGGCTAGACCAAGAAGTGACCTTGTGATTGACTTAATATATGTTAATAGAAAAAAGAAGATGTGATATTACAAATATTGAAGCTTAGATAACTAACTTGCTTTCCTTTCGACACGAATATAAGATCAAATCACTTCACTTCAGTTGGTATCACAAGTTGACGTGTTCCTTTCACCCTCTGCAAAGTGATGAGTCTACCTCCCCCCTCCCCGATGCTGCACGTCCTCTCAAGCACATGCAGTTACTGATTATTTTACATCACTTGTGAAAGTGAGGTTAAATTGGTATTTTGACTGGTATTTTCACAACATATTCTGAATTTTCCGTTAATGTAATAGGAAAATCGTGGTCTCGTCTTGAAGGAGGCAAGAATCGCTGCTAGAGCATGAACTACAATACTAAAATTTATATGTGTAACCTACCGCATTGCGTATAAACATACTAACATGTACTTACTTCCATAAACATTTCTATTTGCGTAACAATTTCTGTTACAAATGACAGATTAAATAAAGTTTTCAGGATGAATTTATCTGAGGGGCCAGTCAAAGCTTTCAGTCGTTCCTTTCAAAAAAAGAATCGATGTGATTATTTCATTTCAAGTAATATCACCTCATTTCACTTTGTTTTCGAAAGGAAAACACTTATTATTACCCCTATGGTGATATCCTGGATATCATTTTTCCAATTAAGATCAGTATAACTGTGCAATGATATAGAAAACCAAGAAAACTATATCTGCTGATCTTCACAATTATCACTTAAGAAGACAATTTAATAGTGGAGAAAACTCCCTAGATTTATCTGTTCATTGACGACTTCATATTGTGGGTTTCTTAAGTGTCTTCTAATTTCCAACTCTTCAAGGAAATCCAGTTCTTATCTTCTTTTTTGAGGTTTTCATGGATTTTTCATTTATAGGTTAATCTTGGCAGAGTGTTGTAATTTTAGTAGAATATTGGATGAAAACAAATTTAATATATTAGTAAATGGTATGATGGACTTGGAAAAAAAATGGAAGAGGAACCTGAAAGATACTACAAAAAAGGAAAATAGAGAAGCAAACATATTATCCGAAAAATAATTAAATAAATTCGTTGAATCCTTTTTATTATTCAATATATTAGCTAGGCACTTTTTTATTAAGAAAAAAGCCATTGACACATTGGACAGAGAAAATTATGCAATGGCTTTTATTATGATTATTTTTTTTTAATTATAATTTAGTGTCGTAATCATTTTTTTTATTATTTTATTTTTTATTGGTTGCGTTCATCCACACCAGTTAAAGATCGCTCCGAAAGTAGCGCTCAGTGAGCGCTCATCTCGCACGAATGAACCGGCAGTTTAAAGTGACATCGATATATGTCTTTGTCATTCGTTTGTTTATGTTTATGTATTCAAGAAATTTGGTTAGGTAGTTTTTTTATCTTTTGATTTTGTTCTACTGTTTATCAGAAATATTATTTTAATTGTTGATCTAAGTCATAAGTATTCATCCATTTCCATTAATCCCGCTTCATCAACACATAACTGATGCACACCTCAACTAATTTTATACTCATGACTCAAAATTAAACTATTTACCTACTATAATTATAACCTAACAAAGAAATTACACTACTCTACTTACAGTAATTTTAATATGGGTTCTCTACTATACTACACAAGATGATAGGTACTCAACTAGATTTATTAATACAAAATATTTCAAAAACTACAAGAAAACAATGCAATAAATTAAAATATAACACAAGGCAGTAATTTCAATATAACTATTTCTACACTACTCTTTTACTAAACTAAGATTATAATATACAATACTAAATATATTCAATATTAAATTCTACTTCAAACTACACAATAACATTAAATAAATCAAAAATCAACTACTATACTCAAAACTTTCAAACAAAACACGTGGGCCACGTGGGGTGAGCGCTATGATCAGGAGCGGATCGTAAAATAAAAGTGATCTTTTAAATGGCGTCCGATCAGTGAGCGATCATAGTAAAATGAACCGTTCATGCACGCATCTCGGGATCGCTACCTGATCGATCAGGTATCGTGTGTACGGATGAACGCAACCATTGATTTCAATCCTATCTAAAGAATAATCAGAGGCATATTGAAATTGCCATTACTTTTTGAAGTGAAACTTTTTATGGGACACTAGCGTTTTGTCATGAGAGTTAACTCGTCGAGCTAACAAAACTGTTAAACTCCTTGTGAGAGAGGCGGAAAAAATTAACGAAGATTCGCACAAAGAGGAGACGCCGAGAATAGTCGCAGGGCATTGTTTATTGATGGCGATCATTTTATTCCGTTTATCAATCCCCACTTCGCTGCGCGAACGATAAAGTGAGAACGCATTCGGGGGGAAAAGGATACCAAAAGCGCTTAATAATTTCTGCCGATATTGGTATAATCCAGTGCGAAATTAATATAGAAATTGTTTACCTTTAAAATTAAGGCGATAAAAACTAGGAAATTTCTTTGCATTGTGTATTTATTTGTATTATTTTGAAAAAAATATGTAATAAAACGTAACAAGAGTATTGAAATATATTGAAAAAGGAAATAAACAGGTATACTTGTCCGTACAGATAAGTTCTGTACTCATTAAAGTTTAAGCATAAACTGTGTTATCTCCTACTTTCCGCATTGAGACCAACGCGCATCGTGTATGTGTATTTAAAATTATTTTTTGATAAATGAAAATGAATGGACAAAAAACTTCAATTTCAGTCGTTGGCGATGGAAATTGCTTGTTCAGATGTTTGTCTTATTTCATTTTTTCAACTCAAAAATTTCATTATTTGATACGATTAATAATAGTGAAATTTATTCACGATCATTGGGACAATTTTAAAGAATTTATATGTGGAGAAGGAGTATATGATATACAAATTTCAAATAATGAAGATTATTACAACCATTTATCGAAACAACGAATTTATGGAGGTGAAGTGGAAATAGCTGCTTTTTTACAACAATTAGTGTATGTTGCATTATCAAGAGCCACAACTTTAGAAAAATTATTTATTGTCACACCAAATAACGATTTTAAATTCTATCATGGACGTCGAAATACCCCTTCTACTTTAGCAGTAAGAAAAGAGTTGATATGATTAAAGAAGGAGAAGGACTGTCTATTTATACATTCAATTGCCAAAGCTTACGAGCTCATAAGTTAGATCTGAAGGATCAAGTCCTACAAAATTGTGATATATTATTGTTATCTGAAACATGGATGAACGATGATGAAAATATAGAAATTCTAAATTTTAGATGTGTTATTAAATATAAAAGACGACAAAGAAGAGCTGGAGGGGTTGCAATATTTCAGAAAAATTCAGATAGTAATAATACATTAGAATTAACTGATAACAATCATTCATCACCGTATGATGCTGAAAATCTAGAAAGATCACAAGAATTAAGTGTCGGTGATTTGTGTGCAGTAATATGTACAACTGCAAAACAATTATCTATAATTATTATATCAATATATATTTATCCGAAACAAAAAATTAATGAAATTATCGAGTTTATCTTCAACAAATTATTAATATATACTATACCACATGCATCCGAAGCTAAATCAGAAAAAGATAAGATTCCAATGATCTTAGCTGGAGATTTTAATGTAAATTTTAGTGACAAAAGTTCAGAACCACTCATTTCATTTTTATATGATAAATTACAATTGAATATAAACAATGACATTCATATTTCAACAACAAGATATGGAACTTGCTTGGATGCTGTTTTTTCAAGACACTTGAATTCATTGAGATCTGAAGTATTTGCATCCTACTTTAGCTATCATCAGCCAATTATTTCTATTTTGCCAAATAAAAATGACAGTGCAGATAAAGATATTTGAATCTGTGATTCATTAACATAAGTCATATTAATTACTTATAGTTCTTTTCTTAATGTAGAATGTTTATGTTTATGTATATGTAATATATATATATATATATATATATATATATATATATATATATATATATATATATATATATATATATATATGTATATGTCTATTAAATTATTTCATATTAAACATTTTTTAATATTGTTTTTATTCTCAGTTATTCTCAATGAAGATACAAAACATGTATGCGTCAGTCCAAAACTAACAGCGTCAAAAGTGAAACTTTTCATGTAATTCAAAAACTGTCAATGATTGTACAAAAAAATACATTGCAGCAAAGAAAAATTGACTGGAAATTATAATAAAAATGATTTATAATAAAAATCAAGAAAAATCTACGGACTATCCCGAATTAATTACTACGGAAGTTTCACTTGTACGTATATGTATATAGTTTTATGTATATGTAAATAATAGTACGTACAAGTGAAACTTCCGTAGTAATTAATTCGGGATAGTCCGTAGATTTTTCTTGATTTTTATTATAAATCATTTTTATTATAATTTCCAGTCAATTTTTCTTTGCTGCAATGTATTTTTTGTACACTCATTGACAGTTTTTGAATTACATGAAAAGTTTCACTTTTGACGCTGTTAGTTTTGGACTGACGCATACATTTTTTTTATAAAATAAATAGTTTAATAAAAAACAAGATCTTGTTGTTTTTAAGGTTATTATGTTACTGTTTAGTAATATTTCTTTAAAATTCGTAAATTTTTTTAATGTGTTAAGGTAGGTACTTTCCTACTTATACATATTAAAATAGAATTACTTCTTGCAGTTTAATAATATCCAAAAAGTTGTGTGTTAAATTCACGAAATGTATTTAAATTTGGTGCCTAACAATTTAAACTTGGTGCCAAATAAGCTCCGCCTAACACGTTTTGATTGGCTGTGCCTTCGTTACTTTTAATGTATCCTGTTATAGGGATCGAGACCGAACTATAGAGGCAGCACTTCTATCGAAAGTAGAGCGTCCTGGTGTTGAATAAGAAAAACATTGGGATGTAAACAGTCAAATAAATAACCTACAAAATGCAAAAAATGAATGGATATTTTTATTTTCCTTGCCAAGAAAAATTGTTGGTATGTAAGATGGGTGTAGGAGATTATCTGATTTTTGATTATTGACAAAATGAGCACTGCAAATTATAGTATTTTTATTTGGTTCCCAATCCTTCCGATGTTTTCTGAAATGTAATTTAAAAACTTGGAAGTGATTCTTTTTGTACAAATATTTACTTTCTTTCTCTTAATAGTATTTAATTATTTAAACATATTAAATAATATTAAAGTCAGCAAACACATAACAAGTTTTTTATTTTATATAATTAATGAAAAATCGTACAGAAAACAACATTTTATTCTCTCGATAACAATCTTTTCTTTATGGAAAAAAATTTAAAACTTTTCTAATAGCTACCAATTGTAGTATAATACTGATTATACACAAAATAATAGTTAATAAAAAATTTTAATTAGAACATTTTAGTTACATATTGTTTTTTACTGCATTTATCCATTTTTTACGTTTTAAGGTTATCCACGCAGTGTTCAATGAACTTTCGGGGAAACTACCTATAAAATTTCAACTGTGTAGTATTTTTATACGGCATATTTGAACAGCCCTGAATACAGAAAGATAATTTTGATGAAGACATCACAAACATTTAATATCAGTTTAAAAAAACAATGAACATTTAAAAACTCTGATTATACAAAACTAATAGTGTTTACATCACTTTGTTTATGTTTTTTCACGACAGATGGCATATAAGCGTCATCTTTCTCGGTCCCTATACGCGGTATTAGTGGTGACGTCATAATCTTAGGTTATGTTAATTTTGTATCCAAACAAACATGATTCGCCATTTAGATACCATCATACCATTGGTGTGATTTTGGACCAGAGATTATTCCCTTATATTTTGAATATAACTGCTGATTTATGCATTTAGATATACACTAAGACTTTTACAAAGAGATACATTCGATTCCAGTCAAAATATGTATGTATAACAATATAATTTTAATAAAAGAGTTATCTAACCTAAACATGCTATTATAAACTTATTAAATACAATTGTTTTAATTCTTTTTCTATCTGTATTATCTAATTTTAGAATTCTTCACATAAAGAATAATGGTACTGTGCTGGCCACCAGGCTGTAATCATTATGATGTGAGAGAACTGTAAGTTTTATAGATTTCTAAAGAATCCAAAAGTAAGAAGCAAATGGATGAAGCTGACAAGGTACCTACATAATGATAAATATAAAATTTTATTTTGTGTGTTTATACAATATTTGTAGAACAATAGAACCAGATCCCGGAGATTTTTGTGTAGCTGTCATTTTATGGATGGAGAAAAGAAAATTAGCCAACTATTTTTTTGTACATGATCAATATTTGCAAACAACGTAGAAGCAAACTGATTTTGTACTGTATATATCGATCTCCCTATAACATATACATTATTATTTGTCATTACACATCTTTCGCTTTACATTATTTATAAGTTGCTTTGTATGATTTTTTAAACGTTTGCTATTTTAAATTGAAATTCCACATTGTACCTTACTTTCCTCTTTATATTAACTGTAAACCATTGTATTACAAGTAAATATTTCTCTGTGTAATAAAGAAATTTGGAAACTTGTTGTTTATATTATTTGTTTTTAGATAAAATTGAATATGTTTACACATGTAGTTGAAAAAAAGAGCCTACAGATCAAATAAAATTTTAAAGCAATGAACAGAAACTCTGAACCTCCTACAAATATGATTAGATTGAGGCAAAGTTGTGACATGATGTTCGGAGTTTTCAGACTAAATGGCATATTTTCAATCATGTAAATTTGCAGCGTTTCCTCAATTTAATTTTCTTACCACAAATCAAAATTTATAATTAACGTAAACGTACTAAATTCCGACAGTGTCCCAAAATTCGACATGTTATTCCTTTTTTAATTAAAATAAGAAATCGTTTAACAATAAAGGTATATAAAGACATCTAGAGGCATGTTTAAGTATTATATTTAAGTTTTAAAAAGGTAACTACTTTATCAACCAACAAAAAGTCTGACATCTTAACCTTCAATTTCACATGTTCACACCTCTTTCTGTTTGTGTAGAAGAACCTGTTGATTCCTTCTAAGGTAAGTGAGAAACATGCATTTTTGAAACTCTTATAATATCTCTATTTTTAACAGAACTGTTATTATTTTTGTGTAGAATTGATTTGGATACTTCAATTCAACTTAAACTTTGTTTTTAACGTGTAATTTTTTTGCATTTTTAAAAATTTTGAGTGTCTGATTTATGTACTGACAATATAAAGCTTACCCTAAATCCGACATGCAGTGTCGAATTTATGGTCACTGTGCGTTGTATTAAAGTTTGATGTTTTCTTTTTCTTTCTTAATAAAAATATGTTCTGTGTCACTTTCTTCAAATATAAGATCATTGTATACCCTGGGTCATAAATCCGACACGGGTGCGATATGTGTCGGAATTATGTGGTTGACACATTAATGCAAATTAGTATTAAAAATTTTACTTGAATGTGGTTGATGTAAATAGTTACATATCATAACTAGTTGAGTTCTTAAGTAGACAAAATTTTTTCAGCAAATCAGGATGTCCACTGGAAAATACTATAAGTATACCAAAGATGACTTAAAGAATGCCCTAGAGGCCATTAAAAATGGAGTACCTTGTGCTACAGCTTCAAAGGAGTATAGGGTGCCAAGAACGATACTAATTGGTAAAATTAAGGGAAAATACCCAGAAGACTGTCGAAATGGAGCACCAACAATTTTAACTGTTGAAGAAGAAAATCTTTTGATAAATTGGATTATTAACTTGGGGAAAATGGGATTCCCAGTCTCGAAAACTCAGTTACTCGACAGTGTGGCACTCTTAGTGAAAAAACTCAATCGTCCAAACAATTTCACTGATGGACGTCCCGGGCGTCATTGGTTTGACGGCTTTCTGAAGCGGCATCCCAATATAACTCAACGACTGACACAAAATATAACTTCGTCAAGAGCAGCAGTTACAAAAACCAAAATCCAATTTTGGTTTGAAGAAATAAGTGAATACTTTAGGACTTCCAATATTAACATTACCAATCCGAATAGAATCTTCAATACTGACGAAACTGCTATGTTTTTGTCTCCTAAAGGGAATAGAGTTCTCACAAAAAAAGGCACTAAGACAGTATACGATCGCGCTGGGGATGAAAAGGAATGCCTCACCGTTCTAGTTACAGGAAATGCATGTGGCCAATTGGCACCACCAATGATAATGTACGCGTATGAACGCATACCTAAACACATAGTTTTACAAGTGCCCTGTGGATGGGGTATCGGAAAATCGGATAGCGGGTGGATGACCTCCGAGTCTTTTTTTGAATATATCACAAATATATTTTATCCATGGATAATAACAAAGTCTATAGAATTTCCGGTCGTATTATATCTTGATGGGCATAAGTCGCATGTGACAATGCCTTTGACAGATTTTTGTAGGGAAAAAGGTATAATATTAATAAGCCTGCCACCAAATTCCACGCATGTTATGCAACCATTAGACGTGGGTTTCTTTAAGCCTCTTAAAAATAGTTGGAAAAAAGCAATTAATAAGTTTAAAACTGAGAATAACAGCAAAGCTCTCAATAAAGAAAATTTTGCCCCAGTATTAGAACAGGCTTTTAAGGGTATGTCAGGCTTAGAACGCATATTCCAAAACTCTTTTAGATTTTGTGGGCTTTTTCCCTTTGACTCTTCAAATGTGCACTACAATAAACTGATTTTGACTAATGAAAATGAGGAGGAAAAGGCGGTAACACAAACAGAAAACTCAGACATTGTGAATCACTTGAGGTTCTTAGAGACATATATTGAACCGAACCTGCTTTCAGAGTTTTATAATTGACAAGGAGATCTGTGGAATCGCAACGATGAAAATACGGGTCTTTATCAGACATGGCTCAAAATATTTAAAAATTCAGGATTACGCTTTAAGGAAAAAGAAAACGCTTCTGTGATAATAGAAATAGAAGACGGACTTATCCTAGAAGAAGGTTGGGAAAATACAATAATCACTGAGGACTTCGAAAATAAAGATAGCAATATATTGAATGAGATGAACAAATGAATTCAACGATAAAGAAACTCAACCGATAGAGAAGCTGCTTGAAGAAAATAGTGAAGAAACAGAACAGTGCAAGTTAATGAATTCCGAGGTATTTACTGAAAATTTCGAAAATAATAAAAGTCTTACAGAAGATCAACATGAACTAACCAGCTTATCAAAAAAAGAACAATGTGAAAAAGACAGTGTTAACACAAACTTGAATAACAATGAAGATAAAGAAAATGAAGTGCAAAGGCTTGTACATACTAAAGAAAAAGTTGTTGAAATAAACAGAAGCACCAACATTTTAATAGAAAGAACTGAGAATGAGACTAAGTTAAAAGAAAGATATGCTACACATACTGTTGAATATAATGGAACTTATTTGAAGCCAAAAGATGTTGCTAAACAGCTACCAGGAATTATAAAGACACCTGAAAACAAACCCAAAGAAAATATTTCACTAGAAACTACTGAAAGGAAGAAAATTGAGGAAAGCACCGAATACAATATTACAAATTATAATAATAAACAGTTACCAGAAAATATAAAAACACCTGAAAACAAACTCATAGAAAATAATAAACCAGAAACTACAGAGAAAAAGACAGTGGATGAAAGTAGCGAATACAATAATACAAATCATAACAAACAGTTACCAGAAAATAATATTAAGACACCTGAAAATAAACACAAAGAAATTATTCCACCAGAAACAATTGAGAGGATAGAGCCGAATAAATATGAGAACGTTTTACCCGGTATTACAGTTCCATCTCCATTTAAGACCGCACTTTTTTGGCCTGGACCATCAAACGTCAAGAAAACCAAAAGAAAACTTTCTGACAAAATTCCTTCTGTGGGGACCTCTGATGAATGGAGGCAGTACTATTTGAAAAAAGAAAACCAAAAAAAGGAAATTGAAAGAGCCAAAAAAGAAAGAAAGCGAAAAAGAGAGGAAAAGGTGAAGCAAATAGAAAGACCAAATAAAAGAACCAGAACAGAATCAAAAGCAAATCAAAATAAAGACGATGTACCTGTAACCAAAGAGGACTTGCCAAATAAAAAGAAACTAACCAAGACTGATATCAATATTAATGATTACGTTATTGTAAATTATCTCGATGATTACTATCCAGGAAGAATTGTTGAAATTGAAAATGATAAATATTTGATAAGCACCATGACAAGAAGTGGCTTGAATAAGTGGAAATGGCCTTCCCTAAAAGATGAAATATTCTACGACTTCAAAGAAATCCTACAAAAAATTGAAGCTCCATTGGAGATAAACAAAAGAGGGTTTTTTGAAATTAAAGACTTTGAGCGATACCAAAATTTTTTGTTAAATTAAGTTGTTTTCTCAGGACCTACATAAATAGTTTTGTATTTTATTTGCACTATAATGTATTTACTTTTTGTCCCTAATAACCTTTTTTTTATTCTTGGGAATCAAGTCAACAACTGTGGAAAAATTAAATATTTTAATGCAGACGAATTTGAGATCATCTTTGTGTCTGATTTACAGACATCTGTCGAATTTATGTTCAGTTCACTGTCGAATTATTGTACAACCTACAAAATTGGGTGACGAATTTGAGGTCACTGTCAGTTTTAATATTAACATGATTTTCATGTTAGTTGCCATAATTATACATAAAAGATATACAAATACAACACTCTTCACATTCTATTTAAGCTATTGAAACAGTTACTTTCATCATCTATTGATACTATCTATTTTTTAACTTGTATAATTTGTCGTCCATATCTTAAAGTGTCGGATTTTGGGACAGTTACGTTATAAAAACATTTTATTATGTTAATATAAATGGTACAAATTTGTAAAGGTAGAATGTTTTATATTTTTCAATTATCACTAATATATCTTCATCAAAATGAATTATGTAATTCATGTCTCTTGAGAGTGGTTTTAATTTTTCGTCATTCGGATACTTGAAAGGAGACTTCACTTCAATTAAGCATTTTTCACGAACAAGCTCATATTATCATTAAAAATGGTTTCAGGAGAATGTTGAAACATGTTTTGTTGACACTAGAACAAACAATCACTATTATTTATCTCATATTTTCACATTAATCAAATAATCCAGTAAATATAACCTCAAATATAGCTTTTAAAATCAAAAATACGGAGTGCAGGATAACTTACAGGTTTGTTCCAACAAGAAATCCTGGATCAATCCGAGACTAATTTAGAATTTTGAAATGAGCATGTGGGGATTCCATAAATTCATGAACTATTCCGGATCAAAGTTTTCTGTTGGAACGGATTTCTGATTGAATGGAAGTATCGGACAAAAAATCGTCCCAACAGATGTTCTATTTCAATATTTATACTGAATACTGATACAACAAATCATCAAAAATCATACATATATTTCAGTTAAAGCCATTTTACTACTTAAAACTACATAACAAGAACAAAAATAAAAGGCATATCATATTATCAGCATGATAATACCAAAAATCACAAGGACTAGGTTAATATAAATGATCTCCATTAAAATTTGAAACAAAACCTATATAAAAATTCATTCAACGCAAGCGCGAATTCCAAATCCGAAAAAAATCCATAAACTTTTCTGACGGTCCAAGAACAGTCCGAAATCAGTTCAAATGCTTGTTGGAACATTGGACTTTACAAACAGGGATTCAATCCACTGTTTGTTGGAACGCTCAAATTGGATATGCGCATGATTCTGACTATCCCGGACTAATTTTGACTGTTATTGGAACAAACCTATTATTTGGTGCGTTCTTTTTGACTGAGATCTCAGATCAGTTCAGTTAAGGTGATCTGAGATAAAGTGATGTGAGTAAGCACCAAAAAGAACGACATCTCAATTGAAACGCGCGATCTATCTATAGATTTAAACTATACGCCACATTCGTATCAGCATCTAATAATGTTAATTAATGTATCCATAATTTGTAACAAAAGAAAAATACTATGTGTGTTTATTATTTATATGTCAATGGTTAAAACCTTAGATAACCTTGGTTAAACTACAAATAAACCAAGCAAATCAAATATTTCTTCATCCCCTCCACTTAATTTCCGACTCAATTCCAACTGATACCCCCTTACAACACATTCAGCATCGGTGAAGGGGGAGGAAAATCTCTGCTCACTTAAAGTGAGTAAAACAAAAAGAACGCTCACATTACTGATGTGAGCTGAGATTAACTGAGATCTCAGTCAAAAAGAACGCACCTCTTATCAAAACTATTATTTTTTATATTGAGTAGACACGATTACTCACTTTTCAACAATTTATTCCTTTCAAAAACACGTATGAAATGCGTAAATAATCAAAAATCTACACTCAAATGCAAATTCCTATGCTAACAAGTTTTGTTTGGATACAGTTTCAAATTGTGACGTCACACTAATCTCGCGTATTAGGGAATCTAACGACCTATCAAGATAAATTCAATATGGCGGTGACGGTCAAATAAATAACAAAGTTACTGTAGAGTGTGATTGTTTAACCCACGTTAAATTGATTTTCTTTTTGTTTATTGGCTGTAAATTGTGGTATTTAAATAGTGTAGTGTTTGTCTTCGATATGTATTGTAGTTGGTTGTGAAAACTGTTCTAATCGTGATGAAGTTTCGTTTTATCGCGATCCCGCCGAGACAAAACACAGGTTCCTAACGAAGAAAAACGATTTGACCAAATTGTTTTAATTCTTTTTCTATCTGTATTATCTAATTTTAGGTTTCTTCACATAAAGAATAATGGTACTGTGCTGGCCACCAGGCTGTAAGCATTATAATGTCAGAGAGAACTGTAAGTTTTATAGATTTCCAAAGGATCCAAACGTAAGAAGCAAATGGATGAAGCTGATAAGGTACCTACATAATTGTGGTGTATCCACTTTGTTTAAATATTTGTCCTTTTAATAAAACCCATGTTTATTCACAATAACTTTAATGCTTATCTTAGCTACGATGGATACATTATATTTTATTTGGTGTTTGTCCGATAGCGGTTGAAAGCAGACTGTCTTGTTTCCTTTTTGTCCTAATGAGCATGTGCTCCTAAGGATAGACACTGTTGCCAGGTTAATACTATATCCGATATTACACCCCCCTTTGTTAGTCTAGCTCCTGTGAGCGTTTATTTAGCATTGTAATAATGTCTGCACCCTAAATTTAAATTACTCCATGACTCTACGATTATTTTACTTGTGTAATATAAATTATTCCAAATACTTAACAATGGGTACAGTACAATATTAAATGACGTTATATTAGAAAAACCCCAATCTTTATGTAGTAATCATTTAAATCTATATTATTAAAGGTAACACCAGTATGCTCTCAATTCCACTATCAAACTTTCCCAAATCCATGTCATCGACAACTCCAAAATCATATACATATACATATAAAAACAAATAAAATCTTAAAAATAATTGGGATTTTTTTTATATAAATTAAATCTAAAAATTATTTACATCCATCCAAATAAAAATATTTTAACAATAATTACATATTTCAGTCAATCTCTCTTACAAAATCTTTTAATTTTGCTGGCGTTTTTGTAGTTCTTGAACTACGTCATACAACCTTCTCTGTATTACAATGTTTTGCAACATTTGTTCTACTCCTGGGTTCCGATGATTCTGGGGGCTGGTATGGATCACTCGGAATGAATGAGCCTGTCTGTTGTGGTTCGGAATGTTCAGTTCGGATAGGTGGTTCAGCTGAGTGGCTAATTGCAACGTGATCTTGCACTACCGATTCATCTGTAACAATAATTTCATTATTATTTACAATTTCACGACTATTTACCAACTGTTTTGTCCCTTCAGGCACATTTTCCCAACAATACCGTTTTATCACACCTGGTTTCTTTCTTACATCTGTATTTCGCTCTACCTGATCCAGTTTTTTCTCTCTCTGTCTTCTATGTATCTGGTTTGCATGTCTTTTCCAGAGCCTCTCATCTTCCAGTCTGCATAGGTATGTAGTTTTGCCTATTCCTCTTTCAATAACTGCCTTTGTCCACTTTCTTTGATTCGGATTAGCATAATCCGCTACTGCTACTGTTTCTCCTGTTTCGAATTCTCTCCTATTTCCCTTAAAATACTTAATCTGTCGTTCTTGAGCTTTCTGATGGCTGTTTTCTGTTCCGATTTCCTCTTCCTTATTTTCTCTCCATTCTATGGATTCCTTAAGTATAGCTGCTCTATTTCTGAGCTGTCTACCCATCATTAACTTTGCTGGTGTTTCTTTAGTTGTTATATGAGGGGTTGTCCTATAAGAAAATAGAAATTCTGAAATTATTAAGTCAAGACTCTTACCCTTGTTCCTTATATCCATTGCTCTGGCTTTGACATTGCTTTTGAAAGTTTTTACGATGTTTTCCGCTGCTCCATTTGACTGTGGATGACCAGGGGGAGAAGTGATATGTTGAATGTTATTTCTCTTAAAGAATTCTTGCATTGTTTCTGCTGTAAATTGCGTTCCGTTGTCCGTCACTATTGTATTAGGAATACCGAATCTGGCAAATGTCCTCTTGATTTTCTCTTCCGTTTCTTGTGCTGTTATATGGTTCATAATATGTGCTTCTGGCCATTTGCTATATGCGTCCACTATCATTAGTACCATTTTACCTCTTATAGGCCCCAGAAAGTCCATACTCACCCGTGCCCATGGTTCAGTTTCAACCTTCCATGGCGTTAGTACAGTTTTCGGCGGCGCTGGCTTGTTTTCCATACAGCACATACACTTTCTACATGTTTCCTCGATTTGCTTGTCTATTTTAGGCTAATAAACATACGATCTTGCTATACTCTTTGTTTTTACTATGCCAAAATGGTGCTGGTGAAGTTCGTCCAGCATTTTTCCTTGGAGTGACCTCGGAATAACGATTCTATGTCCCCATATTAAAATTCCTTTGTCCACTATCATCTCGTGTTTCCTGTGATAGTATGGTTTCATTTCTTCTGATGTCTCTGGCCATTTCTCTTGTCGTACATTCTTTATTACCTCTTTTAAAATAACATCCTTTTCGGTCTCTCTTCTTATTTCTTCAATACTGATCGTTTGTTTCTTTAGCGTACTTACAAAATTCACATAGTTACCTAGACCTTCAAATTCATCTGAAATGTAATTAATTTTTAAAGGTGCCCTACTTAAATAATCAGCTATAATATTATTTTTTCCTTTTATATATTCAATATCATAATTAAAACTTGATAAAAATGCTGCCCAGCGTTGCATACGGCTGGCATGCATTTGCGGTATACCTTTCTCAGGATGAAATAATGATATTAATGGCTTATGATCTGTTCTAATTTTAAATTTTTTTCCATACAAATATTGATAAAATTTTGTTAAACCCCAGTAAATGCTTAAACTTTCCAAATGTATTATTGGGTAATTTTTTTCGCTTGGTTGCAGCGTTCTGGAAACACAAGCTATTATTCTTTCAGTCTTATCAGGCATTTCATGTGCTAATACTGCTGAAATTCCCAAAGTACTTGCATCACAAGTTAATACAATTGGTAAATTCGGGTGAAAATGGGTTAATACAAGTTTTGATGACAATATCTCTTTGATTTTTAAAAACGCAATATTACATTGTTCATCCCACTCGAATTTAGTGGTTTTATTTAATAAATTATAGATTGGTTTTAGTATCACCGAAGCGTTTGGTATAAATTTTGAATAATAGTTTACCATGCCTAGGAAAGATCTCACCTCCGTTAGGTTTTCTGGTCTTGGTGCATCTTTAATCACTTGTATTTTCTTCTCACTTGTTTTCAATCCATCCCTGCCAATCACATGGCCTAAATATTCGACTTCTGATTTGAAAAATTCACATTTATCCAACTTTACGGTCAGTCCAGCTTTTTTTAGCTGCTCCAGTACTAAGATCAATGTCTTCAGATGTTCCTCTTCGTTTTCACCTGTTAAAATAATATCATCTAAATAACAAACACAAGAGGGTATATCTTTTAAAAGCTGTTCCAAATATCTTTGAAATATAAAACTAGCTACTTTAATTCCAAATGGAAGTCTTTTAACAGTATACAATCCCTTATGAGTACTCCACGTTAAAAGTTTGCTTGATTCTTCGTCTACTTCAAATTGATTATAAGCCCTACACAAATCTAATTTAGTATAATATTTTCCTGTATGAATCTTAGAGAAAATTTCCTCAGCCCTTGGTAAAGGATATTCCATATTCTCCAGATATTTATTTACAGTTACACTGTAATCACCACACAATCTTACCGTGCCGTTTTCTTTTAAAACTGGAACTAAAGGTGTAGCCCATTCTGATGTTTCAGTTTTAGATATAATACCTTCTTTTTCTAGTCTTTCTAATTCTTCTGTAACGCCTTGCTTAAAAGCAAGAGGAACTGTGCGAGCTTTACGAAATATTGGGGTAGCATTGCTTTTAAGATATAATTTAATTTTAGCCAAGTGCTGGAAGTGCTGCATATTTGTGAAAAGAAACAAGAACTGGATTTCCTTGAAGAATTGGAAATTATAAGACATTTAAGAAACCCACAATATAAAGTTGTCAATGAACAGTTAAATCTAGGGAGCTATCCACTAACTGTCTTCTTAAGTGATAATTGTAAAGATCAGCAGATATAGTTTTCCTGGTTTTCTATATCATTGCACAGTTATACTGATCTTAATTGGAAAAATGATATCCAGGATATCACCATAGGGCTAATAATATCTACTCGGCACTCAGTTTCACTGTCTGTTGTGCAAATCCTCTGATCATAAAATCAATAATTGTCCTGAACTTTAAAATCTAAGCATTTCGAATAGAATTGAGCAAACAATTAAATTGCGGGTATGTCATAATTGCTTACATCCAGGTCATCACAGTAGCACCTGTACATACGGTAAATGCACCAAGTGCAGCAAAAAACATCACACTCTTATCCACATTGATAATCCGGGATTTGAGGTGCATGAAACACCAACTATTTCAAATCCTTCAAACTCGAACGCCTTGTCCACTCAGGCATTGTCTGGTACAGTATTCAATCAAAATGTTGTACTTTTGTCAACCGTGGTAGTTCAGGTGTTTGATCGCTACGGAGTTGCGCATGAATGTAGAGCCCTCCTAGACAGAGTATGAGAATCTAACTTCATCTCCACCAATCTTGTTGATAAATTAGGTCTTTTAAAGGAGCGAACCGATATTCCTGTGATCGGAATTACACAAACAAGTTCAAATGTAAGCCACAAATGTGATATATCAATTAAATCTCTTCAGACTTCATTTTCTGTATCGCTTACCTATTTAGTAGCAGACGTTATTTACGGTAAACTTCCAGGCTGTCATATTGATTTATCTTCTCTACCAATTCCTTCAAATATCCAGTTGTCAGATAAAAACTTCAATATTCCCTCAAGTGTCGATCTTCTTATTGGAGCAAGTCTTTTCTATGAACTTCTTTGCGTGGGCCAGATAAGATTGGGACCGCGCCTGCCCATTCTCCAAAAAACCAAACTGGGTTAGGTTATTTCAGGACCTTTGTCAATTAAGTCCTTTCACGTGGTTTCTTGCAATGTCGCCATCTCCTCCCAAGGTGACGAGCTCTCAAGGTTCTGGGAGATAGAGGAACTGCCGAGTTCCCGAATTTTATCCAAAGAGGAGGAAGAATGTGAAACCCATTTCAAACAGACAAGTACAAGAGATGTATATGGCAGATTTATAGTTTCAATTCCCTTAAAGGACTCCGTCCAAAAAATGGGTGAATCAAAGGCAATAGCTGAAAAAAGATTCTATTCCGTTGAGCGCAAGCTGCAACGAAACCCAACGATGAAGGGGAGATATATTTAATTTCTGAATGAGTATGTTTCAATGAACCATATGCCAGAGGTCGACGATCCTAAAAACACGATTAGTTGCTATCTTTCTCATCACGGAGTTTTAAAAGAGGACAGTCTCACCACGAAGTTTCGCGTGGTGTTCGACGGATCCTTCCCTACCACTTCTGGTATTTCGCTGAACGACATCCAAATGGTTGGACCACTCGTTCAAAACGATCTTTTGTCAATTCTTCTGCGATTCAGAGAGCATCTCTATGTAGTATCTGCCGACATCGAAAAGATGTATCGCCAAGTATTAATTTCCCCTTCTCAAAGGAATCTGCAGCAAATCTTGTGGAGAAATGATGCTTCGGAACCCCTTCAAACCTACGTTCTGAACACTGTTACCTATGGGACAGCCGCGGCTAGTTTTCTTGCTACGCGCTGCTTGGTCTCATGAAAATGCTATGACCTACCCACAAGCTTCTAAGATCATCTCAAATGATTTTTATGTTGATGACTTGATTACTGGGTCAGACTCTATACCCGAACTTATTTTACTATGTCAGGAAATCATGGAAATATTGTCCAAGGGTTGTTTTTCTCTTCGTAAGTGGGTATCCAACGAGCCGTTAGTTCTGGACGGTATTCAGGAATACATTAGTTCTTCAAATATTGCTCATTCCTTTGGACCAAATGAGAATAGTAAAATATTGGGACTCAATTGGTATCCGCAATCCGATTGCCTTACGTACTTCATTCCTTCTGAGCAACTTCCAAAAACTATAACCAAAAGGTCTATTCTTTCAGAAATAGCTAGACCCGTTAGGTCTTCTCAGTCCTGCAACAATACAGGCTAAAATCAATCCGTGCCACTACATATTCATACCGAATGGCTGAAGTTTAGACACCAGCTACCTCAACTAAATAATCTTCAAATCAGTCGCAAGGTAAAGCTGTGTTATGTCGTCTTTGTCGAGTTCCATGGTTTCTGCGATGCCTCTGAGTTAGCCTACGGCGCTTGCCGTTATGTGCGTAGTATTGATGAGTCCGGTAAACTTCAGATCAGTTTATTGTGTGCGAATTCCAAGGTCGCTCCAGTTAGGAAAATAACAATTCCCGTCTTGAGCTTTGTGCTGCTCTAATTCTCAGCAGACTTGTCACCAAGGTTTTGGCCTCTTCTTCTTTAACGTTTACTAAGAAATTTTACTGGTCCGCCTCCACGGTAGTCCTTGGCTCGCTTAAGCTCTCTCCCCATTTATTAAAAACCTTTGTTGCAAACAGAGGGTCGGAGATTCAGGAGTCAATGGAAACTCCTTGTTGGAATCATGTAAGATCGGCGGATAATCCTGCTGACCTTATATCCCGAGGAATTGATCCATCAAAATTCAAGTCATCGGCCTTTTGGTGGCATGGCCCTAGTTCTTTGAAACAGGAGATCGATACCTGGCCTTCTCAGCTTCCCAGTATTAATAGTGATGATCTTCCTGGGATTAAGCAAGCTAAACCTACAACTCTCGTGGCTAGCATCGGGTTTAAATTTTAGTTTGAAAAATTTTCGCAACTTTCTCGCATGAAGCGCGCTGTAGCGTTATGTTTTCGTTTCATTAACAACTCACTAGCCCGTGTCAAAAATACAGAGAAAATGGTTGGTCCAATTTATGTCATTGAATTGGAACGTTCCGTTCTTTGCCTCGTCAAGCTTGCTCAAGCCGAATCCTTCCCAGCGGAGCTAAGCAATTTGTACAAAGGCCAATCTCTTCGCCCCCAGAGCAAGCTTTTGTCTCTCAACCCATTCATTGACCAAGAGGGCATCCTCAGGGTGGGGGGCAGGCTGGATAACTCTTCCTACAGCTACTCCAAAAAACACCCTATACTCCTTTCGTCGAAGCATCATTTAACGAAGTTATTATTTGAGCATGAACACATAAGACTTCTTCATGCCGGACCTCAGCAGCTGTTATACTCTATAAGAGAGTCCTACTGGCCGATCCTCGGGAAAAATCTTGCGAGAAAGACAGTACACAAATGCATATCATGCTTCGAGGTTCGACAGACATCCAAACACCCTCTTATGGGAAATCTTCCAGCTCCGCGAGTCACGCCTTCTTTTCTGTTCATAAATACCGGGGTCGATTACGCGGGTCCCTTTATCTTAAAGGATAGACGAAGCCGAGGGTTTAAAACATATAAGGCGCACGTAAGCCTCTTCATATGCCTTAGTACAAAAGCTGTGCACCTCGAGCTGGTAACCGATTTGACAAGCGACGCCTTTATTTCCGCGTTAAAGAGATTTACTTCTAGAAGAGGCAAACCAGAACACTTGTATTCTGATAACGACACAAATTTTGTTGGGTCAAATAACCATTTAAAGGAGTTAGGTAATTTCTTAAAACATCACAATGATGAAATCTCTACCTCTAGTTCTTTTCAAGAGATTCAATGGCACTTCGTACCAGCTTACTCACCTCATTTTGGGAGGCGGGAGTCAAATGTATGAAAGGCCATTTAAAACGCATTTTATCCAAGGCATTGCTTACATATGAGAATTTGCAAACAATTTTAGTGCAGGTGGAAGCAATTTTAAATTCTAGACCTTTAAGTCCTGACCCTTCAGACCTTAATCCCCTCACACCCTTGCACTTCCTCATCGGTCGCACACTTTCTTCAATTCCTGAGTCCAACCAAATTGAAGTAAAAATTCACCGCCTAATTAATTTTGAAAGGCTCCAACAATTACGCCAGCAGCTCTGGTAACGATGGTCTATTGAGTATATTTCAGAACTCGTCAGAAGTGGAAACAGAATGCATCTAGTTTACAGGTGGATCAATTAGTATTAATTAAGGAGCCAAATATTAACCCTCTACAATGGCGCCTCGGAAGAGTCATCACACTTCATGAAGGTCCAGATGGAATTCCCAGGGTCGCTACCTTAAGAACTGCCAAGGTGATGTGCAAAGGGCAGTTACAAATTTGTATCCAGTACCCCTAACCAGTGATACTGAACAATAGATTATTCAAGTTTGAAGGCTCGCTTTTTCAAGGCATGTTTCGTTTCACCCGTCATGCTACGCCCATGTCGGGACTATGTTTTCGGTTACACCAGCAGTGGCGCCAATAGACACGAGAGAGAGTATGTTTCGCGCGCAATAGGCGAATACATGCCAAGCATGGTAGAAGTGTTTCTGTTTACGTTTGCATTTTTAATGTTATAAATGTATCATTTTAAAAGTTTTAATAAAAGGGTTAAGGTTTACAACTAGTGCAATTTCCTTCAACTTTTCTACACAAATAATCTAACACATCTATTGACGGATGGCTCTTCACTTTAAATTGACATCTGTAACCTATTAATTTAATATTACCTATTAAAAGAGAATGTATTTTTATACGCTAACTAATACACAGCAGTTGACATTATGTCGTATAGTATTTTGTAAAATCTCGGCTACAAATGGAATATTTACAATCATCCGCCGTCAATAATAATTGCTACGCAATTCGCAAACTATGCCCTCGCAAGCACTAAACGATGCTGATATGGCCCGCGCCGAGTTATTCCGGTGCTGACTTGACCATCGCCGACCGTACTGCCAACCCATATACGTAATAAATAAAATATACTGCTAACTACCTATATCTCCAATAAGCGAAATGCGTTCTATTGAGAGTGAGAGGTCAGACTACACTCTGTGTAGCCATGTTAGTTATGCGCAAGTGATGTATTTGCCGGCTGTAATATTTTTAAAGGAAGATATTTGAGTCAACAAAAACTTCGTGTCTGATTTTTGATTTGACCAAATAAAGTGCAATTATGTAATTTAATTTTTTTTCACTTCTAACATAAATCTCAAATAACGTATGTATATGATAGTAGTCTAGGTTACTTCAAGAGGAATAGAAATGAAGTAGATAAACATGAAATATATAGCGAGCACATAACAAATTAGAGTTATTATTTTTATAAATCATTTCTTCGATATCTACACACTAATATAGCCATACATATTGACAAATTAAATGACGATGGAGTAACTCATGGGATGATTTGTTTTCAAACGGAATTTATTTTTATATACCTGTAGACCTATGAAAATTTAAATTAGGACCAATCTCATTACATAAAAAGCACCGTTGTGGAGACATAGTTTATAATAAAAATCTAAATAAAAGAAACACGTAAAAATCACAACACAATGGTAAAACAAATAACAAAATCACTAAACATCCAAACCACATCCTAATTTTACTATGCTGTGTCCAAACAAACAACCATAGAGAAAATAAAATATATTATTTGTCTATGTTAACAACCTTTGCCACTCCCCTGAAGGTCTAAAAGCGTCAAAGCGGGAATGATACAGCCAATGATATTAAACAATGCAACGTCTCGTGACTCGCATGCGCGTATTGATCTTGGCCACCGACGGTGCAGACATATATATGGCGGCACTCTGATGATAGCCACGCTTCCCTGACCGCTAGGCGCAGTATATCTTATTTATATGTATATGTGCCAACCATCCGAATTTACTAGCCGTGCATATGATTGAAAATTGCCGTGTCAAATTCATTCAAATGGCAATTGGAAAAATGGAATAAGAAATTAACACTTTGCATCAAACGTATATTCAATTTTATTTATGATTTGACAAAAGTAGTAAAACCTGATGTACTCCATCTTAATATTTTTATTTGTAGTCGTATATTTTAAATTGATAGGTAAAAATGATCAGTTTCAGCTACTAACAGTTAACAGTTTCATAAATTATATGTTTTTTACCATGGTTTCGTTTGGCTGAAATTCAATACAAAATTTTTAAATTTTTTCAATTTCTTGATTGGCCAGTAAATTTCACTTAAAATGTATCAACTCGTATTTTGTGGCAAAAATGGTCAAATATAGATATTATATTTTTAAACGAAAAAGCCGAGTTTTTAAATGCACGGTAGTACTTAGTATAAGGCTGTGGCCATATATTTAGTCCAAAAAGAATTGAATACAAGGCAATTGATGCCGTGTCATTGGCAACATTAATTCACAGACCGCTAATCGCAGAGTAGACGGTGCTGAGATGAATGGCGCAAATATTCGGAAATACCCGACGCTTTAGCCACATGGGAAGCTTCGGCTGCCGCTCGATATGTACCCGACGTGTCGAGACGACCAGTCTGGTATTTATGACACGTCCATGATACAATAAAAACACAGATCATGTAACTACTATTAAAAAGAAGATAATATGATACTTAATAGTTCCAAATCGGTCAACTTCGCGCAACTGACGTCACAGGTGAGTGTACATTTAAATTTATAACAGATTTGCGTCTGTAAAATGAATTTTAACACTTTAATATATTATTATATTACATTTTTAAGTATGTATTTATATTGTATTCTATATAATTTTAAATTTAAGCACATACAATAGAGAATGTATTAATGTAGGTGTAGGTATATTTATGTTGCCTAAATAATATATATATTTTTTTTAATTGATGCTTCATATATTACCTATTTAAAACACGCCTCAGCGTGTTTAAATCGAACTTTCAAACACGCGCGTTTTTTAAAGTCCCTATGGTAACAACAATTAACATGAGAAACGTGAGTATCAATGACAACTTTTTTTATTAGTTTTTAAATTGTATATTTTCATTGTGAACCAATGCCTTATTTGGTTTTTTCTGCAAAATTTATTTATATATTCATATATACATTGTATCCTTTTAAATATAAATAAAGAAACTTTTTGATTATTGATCTGACAGCAGTACCTCGTAACGTCAAATAAAAATAAATACTATTTAGGATGGACTTTCACGAAACTTGGCTGGGCATCGAGGGCGGACTTTTATGAAATGAAACTTGGGTGGGCATGGAGAACGGACTTACATTTTTTTGTAGTAATAATATAATAATATTTTATGATTTCAAAGTGCATCAATAGAAAAAAATAGCGTAAAGTATTCGTGGATAACATGCCCTATTTCGTGCTCGAAAAATCGCGCGTGTTTGAAAGACCTATTTATCCACTTATACTTTAATATACTAATATATGATGCAATGTGAATATTTTATGATTCGATGTTTTTTTATAGATACATAAAAGTAAAATAGATGATAAAATATATAAGTTTGTTGGATGAAATCATATTAAAAAAGTAGAATTTGTGAATAAAACTCAGAAATACAACACTGAATAACATTTAATTTAAATGAAGTAATTTGAAGTTATTATACTCGTAATTGGTTTTGTTACTGAAAGCGTTGAATTATTCTATTTAAAATAAATATCGAGCATCTATTGTAAAATCTATTTATTAGATTCATTTCATAAAAAGTGAAACAACATTTATAATAACCAAATCACTTTAATAAAAAGACAAAAAAACAAAGTATATTTTATCTACATAATATAAACATGAACGTTTGTATTCCTCTTCACTTCAACGCCGTTCAACTGATCATTATGAAAATAGGCATATATATCTATTTTTCTATGCAGAATTTGTATTTGCTATCGTTTTTGTTGTAACTTCCCACCAGGTGGCGCTGCAGCATATCAACTTGTATATCGTTTACTTTTTCCACGAGCGCATCAGTAGCGAGCGGGAAAAGCTATTTACGTACGAGTGTTACACAATACTTTTTCTTCTACGACCACGTTTTTTAATGAAAGAAAAAAGTAACTTATATATGTATTTTATTTAAACTTTGACAGAAAGAAATTAAAAAATTAAAAATCAGTTAAACGTAGGTATAGTTAATAGTGAAATTTAAACAATTTCGAATTGTTATGTCTGGTGTATCTTTTTTTGATAATAAGTTTTAATTAACTGTAATATTAGTGTCTGTCAACGAAATTCACTATAAAGATGTTAGATTGTCAAAACAAATTTTTTTTGACATTTCCGTGGGGAATAATTACAGAAACAATTACTCACATGTCAACAAGTTACAACTAAGGATAATTTACAAAATATGTCAAACCTGTTTTAAAATTCCCGGTTCTAATTATATTTTTTTACACCAAGATCCTAGTGTAGATATAGCAGGCAGTGGATATCCTTTTTTTAGAAGTCGGTATATGCCCGTACACCAGCTGAGTGGATAACATTAGCTTTTAAAATGTCAATGTTCCAAATTGCTCTATTTTTCGGATTTTCCAATTTTTTTCGTTGATTTGTAGTGAAAATATTTTGATAGGCCTCATTTTTACTTTGCAGACGACCGATCTCTTGTTTTAATTTCAAGATAGTTTCATCTCGATGATCAATTTCTGTCTGAGTACTGAAAAATTGATAAAATAAATAATTTAAATGTATTCTATTTCAGTTTGTTTGTCTTACCAAATATCTCTCGATTGACACATTCGATAAATTCTCATCTAACGAGCAGTGTTCTATCTGGCTCCTATTAGCCCCATCACCTTGCTTCTTACTGTAATAAAATATACAAATTAAGAACAAATGAATATAATATCCACTTACAAAAACTAAATAACTAATTACATTCCTCAAACTAAGTTAACATTTTTACTACTCGATTTCGGCAAATTTAATGTTGGTATTGCGTCGGCCTTCAATTCTCGTTGATTTTTTGCTGATAAATGACCACAAAGTTCAGATTTTAAGTTTCTTTCATAATTCTCTGCTAAGAAGTGTTTACTACAAACCCTGGCATAATTTACATTAAATTTGTCCTTGCGTTTACAGGCATATTTATTCAAGCTTTTTGTAAATTGGCATCCATTGGAAAACGAAAGAGCCTGGTGCCTTTAGTGACTTTTATATTGATTATCCGTTTTACATAATGACACTGCACACCTCATTATTAATTTAGATAACACAAAAAACTACTGTGAACACAAATGGCACCTAATAACACCAGTTTAACAATAAAATAATAACGATTTACTTTGTTGAAAGTAACAATACAAATGAAAGTCAAAGGGTTTTAAAGGTTACTTCTCACATGTGACGTCCCCCACGTGACCGTCGGATGCGCAATATCATATCTTTTTTATTCATTGTATCATGCACAGCATCAATGTCGTCAATAGGTGGGTGATTTGTGTCGTCAATCAGTATTGTTTTAAGAGGGGCCTCCTCACAGGTATATAAATCTAAAAACCTACACAATACTAGTTACTAATTTAGTAATTATTTGGTTCAAAATATTTACGATAGATGTCGATAGTAGTACTGAATCGGCTTTTACTTATTCAACATATTTTCTCTCTCTGTCTTTCCACTCTTGACGGTTCAAAGAAACGCATCTTTGTTCGAATGTTTTGATTTCAATTATTTCAACTTCTTGTGAGCACAGAAACCTTATCTGTTTTTTATGTTGCATCCAAACCACAGCACACCTGTGCATAGATAAGAGAATATTATCAAAGAATACACAATTCTTTGATATTATCATGCTGATATCATATACACGGATCCAAACAAAATTTGTTGACATAATTTCCATTTGAGTGTAGATTTTTGATTATTTAAGAGTTTCATAAATGTTTTTGAAAGGAATAAATTGTTAAAAAGTACGTAATCGTATCGACCCGATATCAAAAATTATAGTTACGATAATATAAATTATCCTGCAATCTGTATTTTTCAATTTTAAAAGCTATGTTAGAGGTTATGTTTACTGGATTATTTGAATAATGTGAAAATGTGAGATAAATAATATTGATGGTTTGTTCTAGTATCATCAAACCATCTTTCAACATTCTCTTGAAACCCTGTTTTAATGATAATATGGGTTTGTTAGTGAAAAGCGAAAAATGCTTAATTGAAGTGAAGTGACCTTTGAAGTATCTGAATGAAGAAAAATTGAAACCGCTCTCAAAAGACAAGAATTCCATAATTCATTTTGATGAATATATAATAGTGATAATTGAAAAATATAACTATTATAACCTGATACAAAGTGCATTACATATTGCATGAAAGGACATGTGCTATTTAATAATATGGATACCAAGTGACAGCATTGCGGAAATTGCTAGAAATTAAGAATGGAAGAAAAATATACATACTTTAAAAACATTCTACCTTTCAAAATTTGTACCATTTATATTACCATAATAAAATGTTTTCATGATTATAAATTTTTGTTTGTTTCATGCTGAGAAAATTAAACTGCAGAAAGGTTGCAAATTTACATGATTTAAAATAGGCCATTTAGTCTGAACGTCATGTCACAACTTTGCCTCAATCTAATCATATTTGTATCAGTTTCAGAGTATCTGTTGGTTGCTTTCAAATTTTATTTGACATGTAGGCTCTTTTTTCAACTACATGTGTAAATATATTCAATTTTATCTAGAAACAAATAATATAAACAAAGAGTTTCCAAATTTATTATACAAAGAAATATTTACTTGTAATACAATGCTTTACATTTAATAGAAAGAGGAAAGTAAGGTACAGTGAGGAATTTAAATTTAAAATAGCAAACGTTTAAAAAAAACTTACAAAGCAACTATAACAACTAATAAAAAATTTAAAGCGAAAGATCTGTAATGACCAATAATAATGTATATATTGTGGGGAGATCGATATATACAGTACAAAATCAAACATACAATCAACATATGTACAAGTTTGCTTCTACCTTGTTTGCAAAGATTGATCATATGTGTTGTGGAGATTGGAACTGAAACATTTTTCCTTCATTATACAAAAAAATAGTTGGTTCATTCTCTTTTTCCATGACAGATACACATATGTATGATCACCTGAATGGTAAATATTTTTTTTGTTTTTGTATAATACATTATTGGTATTATTACTTTTCCATCCAACCTATCTAATATTCGAGAAAAGTATAGGTTTGCCCAAAAAAAAGTTGGAATTTTGTATTTTTTTGAGTCGTTTTTACGTTTTTCAGCAAGAACAACACAAAAAAATGGTTTTTAGAAAAGAAAACCTATCTGTATAACTCGATACAGCCCCCGAAGTGCAACAAGTAGACAAAATTAACTATTTAGTCGTCCTTTGTTTTACAATTTTTTTTTAATATCAACAACTAAGACTATTACTAAGTTATCCTTTAATAATAATTTGGTTTCTTATTTTCTTTGATTTTTTGAAATGCTTATATAATCAAACAATTTGCAAGGAAATTTTGACTATTGGCTATACAAAGTTTTAAAATATTTATAGTTCAAAGATTTTTAAAATATAATGTTACCTACTTCATTCATTAATTTTATTCAACAATTACTATTACCTATATGGTGCATAGGCTAAGGCAAGCTAAAAAGTGGATAACCATCCTAATTTCTTATAAAATCTTTTGACAGGTTGTTAAGAGAAAAACAAATACACCTTGTCATTCTCTTGTTAAAACTGTTCTTAAAAAGACTTATTGTATGACGGAGGTAATGGAGTATGGAACTCTTAAGGAAAAAGTGGCTAAGAGCATTTTTGAACAAGTACAAAATGTTGTGGCTGATTGAGGATTGTGGGTAGATGTTCAACACGGTTTACTAGGTGCTTCTCCTGATGGTAAATATATTTGACATAACAAATGATTACCATGTGTTATAAATTCTTTTTGCAGATTAAATGACATACATTTATTGATAAAATATTTTAGGGCTTGTAGGTGATGATGCACTACTTGAAATAAAATGCCTCCACTCTGCATCAAAACTGAATTTACAAACAAATACAATAAGCGAAATAATTGACCTCATGAAGAACAAAATTTGTCTAGAAAAACACAACAATAAACTTCAACTTAAGGGGAATAACAATTACTATTATCAGGTATAAACATGATATATTTATTCCAAAGAACAAAAACTCAAAATCATTCTCACATAATATATTTAATCACTTTGATGTATTTACCAACAATAAATAAGAATAACATTAAAAAGTAGTTATTTGTGTAATAGGTGCAAAAAGTGCATTTTTGTTGCAAGGAAGCATGAAGCACTAAACACAATCTTGTGGAGTAAATATAAATAGCATTTACGAAGCATAAATTTACTTATTTAGCATGAAAATTACTTAATTATAATCACTTACAAATACAATACACACTAAACTATAAATTTGGGATATTTTTATGAACACAAAACATATGACAACAGCATATTTGACCCATAGAGAAAGTTATAAAATTATTTGTCTATGAATTGACAGTCGTCTTTTGTCATTATTCTATATTTTGTTCTATGCAGCGCCATGCATCAAGACGGTGGAGCGGCTGAACTATAGTAAAAAGATGTTCGTTTGCAAAAATTTTCGCACAACAAATTTCAAAAAATACAATGATTTGAGATTTCATATTTTCAGAATCGAATTCTCTAGGCTTCCTTTTGGGGATCAGGTTTTGGTGTCCAGATTGGTGACCACAAATTGTCAAAACTGTCAAAATCACACCATCACTTAATGGCTTAAATCTTTTTTATAACAATATAAAACTCAACCAAAATACCTGATCCCCAAGACAAAGAGTTATATTGTGTTATAATTTCAACACTTAATTTCCCTGCGTTCTTTAGATTTGTTGTGTACAAAATGAACTAAATTTTGTTGCAAATCACGGGTGTCAACTGTTTTCAGGTTCCTAAAACGTGAGGCCCCTCTTAAATTCCTAACGGTTGTGATTGATTTGAACCAAAAAGTAAAAATATATTTTAAGTTACTTGCCAGAAGACTACCAAGTCAAAAAGTCAAAAGAAGATGTAGAAGTAAATAAAATTGTTTTGAAATTTTTAGTTGTATACACTTTAATAATTGCGACGTGTGAGCAGTTTGAAATTCTGGAATGGCGCTATATAAAATTAAACCAATATGTAGGTTATATATTATGGCGCAACTTCTTCCTCAGACTTCTCCTTTGTCCGTTTACTGCAGTGGAGGATTGGTTTTCTGGTCAAATGTCGAAGAAGAATAAAGGCTCGGCCCCACCTGCCATATATATCGGAATTTTTTTGCGATGCATCGCAAAATTTGAATCATTGTATTTTGTCGCCTAAATGTGAACTTTTGCGAATATTTGCAAGTTTGATGATATTTTGTAGAGACGTAACTGACATAAGACCCATAGACAAATACATACTTTCTCTATGATAAGACTATTATAGAAGAAGACGAGACCAAGGAACCTAAGGTAAGGAACTTTAAAAAAGCATTGTAAATTCACAACAATAAATAAAAAAAACGTTCAAACAAATATAACATGAATTAATTTTATGTTATTTCTATTGACTTCGCAAAATTATAATATACACAACTTTAGGCAGCGATTCACCCATTAGTTTAATGATAAATGCATAGAGAAAGTAATATATTATTTGATTTGCCTATGGATAAATGAAAATTAACTGTCTCGCTACATTTTGACGCAGATGGGCATTAATCGATTTTGGAGTATACGATCTTGTGATATATCGCAAAAAATTGCGATATATCGCAAGTGGGGCCGAGCCTCAAGAGTATTAAGTGGAAGTCCGAGAACAATATTCACTTAATAAGTTTCATAGAAGCTAATCAATGAGCGCATTTGGCAGAAAAAAGCGCTAGATACCGCTAAGAAACGAACTGTACAGTTGTCGGCCTGAACACGTTTGCTAACTTCAATAGCGCTGACATAATCCGCAATTTTGCTTATTTATTTTGTTCGTTTTGAAACCAATTTTAAGCGATATCTTCACCAAAATATCTTCCACTACATTATTTAATATGTTACTCATAATTGATAACTTTTTAATATGAATACTTTACAAACAAATAAACAAATTGGGTTAGGTTTCCTGGTTAAAGCTAACTAGTGATCTAGAGGAAAATATCTATTTAGCAGTTGACGGTGCTTAGCGATCGCCATTTTGCCTACAAGCGCTTCCCAGCATTTTTTTCTGCCAAACATACGGAATGTTTATGGAACTGAGTGAATTTAAGAAAAGACAAAAAAGAGAAAAGGTGATATGTAGTATTGCGGGCATGTTAAACTGTTCGATTGACAAAATAAAAAACGTTCAGGAAATACGTATTTTGTTGATATGCTTGTAAATGCTCTTGTGCAGTGGGCTTCAATGGAAAACACTAAGCATCAAGGCTCGGTATAACATTAAAAGGAAGTACCTAGAGCATTGCGACACATTAATTAAATATTTAGAAGACGGCCCATTATTGTTTTAAAAAGAAAACTGTCAGGTCTGATAGTTACAAAGAACTTCGGGGTCTTGTAAATACCTGACTGGGAAAACAAGGTCAGACGGAAGTACACCGCCCGAAAACCAAAGCAAACGGAAAATGCCAAAATCCCAAGGTGTAACTTTCAGCGAAGCAGTCGCATGAATCAAGATAGCAGCAGATCATACAGGATTCCCAGAGGTCAAGATGGATATGGATAAGCTTAAAGCAATCCAAAAGTCCTTCATGGTCGCATATGATGCTATCCCGGAAGAAGGATCACAGGTCCGCTTCTGGAAGAGTACACATCAAGTGCAAGATGGGCGAAGGATATCATCTCGACTCTAAAGCATTGGGAAAATGCAACCCTTACGGCACTAGTAGGTGAGGAGATACCGAAGCCCTGTACATGCGTTGTCTTTGTACCAGACGATGAAGAAGGAGAACGTCTTGACTTCAAAATGATCCTTAACAGGTTAAGGATAAATAACCATGGGCTCAGGACGAATCTCACGAAAGTCTGGGGAAGTAAACAAGCGAGTCTTGTAGACCTTATCCATGGACCAGGAGTCCAAGGAAGAGCTTCACAAGATAAAAATGAATACTTTCTTTGGATTGGGAAGGCTAATTTCGACCTAAGGAAGGGAAGAGGGAGAGGGTTCCATGGAAGTAGGAGATAATACCCCAAGAACCGAGGCTCAAGAGGAGGAGCCACCTACCGGAAGTGGAGTCAGTCTGTCCAGAAGCTGACTGTATCTACGGTGGTGGGACAGCACACTGAGCCAGAAACAGATATCTCTTCTCAGTGAAGAGAGATGTAAGCATGCCGCAGGCCAACATTCAGCACACAAAAGCAGCATCGCTTATTAGGAGGCTGGCGCAAGAAGGCATCGATGTGGCCCTCCTGCAGGAACCATGGAGGATAGGCGAAAAGATTGCTGGCTTATCAACCAAACAAGGTAAAGTTTTATATTCATCTAAACCTATAAGGCCAAGAGCGCGTATAATTCACAGTAATAGGGTAAATTGTATACTAATATCGTCACTTTGTTCGGATGATGTTACAGGTATTCTAACAATACCCACGAAATAGGGAGATAAAAGATTTGTGGTCTGTTCACCCTACTTCCCGGGTGACGAGGCCGTATGACCACCTTACATAATAAGCGACATATTTGCAGTTTGTGTGAGAAAAGGGATGCGGCTAATCGTAGGATGTGACGCTAATGCACACACCATACCATATGAGGCAGCACAAACATCAATAAAAGAGGTGAATACTTTTTAAATTTCATCTTAACTGAGGATTTAATCATTTCTAATATAGGGAATAAACCTAATTTTATCACTAATTTACGCAGTTCTAGATTTAACACTTTGTACTAACAATATTGGCGATAGTATAACAAATTGGCATGTATCTGACGAACCCTCGTGTTCGAATCACAGACATATAAGATTTGACCGTGCAATATTAAGTGAAATTAATACGAATTATA
The DNA here is from genome assembly GCA_963921935.1 of Galeruca laticollis. Lineage (NCBI taxonomy): Eukaryota > Metazoa > Arthropoda > Insecta > Coleoptera > Chrysomelidae > Galeruca > Galeruca laticollis. The sequence continues at coordinate 182,501,412 of OY998176.1, forward strand.
CAACCAAATTATGCGGATAAGACCAACCACTCGGCCTATCATATGTAATATTAAATAAAATTAAATTAAAACGAATTATGCAACCAAATTATGGATGCCAGATTGCAGTAATAATTATCTAACCAAACTACAAAAAAATTATAGATACACAGTTAGAACAATTTTGACTCACCAATTTGCAGACTGGGCGCTCACCTTTGCACGAAAACTATACGCGTCTAGCGAGCCCTACTAGTCCATATTACCGCCCTCGATAGGATAAACCCTTCATGGCACGTGTTGTAGACGCCTCCTTTGAAATTTTCATTTTCCGTTTCGAAAAATACACTTGTTAAGCTCAAAACACCACTTTTTAATTATACTTGACTTAAACTTTGAAGAACCCCAAATAAACCGCTATCCGCGAACTGAAAGACTCCACAGCTCCCAACCGTAAATATTTTTCAACTGCCGCCTCATATTTTATTTTTAATGGCTTGTGCATTTCTCTATGTCAGCCCCTATTAACAGTTTATCGACATATTACTTTTGCAACAATTTCAGACTGCTTTGCTGTCTTTTTTTATTATTTTGCATGGCCGGGTTTGTTTTATTCAATTTAGACTATTGCTGCATTAAATAACATTTGTTATACAGGGTGATGTTCCCTATGTTTCTCGATTTGGTATTTATTACATAAAAGTTTGATTATATATTATTTGTGTTGATGTAGTAAATTGAAATTTTCATTTTGTAGTGTTTCAATTTATTTGAACATTGTTTTCCCGCATGTTCCCCATAACAGAATTAAGTATTTTAATGTGGACAGAAAATATGTATTGTATATTGGATACAAGGATGATGTTCGTATGTAAGCTCTACATTGATAAATTGTATCAATCATGGGTGATATTTTGGTTTCTATATGCGTTTGATATGTTCACTCCAATTAAGCTTTTCGTCTAATAAAAGATATTTTGTCTTCCAAACTTTGTCAGTTATTTCTCCTTTTATCTCTATTTTGATGTTTTCTGAACTTTAATTTTTTTTCGTAAAAATCGTATATGTTGTTTTATGTATATTAAGTTGTAGTCTATTTTTTATTAGCCATGCATGATATTGTTCTAAATCTTTATTAACTGTTATGTGTAACTGCGTTATGTCTCTGTCTTTATGACCAATACAGCAGCAAATTTGAAATATCTACCTCGTAACGCAAAAGATATATCTGGATCTGGTTACTTGAGAGACAACAATAACGAAATGGGAATATAATATAAACAAACGTAGTCTGGGTATCGGGTAAAGAGGAAGGACGACGCAAGGGGTGCGAGAGTCAGGTAGTCTTCGACAAACCATTCGATAGAAAAAGGAATACAAAAGAGGCCTCAATATTGAACTTTGAGATACTCTCTATTTTGTGCTCTCAGTTTGACTTGCAGTCCCATTTACCATTGTGAACTGTTATCTGTTTAGGAGGTATATTTTTATAGAAGACTGGACTCTTCCTCTTATTCCCATGTTTTCTAATTTGTTGAGTAAAATAGTATGATTTACTACATCAAAAGCTTTCCGTAAATCAACAAGAACTGCTAATACATAATTTTTATCATCTAGGGCAGAGGAGGTGTAATTGACAAAGTCCATTGCGGCGCTGTATTGGTATGGTCCTGAAATCCATATTGATATTTATCAAATTTAACAAAATTAGTATTTTTTTTTGTTTGTTTATGACCAGGGAACGAATCCATTAGCCGAATATGTTTTAGTTAAATTATAATTTTTTTGTATATTTTTTCTACAGAAGAGTAAGTAGGAATGCCAACCAATTTTTTTATCGATACATGTGATCTATTGTACAATATAATACATATATAGTAATATAAGTTATAATTCTTTTTTTCCGTTTATATATTTTGTCTTTTCCAGTCTTTTTATTGATTTAAGGATTAGACAAGGACACATGCCACGCTTAGGGGCATATCAAAGCGTTTTTAATACATCACTGAAAGGGCCTTGGATAAAAAGGGTTACAGTTGGGGTAAAACATAGGATTACTTACAATGATATGTTACAATTAACAACGTGTTTATACAATAAATTATACATAAATATATCCGATGATTCTACTAATTACTGTAAGTTAAATGGTCTTACCAATTTAATTCTTGAAGAGTAAATACAATTATACAAAACATCTAAGAATATTGGATTTTTATCCTCATTCAGGTTACAGTTCCATATTATGTGTTCCAGAGATCCTTCTTCTCCACATTCACACATATAACTATCTGACAGTTTCATTTTTTGTTTATAAACAGGTGTTAAACAATGATTAAATCGAATTCTGCAAATTGTTGATATAGCTTTTTTATGGAAATTTGTTCTCTAGAACCAAGGTTCGTGTTGTATAGTTTTATAGTAAAGACCTTTCTGGGATGCATTAAATAATTGTTGCCATTTCTGCATGACACTTTTCTTGATCAATGGATAAAGATCTTCCACCGGACATTTATATATCCCCTATTATACATATATAATTCTCTATAGTTTTTGTGGCTTCATCGACTATTTCATTATAGTTTATTCCACAATGTGCCTTAATCCAACATAAGGAAATACTTATTCCTCTGGATGACAATTTGGAGATAAGTTGTATAATTTCGACTACTATGTAACTAAGACTTCCTTTAAATTTTTTTGTGATGTTTTGGGTCGAAACAATTGTACTTTTGTCCGAAAATATAATATATCTGTCGATTACTTCCTCTAAAGAATTGATATATTTAAGTGCTTCTAGAATCGCAATTAGTTCAGCAGAGAATATTGACAGTTTGTTATTTATTCTTATTCCTAAAGACTTCCCTTTCTTCGGATCATACAGTGCTGCTGAAACATTTATTTGAGTTTTTGATGCGTCTGTAAAAATAAAATAATGTTCAGGGAAAACTCTTCAACATCATATAGGAACATACTATTTCTTATTGCAAATGGGAAATTAGAGTAATCTCTTAGATAATGCACATTCGCAGGTTTAATATCTTCCCAATTTACAGAGAGTGGTATGGTGATTTATTTGAGATGTAAATGTCTTCCTGTAATTTTTTTTCTGTGTATGAGGATACTAACGGTATAGTATTTTTCTTCATCCAATAATTTGCAATCAGATCTTGTATAGAGATAATTCGTAAATTTTCATCAATATGTTACTATTTTTTGAGATGAGTTTTAGCAGAAATTTGTCTATAAGGTACTCTCTTCTGAGATTTATTGGTGGTTCTGTACATTCTGCAGGTAGGTTTAATGTCGGAGTACTTTTCATAGCTCCTAAACACAGACGAAGTGATTTATTAGTTATTCTGTCCAGGTTTTTCAAATAATCTATAATTGATCTGATGAAAGATTTATATAACATAAGTGGAATATTTGGTTCAGAACCCTACTTGGTATGGCACACGGATCTTAGTAGATTGAGTCCTTTATCTGCTTTTGTTACAATATGTTGAATATGTTCTTTCCATAACATCTTTCTATCTAATACTACCCCTAAATATTTTACTGTCGACTATACGTCATAGTATTATTTAATAATATTGGGCTCGGTATATTATGTTTTTTGGAGAATATACACTTTGCGTGTTTTTAACTGGGATATTTAACCCTGTATTAAAACAATATCTTTCTATTTGCTGATATAATGTATTCATGGCAGTTATACCTTGTAAAATTTCCAATCCTTCTGAATAGAGACAAGCGTCATCTGCAAATTGCAGAATCTTTCCTTCATGCGAAATACTAGAGTGTAAATCAAATGTATATATTAAGTATAAAATTGGACTCAAAATACTTCGTTGTGGTAAACCTATATTAGAAATTCTATTTCGTTATTTACCTGTAGAAATATTTTTCTGTTTGTGTAAATTGATACTACTTTTTTATTGAATTCACCTGGAAGTCCAATTTTTTTCATTTGTTCGTAAATAATGTTTAATTTTACATTATCATAGGCACTTTTTCTATATCTAGGAACATCGATATTAACGATTTTTGTTTTGAAAATGATAAATTAATGTCCAAAACTAAATTTGTGTTATTTTTTAATGTGGATCTTGATTTTCTGAATCCATACTGAGTTTCTGAGATCAATTTATCTTTTTCCAACCAATTTTCCAATCTCATTTTAATCATTCTTTCGAATGCTTTGAGAATACAAGAGCCCAATGATATACCTCTATAGGAATCGGGGATTCCGGATCTCTGTTCGGTTTTAATATCGGGATAATAATATATTCTTTCCAATCATCCGGATACTTACCAGTAATCCAAATTTGATTAATTAAATTCAACAGATACATTTTTTGTTGTGTAGGTAAATAATATAACATAATATAATGTATGCTATCTGTCCCCGGGGCTGTGTTTTTGTGATTTTTTAGACAAACGTCTAATTCCCATATTTCGAAATTTTTTGATAGATAACTTACATCATTTAAATTACCAGTGTAATCAAATAGATTGGGTGAAACCCAGGGTGGAGCTAACTTATCAAGAAACCTTTCAGACCATACTAACAACTATATTTTTTGGAGAATTATATACATTCTTAATTTTTTTAACTTGTTGTCATATCTCAGTGGCGTATTTCTGTTTAACTTATTACAATATTCTTTCCAAGAGGCTCTTTCACTTTTTAAAATTACTTTCTTTTTATGAGCTTCTGCTTTCTGATAATTTTCAAAATTTGAATTTTGTTTATAAAGTTAAAAGGCATCTTTCTGGTTCTTTATTGCAAGATCACACTCTGAATCCCACCATTTTTTGTTAAATTTACTGTTGGTTAACCTCTTCTTCTTCGGAATTGATATATTACAAACATTAATTAGTTTTTCAACAAAAGTAGTGTAGGCATTTTCCACAAAATTTAATTCTTCATTTTCGTTATCAAGTTAGCATGATTTAAGTTCCATCTTACTCTTCCCTTATTACTAACTGTTGGCTCTAACTCAAAAGATATTTGAATTGGGAAATGATCAGATCCTAAAGATATTTGTTTTACTTGCCAGTCAAATGTCGACGATATATCATTGGAACAGATTGTTAAATCTATCGCGGATTTATTTTTGTTGTAAGGTCCAGTTATTAAAGTTTCTGTTCCATCATCTAGAAAACTGAATTGTGATTCTTCTATTGCTTCCAACAAGCTATCGCCAGCCCTATCATTCTAGTCCCAACCCCACGCACTGTGGTGGCAATTAAAATCTCCTCCCACTAGAAAGGTTTTTTTAGACTATCAAAAAAAGTTTTCCATTCATTTTCTGAACTATTCAGGCATATATTAAATATATGTTCAGTTTTTTCCTATTTTTAAATTTTACTGAGACTGCGACGCACTCTACAGGACGTATTTTATAGAATTTAGGAACGTCAATAATTTGAATATTTTTTTTATTAAAATGGCTACACCACCGTAGCCATCATATCTGTCTTTCCGAAATATGTCGAAATCTGTAAAGTGAATTACATTATTGTCGCCTTTTAACCAAGTCTCAATTAAAAGTGCTATTATGATTTTCAAAAATATATTTCTCAAAGTGGCCTTTATTGTGTACAATGGACCTGGCGTTCCACTGCACAACATTAATTTTATTCATCGTTGGAAAGAATATGATTTAATTTTTTTTTAATATCGTCAAAGACATTTTGAATCGAAACAGAATTTTTTTTTTTGATTTGGTGATGGTTGGTTCGAATTTGTGGGTAATAATTGGGTTTATTTTTGTAATTTTGATACACTGGTCGTCTATTGCTTATACTTGGTGTGGATATTATGTTACTACGTTCATCTGAATACCCTGGTCTGTTTGAAAAATGAGTTTCGTCATATCTCCTACGTTTAGCAGTAATAATTGTATAATGTGAACTTTTATTAAGACTTCTTGTCACTGTAGTGTAACTATTATCATATTTACTTTTGGCTTCAATATATGAAATATTTTCATTTACCATGCAATATTTTATTGTTTTTTGTTTCTGAAATTCTAAACAAAATCTTTTCTTTCTGTTGCTAAATGATCACCATTACACAAAATACATACTCCTCTTATAGCTCTACATTCTCGGTTTTTTTCGTGTTCATCCCCACATATTGCGCATCTTAACCTACCCCTACATTGGATATTTATATGACCGTACCTTTTACATTTTTTTGCATTAAATCACCCTTCGAATATACATTTCTAAGTCATATACCATTTTTTATATTATTACCTGCTTGGGTATCATTTGTCCCCTAAAGGTTACAATTATTGTAGTTGTAGGAATTAATTCATCGTTAATTTTATGCATCATTCTTTTGACAAAATTTATTTCCAAGTCTTGGTGTAATTATCTCCTTTAATTCTGATTCACTAATATCTTTATCAATATTTTTAATGACACCTTTTTTAGATGTAAAGAAAACCGGAATATATGCTTCGTATTGTTTATCTGATAACGACTTCGATTCTACTAATTTATTTGCACTTAAATGAGAATTTAATTCAACCTTCACTTTATTCAAACCTGTAACTGATATATTTAGGATATTTTCTCGTATATCTGGTTCTGCATTTAAAATTACTATAGCCGTAGCAATTTTATGTAGCTTACCAATATTTCCAGTTTTATTTTGAATAAATACAAAAAAGGGACCTTGATCAGTAGATGAATATTTGTTTATTGTTTTTTCCTGCTGTGACTTTATTGAACTATTTTTTCCATTTTCGTATATTTGACCCATCCCCATTAAACTTGAATCATATAGTTATTTTGGATTCCCGGATCAGGAGGTTCATGCGAACCCCTCAACTCGCCCGCACTCATCATTGTTAATTACACCGGTTCTCGCACTCACAGACACCTTATCCGTTTGATTGTTTAAACCGAACTGTGACAAAATTAGTAATATACTTAATTACACCTTTTTTTATAATTATCTATATAATTTTTGATATGGTACATATCACAGAAATAGGTATGTAGTTATCAGTTTTATTTATTATTTTATGTATTGGTGTAACTTTACTGATCTTGAGGACATCCGGTAAAATGCCGTGCATAATGGTTTCATTTATTAGATTGACAAGAATAGGTATAAGATACTCCTTGAGGGTTAATAGATCTTTAGTGTTTACATTATCATAGCCTGGTGCAGAATTCATATTCAGTTCATGTAATACCTCTTCAACTTCCTGTCCACTAGTTTTTGTAAGATGCATTGTCTGTTCAATATTAACAAAGTGTTTGTTAGAACTGTTCAGCAATATCTTCCTCATTGTTCAAGATATGTGCTTCGAAGTCAAGATTAGTTATTTGTGAAACTTTTTGGTTGTTACCTTTTATCAAACTATTAATGAATTTCCATTGCTTTTTAGAATTGGTAACAGTTTCCTTCCATTTTTTTCTCAAAATCATTCTGTTTTAATTGTTTACGTTCCTTTTCAATAATATGTTGTTGTTGTTTGAATAGTCTTTGGTTTTATTTTTTTTTAGTATAATAATTCCTCTTACTTTTTCATGAGATTGAGAAATTCTGTTGTTATTCAGTCTTTATTCTCTTTGTGTTTCAACTTATATTTAAATGTAGATTCTTTTTTCCATACTTGAATTGCTGATATCAGTTTTTCCTAGTTATTTATATTAATCTACTCGCTAGTTCTTAGAAATTTCTATTAAATATGTTTTGATTCAATACGATGTGTTCGTGGATTGGTGTTTCGGTTTAAGCGTTTAATATGGATAATTTTATAATCGGTTATTAGTTGGTCTATATTTATATCACAGTGAGTATTTATGTTCATTAGTATATGGTCTAAGATTGACATTGAGTTTGCAGTTACTCTTGTAGCAAAATCTTCATGTATGACATTATAGATTTGGTAACCATTAATTAATATAGTGTTCTTGTAAGTGTCAACCTCTATCGAATTATTTTTAAGAAGATCTACGCTTAGATCTCCAATCAATACTGTTTTTAATTTATTATTCAATATTTCATCAAGTTCTTGTAAGAATTCATTAAATCAGTGTCGGGGTGGCCTGTACAGACCGATTACTTTTAAATTATGATCTTTGAGTTTAACGCTTACAAGATTATACTTTTTTCCATTCGTGGTATCAGTTACAATATAATTCAGGGTGTTTTTAAGAAACTTTGAGCAACCTCCTCCACGAGAGTCTCGGCATGAGTGAAAGCCATCATAACTCACAATCACAAATAACTAAGTTTCATTTTCTTAGTACCATGTTTCTGAAATCACAAGAATATCACATTTTGATTGTTTCACATAACAGCAGATGTCATCATGTTTGTTCGTTGCACTTATGGAATTAAGGTACAAAATTCTCAATCTGATATCTTGTAAATTAAACAGTTTTTTAGATCTTCTTCAGTGGTGATTTTCAGCACTTTACTATTCTCATCCTTTCTTATGAAGTTGTTACCAAGCATACTTCTAGTTATTCCCTAGTTTGCATTTTCTAGTTAGCATAAAGATGTACTGATTATGTTTTGTTAGGTCGTGATTAACATACAGGGTGCGCCATTAGTGTGACAAAGTTCGATATATCCGTTATTATAGAAGATATGGAATAAAGTTATATACGAAAATTGTAGACATCTGTAAACTTCATATTTCAAAATTATTTTCATTTGTATTGGATGTTCGCTATCACCAGGGTGAAGCAAACATACCTATTTTTGAGTGAGATACCCTATATATTATTTCAGATTCAGATTTGGCTCACCTTCCCCATAATAACAATGTAGGGTTTTATATAAGTATATAGGTTATTTCAGAAGTTATGTCCAATTGTACGTGCAAATCATTGTGAGTTCAACGCCTTGCATATTTCAAACGAAACAATTTGACATCAATATTTTGCAGACATAACATTTTGATATTGGTCTAGTTTTATGACACAGTGGTATTTTTTGGATATTACAACATCTGAATACAGAGCGAGCCAAGAGTCGAACACATGATTTTCTCTATTTTTTCAAAAAGTGAAATAGCACCTTATAAGCTTTCATTTTTATCAGACATTCCCTATACCTAAAATTATTAATTCTGAGATATTGTCAATTTAATAACAAAACCTTGAAAAAATAAATTATTGAAAGAAGTAAGATATAGAAAAATGACAGTAAGACAAATTCTTCTACAAATATAACAAAACATCTGTCAAAGGTGAACTGTAAATTGATAAGTGATTCTATACCAAATGTTCAAAATGACCACCCAAAACGTCAATACAACATTGCAGTCGATCTTCAACGTTTCTACCTTAATACTCTGAAATGCTTCTCGTATTCTTTCCTTCATATTGTTCTGTGTGGTTAGCGGTATATGTTAAACAAGATTTTTTACAAAACTCTACATGAAAAATTCAATTTAGTCAAGTCTGGTGATTGATGTGGCCATACAATGGGTTCTCCTCTTCCTACCCATCTGCCAGGAAAATGGGTATTCAGATGATTGTTAATTGAAGCAGTGTGAAGTACCGGATCTCCATCATGTAAAATTTACATTTTCGCAAAATGTTGAGCGGAAGATTTTCCAACAGTAATGGTAAATGTTTTTCTAGAAAGTCTAAATAAACTAGACCATTCACTCTTCCATCGAACGTGGTTACCAATTATACCACCCCAAACATTCAGAGACCACCTAGTTTGACTTTGAGTTGATGTAAGATTATTTGTGGGATAGTAATGGAAATTATGTCTATTCATGGTACCATTCTTATCAAACGTTGCTTCATCTCCAAAAAGGACAAAATCAAAGAAATCGATCTGATTATGTATTTGTTGTTGAGCCCACTCGCAAAAAGCAACTCTTCGCGAAAAGTCATCGTCGCGTAAATATTGACATAACTGAATGCGGTATGGATGCATCTTGTGTTTATGCAGTATTCTTCGGACGGACGTTACACTGATATCCTGTTGGCGCGAAATTTCACGAGTACTAAAATGAGGATTGTCCGCAACTACCAGCATACAATTAAATTCTTTTTCTTCAGTAACTGCAGTTTTTGTCGTTTCATGTTTTTCCTTTCCAACGTTTATTTTAAGGGTTGTTTTCGTGCAGAATATCACTCTTGGTAAATTCTTGTTGATAATAAACAATTCCTGCTACATTCTCCCAATACCCAAACCATGTCAGTTAATTCTTCAACATTTCAAATAGTAGTAAATGAGTCTTCACAAATTGATACACAATTTCAAAAGTTTTGTTGAATGAGATACTACCAATCAATAGTTATCATTATTCCATAGCTAACTTGTTACAATTAAAAACTTTTTTGTTATTAAATCGAGAATATCTCATACATTAATAATTTTAGGTATAGGGAATGCTTGATAAAAATGAAAGCTTATAACGTGCCTTTTCACTTTTTGAAATGAAATACAGGGTGATTCATTTGAAAAAATAGAGAAATCATGTGTTCGACTCTTGGCTTGCCATGTATTCAGATGTAATATCCAGAAAATGGCACTGTGTCATGAAACTAGACCAATATCAAAATGTTCGGTCTGCAAAATATTGATGTCAAATTGTTTCGTTTGACATATACAAGGCATTGAACTCACAATGATTTTCACGTACAACTGGGCATAACTTCTGAAATACCCTATATACTTATATGAAACCCTACATTGAAAGTATGTAAGTCTAATCTGAATCTGGAATAATATATAGGCGGGTGTCTCATTCGAAAAAAGGTATGTTTGCTTCACCCTGGTGATAGAGAACACCCAGTACAAATGAAAATAATTTTGACATGTGAAGTTTACAGATGTCTACAATTTTCGTATATAACTTTATTCCATATCTTCTATAATAACGGATATATCGAACTTTGTCACACTAATGGCGCACCCTGTATATTTCCTCATTACTGTTGAACGTAACTAGATTTGATAGAGTGAGTTCATCGTCTTTTCTTGCTTTTAAAAAGCTCTCTTTAACTTGTTTGCAAGTGAAACATACTTTTAAGGGGATTTTGTGATTAGGCTTCCTATCAAAACGAAAGTACGCAGCAGCTTGTATTTCGACTAGCAATTTTTGTTGTATATATTTTGGAACATTTCCTTCGGGTTTTGGCTTGTAGGAATACCGTTAATCACTACGTTGTTCTCAATGCTTTTTTGTTTGCTTTTATTTTTTTCATCTGCCATCTGTAATTTCAACTCATCAATATCCCTTCTCAACTCTTGGTTCACTTTTAGTTGTTCTTCACACTTTTTCAAGAGATCACATTGTCTTGGACCCATGAGTTTTAGTTTGTCCATTACATCTTTGAGTGTCTAATTATCTGTATTTGTTGTTTTTCTTATTTGTTTTGGCTCACTTTATCCTCACTTTTGCATGTTTTACAGTTCCAGCGTTCTCCGTCTGGATTTTTGTTTTCACATTAAAAATAATAGTTTAATTTTGCTTTCTGCATATTAATACAGTCACAATGATTCCACTTTGTACAATTATTGCATTGTATTGCAAATGTATTATTGCAAGATGCACTTCGACGCCATCTTTATATTTTATGTTTGGGACTGTCTGACCAGCAATTACGCAAGGGGCAATAGACTAGCACACTAAAACAAGTCAGAACGGCACGAGGAAGACTCTTAACAAAGTTCGAAGGCTTACTTGTGTGTGTATCACTGGAGCTATGAGAACGTGCCCAACTAGGACACTTCAGATCATTACAGATCGCACACCTCTACATCTGGTGATAGAAAGATCAGCCCAAGAGGCAATTCTTGGAATATCTAGGGAAGGTTCGGGCAATGAGAGTATTAAAAATCAGGGAGCCTGGTCCTCTCTAACAAAGTACATCTCATCAGCGAATATTCCCATTGACGAAATGATAAGTATCGAAAAGAACTTAGTCGATAGTGGGGCACTTCGCGACCGGAAGCTCGAAAGGAGACGCCATTTTTTATCCATCAATGGAACCTCGAATGGGGGTAACCTAACATAGCAACCCCCACCTAAAGCCTGTGTAGCGGAAGTAAACCCCACGAACCTAACATAGCAACCCCCACCTAAAACGTGTGCAGCGGAAGTAAACCCCACGAAAACTGTCGTGTGACATCACCTACGTCATAATGTCATTGGACTCAGACACGTTCGATCGTTATACAGGATGTACAAAGATGCCATAAGGGAACTTGCATATGTCTCTGTTATTATTGGTCGGATTGAAGTAGAACAAGCGCCATTGTGATAGGTAGAGCATTTTATAGGATGTACAAAGATGTCATAAGGACACTAACAAAAACAATAGCCTCTACGACGTCCAATATACAGGGTGTCGACGATGTCAGCACTCAGTTTGGTCGGAAGTCGAACAAACAGTTTTAGACCAATACGACGACGATCAATATACAGGATGTACAAAAATGTCATAAAGGCACTACGATATATACGACACAACGACGTTATACGGGGTGTCGAAACGACAAAGACAACGACTACGACATAGACAACGAGTACGACAACGACGAAGACAATGACAACGACAACGAATACGACAACGACAAAGACAACGAATACGACAAAGACAAAGGCAACGACAAAGACATCGACAACGACTAATAGAACAGCAAACACATAACCAGTGTCTATACCAACTTAGAAGAAGAAGAAGACTGTCTTACATTAATGGAGGAGGATAGCAAACTTACTCAATTATTCTCTAACTATTTTGCTAAAATGTGGACAAAGTTGACCGAGAGTCTATCGCTGATACAGTCAAAGTCTTCGGCGACAAAAAGGTTCTTAATAATAAAAACAAGAGGTAGGTATCATCAGTATAGTATTGATATTCGTGAGGGTAACAGCCAGCAATGTCTGCAGAATGTTCTTTAAATGAACTGAGTAATACATTTATAATGAAATTTAAGGTGTATATGGCTACTTACCAGTTAAAATTTGTAAAACATGATAATAAATATGGAGGAGGATCTTTAGAAACGGTCAGAAACTCGTTACGAATACTACTAGAAAAAACATTAACAACGGTAAAAGAACAAGCAAATTACTTAAAAGGTGATAAAATTATAATTGTTGCTCTGAACCCTAAGTTCAATAACCCTATTTCTACGAAAACAGCTGCTAATATTAATTTTGAAAATTTACTGGACCATATTGAATACGTTGTTTCCTCAGATCAAAACGTAGACATACACGATACAACTTTTGACATACAAATATTTAAGATGCACTAAGTATATAAGAAACTATTTGCGGAAGGACGGGCAACAAGTGTTTAGTCTTTAGTAGTAGCACTTAACAACTAAGGCCAATGTGGACACATTCAACCCCAAAGACCTAACAGAATGAGGTTAGGTATTTCATCAACCAACCACGTCTGGAGTTTGTATAAGAAGAAGATGTAGTTCTAATGTATGGAAAGGCAGTCAATGTTTAAAGAGAGGGAGAGAGAGAGAAAGAGAGAAGAGAAACTGAAATGGTCTATGGAAAACAAAATCTTAACTGTTCCTACATGTATTTTAGAATGATGTATTATTTTGAAGAATAATAAATAACTAACAAAAAAAGAAATGTATTATTTTTCATAGTATACAAATAAGAAACGCCGCTGTCCGCTGCTGTTAACCCTTACACTGATCAAATATCGTTGCATTATACCCTTCTTTCCGGTAAGATAATATATATCGGCACATTAATTATTTCCCAAATTAAGACTAATTATGTCGGTCGATACACCCTACATTTATATATACGGAATGTACCAAAAAAAAGTTGCAATAAGGGTTTTAGAAATTTGGGGTAAAAAGTTATATATTTCTTATATACCGTGGGTGTGTAGCCAACATAACATATTTTTTTTATTTGAATCAATATGTATGTATGTAGGTGTTGTTGTTGTTGATAACAATCTTCTTGAAAAATTTAATGAAGTTAATCAATTTCCCTTTGATAACCTACCTTCATAAAGTTAATCAATTTCCTTTTGGACAATACACCTTCAGATAATTTTGGAAAAAACCGGAGGATGTAAGCGATAACACGTTCATGTGAAAAAAGTTGAAGGTGATATTCAATGCAGCGTTATCAGATGAGGATAGTGGGTGGTTCTCAATGTGTATTCAAGAAGGTAAACTCTAATCTAAATTCATAATAATATCATTCAGTTGATACGACAACATTGTGTGTGTTTTTTTTGTGAAGTGATTCGGCAGTCTGCTCCAAAAGTAAGTTTTTTTTTTGTTAGTAATAATAGATTTAAAAGAAATGGTCAAATCCTCAATGTTAATACAACAAACCATTGCTTCAAAATTTAACATTCCAAAAAATCTGTTGTCCAAAAAACAGCGTTAAATTTAGAGTTGAAATACATACAGGTTGAGGCATTTAAAATTAAGGCTGGCTTTAATATCCCTTTAAGTAATTTACTACTAGCCTAACAACAGCAACAAACAACTTGTATATGGTTATTAATTTTTATCCACAAGTTAACGCTACCAAGCACCCTGTATTTTATTTATTCGTCAAATAATAGATGTAAAAAAATCGTTTAAATTTTTAATTTGTTGTATTTATTTGAAAGAAATTTGAACTTACAATTATGTAAATTAAAATGTGTTTTTAGGAAACCAGAATCGTAATCAAAGAACCTACATTCTACCAACAGCCACAAACCTTTCACCGTAGAAATCATCTTCATAGAAAAGTAAGTTATTCAATCAGAGTTCAACCTTGCTGTCTTTGATAACCAACCAATTTATAACTTTATTAATAATTTTTTTCTATCTTTTCAGACCTTGCTTCGTAGAAATAAGACACCTTTCAGGTATCATCAAAGAACCAACCAACCATCCATAATCAGTTGAGAACCTTCTTCGATTTTCGTAACAATCAGAGAAAAAAAAGTAAGTTTTTATTTTAAATGACGCTTTTGATAAGAATTTTTATAAAAAATTACACAATTTTATAACGCAGTCCCTGCTAGGTTAACTAAAAATAGGTTAAAACGACATGTACATTTACTACTACTTCAATCTAAGTATTATCCCCAGTTGAGTGTTTATGATACAACCCCTGTAGATAATACAAACGAAGAAAACAAATACCATTATTGTTGCGGTAAAGATTTATCTAGATTAGTTTCATCTCATTTGTCATACAGGTAAAAAATCTGTGATAGATGTTTAAACTATTTTCACAATCGACAAATTTTAGACAATCATGAAACGGTTTGTAAAAATGTAAATGATTCAAAAATTTATTTTCCTCATTATACACATATTGAATTTAAAAATTTTATTTATAAACAGAACTGTTCCTTTGCTATTTACAACGCATTTGAATCCTTGTTAAAGGTAT
Source organism: Galeruca laticollis (assembly GCA_963921935.1). Lineage (NCBI taxonomy): Eukaryota > Metazoa > Arthropoda > Insecta > Coleoptera > Chrysomelidae > Galeruca > Galeruca laticollis. Next base: position 182,516,783 of record OY998176.1, read on the forward strand.
ATAATGATCATCAAAGAAACAGGTAAAACTCAGAAATATCAAGCGCATATTGCTTTTTCTGCAGTCTATTAGTGCTCTTATGATGAAGGACTTTCATATTATAGAGACAATCAACTGCTCAGTTGTTTGTATAGAAAATTCAGCACTAAAAGGGGTTGTGTAGATTGCAACAGGGGTTATGAACATTGGCTTAATAAGATCTAATTTTCAGGTATGATTTGTCAACATAAACCCTCCTGTTGCGAAAAATATGAAGGCTTTTTTTATTGCGACAGCTGCGAAACCTTCTTTAGCAAATATATTATTGATACTTTAGAAATTAAGTATCTAATTAGATCCAAACACCCACGATGTGGGTATTCCTGTATTTTGCGGTCTTATAAATATCATTGTATGGGCAAAGTTATTAATGTAGGTATAGCGAGTGGTTACCAAACAGTGGGGGTCAGCGCCTAGCAGCTCTACATCCACGATGTATGAAGAATATGTTGAAGAATTGTATAGGCCAATAAATTTTTTTAAGCGTTATTTTTTGTAAATTTTGAGAGACGTCTTACAAATTTTATTAACTGTGAAAAAAACATTCCAGTAATGCGCGTGTTAAATATTTATATACCTATTAAGAAAAAACATCCTTATTTTAGAATAATATTAACATTTTTTATATGCATCATGTAATCATAAAGTATGTATATGGTGTATATCAATGTTTTGAGACAATATCTACTTGGACAGTTATCTTTCTAAAAATAATATTTCAACTGCGTTAACAATTTCCTACGGATAATTCCTTTTGCTCGCTCTGTATTATGATACTTTTAACATATGGTTGTTGAATGCGATGTATTTGAATAAAAAATCCATTCACTACTATTTATTTTTATTATTTAGACATTATAATTACAAAGGTTGTATTTAAAAACCATTGTCGCATAAATCAAAATGTTTCAAATTTAACGTTTTTACGGTAAAATACTTTCTATAAAGATGTTTGTACACTTTTTTTAATGAAACGACTTTAATTCACCTCCAAGAATTACCTCAAATCATTTCTATAATCTCAATATGTTATGATAGAATAATTAACGACAACTGTTTCCCTCAAAAAGGATGTTTCTTTGAATTATCAAGCTTGTGTTCCGAACACACATTACAAAAATAATAAATAATCTCAATATACTATGACAGAATAATTAACGACAACTGTTTCCCTCAAAAAGGATGTTTCTTTGAATTATCAAACTTGAATTCCGCACACACACATTTCAAAAATATTAAATAGTTTCAATATGCTATGACAGAATAATTAATGACAACTGTTAGGATAATAAAGGATACAAAGGAATTTGATAAACGTAGTTTTGTGTGAAATTTTAAAACCATATGAATGGCCTTATCAATGCCTTAGACTCCACATGTTATCGTCTAGGGAACATATTTTTCGTAAATGCTGAAAGCTTACACAGTGAACGAATATGGTTAAGAATTGTATAGGCATATGAATATTTTAATCGTTATTTTTGTAAATTTTGAGAGACGTATGACAAATTTTATTAACTGTGAAAAAAAACATTAAATTTTAAATATTTATATACCTATTAAGAAAAACGTAACTACGACAAATGATAAGCAGTGGACAACTGTATTTTAGAATATCATACTTAATATATTTAGAATCTTCTTCTTCAAAACAGTTATAATTGTGTACCTTTTAAATATTTGAATTGTACAAAAAGCTACATTACATCAAAATATGCACACAATCTTTTTGCTTAGCGTATTATCTAAAATTTCGTTTGTATGGTATGTCAAAGCGGTCACAATAGCTCTAGGTGCACAAAGATTGTCTGTATTAGTAATACGGGTAATGCATTTTTTAAGACGTCTATCAGTCGCGTAATTTAAAACTCTACGCCGGCCCGACCCTCGAGGTATTTTAAAAATTTGTATTTCAAAAGAGGTAGAATCAATTTTTACTTTCTGGTCCGATGATACCGCGTCTTCAATACGTTTCAACAATTTCTCAACGTTTGCAACAGTAGAAGTCTCTGTGGAAAAGGGGTTGTTAAAATTTTCGTTTTTCGCTATAATACGTATCCTATCGCCCGGCTCGTAATTTGCTTCATTTTTGGCTTTATCTAAGCCTTCCTGTAAAACGGCTGCTATGTTTACGGTTGTCAAAGAACCACCACCAACAGCTGGACCCTTGCAAAGTAACTGAAACGTTGACAAATACGCGTCGAGTTTTTTTACGTATCTTTTACAGAGGTTGCTTACCGACCATGCCATTCTGCAAAAAAAAGAAGAGATTTTGACTAAAATATTTGATGCGTATTTTTTTTTGGAATTGCTTCAAAACAACTTGTGTAGACGTAGCTTTTGAGTAAATCAAACATTTAAAAGGTTTTTCATTGTAATTAATGTTTTCAGAGCATTCTGAACAGAATGTTTTTTTACAATAAATTGAATGATTTAAATGTGTGTGCATATTTTGATGTAATGTAGCTTTTTGTACAATTCAAATGTTTAAAAGGTACACAATTATAACTGTTTTGAAGAAGAAGATTCTAAATATATTAAGTATGATATTCTAAAATACAGTTGTCCACTGCTTATCATTTGTCGTAGTTACGTTTTTCTTAATAGGTATATAAATATTCAACATTTAATGTTTTTTTTTCACAGTTAATAAAATTTGTCATACGTCTCTCGAAATTTACAAAAATAACGATTAAACGATTTATATGCCTATACAATTCTTAACCATATTCGTTCACTGTGTAAGCTTTCAGCATTTACGAAGAATATGTTCCCTAGACGATAACATGTGGAGTCTAAGGCATTGATAAGGCCATTCATATGGTTTTAAAATTTCACACAAAACTACGTTTATCAAATTCCTTTGTATCCTTTATTATCCTAACAGTTGTCATTAATTATTCTGCCATAGCATATTGAGATTATTTAATATTTTTGAAATGTGTGGGTGCGGAACACAAGTTTGATAATTCAAAGAAACATCCTTTTTGAGGGAAAGAGTTGTCGTTAATTATTCTGTCATAGCATATTGAGATTATTTATTATTTTTGTAATGTGTGTTCGGAACACAAGCTTGATAATTCAAAGAAACATCCTTTTTGAGGGAAACAGTTGTCGTTAATTATTCTGTCATAACATATTGAGATTATAGAAATGATTTGAGGTGTTTCTTGGAGGTGAATTAAAGTCGTTTCATTAAAAAAGTGTACAAACATCTTTGTAGAAAGTATTTTACCGTAAAAACGTTAAATTTGAAACATTTTGATTTATGCGACAATGGTTTTTAAATACAACCTTTGTAATTATAATGTCTAAATAATAAAAATAAATAGTAGTGAATGGATTTTTTATTCAAATACATCGCGTTCATCAACCATATGTTGAAAGTATCGTAATACAAAGCGAGCAAAAGGAATTATCCGTAGGAAATTGTTAACGCAGTTGAAATATTATTTTTAGAAAGATAACTGTCCAAGTAGATATTGTCCCAAAACATTGATATACACCATATACATACTTTATGATTAACGATGCATATAAAAAATGTTAATATTATTCTAAAATAAGGATGTTTTTTCTTAATAGGTATATAAATATTTAACACGCATTACTGGAATGTTTTTTTTCACAGTTAATAAAATTTGTCAGACGTCTCTCAAAATTTACAAAAAATAACGCTTAAAAAAATTATTGGCCTATACAATTCTTCAACATATTCTTCATACATCGTGGATGTAGAGCTGCTAGACGCTGACCCCCACTGTTTGGTAACCACTCGCTATACCTACATTAATAGCTTTGCCCATACAATGATATTTATAAGACCGCAAAATACAGGAATACCCACATCTTGGGTGTATGGATCTAATTAGATACTTAATTTCTAAAGCATCAATAATATATTTGTTAAAGAAGGTTTCGCAGCTGTCGCAATAAAAAAAGCCTTCATATTTTTCGCAACAGGAGGGTTTATGTTGACAAATCATACCTGAAAATTAGATCTTATAAAGCCAATGTTCATAACCCCTGTTGCAATCTACACAACCCCTTTTAGTGCTGAATTTTCTATACAAACAACTGAGCAGTTGATTGTCTCTATAATATGAAAGTCCTTCATCATAAGAGCACTAATAGAGTGCAGAAAAAGCAATATGCGCTTGATATTTCTTTAACAAGGATTCAAATGAGTTGTAAATAGCAAAGGAACAGTTCTGTTTATAAATAAAATTTTTAAATTCAACATGTGTATAATGAGGAAAATAAATTTTTGAATCATTTACATTTTTACAAACAGTTTCATGATTGTCTAAAATTTGTCGATTGTGAAAATAGTTTAAACCTCTATCACAGATTTTTTACCTGTATGACAAATGAGATGAAACTAATCTACATAAATCTTTACCGCAACAATAATGGTATTTGTTTTCTTCGTTTGTATTATCTACAGGGGTTGTATCATAAACACTCAACTGGGGATAATACTTAGATTGAAGTAGTAGTAAATGTACATGTCGTTTTAACCTATTTTTAGTTAATCTAGCAGGGACTGCGTTATAAAATTGTGTTATTTTTTATAAAAATTCTTATCAAAAGCGTCATTTAAAATAAAAACTTACTTTTTTTTCTCTGATTGTTACGAAAATCGAAGAAGGTTCTCAACTGATTATGGATGGTTGGTTGGTTCTTTGATGATACCTGAAAGGTGTCTTATTTCTACGAAGCAAGGTCTGAAAAGATAGAAAAAAATTATTAATAAAGTTATAAATTGGTTGGTTATCAAAGACAGCAAGGTTGAACTCTGATTAAATAACTTACTTTTCTATGAAGATGATTTCTACGGTGAAAGGTTTGTGGCTGTTGGTAGAATGTAGGTTCTTTGATTATGATTCTGGTTTCCTAAAAACCCATTTTAATTTACTTAATTGTAAGTTCAAATTGCTTTCAAATAATTACAACAAATTAAAAATTTAAACGATTTTTTTACATCTATTATTTGACGAATAAATAAAATACAGGGTGCTTGGTAGCGTTAACTTGTGGATAAAAATTAATAACCATATACAAGTTGTTTGTTGCTGTTGTTAGGCTAGTAGTAAATTACTTAAAGGGAGATTAAAGCCAGCCTTAATTTTAAATGCCTCAACCTGTATGTATTTCAACTCTAAATTTAACGCTGTTTTTTGGACAACAGATTTTGGAAGGTTAAATTTTGAAGCAATGGTTTGTTGTATTAACATTGAGTATTTGACCATTTCTTTTAAATCTATTATTACTAACAAAAAAAAAACTTACTTTTGGAGCAGACTGCCGAATCACTTCACAAAAAAAACACACACAATGTTGTCGTATCAACTGAATGATATTATTATGAATTTAGATTGGAGTTTACCTTCTTGAATACACATTGAGAACCACCCACTATCCTCATCTGATAACGCTGCATTGAATATCACCTTCAACTTTTTTCACATGAACGTGTTATCGCTTACATCCTCCGGTTTTTTCCAAAATTATCTGAAGGTGTATTGTCCAAAAGGAAATTGATTAACTTTATGAAGGTAGGTTATCAAAGGGAAATTGATTAACTTAATTAAATTTTTCAAGAAGATTGTTATCAACAACAACAACACCTACATACATACATATTGATTCAAATAAAAAAAATATGTTATGTTGGCTACACACCCACGGTATATAAGAAATATATAACTTTTTACCCCAAATTTCTAAAACCCTTATTGCAACTTTTTTTTGGTACATTCCGTATATATAAATGTAGGGTGTATCGACCGACATAATTAGTCTTAATTTGGGAAATAATTAATGTGCCGATATATATTATCTTACCGGAAAGAATATGGGTATAATGCAACGATATTTGATCAGTGTAAGGGTTAACAGCAGCGGACAGCGGCGTTTCTTATTTGTATATTATGAAAAATAATACATTTCTTTTTTTGTTAGTTATTTATTATTCTTTAAAATAATACATCATTCTAAAATACATGTAGGAACAGTTAGGATTTTGTTTTTCATAGACCTTTTCAGTTTCTCTTCTCTCTTTCTCTCTCTCTCTCCCTCTCTTTAAACATTGACTGCCTTTCCATACATTAGAACTACATCTTCTTCTTATACAAACTCCAGACGTGGTTGGTTGATGAAATACCTAACCTCATTCTGTTAGGTCTTTGGGGTTGAATGTGTCCACATTGGCCTTAGTTGTTAAGTGCTACTACTAAAGACTAAACACTTGTTGCCCGTCCTTCCGCAAATAGTTTCTTATATACTTAGTGCATCTTAATTATTTGTATGTCAAAAGTTGTACCGTGTATGTCTACGTTTTGATCTGAGGAAACAACGTCTTCAATATGGTCCAGTAAATTTTCAAAATTAATATTAGCAGCTGTTTTCGTAGAAATAGGGTTATTGAACTTAGGGTTCAGAGCAACAATTCTAATTTTATCACCTTTTAAGTAATTTGCTTGTTCTTTTACCGTTGTTAATGTTTTTTCTAGTAGTATTCGTAACGAGTTTCTGTCCGTTTCTAAAGATCCTCCTCCATATTTATTATCATGTTTTACAAATTTTAACTGGTAAGTAGCCATATACACCTTAAATTTCTTTATAAATTTATTACTCAGTTCATTTAAAGAACATTCTGCAGACATTGCTGGCTGTTACCCTCACGAATATCAATACTATACTGATGATACCTACCTCTTGTTTTTATTATTAAGAACCTTTTTGTCGCCGAAGACTTTGACTGTATCAGCGATAGACTCTCGGTCAACTTTGTTCACATTTTAGCAAAATAGTTAGAGAATAATTGAGCAAGTTTGCTATCCTCCTCCATTAATGTAAGACAGTCTTCTTCTTCTTCTAAGTTGGTATAGACACTGGTTATGTGTTTGCTGTTCTATTAGTCGTTGTCGATGTCTTTGTCGTTGTCTTTGTCGTATTCGTTGTCTTTGTCGTATTCGTTGTCATTGTCTTCGTCGTTGTCGTACTCGTTGTCTATGTCGTAGTCGTTGTCTTTGTCGTTTCGACACCCCGTATAACGTCGTTGTGTCGTATATATCGTAGTGCCTTTATAACATTTTTGTACATCCTGTATATTGATCGTTGTCGTATTGGTCTAACACTGTTTGTTCGACTTCCGACCAAACAGAGTGCTGACATCGTCGACACCCTGTATATTGGACGTCGTAGAGGCTATTGTTTTCGTTAGTGTCCTTATGACATCTTTGTACATCCTATAGAATGCTCTACCTATCACAATGGCGCTTGTTCTACTTCAATCCGACCAATAATAACAGAGACATATGCAAGTGCCCTTATGGCATCTTTGTACATCCTGTATAACGATCGAACGTGTCTGAGTCCAATGACATTATGACGTAGGTGATGTCACACGACAGTTTTCGTGGGGTTTACTTCAGCTACACAAGTTTTAGGTGGGGGTTGCTATGTTAGGTTCGTGGGGTTTACTTCCGCTACACAGGTTTTAGGTGAGGGGTTGCTATGTTAGGTTACCCATGTTTTAGGTGGGGGTTGCTATGTTAGATTACCCCCATTCGAGGTTCCATTGATGGATAAAAAATGGCGTCTCCTTTCGAGCTTCCGGTCGCGAAGTGCCCGACTATCTACTGAACTTCAACACAATGCTGAGAGGAGAGACTGGAAAAGGGAATACACCACCCAAACTTTCAAAGGAAAAACCATTAGATGGTACACAAATGCTTCAAAAACCTCAGCAGGAGCTGGCTCTGGAGTATTCGAGCCTGGCACCAAATACTCATTATAGTTAGGCTCCTGTTCGAGCGTCTTTCAGGCAGAAATACTTGCGATCGAAAAATGCGTGGAAAATGAACCTAGAAATAAACTATCAGAAATGTGACATATCGATTCATTCTGATAATCAAGCAGCTATCAAACCAACGAGCTCCCATGTCATTGACTCAAAGTTGGTATAGGAGTGCCGAAGAAAACTTGATGAAATTGGCAAAAATAACAGGGCCTCTTTAGTCTGGGTTCCTGGTCACTCAGAAATCAAATAAATGAAAAAGATAATACAATTGCCAGAAAAGGAGGACAACCGGCTTTTATTTGCTGGAGCTTTTCTGTGGTGTAGTAAAATTATCCTTATAAGAAACTTTTTCGGAATGTGGAAACCGAAAGAGAAGCACTTTAGCACTTCGACACCGTTAGATCCAAAAAGTATTTGAATTTCAGTTTACAGTGCACTGCCTCTTTAGGAAACATCTGATGAGAATATGTCTAGCAGAAATTGACGAATGTAGATTCTGTGGGGAGAAGGAACTCCGGATCACCTAGTTCTAGAATACCTCACTACTGTAATCCAACGCAAAAAATGCTTCGGACAAGAATTGTAGAATGAGGATCTAACCTCCTTGAAGTCGTCTGAAATACTAGAGTCCATTAGAGCCCTGGAATCGAAAGGCGAGATGTAGTAGTAGTGAGAACAGCTCTGATAGGGGGCTCAATAAACCTTAAGGTTGCAGTGCAATGTAACCCCGTTAAAATCCAATTTAATCTAGGTTCATATGGAGCTTAGTGCATGATTTATATGTATCTTTGTAATCAAAATGGCTTTTACAACTGGGACACCATACTGTGTTTTATCACTCGTCCATATTTTGTTTATTTAAGAAAACCTTTCGACAGGAGCTTTACTTCCTGACAGACATGGGTGTATCCAGCAAGGTATAAGCTCAGAAATAAGAAGTAAACGTATAGATAATAGAAATAAAATCATAAATGACAGAATTGAGAATAAATCGCAGAGCCATCTGACGTGAAATAGCTGAAATATTTTTTAAGAATGTAAATTATTTTTATTTTGTTGAGACTGCTGTATATTTAAGAATGTAAATTATTTTTGCTGTCGGCACTGCTCTATTTAAGGGTATAATTTCTTTTCATGTCTATTAACATTCTTATATTAAAGAAAAATGCATTGTAATATTTTCGGATCTAATTCTATTGACAAGATCCTTTGATGATTATCACGTCTTCATAATACCTTTTTTTATTGTAGCCAAAGCTGTAGAATTCTTTTGACTAAAATATGTTAAGAATATCAAGTTTATAATGTTGTACTTGCTAAAGAGTCAGCTCGCATTCGGGTTAAGGGTGAACTTAGTAGCTTTGTAACAAAAACTGTTTGCGAGACACTTGAAATCCGGTGCTGAAAAAGAAAGAATGGGGGAGACGGATGAAATAAGAAGAATTTTTGAATGTCTGACTGAAAAAATTACAACCATCGAAAACAAACTAGGACAAGGAAACGTGGAAGAAATAAGAGAGCTGAAAGAGGAAAATAATTGGCTGAGACAAATGTTAAAAGCACATTAAAAAAAAATAGAAATGATGGAAAGAGAGACCAAAAGAAACAACATAATTGTACAGGGAATAGAAGATAGCGAAGAGGACTGATCTGGAGATACAAAAATAAAAATCGAAAGAATATTCAAAGAAGCAGGAATAGAAGTGAACTTAAAAATCAAATAATCGATCTACGAAAAATAGGAGAATTCAATAATAGAACTAAGAGACCAATAATCATAAAGATCAACCAATGGGAAAAGAAGTAGGAAGTAATGAAAAAAAAAAGAAAAACCTAATAGGTACAAACATTTGGCTAAATGATGATTTGCCAAAAAGAGTACAGGAAGACCGGAAATACATGATGCAGTTTATGAAAAGAGCAAGAGAAAATGGAAGTAGAGCTTACTTTAAATATGATACATTGATAATAGATGGAAATGGAAACATCGCAAGTATAGTTTCCAGGAAGGCGAGAAAAAGATAGAAAAGATAGAGACAAATAAGCCTAAAAGGAAAGTAAACGTAAGATGACCGGAGGGAGGAGAAAGCGAGGAGAAAATAACCAAAATGCTTAGAGAGGAGAAAAAAACTAGAAGAAGAGGAACAACTGGAAGAGGAATATGGAGATGAAAGAGGCAATGAAGAGGAACAGAAAAATAAAGATCAGAAGGAAGATAGGATTAGTTTTAGAATTAGAAATAATTTTAAGATTATAGTAATAGAAAATTAATGAAAACAAATTGTAGTGAAGGGATAAATGTAAATAATAGGATTAGGATAGATAAAGGAAATAACAAAAAAGAAGGTAATATAAGTACAAATGAAAAAGGTAGGGAGATCTATAATAATTATATGTTTAAAAAAAGGGTAAAAGACAAAGGTAAGGAAAACACTAATGATAAATCAGGCGATAAAAAAAGTAAATATCAAGCAAAAAGGGGAAAGAAAAAAAAATACATCGGACCAAAGAAATTAAAATTGGTACTTGGGACGTGAGGACAATGCTTGAACCAGGAAATATGGAGGAAATTGCATTGGAAAAATATGATATATTGATGTAGCAGCGCTGCAGGAAATAAGATGGAGGGGGAGTGGAAGTATTGAAAAAAAGAAATTTCAATAATTTTACTCAGACAGAGAACAGCAAGGACAATATGGAGTAGCATTTATAGTGAGAGAAAAACTAAAAGGAAATGTAATGGAGTTTAGACCAATCGATGTGAGAATGGCCTATATAAGAATTGAGGAGAGACCCTTCAATCTGTCAATAATAAATCTTTATGCACCCACGGAGGTGGTAGAAGATGACGAAAAGGAAATCTTCTTTGAAAAGGTAGAAGACATATTAAAAATACCAAAACAAGACACAATAGTATTATTGGGTGACCTGAACGCGCAAATTGGAAAAGAAGAATATTACAGACAGATAAGCGACATACACACATTCTATGAGAAAACAAACAACAATGGACACATAATTTGTCATCTAGCAGTAAAAATAAACATATTATCTGCAGTGCGATGTTCCAACACACCAAATGGCATAAAGTTACGTGGAGATCACCTGATTGCAAAAGATATACACATATTGATCACATATATTGATAACCAAAAGAAAACGGTCGACAATGAAAGATGTCAGAACATATAGAGGGGCGTGGTGTGCTGATACGGATCATTAATACATGGTTGCGGGCACTATGCTACAAAAGATAAAGAATAAAACTAAAATATGCAACAAAAAATTGGATATAAGAAAACTAGAACAGACAGAAACACAAAACGAGTACAGAGATAGTATAGAAGAACAATTCATTAATGAGGCAGAAGAAATTAGTGGAATTCAAGCAGGATGGAAAAGGATAGAAACATGTATAAATACAGCTGCAAACAAAAAAAAATGGAACGGTGGTCAACAGAGAACAGAAGGAATGGCTCGATGAAAAATGCAAAAATATGATAGAAAGGGCAAGTTATGCGAGGAACACAAAAGCTTTTTATCAAAAAATAAATGCACAGACCCGAATATATAAAACCAAAATAAACGGTTTTAAAGATTAAAACTAAATTTCCGCATCTGTGAGATGCCCTGAATAATATTCTATCATTAAATTGTCACTTGTACACACTTCGGGGGATGTATCGTGCTAAAAAACCGAAATTTCTTCAAAAATAACCAAAAATGTAGTATATCTGGATTTATAGGACCCGCTTTACTCGCTCTAGACAGCTGAAAATCAATAGGGTACATCTGTGAGACACCTTGAAAAATATCCAATTATAAAATTGGCAAATTGTATACACTCCGGAGGCTGTATCGTACTAAACCCGAAATTTCTCCAAGGACAAAAATCAATCATAAAATGGGTCACTTGTATACACGCTGGAGGCTGTATCGTGCTAAGAAACTGAAAATTCTCCAAAAATGACAAAAATTTGGTACCTCAAGTACCATAGCACTCGTTGTATTGGCTTTAGTGAGCTGAATCTCAATAGGGTTTATCTTTCAGACGCTCTGAATAATATCCAATCATAAAATTGGTCACTTGTATATACTCCGGAGGCTGTATCGTGCTAACAAACTGAAATTTCTCAAAAAATGACAAAAATGTCGAACTTAAAGTATTATAGCACCTGTTGTACTTGCTGTGGTCAGCTGAAAGTCAATAGGGTTCATCTGTGAGATGTTCTGAATAATATTCAATCATAAAATTGGTGACTTTTTGCACTCCGCAGGCTGTATCGTGCTACCAAACTGAAATTTCTCAAAAAATGACAAAAGTGTCGTACTTCAAGTACCATAGCATCCGTTGTACTGGCTGTTGTGAGCTGAAAATCAATGGGGTTCATCTGTTATATGTCCTGAACAATATTCAATTATAAAATTGGTGATTTGTTGGACTCTGGAGGCTGTATCGTGTTAACAAGACATGTAACGAAAAGTGGCCGACGACAACGACGACGACATAGACACAAGATTTTTTTCTAAAAACCATTTTTTCGTGTTGTTCTTGATGAAAAACGTAAATATAACTCAAAATTTCAACTTTTTTGTGGGTAAACCAATACTTTTCTCGCATATTAGATAGGTTGGGCGGAAAAGTAATAACAGAAATAAACAATAAACGGTTTTAAAGATTAAAACTAACTTTTCCGCATCTGTGGCCCTGAACAATATTCTATCATAAAATTGTTACTTGTATACACTTCGGGGCATGTATAGTGCTAACAAACCGAAATTTCTCCAAAAATAACCAAAAATGTACTATATCTGGATTTATAGGACCCGCTGTAGTCACTCTAGTCATCTGAAAACCAATAGGGTACATCTGTGAGACACCATGAACAATATTCAATCATAAAATTGATCAATCGTATACTCTCTGGAGGCTGTATCCTGCTAACAAACTGAAAATTCTCCCAAAATGACAAAAATTTGGTACTTCAAGTACCATAGCACCATTTGTACTGGCTTTAGTGAGCTGAATATCAATAGGGTCCATGTTTGAGACGCTCTGAATAATTTACAATCATAAAATTGATCCCTTATATATACAACGGAGGCTGTATCGTGCTAATAAACTGTTACTTCTCCAAAAATGACAAAAAAAAATATCGTACTTAAAGTACTGTCGCACCTGTTGTATTTGGCTCTAGTGAGCTGAAAATCAATAGGGTCCATCTGTGAGATGTCCTGAATAATATTCAATCATAAAATTGGTGACTTGTTGAACTCCGGAGGCTGTATCGTGCTAACAAACTGAAATTTCTCAAAAAATGACAAAATTTCGTACTTCAAGTACCATAGCACCCGCTGTACTGGCTCTGGTGAGCAGAAAATCAATAGGGTTCATCTGTGACATGTCCTTAACAACATTCAATCATAAAATTGGTGACTTATTGCACTCCGGAGGCTGTATCGTGCTAACAAGACATGTAAGAAAAAGTGGCCGACGACAACGACGACGACATACACACAGGATTTTTTTTCTAAAAACCGTTTTTTCGTGTTGTTGAAGGAAAACGTAAAAATAACTCAAAATTTTTTTTAAAATTTCCAACTTTTTTTGGGGTAAACCAATACTTTTCTCGCATATTAGATAGGTTGGGCGGAAAAGTAACAAAGAGGGAAGAATAGTAAATGAAGATACGGAATATAAAGAGACATGGTTGGAATAGTTCAGGGAACTACTAACAAAAACAGAAGTGAGGCAAGAGGTTAATATGGAAGAAAAGAACAAACAAGAGGTAATTAAGAGGAGAAGGAAGAAATGAGAGAGATAATTAACAGAGGTAAGAACGGAAAGGCGCCAGAAAGCGACAGAATCAGCATGGAACTTATAAAATACGGAGGGGCTAAACTGTTAGAAACATTATACCAATTGATATATAAAATATGGGAAGAAGAAGAGATGCCAGAGGAATTGAATGTGGGACAAATAGTAACAATACACAAGAAGGGAGACCAACAAGCTTGTGAAAACTTCAGAGGAATTACGCTACTGAATGGAGCATATAAGATAACAACAACAATTATTATAAAAAGAAGAGTGCCTGCCGCAGGTTACACAGGGGGAGAGATCAGTATAGATCAGTATGGATTTACACATACTGAAACAAATTTTGTAAAATTCCAACGAATATAACATAGACATTGAAATACTATTCATTGACTTCCAAAGAGCATTTGATTCAATAAAAAGAATCAATTACTGAATGAAATGGGAGTGAATAATAAACTAATAAGAGTAATAAAAATGACACTTAACCCGAGTCTAGCAGAAGTAATAACACAAAGAGGGAAAACGGAGAAGTTTACATATAATAAAGGCGTCACGCAAGGAGACGCTGTCGGCAACACTATTCAATTTGGCACTAGATTATACATTGAAAAAAATATGTAAAGGAAATTTAAGAACTAGAGGAGGACAAATAATAGCATATGCCGACGACGTAACACTAGTGACTAAAAACAGAATGGTAATGGAAGAAATGTTGGAAGAGATAATAAGGGAAGGAAAGAAAATTGGACTGGTGATAAATTCACATAAAACCAAATTATTAAGACTCAAAAAGAAGAAGATATGAATTTGAAGAAGTGGATAGAGTTAAATATCTGGGAATAATAATAAGGGGTGATGGAGACAGAGAAACTCAGATAAGAGAAAGAATCGTAGCAACAAACAAAGCATTCCAGGCTCACAAAAAAATATTAAAAAATAAAATTAGCAAGTGAATGAAAATAAAAATACATAACACAATAATTAGACCGGTGATGATGTATGGGGCAGAAACATTAACTATGACAAGACAACAAGAGGATATGAAATATAGGAACTAAAAATACTGAGAACAATATTAGGACCAAAAAATAGGTGACGAATATAGAAGAAGAACAAATATGGAACTATATCAAGAGATACAAAAAGACATAGTAAGAAAAATTAAGGAGCAAAGCTTAAAATGGTTGGGATACATATGGAGAGCAGGTAAGAGAGCAATAATATACTCAATGGTAGAGTGGACGCCCTATAGTAATGAAAGAAGGGGAAGACCAAGGATAACTTAGTTGCAGAAGGTAGTAGGTGATCTCAAGACTATAGAAATTAGACACTGGGAAGAGAAAACATCTTTTCAATTTTACTGAATTGTGAACTTCCACTGTATTGAGAAACACGGTATCTTTGAAATACCTTCAATTGCAATTTTATATCGTTGAAATATTTTCAATAGCAATCGATTTTACCGAAAGGCTGTCTTCACATAGTTTTATCGCGTTCTTTATTTGTATAAGGATGCACATTTCAATTATAGTCAGCTTTCAGAAGAAACATTATATTTGTGCATCCATACCATTTGTCGCTTATTGTTGATTTTTAACAATTGTACGTGCCGGTTTGCTAATGTTGATACACCTTCTTCCCAAACCCCTACCAATATTCATGAAACCACAGCTCTTGAACTTTTGCACTTAAAGGACAGCTTCGAACGTAAGAAGCCAGTATTCACTTCTTAACAAGCCAGAGACGAGTATTTGCATTAAACAGTTTGCGAGTTGGTAATAAGTGCAGTAAATAAAATAGTGACATCGTGATAGATAAATTATACTGTGGTCGAAACGTGGATTTCATATTAGGAGACCCTATTAGCATCAAATCAAATGGATATCACGAAATATTTTCAAAATAGTAAGTTACAGTATACTAATATTCAAAATGTTACAGTAAGAATAACTGTTAACTATTAAACTTTACCCAGAATATATCTTTCAACATTGTCCTATATCAAAACGAACAAATATATAGGCCCAAACTAAAAATGTAATTGCAAATACAAAATAAATGACTTCAGATAGATCGTGCTCATTGATTGAATTTGTCTAGTTATTGGCTCCAACTTCAGAAATGTTCGATCAAAGTTATTATTTTTCTCTTTAGAGCTTTTTAAAAGTATGTTAAAATTTATTTGAAGTTTTTTGACTTGAAAACTCGGAGCATCCGAAGTCTCATGAGACATATTTATGATTTTAACCTTAAGCAGCTCGATTTTTATTTCTATCAGTAACTGACCGATCTGAAAGTGAAGTTCATGTATCTGTGTCTCAGCGACTAAAACTGTGTAAAAAGTGTGAAGACAGTAGCAGTGAAGGCGATGATAAAAATGACCAAAATAGACAGCCAAGAAGATTAACTACATCTAAGGCTGATATCGGACAAGGGCGGCCATTACGTTCTTCAGCACATGTAGATATAGCTGCCACTGGGGTCGATACTTCTGCAATTGTTGGTACAGGACAGATCTTTACGTGTTGAGTTTAGATCGGTCTGCTCCCCCTACCTGAACTTTCGCGTTGAGATTGTTCATCCCTATACTCTTTTGTGGTCGTGTTGAGACCATTCAATTCCGCTACCGAAACGTTCGCGTTGAGATCGTTTCAATTACCTACCGTACCCCACATTGCGTGTTGAGTTCTGTGGGGGATTCCTATCGCTGAGTTATCGCGTTGTGATTATCAGATCCTTCTCTTTTTTTATATCTTTCACGCGTTGAGTTTATTAAATAAAATACCTCCCTCAGCTTTCCGAAATACCGTTAACGTAAATAGTATGTGTATAAAATAAATTCAAAATAACATACAGTTTAATTATTGGATCTTAACCCGTGCGTCATTAATATCTGATAACATAACCGACATAATTATTAAGTGGCATCTCCTTCTATTAATAGTGAAGAACAAAATAATTTGCCATTTGTTGCTTATGTTATCAGATATTAATGACGCATGGGTAAAGATCCAATAATTCAACTATATCCGTGTTGATAGTAATAAATTGGAATCAGAATTACTGTTTGACTGCTGTATTAGCGTTTGTTTATATTTCTACGACGAAAAAAAATATTTCAATAACACGACTTTAATGTCGTTTGTCCATCGGAACAAAAAGCATTAGCCCAGGTACTGGTTTTTGTAACGTTTGTAAGTGTACTATTTATTTTGTAACATTGAATTTTATTTTCGAATAAATACAGTTTAGAAACTCAAATTGAGGGATTTGGAAGAAGACTTGTGCTTCGACCGAAAAAATTGGAAACTGGGAACGGAAAGGCGGCCTAGGCTGTAAAATAAATCCGTATATATATATAGAAACTCAAACCCTGTTTCTATTTACTACCGACAACCCCGGACATTACATGTTGCTCGAGCTCTCCAGCTAACAGTGCAAAAAAAAGAAAGAGTTGTTAAAAAACTCTTGGGACTCCGCCTAGAAATTACGAATTTGAAACTGATGCGAGCCATTTGGGAAGAAAATTCAATTCTGCCTGGCTGTATCAATACACACCAAGGCTAGTATATTCCAAGCGACTGAAGGGTGCTCTTTGCAAGCACTGTGTTTTATTTCCTCCTGCCACTGGGACTGTTAGAGGGGTTTTGGGATCATTTATGATTAGGCCATTCACGATGTTCAAAGATATGCACGAAGACTGCCGTAATCATGTTGCCACTAACTTCCTCAAAACTGCAACATTTGCTGCAAAGGATTTTATCGAAAATGTGCCTGTGAATGTCCAACTGCAAAATTGTTATTGTCATCGATCATTTCCTGTATATTATTCTGAGGCACACATGATATGCCTCTTAGAGGAAAAGAAGCTAACGAAGGGGTTTTCTTCGATTTGTTTTATTTGCGAATCGATTCTGCCGTCAAAAAATTGAAGAATCACTTGGAGAAGTGTCATCGAAATACACTTTACACATCGCCAATCATACAAAATGAATTATTAGATGTGGCGAAGTAATTAGGGAGAATGTAACAAATGATGTTAAAAAATATAACGTTTACGCAATCTTAGCTGACGAACCAGCGGACATACCAGGGAAGGAACATCTATCGGCTTGCGTTTTTATGATGAAAGTTAATGGAACATACGAGAATAATTCGCATGTTTTGTGGAACTAAAAGCACAAGATGCTTCATCCATCAATCGCCGAAGCAATTGATAGATTTTTGGTTGGATACAATTTTCTACCAAAATATTGTGTAGGCTTTGTTTTTGATCGTAGGAATTCGGCTCCTAATCTATCGCGATTGTGTGAAACCAGATGGACTAAAAAATACAAAAGCATTCGAAAATTCTCACAAAATTTCCCCGAGCTTGTCAAAGCCGTACAAAAACTATCCGTTGAGTGAAATTACGCTACAAGAAAATATGCGGTTATGAAACCCTCGTTCATCGTTGCCGTAATCACAATCGCAAAATACTCGGCAGTATTGAACCAGTAGTTAATGTCTAAACATGGAATTGAACATGGTGGGAGAACACATAGCAGGAATCCTTGAAGTATTCAAGAAGAACCGTGACGTCGCAGAACGAGTCACTAATAAAATACTTCAAAAAGCACAAGACATTGGCAAGGAATTAGAAATTGATATCACTGTTCCACGTCTTGTCCAACAGCAAAAACACGGGAGCAATCCTACATCAGATACTGATAATGAATACTGGAGACGTTCACTCATTATACTGTATCTTGATTCTCTCACATCATCGCTGAATATTCGATTTTCAGAAGGAAATACACCAGCTTTTGCTTTGACAAAACTGCATCCCTTATATATGCTGAAAATGAGAATCAGGGAATTATAAAGAAACAGAATCATTTATAGAGTTTTGAGTTGGATAATATCACCGCAGAACTGGATCTATGGTTTAACTTGTGGAAGAAAAAGCATTTATTTGAGGACAGATTATAGGATATTGAAGTAACCGATCTTTTAAATGAAGTCAATGTTTTTTTCCCGCCATGGGGCGAGTGCTCTCAATTCTGAGTGGAATCCCACCCTCTACACCTCATCGCATCAAAGAGCGAAGACCTGGCTTAGGAGTACTATGGGAGAGGACATGTTGACGGGATTATGTTTGATGGGTGTGCATTGGAATTTTGTTAAAGAAAACCGTGAGATGGTCGAAAAAAAGTTTTACAAAAATTTTCAGCAAATCCTTGAAAACTACCATTAGCGTAAAAATTAATTAATAAAAACAATTTTTCAGAATTTTTTGACGTTTTATTTTGTAAGAAGTCGCCGTCACCTTGCTACTACCTCCAATCTAACAGCTGCCCCCCTAGATCAGACCCTGAATACGCCCTTGCTGACAGACACATTGCTTACTCAATAATTGTGGAAAAGTTCGGTAATTGCTGATTGTTCGCACGGCATCGCTGATATAATTCCACCCAACGGTTTTCAGCAGCAACATTCTCAGCATACTATCGCACAATTGGAAGCAAACGGAAACTGGCCTCAAAGACTTTTATATTGGGACTGCTGCTAATAAACCCTTAAGTGATCAACAAATCCATCACTCTCTGTATCTTTTCTCACGTAGGCACATTCAAACCGTTCAAATTCTGTGTTGAATTGATCCCACCGCTGTGAGAATGCTTTGCTTGTCTTATAGAACTCATCCGCCACTGTTTTTACATTCCGCTGGTTACGGAAGCATGAGGTAGGAAAACCGTATACTTTTCATGTGCTAGGTTATCTTGTAGACGGTTAATTTACTTCGCAGACTCTATTGCAGAAACGTGTTGCCCCTCGATTTTCAACACAACTCCATCAAAGGACGCTGCTTGTGCATGTAAAAAGTATAACCCCAATTCTGAGCTAGGATTCTTGGGAAAAGTTTTTAAAATATTTTGGTATTTGTCGCTATTCAGAAAATAGGTTTTCAAAGGCTGAAACATTTTTAGAACTCTTTCAAGTACGGGCATCAACGCATGCCACCTTGTTTTACTGTAGTGTCTGTTGAATCACAAAATCTTTCTAATCTTCGATTCGGACACTGTAGATGTAGAAAAATGAATACATTTTCACAAAAATGCATTTGAAGTCATCATAATTTATTAATAAATCTACGAATTTCAAATTGTAAAGTTATATTTCTATAAACAGAACATTCTAGTACAAGTTGGTCTTGCTTTATTAGATGACAATAACGTTAATATGTAAATAATATTTGTATCTATGATTAATCACTCATAAGTCTTATTTTCAATTTTCATCAATCTTTATCGTAAAACTATAATTCTATATATGAGAAAGTAATAATAGGGTTTCAAAATTATACAAATACACTTGCTTTTCTTATACAGAAATACAAAACATAATAATATTTCTCTTCAAAATATCTACAAATACATTGACATATGATGTCTCGAGAATGGAATTCATTTTAATTATAAAGACGTTTCATTTATTACTGTACAGTAGATAGAGAATCTTTACTCAATAAGACTTCGTTGGTATTATAAAAGCTGATAATTGTTCATGAACTAATTTGAATAGATTTCATAGATACAGGGTGTCCCACGACGATTAAGACAAGTAATATATAAGAATTGGGCAGTAGTAGATAATTATAATTTTGGGGGTGTAAATTAGAGCAAATGTTGCATCTTTTCTTGTTATTGTGTTATCCAATGAGGTATTTGTTTTTGGTCACGTGACGTCGCATTCAAAATTATTAATTGGACAACCTGTATATTTCTGCCTTTCTGTGTTCCTCCCGATAAAACAATTCCAACTAACTAGCACACTTGGGGTCTAAAGTGATTAATTCAAGAGCTACAGGTACTTAAAGGATTGTAAGTTAAAAAATTCATAATTGAATCCCCTGTAATTTTTGGCAATCTTACATTCGTACGTAATGATTAAGACAAACCAATATTATAATTTTTAATAATACTTTGAAGTTAATAATGAAACGACCTGCATATCATGGAGTAAAATTACATAGAATTGTTTTGTTTTCCACAAAAACTTGTTTACCTATTAAATATCGATTAAAAAGTAGCATAGCAAATCTTATAAAAAATATTGTCAAGTTTGCCATGATAATGACAAAAGTGCCAATAACTGACAGAATAGTTATTTTTAAGTTGTGAAACGGTAAGTCAACATGCCTTTTCTTTATACGGCTAGTGAATATGTTGATATGCTTCTTATTTATGGTGAATGTGAAAGAAATTGTAGAAGAGCTAGAGATTTATACAGAGCTCGTTATCCCAATCGCCGAATACCTGGTAAACATACATTTAGGTATGTGGAACAAGAATTACGCAATGGTTCTTTTCCCAGTGGGAAAGCCAAAGTAGAAACATCTAGGACAAAGTCTGTACGAACTGAAGACAATGTAATTAATACTTTAGCATATTTACAAGCATATCCTCATACATCCATTCGACATTTGGAATCTGAACTTGGTATCAACAAATCAACTATCCACAGTATATTAAAAAATCATAAGTATCATCCCTTTAAGATACATTTGGTGCAAGGTCTGAATCCTCAAGATTTTGATCTACGATGTACATTTATTGCAGATATGCATGTACGGTTAGACGATGAGTTATCTTTTTTGGATAAAATTCTGTGGTGCGACGAATCGAGATTTCATAATAACGGAATCGTCAATCGACATAATTGCCATTACTGGTCTGCAGAAAATCCAAAATGGGTGATGGAAACCCGATTTCAGAGAATGTTTTACAAAATATATTTCCAGACCTACTTGAAGACATTCCATTGAATGAAAGAAATACAATGTGGTGGCAGCAAGATGGTGCACCTACACATTATGATCGTAGAGTGAGAAATTATCTGGACATGATATTTCCAGAACGCTGGATTGTACGAAACGGTACTATTTACTGGCCTCCAAGATCGCCAGACCTGACACCGTTAGATTTATTTCTTTGAGAATATCTTAAAGGTATCGTTTATGCGTCTACAGATTTAGACGATTTGAAAATAAAAATACGCGATGCTTGTAGAACTGTGACACCGGAAATGATTAGGGCAGCATGTAGCCGAAATCTATTATCAAGATTTAAGAAAGGCATTTGCGAAGGTGGGCATCAATTTGAACATCTCCTTTAAGATTGTAAGTTTTTTTTGTGACAGTTAATTTGAATTATTATTAAAACTTATAATATTGGTTGGTCTTAATCATTACGTACGAATGTAAGATTGCCGAAAATTACAGGGGATACAATTATGAATTTTTTAACTTACAATATCCTTTAAGTACCTGTAGCTCTTGAATTAAATCACTTTAGACCCCAAATGTGCTAGTTAGTTGGAATTGTTTTATCGGGAGGAACACAGAAAGGCACAAATATACAGGTTGTCCCATTAATGATTTTGAATGCGACGTCACGTGACCAAAAACAAATACCTCAATGGGTAACACAATAACAAGAAAAGGTGCAACGTTTGCTCTAATTTACAACCCCAAAATTATAATCATCTTCTACTGCCCAACTCTGATATATTACTTGTCTTAATCGTCGTGGGACACCCTGTATATTTAAAGTTACGAACCAAATAAATTTTAAATACCGGGTAGGTACTTGAAGAAAAGGGATACTTTTAGGATTTCCCTATTTAAAATTAGCAATTAATTTAATTAGAATGATTCTTTTGTCCACATGTAAAATTTAAGTTGAGTCTTCTTAACATTCTCATTAACGTTGTTCTTCTATTTTCGTTTATTTTCATCCTGAATTGTTAGTATCCTTACACTAGTAAAAATCAACAAACCACATTAGAATTATTGTTGATGAAATGTGGAATGTAAAATTATATATATAAATATATATATATATATATATATATATATATATATATATTTTTTGGAATATATATATATATATATATATATATATATATATATATATATATATTCTTGAATCAACGTTTTTCGACTTCAGTCTGTTTTAATTAATAACGAGTGATTTAGAAATATTTTTGACTTTTTGGCCTTTATCAAAACTATTATCTGACGTTGACATCCCTGATATATAAATAATGACGTCACTCACCAAATGAATATCAAATTACAATCTGCTCCAATCATACGTTGACTTTCTGTAGCTTATTGCCAAAATATTTCAGTGGTCTAAAATAAAAAAGTAAGTAAGTAAAAGTTCCTTGTAATAATTGTGATGCTGTTGTTTACGTAGGACAGACATCTCAATATTTGGAAAATTGCTAAGGGGTTGAAGAAAATAACTTCATTTTGTTGGCAACAAATACCTCCAATTCATGTGTTTCAACTAAAAGGAAAATATTTTGGATGTTTCGGCACTAATCAAAACACAATTTGCAACTTTCAGGTTTTAATCCTTGACACAAGACTTTATGCATTTTTATAATTGAATGTGTTTTTTTGTTATTTCAAGTCGTTTCATTTTTTTACGTATTGATGGCTTTTTATTCCATTTTACAAATATTCCGCAATTTCAATAGCCTCGTGCTACTTCGCAGGTGATGGGTCAGTACCACCTCCGGAAGTACTGAGGCTAGTAGAATATTTCAAGGAGAATAGACTACCTCTACTCCTAGGATGTGATGCCAACGCACACAATACAGTCTGGGGCAGCTCCTACACAAATCTAAGAGGTGAAAACCTTAATATATATAACATAGGGAATACCCTCACGTTTGTAACAAAGGTGAGGCAGGAAGTTTTAGACAGGCCTGAAACATATCGTGAAAGATTGGAGAGTACCGGGAGAACCTTCGCTCTCCGATCACCGTATTATCACTTTTAGGTTAGAACTGAGCAGACCTCCGATTAGCATGAAAATAAATCCGAAGAAAATGGACTGCGAAAAATATAACACTAATCAAAAAGAAATTGTTGCACATATCCCAACAGAGTAAGGGCTAGAGACCACCTCGAGCTGGAATAGGACCTTGAAGATCTGAATGGAGCAATAACCAAAGCATTCGAATCGAGCAACCCCCTTCAGAATCAATGAAGCAGCAAGGATGCACCTTGGTAAAATATAAACTTGTCACAACTAAGATCTCACACCCGGAACCTCTTTAATAGAGCAAAACTCACAGGGAAATGGCAAAGGTACACCGAAGTACGTAACACTTATTATAAAGAAATAAGGAAAGCTAATCGGAAAAACTTCAGGAAATTCTGTGAAGACATAAACACTACCCCTGCTGCGGCCAGACTATACAAAGTAATGGCAATTACACTGAAAATGAGATGAGGAGACCACAGCTCCTCTAGACACTAATTTCGCCGGAAGTAAACCAAATACCGGAGATACTTTTCTTAGAGGTCACAACCGACCTTCCAGAGAAAATATTGCAATGGCTAGACACATATGCAGCAATGAAAGGCTGAAATGGGCAATTAGTACCTTTCAACCTTATAAAACACCTGGTATAGATGGAATTTTTCCAGCTCTACTACAACAGGGACAAGAAGTAATTCTAACACATATGGTTAGAATAAGTCGAAGCAGCCTAGAACTGGGTTATATAGCAAAAACGTGAAGAAGGGCATTAGTCACCTTTATGTCAAAAGCAGGAAAGAGGGATACAACAAACCCACAATCCTTTAGACCAATCAGCCTCACATCGTTTTTGCTTACAGCAATAGAGAAAGCAGTTGATAACTATATCAGAACGGAAACCTTAGAGAGAAAACCTCTCCATCCACTTCAACATGCTTACTGGGCAGACCTATCAACCGAGACTGCACTGGTTCAGTTGACCGATAGAATCCGAGATGTACAGATGTATGTACGTTTTTAGACATAGAAGGAGCTTTTGACAATACTCCACACGAAACTGTCAAAAGAGCGCTCAATAACAGAGGTGTAGATAGTACGACATCCAGGTGAATGTCTATGGCTACTCACCACTAGAGTAGCAGAGGCAAAGATAGGAGAATATAACATAATATAATATATATTACAAGCAGAGGATGCCAACAGAGGGTAGTAACATATCCCTTAATGTGGAGACTGATGGTTGACGAACTTCTAAATGGCCTGACCGAACTCGGAATATCCTGTCAAGGTTACACCGTTGAGATAGTCATAACTACTACAGGAAAGTTTGAGAATACTCTCTGTGTGACATAGTACAAAGTGGGACTCAACATCGGCCCTACCAAAACTATTCTTATTGCCTTCACTAGGAAAAATAAACTCAACCTCAAATCCATTAGGATTAATGGAAGGAGAGGCTGTGTTTCGTTTCCCTTGTATAGACAACTCTGAACAAGAGTCTCGAAATTATTAAAAATAAATATATAATTTGTTTTCTACATATTAGGAAACCTTGTATGCGCGGCAAGGAAAAAGTAGACAACTTGATATTCGACACTTTCGAGTTTTATTATTGGCCCATGGAGGTTTATTGACTATTTCTGTACGGATTTAAGTTGGTACTACGTATTGAGGAGGTCAGTGTGAGGATATTGAAGCTTTCTTTTGCGTTTCAACAGTGGATTGAATAAGTCACTTTGGAAAAAAATAGTGGTTCCTACGGAGTATGGCACTGCCGTGTTGCGGATTTGTTTCAAGCCAACCCTAATTAGGGAATTAGCCGAGGACCAGTATCTAAACTTTTCGAGTTCGATAGATTTCGTCGTTTTTTTGGACACATTTTTATGGATAATCGACTAGGAAACCGTTTACCAGATAACGAAAGCACCTTTATTTCCACCATTACGGAGTTAGCGGCCATCTTAGACCACGAGGGTTCCACCACCGGGAGACATTCTAGTATCGGCTGTCATTCTTGTAGCGGTTGTACTTTTTTTCTTCTGAGAAAGCTCTTTTTTGGGCGTAACTCTCTTCCTATTGAGTTACCTTCTGCCAGTTGCCGTTTTATTTGGTTACGGGGGGCTCTTCTGCTAGTAAAGTCCCTTGCGGGGATTTTTCCTTTACACGAGACGTCTTCCTTCCTACCGGGAGTGGAATTTCTTTGGCTGGACTACATCCTCGGCCGAAGGACGTTTTTTGGCCGGACACGAATGGGAAATTGGGAGCAGGTTTTATTTTTGTAATTAATAATATATATTAACGTATTAGATTTTTTCATCAGAATACTTTAAATTTTTGTTGTATACCCCATTTCACTCTTTTTCTATATATAAATTTATAACGGTATCCGTTTTATCCAAGAATTATTAAGTAATTAAATTTCAATACAACTAACATAATTTACGTTAAATTGCTTATCCAGGGTTATACGTGTAAAATTGTAGGTAGTTAATCATTACTGATTTTTTTTGTAGGTTAGAACTATCCCAAAGAGTTAATATTTTCTTAATTTCTGAGGCTTTCAATGTTTCTTTACTTCGATTGTAAGTCGATTTATTTAAAGTTCATCACAATTTTTTTGTAAGAAACTATTTTTTTATAAAAAGTCAACTATTTGCTCTTTTTAGATAGACTTTGCAGATTTCCTTTTTATGTAAAAAAAATTACTTGCAATTTTATTTAAATTTTGTCATTGTTTTGGGTAGTAACGTTTTAAAACATATAGTTATTTTTCTCTTTCATCCATAGTAAATCATTGTCGGTATTACTGGTAAAATAATAATTAAATCAGTATATAAAACCCCTTTATTAATAATAGTATTTTTTTCTGATTGTAATCATTGATTTTTTTGTAAAACTTTTCCTTTTGACGATACATTAAAGAATAGTATTTTTTTAAGGTAGGTCTTCCACATTTTCTGATTTTCAGGGAAAAGTGAACGTAAAGTCATGTTTGGGCAAAAATCATATGGGTCCCTAATTGAAAATTTTAAATATTTAGATAAAATGTATAGTGATCCATACCCGTCTTCCCTGTAAGCTAGCCGGAGCCTAAAGATTGCCACCAGACAGCCGCAAAAATAAATACAGTTTTTCCCGCCCTCTTAGTTTTTTCGGTTTTTCTAGGGTATCTGTGGGAGGAACTGGATAAAATTGTAACAGCTGAATGGGAACAGGAGGTCAAATATCTAGGCATGCCACTGGCAGTAAAATCCTGTTGAATAAACACATAAGGGAGATACCCCATAAGGGAAAATTGCTCTAACGGTGTGCAGAAACCTTGCAGGGAAAAATTGGGGCTGTAACCCAAGTATCCTGAGGTGGATGTACACATTGTACACTGCCATTCAGAGACATATCATGTACAGAGCCACTGTATGGAGTAGCAGAGTTAGCCTACGGGCAACAAGAGACAACCTCACTAGAATCCAAAGGCTACCCTGCATATGTATAACAGGGGCAATGAAGACATGCCCTACAGCGGCTATGAAAGTAATTCTGAACCTCACGCCACTACATATAGTAGTGGAAAGTGCAGCAGAGAGAACGAGATACACATTAAGTAGAGAGGGAGTTTTGCGGAAAAAAACCGGCCCCTCTTTAGTTAAAGAGCAGGAATCCTGGGACATGCCAATCGACGAAATGGCGAAAATATATAGTTTCATAAAGAATTTCAATACAGAATAGTAACAAAAAGGAATGAGATAAAAACACCATTAATAAACAGGGTCAGAATACCATTAAATGGTATACAGACGGTTCGTGAACAAAGGAAGGAACTGGGATAGCAGTGTATGGGCCTGGAACAAAACACTTTGAAAGCTTGGGAATAGCCCTAAGCATATTCCAAGCAGAAATTTACGCCATTGGAAGATGCGCCCAGTTCAACACCAACAAGAAATATAGAAGGCAGAGAATAATCATCATGTCAGACAGCAAGGCACTGCTGTGTGTACCAGTGCATAATTTTAGAAGGGAATGAGATAGCTGATGAACTAGGTAAGAAAGGGGCACAAACACAATTCTGTGAAACAGAAGCCTTTTGTGGAATCCGCGCCAATACAATATTGGAAGAAATGGGAAAAAAAGAAACAAGGAAAATATTGGACTACTGGGACAACATAGTAGGAAAAAGACAAGCCAAGATATGACTGGGAAACAAGAGCAAGTCTGTACTAAGAGTTTTAACAGGGGTTCCTACGGGACATTTTTGTCTGAACGGATACATAAAAAAACTAAAACTGGTGGAGAGAGACGACCGCAGATTCTGTGGAAAGGAAGAAACATCCATCCACATGCTGATTGTAAGGCATTACAGACTCTCAGGGCTAGACACCTGGGAGCATACTGGATGGAACAGGAAGATTTATCCAAACTGAAGCCGGCGGATATTCTAAAATGTATCAAAGGAGTAGGAATAAAAGAACTACTAGTTTCAAAGATAGTTCTCGGAAACTGAGTAGAGAAAGGGGCACAATAGACCTTTTAGGTCTCAGTGAATCGTAACCCGTCAAACATACATAGATACATATATTCTTTGTGACTTAATGACATTTTATGTTCACTAAAATAATTGGTGGGATAGCTCCTATATACATTGTAGAGATAGGTGTTCTATGTTTTGTTTGTTGATTAATTATATTTGTTTTTTCTTTTTTTTGAATATTTTATTTATCAGTTCTCGATAATTATTTTTCTTTGTGTAGTATCGCCTTTTTAAAAGATGTGTTCCTAAATCTAGCATCTGATAGCTGGATAGTTTTATCAGCTTAACTATTAATGACCTATTTTTGTGGTAGGTTGGGAGACATTGTATTATTTTGTTAAGATTTAGTGGTGAATTGAAGGCTTATATTAACAATTTGGCTTTTTTGGTAGAGCAGTAATACAACCATCAACGTAGCGGAAGAAGGAGGGAATATTAATGTTGAGTTTATTAAGGATGGATTCTTCGAAATATACCATTACTAATTTTCCTATAACACTTGATATGAATGCTCCCATATCACAGACAACTCGATAGTTTATCCTCAAAGTAAAAAACAAAACTATTCAATCTCTAAATATTACAAATATTTAGATAAATGTGAACTTTCTACAATGTTTGCATGTACATTCACGGCTCTATATAACTTTTTAACACTACAGTTAACGAAGAAATTCGTTGTAGTAATACAACCATCAACGTAGCGGAAGAAGGAGGGAATATTAAGGATGGATTCTTCGAAATACACCATTACTAATTTTCCTATAACACTTGATATGAATGCTCTCATATCACAGACAACTCGATAGTTTATCCTCAAAGTAAAAAAAACTATTCAATCTCTAAATATTACAAATATTTAGATAAATGTGAACTTTCTACAATGTTTGCATGTACATTCACGGCTCTATATAACATTTTAACGCTACAGTTAACGAAGCAATTCGTTGTGCTGTTTTTTACGTTTTTATCTTAAATGTTTTTCACTGATGGTGAAGAACCTCGATTCCAGCTAGCTCAAATGAATCGAAAATGTTATTCAACAGTAGAGTAGGGATGGATTCATAAATTAAACATTGTTAGATTGAAACCATTGAAATTTTAATTTGTAAATCACACATATGATCTTTGTACGACCGAGTGGTACCCCTTGGTGTTTACAGGTAAGTTTAAATATAAATCGATAATAATGTTTGAAGTAGAGGTTAGTTAGTAATGTATAACTTGTCGGAATTATGTTAAAATTTCAGGTTCAGATGCTTGTCCTTCAGATAGGAACCCTTTGTAAATGGTGAATGTAAATATAAATCGGAAAGTTCTTACTTGTATGATTGGCCGTAAGCTCAACGTCAGTACTTGCGGTAGTTGGGTTGACTCGGCCTGGATCCTCCTAGGTTTCAAATCTAATGAGATGAATCACTTGGCATGCATCAAAATTCATGCAGTACGGGGTTGCTAGTTACATCTACTATCTACTATTCTACTACGGATGAATGATGTAATGTGGAAATGGTTAGACAGCTTAGAGGAAGCGATACTTATGAAAAGCGGTGAGTGATACAGCGAAGTTCAGCACATATAGTAAGCGAGATAGAAACAGACAGAAGAAAATTAGAAGAGAAGGAGAAGGCCTAAAAAAAGTAAGATAGATGTGAAATATTAGCTATGAATTTAATAAAAGTGAATGGTGGATGATTTTTACTTACCCAAGTTGTAGGGTGGCCTTAAAGAGGTTTTTAGATTTTGGTCCAGATCCAATATAGATAATTTTGTCTACACTGACAATTATAATCAATAAAATCTAATAAAGTTTACTTTTTCCAGCTTATAAGATCCGATTTACAATCGAAAATTAAGGAACCATGTGCTCCGAATCAAAGCTGATATAAAAAGAAGGAAGGGTCAAAGTCCAATCAAGTAGGTTTTGTAGGCCATCCACAGAACTCAGGTGAAGTCACAGAACACAGAACATTCAGCGAAGTAGTAAGTTGGATTGGTATGAAATAGTAAAAGAAGAAGAATAAATTGTTTTCCATGCATATGATAGATATCAAAATATAAAATGACAATTCAACTTGGAAAGAAGAGACTAAAACAATAAATTGGAGTAAACAAAAGTGCTTCGAGTTTTAATTATATTTTTATAACCAGGTAAATTAGAGTTTTCAACTTATAATGATAAAGGATACGATATCTTATTATGATTTAGTTAAATAAAGCTCTGTTGTAAATGTAAATAAATCATTGATTTTTGGTTAATGTTGAATGTTGAAGTTATTGATTTTACTCTAATCATTGAAAAGGTGAGTTTCAATATATTTTTGAAAGAAATTATTATGTCAACCATTTGTATATAAGTGCATGATTACATTCCCAATAAATTTTGTATCAATGTTTTTAAAACCATAACATGTTGTTGAAGTAACTAATACAGATCACTTTTACTCTTGCTCAACTTTGAATGATCAGTTTGATTAAATTTAAATTTACTTGAAACATTATTAACTACAGTTAAGATCTAACAAGCCTTGTGTGTGATACACACAAAAATGAAACAATTTTGCATATTATGTTTGAGTATCCTATATACTCAGTCATGTAACAAAACATTTCTATTGATGGAATGGTTTTCATTTTTTTGTTAGCGACTCTGATGGCATTTTATTCAAACATAATATATGTCAAAATTTTGATGTGTTCTTCCAACGTACTTATTATTATTATATTCAAATTTGAAGTATCCTAAAGAAATTGTTGGTATACCACTAATATAAGATAGTTTTGGGATATGTATGTATTTGGTACCACTCAGAATGCTCGAAATGAGTCGTTTTTAGAACACACATATAAGAATGTTATGTGGTTCTGTGCGATGAAATTTTTGCAGGACAAAGTACTTATTAGGCAAACAGCTGGTAGCTGAGTTATACTAGCAGCAGTTAAGCAATCTATACTAATATCATCGATGCTCCCATCACATTCACATAGATTAGTGTCACCTCAACCAATTTTAAAGAGATGCGATTTGTTGGTAGCGTGTTCAGTAATACTTCTAAAATACATGATAAATATGTTCCTGTTATAATGACTTTGATTGGAAAGTAGCCTACATGGGAGGATAGGATTAATTTTGCGATAAGTATGATTACTATTACTACAGAAGGAGGTAACTTTACTGCACATTTCGACTTAGATACTGTTTTCTATCGGGAATAACGTTATTCCGGAGTCCGGTTCTAGAATATAATATAACAAGTTCTTTTAACCTCGCTCTTATATTTTCTCAATTTTCTAGTAAAAACACAGTGTAGTTTAATTTCGCTTTATTGCCATAGTGTTTTTAATTAGTTACTTCCTATTATTCACCTGTAAGTAGCCAAAATTCAAGACTTTTCTCGAAGAAAATAAGAATTTACCATTAGTATAAACTTCAAATACGAAGTAAATATCAAGTCAAGGTTTTTTCCGTACCTAGGTCCTGGGATGGACAGGGTCAAACCTGCCCAATACGACCTAGTATAATTAATTAAACATATTCTGATATGCCACTGTTAATTCCCACGCAGACCACTTCAGACTACAGGAGCTCCGAAACGGATCAACTACCAACACACTCCAACACAATGATCAATAATACACCATTATATTCCTCTTCTCAAATCCTATTCAACCAAACGAAATCCTATTCTAACGTTGCGAAACAAACAATATCCTAATAAAGAACAACCTATTATTTTTAAGGCATTAGAAGGAATTCCTATTCAAGACTATTTAATTCCTTTGGGAACTGTTATACAACCAAAACATATCACACATATCTCTAAAATAACTAATAATAGAATCTGCGTATATTTAGCCGAGAAAAATATGGTCAATAAATTCCTCGATGATATTGGAGTAATAACGGTAAATGGTGAAATACTTAAGGCCAGAAAACTTGTTACACCAGCAGAAAGATTTGTATTATCGAATGTATGTCCTACCATACCGAAAGAACTTTTAATAAATGAATTACAAAATATAGGTCTAAATCCAATTTCACCTATGTCAGTACTAAGAATCAGTACAGCTCTTCCGGAATTTAGTCATATTCTTAGTTTTAGAAGACAAATTTTCGTTACGCCTCACAATATCCAAATTCCTGATTCTATATTGATCAATCATGATAATACATCATACAGAGTATTTGTAGCACAAGACGGAATGACTTGTTTCAAATGTCGCCAGACAGGACATCTTGCAGCACACTGATCAGCTTCTACCTCAGCTAATTTAATTCAAGAACAGACTGACACAACTCCCACACCTAGTACATTATCAACCAATGACGCCACATCCTGCACACCTACTCCTATTATCGATATAATAAAACCCTCCACTATTGGAACGATCAACAATCCATCAGCAACCAATAATCCAAAAAGACCCGCATCTGAGGGCCCCACTATAGAAGAAACAAGCTCAGAATCAATTTTCCAAAAACCTAATCCTATTAAAAAAAAACAATAAGAAAGTTAAGACAACCTCAGCAGTGGTACCAGCAATTCCTGTAAAAATTTTACTTCAACCAGCCAAAGCATATATAACAGACAATTCTGAAGGACTGCCATTAAACTACGACCAACTTGTAGACCTATTTGAAAATACTCTTGGCTCTCATAATGCCCTGGAAGTAGTTAAGGACTACACAACTGTCTATGGATCTCTAGTGATCATGTTAAACAAAATTTACCCTCTGCTTACAGAAAGACGAATTAAAAGCCGTATCACTAAACTTAAACAAAAATATACAGACACCTAGGAGACGAAATCAATTATGAATCGATGGCTACAGAAAGTGACTCGTCCTCTCATGAATAGAACTCCACTTTCATTTATTTATTATTATTATTTTCAATCCAATGCTATTTAAATCAATTTTTCAGTAGAACCGAATGGATACTACGAGCGTCTACCTATGCTACAAAAAATCTGATCAGAACACCTTCCTGACATTTTATGCCTTCAAGAGACACATTTTAAACTAGATCATTATCATTCACTAAAAAGTTATCAGTGCTTCTTTAGGAACAGAACAAATCGTCAACATGCCAGTGGCGGAGTTGCGATTTATGTATCGAACACATTAGAAGCAGAAATTATTCCGATTAATTCCAACCTGAAAGTCGTTACCGCAAAAATTAAGAGCTCGCAGTCAATACACATATGTAATATGTACCTACCCGCAGGTCCATTGGACATGCAAGATATTTGTGATGTTATTAATCAAATACCAACGCCAAGATTAATTTTAGGTGATTTTAACGGTCACCATATATTTTGGGGCTCCGAATCTAATGATAATCGAGGTCGAACAATTGCGAATGTTATTGACCATTTTAATTTTAATATATTAAATGATGGTAATAAAACTCGCTTCAATTCTGCAACAGGAGAATCATCCGCAATAGATCTATCCTTTTGTGATCCTACGGTCTCGTTATCGGTATCCTGGGAAGTAGGTCCTTACTTATATGATAGTGATCATTACCCGATTATTATACGAAATACCAACTTCGAAACTAAAACTACTTCACCATCTTACATTTGGAGATTAAAGAATGCAAACTGGGATGCCTTTTCTGAAAATATTCAAGAGAAAATAGAAAACCTTACTACGACCGAGAATATCGATAAGGATTTAAGAAATCTTGAAAATATTACCATAACTGCCACAGAATCTAGTATTGGTAGAACAAAGCTTGTTACAGGTAGAATTCCAGTTCCATGGTGGAGTAAAACATGTGATGACGCCATAAAAACTAGTAAGCGTGCCCTTCAAGGTTTACAAAAGACACAAAACCACAGCAAACCTCGTTGAATTCAAACGACTAAGAGCAATTTCTAGACACATAATAAAAACTGCAAAAAAGGCATTATGGAGACAATTTGTATCTTCAATTAATAGATCCACTCCAATATCAGATGTATGGAAAAAATCAATAATATTTCTGGTAAAAGCTCCATTCAAAAATAAACATCTCTAGATCTCAATGGAATAACGGTTACAGACGACAAACATATTGCAGATATACTCTCTGATACATATGCTAGTCACTCCAACGACAATAATTATGATAACGCCTTTATTACCTACCGAGAAAGTCCCACAGGAAGCATTAAATTTTTTGACATACACGATCCATTAAATCATAATAAAACTGAAAATGAATTATTTAAAGCACTAGAAGACTTAAAGATACATGAGGAGAGCCAGATGACATTCCTGTAGTATTCTTGAAGCGCTTACCCCAAAATTCCAAAGATTACTTGTTACACCTATACAATAAAATCTGGACTAAACACCTCTTTAGTAAGTAAAGATACCAAATTGCGACAAAAGCTTAACTAAATATGATAAACAAAATACAAACCCAACTATTATAAAAGCCAAGCTGTTCGACACTTTGGGAAAGTATCCAAATTACCAAAAGATATATACAGATGCCTCGAAATCGACCATAGGCGTAGGAGCAGCTGTAGTATCTGATTCGCACAAACTCCTATATAAACTTCCATCTTACACAAATATTCTCTCGGCAGAACTATTCGCTATATATCAAGCTTTAACATATATTAACGAGAGCAGCCACCACAACCCTTGCCTTGTCCTTACAGACTCCCTTAGTTCCTTACACTCTATACAAACGATTTATTCTAAACATCCTTTGGTTCATCTCATTAAGAAAGAACTCTACGTTGCCAGAGAACGAAACAATTATGTCATATTTATATGGATCCCATCCCATATTGGTATTAGTGGAAATGAAGAAGCGGACAGATGTGCTCGTAATTCCATTACAGATGAAAGTGCGGTATCGATTTCAAAGGTGGTTAGTTCGGATTTAAAATGCGTATTAAATAGGAAAATAATCACTTTGTGGCAATCTCAGTGGACTGAAAGTGACTCAAAACTTCGTGAAATTAAACCTCTATATAAAAAGTGGTTTCCCTTTTCTAACAACAGACAACACCAGTGATTATTTCACGTCTACCATGATACAACAAAATAGAAGATATGATCTCTAGCCGTTCGAAATATCGTTCGCCGCGCGCATGAGGTCACGCAGAGAGTACAATTTAAAACTGTGAGGGCGGGCTAATGCATTTGATGTAATAGAACTTGCGTATGATGCGTTGCTAATGCATTTTGAAGGAAAATGAAGATGGTTCAGGTTGAATGAGATATTATTAGTATTATAAAGGCAAAGAGAATTCATGTAAAAGTGTTACATGGAATCGGAGAGACCACCAGAGCAAAACAATAATTCTAAGATCTGATTGAAATCTGTTTGCTCACTTCGTAAAGTAAATAATTAGTGTACTGATACAAAAAAACATATTATTATACTTTTTGGATTTTTTGACATGATTTTATAAACATTTAAATTTGTAAATAAATATAAGGAATAAAACAATTAGCACATTTTAATACTTAATCGGTTGTTTATTCCAAAATAAGTATACTACAGAACAACAATAAAGTACAACTCAGGTACTGTGGAGCAATCTTCAAAATAATAATAATAATAAAATTGTTATTGGTAATAACAAAATATCAAATTAAGATTTAAAAATATTATTTGTCAACTTGGATTTAAGAAAAGATTTATTTATTTATTTATTACGGGAAAACCCCTCTAACTGTTACAATACAACAATAAATAATACAATAAGGACAGGTATAAAGACTGATACAGCATAACCAATTAATTTTAAATACATAACACTTTCCATGTAGCTACAGGTAATAAACAATACTTTATAAATAAAAAAAAATTTAGAACACAACATAACTCAACAAAGGAATGCTAATCCCCATATGACTCAAAAGATCCGCACAATCAACCTGCCCATTTAGGAGTTTAAATATAAATATAGCCCCCAACATATCTCTACGATTACCAAGATGAGCTAGTGACTTTTTTTTCAATTTCAGCATAATTATATGGTCTAATATTCTATGGTATTAAATTTATCTTCGCGTTTAGACAAACGGATCCACTCCCGTATCATTTTTTTGTCTTTTGGAAAGGTAAAAAAGCTGACATCATGTGCAAAGCCTTTCACGTGATTGTCTGAATCACAACCATACACTACACATCTCATTTTGACTAATTTTTGCTAATTTTCAACAATAAAAATGTAAAATTAACCGACATAAACATATCCAATGATGTAACTGCAAACTAATTCAAGGCGTTCAGTCTCGGCGTGACGTTAGAGCCAGCATGCGCGAAATCATATCTTCTATTTTATTGTATCATGCACGTCTACGGTTGGGGCATACTAGACTAACTCACACTTACCCAATAAAACGTGAAGAACATCCAGTATGTGATCTTTGTAATGTAGATGTAACAGTGAAACATATCCTCACAGAATGTCCTAAATACTATAATCAAAGAAAAAATTGTAAACTACCCAACACATTTGAAGCCTTATTTCAGGAAAATAATTATGATAAACTAATAATATTTTTGAAATTAATTAATATATATATAATTCAGTGTAATTATGTTATTATCTATTGTACCGTCGCTAATAACCTACTATGGTTGATGCGACTTTCTGTCGAAATAAAAAAAAAACCGTTATTCCAAGTTAAATATTTATATTCGTCACCAGATAAAACCGCTACCCTTTTGACTGGTCCACTGCATCATGGTCTTGAATCCTTTTATCTATATAAATGTAATATATTTTTCGAGTTGTTAAAGCTTGTATTGTTTTTGCATCATATCAGCAACAAAAGAGTTACTATATAGGTCCTTGGATAAATTCTTAATTACTAGTTATAAACTCCGCTGTAAATACAGAACAAAACGGTTCGGGTTTAATTTTTTTTTTTCGTGATTTTCTTTCTGAAATTAAATAGCACATTTAACGCTTTGAAAGTATCAGTATATATTTTACAAGGGTTGATAACTTCAAGGGTTTGGTGCAGCACTTCATTATAACCAATTAAGGATCATATATGGGTATGCACACATTATAGTTAGAAGAACTTATTTCACAAGGTGGCTTAAAAAAGTTCAACTAGTGGAATACTGAGATAGTTCGGAAATGCAACCGCAAGAATAAATTGGAATTTCTGGAACACAGGTCAGACAGTGTAAGTAAGAGTGTTAGTGTAGTGGTAGTAAAAAGCCTGTTCAGCCACTGCAAGAGTTGTAGAATTCCTTTTTCCACCATTTTTTTATCAGATTATAGCGGGATAATCGATAATTTTTTTAACAGCATGTTGATTACAATTTTCATTTTTAAGAATTAATTTTTCACCTAAGAATATTGAACTTAAAGCAGTTATTTTTGTTGAACATAAGTAAGGCTTTCGTATTTGTTCTGATGAATTTATTGGACATTATTTCATGCTTGCTCAGTTTCACTACCGGCAGATTGTCACTAGGTGTTTATGATCTAAACCACATTCCATGAGAGGTCTTGCTTTCACGTAGGAGATTGATGATCGCCACCTAGAGCGTATTAGGATGTAATGAATTTGGTTTTTGGTTCTTTGTTTCCCCAAGAAGGACTTAAAGCAGAACCAGAAAAAGTTAAAGGTATTATTGAAATGGAAACGCCAAAGAATAAGGAAGTCAAAATATTTTTAGGAATGTTTAATTTTATTCAAAATACATAACAAATTATTCAAAAATGAGTGAGCCATTAAGATTACTTTTAAGAAATGATAATTAATTTTCATTGGGAAGGAGATCAAGAAAATGCGTTTTCATTTTTAAAGCAAACATTGAGTTCGGCACGAGTTTTAGTTTGGGCGCATGTATTATGCAAAATTCACAACCAATAGCGTATTCATCACGTTCAATAACTGCACAGAAAAAACTATGAACTTGCATAAGAGCAACCAAACCAAACAAAATACAATGATCTAAATAATTTGCGTTTTGTCGAAATGATATTCTGGAATATGCAGGGCTTTAAAAACCTTAATAATGTTCTTCGAGACCCATATGAACAATATGACTTTTTATGTTTATGTGAAACATGGTTGTCTTTGGGCATAAAAGTGCCTGGCGCGTTAAGTAGCAACTATAGTATTGTTTATTTAGAAGCAATCAGGGAGAAGTCAGTAGGACATGCAAAAGGTGGTATAGCAATATTTTACAAAAAATGTTACAAATCAAAAGTTCTGGAAACTTCTCCGTAGTGGCTAATGTACCAGTTTAAAAAATCTTCTTTTCAATTTAGTGTTTGTATTGTATATTTTTCACCTAAATGTGATTATGATGAATTATTGGAAGCTTTTGGAATGGCACTTAATGCTATACTAGAACAATATTCTGAGTATTTCTTTTAATTGGAGTTGTTAATAGTAGAATTGGCGAGACAAGTGAAATTCCAGAAGTTGTAGCAAATACTCAATTTTTGCCCAATATGCTAAGTTATGAAATTATGAAATAAATGGTCATATAAAAACAGACAGACCTGCTAACTTCACTTTTTGTAATACATTAGGGCAAAGTGTAATAGATCTCTGTTTCTGTAATACTGACAAGCTTGAATTAATTGAAAAATTCGGTGTGCCAGATGATCAATATTTATCTGATCACTTTCCAATAGTTATATCCTTTGGCTCTGTAATAAGAAACAATAATATTACTCCTTCTAAATCATCCTTCACTAGCTTAAAATTGGACAGTTTGAAAGTAATTGATTTTAAAATGCCAATACAATGCTTACCAAATGTCGGAGTAATTGGAGATGTGGACGTTTTGTATGATAATCTGTGTAGAACAATATGGGATGCAGCAAAAAATAAAGGTTTAGATTCAGTAAAATATTTCAATGGAACAAACTCACTACGGTCTAATCATTGGTTTGATGCTGACTGTAAGAAATCTAAAAGGAAAATTCATTGAAAATATGTAAAAAAGGATTCTCCGAACCATACAAGACAACTTATATTTCCAACAAAAAAGAATATAAACAGTTCATTTTAAAAAAGAAAAATGATTATGAAAAAGATATTGTAACTGCTCTTTCCAACACAAAAAATCCATCGGAGTTCTGGAAAGCCTTAAGGTTGTTTAGACGTAAAGATAAAATTTGTCCTATGAGTGGGAATCTTCTTACAATAGCATAACTTCGCTTAAAGTTGAGTATGAAGTATGATATTTTGGGGTCGGAGACGAATTTCTAGATACCCCCATATCACTTCTAGAACTTGATCAATCTTTGATTTTGTGCAAAGATAGCAAATTACAAGGTAAGGACAGTATTACTTATGAGTTTTTAAAGCATTTACCACAGAACTGGAGTTTATATATTTGTCATTTATATAATAAAATATTGGATTCGGAAATTATTCCTTCTGGTTGGCATGAAACAATGCTCCACAAAAAGGACCTTTAGAGGATCCTAATAACTATTGAGGTATATCTCTAATTAATTGTTGTGCTAAGGTGTATTCGCTAATTTTATTGAATCGTTTGTATAATTGGTGTGAAAATAATCTCATTTGTCCCGAAACACAATTTGGCTTTCAATAGAATAGGGGATGTTTGAATAATATTTTTATTTTAACTTCCGTTTTTCAAATAACTCTTAGGCTTCCCCGCAGGAAAGTATATGCTGTTTTTCTAGACTTTCGGAGGGCATTTGATAGTATAGGCGTCTCCAAACTTTGAAGCCTTGGGGCCATACTATTTTTTTCAGTATGTTGCAAGGAGCATAACAATTTTAATTCTTCTGCCCACCTAAGCAAACATAGGCTTTTATTGCATTTCAATTACTATTTATTGTGTATTGTGACACATAACGACATCTAGTGTCGAATAGTGATACTATGTACTGTTCTAGGTACTATCTATTTCAGCTACCCACTAACAGGTGGCACATTTGGGAATTTCCGCATTGGTTCGAGAAAGTTCTGGTTAGTTTTTCCGATCATTTTTAGATGGCAGAAATTGGATAGGAATAAAAGGGCTAGCGGCGCCATTGCGAGTCAGTTTGCGCGGGAAAGGCGAAGGAAGCGAAGTTGTCTATTGTGAATAAAGTAATAAGACTATTTTGATTAGACTTGTTTTTATGTGTGATTTATTGGTATGGAAAAGAAGCGAAAAATAGACAGTGAATGCAGAACGTTCCAAGATAAATGGAACTTTCAGTATTTTGTTATTGAATGCAGTAATAAGGCGCTATGTTTAATTTGTAATGAAACCATAGCTGTTTTCAAAGAATATAACATTAAACGTGACTATGAATCGAAACATCTTCAATATTACTCTAAATATACAGGAATATTGCGGACGGAAAAATTTGAAGCTCGGACTGAAATCGCAGCAATCTTTGTTTACCAAAGCAAATACTGAGCAAGAGTCTGCAACTCGCGCCAGCTTTCGTGTGGCTCTTGAAATCGCAAAACGTGGAAAACCATTCACCGATGGAGAAATGATAAAAGAATGCTTGATTGCAGTAGCTGAAGAAATATGGCCCGAAAAAGTAAATTTATTGAAAGGTGTCAGTTTGTCAGCAAACACCGGGGCTCGGAGGGTGCAAGACATCGCAGAAAATATATCATCTCAACTGTCTGACAAAAATGGACATATTGAGAGGTTTTTTCTAGCCTCGGATGAGTCAACGGATGTGTCAGATACTGCTCAGGTATTGATTTTTATTCGTGGAGTCGATAAAAGCTATGACGTGTATTAAGAGCTTCTTGATATTGATAGTATTCACGGCACGACAACTGGGGCAGGTATTTTTAAAGGAGTTGAAAATGCCATTAATAAAAACAACCTTCGATGGAAAAACTTGAAATCTATCACCACCGATGGAGGCAAACATATGTGTGGTAAAAATAAAGGAGTGGTCGAACTTGTGTCTAAGGCTGTAGAAAATGATGGTGGTTCAAAACCATTAGTATAGTATTACATTGTATCATTCATCAACGGTCCTTGTGCGGAAAATATTTGGATTTGTCTGAAGTCATATCAGTTGTTAATTTTATCAGTTCCACTGGGCTGAATCACCGACAATTCCGCGACTTTATTGACGAAATCGGAGAAAATGATTTGCCATATCATACTGCCGTACGCTGGCTTAGTTGCGGGAAAGTCCTTAAGCGCTTTATTAAACTTCGAGCAGAGATCGAATTTTTTTTGAATGAGAAGCAAGATTGTGCCAATTTAGGAAATAGTGACTGGTTGTGGAAATTAGCATTCTATGTCGATTTGACAAATCATATGAACGAACTGAATTTGAGATTGCAAGGATAAAATCAGCTTCTTCCTGATTGATACACCAATATCAAATCGTTCAGGCAGAAAATAATACTATTTCAATCGCAGTTACGTAAAAAATGTATCACACATTTTAAAACATGTGAAATATTCAGCCACACCACAGAGACTGAATTTCCAGTCGAAACTTTGAGTGCTTTAAAGATAAATTTCGATACTCGTTTCTCAGATTTTGATGATATTGTGAATGAAATTAATCTTTTTCAAAATCCTTTTGATTCTGACATTGAAACCCTGGCTCCGGAAGTCCAAATGGAAATTATTGATCTACAGTGCAGTGATATGTTTAAGAACAAATATCAAAATTCATCTTTGTTGGAATTTTATAAGTCTTCCACTGGCACATTTTGATAATTTGCATAAATTTGCTCGTGGGTTGTTTTCCGTTTTTGGTACTACGTACTTGTGTGAGAAAACGTTTTCCAAGATGAAGTACGCAAAAAATGTTTACAGATCAAAATTAACCCACAACTACAAACAATTGTCGATGGAAAATCACAATTACATAAATCTCATTAGTTTTTGTTTTGTTTTATTAGTGGGATTAATTTCAATTTACTTATTAATATGCTTAAGCTTAAAATACATAAGTTGAGTTTTCTGCGTCATAATTTCTGTCATAAAGTTATACCTTGAAAGTAAATAAAACCGAGTAATTATCATTCTGTGTTTTCATTTTCTTGCATTCAACTTATCACAGCAATAGTAACAACAGTAAAGCATTGGCTGTCGTGGGCCACATTGATGACACTAGTCTTATGCTGTCGCGGGCCGGATTGATGGCAGTGGCGGGCCGTAGTTTGGAGACCTCTGGTATAGATCATACACTTCTTTGGTTAATGTTATATAAGTTTGGGGTTAGTGCTAAGTATGTTAGAATATTAAAACACTTATATGATAACGCCACATTTTTAATTAGACAACAAAACCTATATAGTAAAAATATGCTATCGCTGAAGGAGTTCTCCAAGGTAAACCGCTAAGTCCACTGCTTTGAAGATTACTTTCCTTCAAGTAATTTACGTGGAATTAATATTGATAGCATTAATGATGTGTTATTGCTTCAATATGCAGATGATATAGTAATCCTGGATGACTCACAATAGACATAGAATGCCAACTGAGAATACTTGATACTTATTGTTCTACCAATAAACTTACAGTTAACACTGATAAAACGAAAGTATTAATATTTGCAAAAGGAGTGCACAAACATAATAATCAAGTTTTATTACAATG
This sequence comes from Galeruca laticollis, assembly GCA_963921935.1. NCBI lineage: Eukaryota > Metazoa > Arthropoda > Insecta > Coleoptera > Chrysomelidae > Galeruca > Galeruca laticollis. Next base: position 182,559,339 of record OY998176.1, read on the forward strand.
GCTTCAGGTTAGAAATAGTAAAACAATTTGGTCTGTACCCTGGCTAAGAATACTAAAATTAGAGCTTGTCGAGCCATTGGAGCAGTAATGCATATTATGTGCGGATCAAAAATTAATACATGGGATTGCAGAATCAAATTGTATAATTCTATTATTTTATCTTCTCCTTCTTTTGGAATTGGCATATGGGGAACACGATATACTGATGTTATTGAACGCGTTCAGGTTGAATTTTTTAAAAAATTGTTGCATGCTTTAATTTGATTAAATAAACTTAAAATAATGAATAATTCTAGAATGTCTAAAATATGTTATATGCGACTTTTACAATTAGCAACCGAGAGCGCTAAACATAATTGGGTCACTCAAGTTAAAGAATGGTTTACCTTTGCAGAGTGTGAACATTTATGGATAGACTATTTAAATACATATTCACGCGAATTAGATAGCGTTGTTCCAGAAAATTTTGAAAAACGACTTTACGAAATTGATATGTATATACAAATTATTAATTGGTGAAACCAGGAGGAATTATTTGCGAATACCCGCATCTATATACATAACGAGAATTGTCGCATAAATCAAAACTTCCAGTAAAAAGATATTGAAATTTTCCTTTAAAGGAAACTTCTACATAATTGATTGTGGTGAAATCTGTTTTGTTTGTAATATGCACACACCGAAGACGTTGGAGCATATTCTCTTCAAATGTCCCATCCCATGTACAGCCTCTTAGACAAAACAGATTTTTTAATAGTGTGGATAATGTTGATGATCTGGTACATTATTTAAACGCCAATAATGATAATCTCTCTCAGCTCTCTATGCTGGCCCATAGTGTTATTAGTATGTTAAAATTAAGAGCTTTTGCATGCGGAGAATAAATAATAACACTATAATATGTATATACAATATAATAATAACAATAAAAAATGGATCATTGTAATAAATGTAATTTATGTACCGAACCCTTGTGAGAAGATGTATCTTATGCACAATAAAAAAACTATCTAATAATGATATAGATTTATAGTTTTCTGCTCATGCAATTTCACTTCCAGATTAGAGTTGACAGCACTAACGTTCGGATATATTGTTGTCATGGTGTGTGTTGTAGACCTTTTTTTAATAAACATGTGCCTTTACAAAATAGTGTAATTTAGTTAATAAATACTTTGTACAAATAATACAAGTAGTGTTGAGCAAAACACTTACAGAGATATTTCAAGTCCAAGTTCAGTGAAGAATTTTGTTCTCTACTATATAATACTTTTAAGGCATATAACCATAGCTGAAATGTAAGAGTAAAACTCATCAGCATACTGCAAGATATTAGATTCGATTCATAAAAAGTGTTTTTTTTCTTTTCATTTTCTAAAAAGTTTTTCAGACCATTCTTGGAATTATTAATATTATTTGGAAGTAGATCACCCGTTTTAATTTTTAGAAATAGTCTGTACTAATGATCAGAGACCTAACAAATTTGGGCAAAACATATTTATAATTCTATTTTATGAATAATCATATGAAAACTATGTCTCATTGCAAAGAAAAATAGGAAATATTTAAAATGGTGTGTTGGAACGAGTTCAACAAAGAGTACCTTTTAAGTAGGAAATGTTGTGAAGCATTGCAAACAAAAGTTATTACCTCGAAATACATTATGTTTCAAGGATACGGTACAATAAAAGTATATGGATCCCTGGTACCACGACACAGACTTATTAGAATTTGACAAAATTAATACTATTAATATTTTTTGAAGAGAATATATCCGATAACAAATTATAAATTTATTTTTCTAACTGCACCTTTTATAAGCCTGTATCTTACAAACCAACAGGGTCGGGAAAATTGTATTAAGGTATTTTGTATATTTTTTAACAATCTACCATACCCCTAATTTATAATACATATTATAATTTTGATAATTGTAAACAAAAAGTTGTAATATAAGTAGTTGTAACTTGTGTTTTGATATCCACTTAGTGAGTGACGATATTTATGTATTGTCAATGTCAAATATCATTTTAAAAATGACCAAAACAATACTGAAATGTGAAAAACAGGTTTTCCTTTCAATATGACCCAATATCAAGAAAAATCACTAAAATTATAAATAAAGAGGTATATATAATAGATAAGTTACACAAGTATAAAACAGGTAAAAAAACATTGAGCAGACACTTTTGTAAATGTATACAAGCAGAATTTCGATCATTTACAATAATAACTACCAATAACATATGGGCAAATAAATATAATATACTTAATACGCAATAAATAAATCAGGATAAAACTACTACTATGTAAAAAATGTGATAACATTTGAAATTGCAATTCTAAGGTGTCGTCTGTACAATTGGGTTCTCTATTCTCTACTACTCTCTAGTGCAACTGAAAATAACTCATAAATGCGTTTTATGAATATTTACTTGTATGAATCTAGAAAAAGGAAATATGTTACATCATCTTAAAAATAAACTTTTATTAAGCTGACAACAGCAAACCAAAATTTCTAATTCTAAAAAAATAAGTATTACAAAGTCTTATACAACAACTACTTAATGCACAATATACCTACAGTCAGGTGAACTATTAACAACAGTTTAACATTTGAAATAATGATTAAACAACCAAAATTTGGGGATAAATATACAACGAAATTAATTTTGGAATGAGATTTAAGCACGTTGCTGTAGAAGTATAGGTTCAAGTTTTAGAATGTAGACCCATAGGTACATAAAAATGCTCGCATAAAATTTAACTATAGCATTTAAAAGTATAAAATAATTTGAGTACATGTTAGGATTCTACTTTGTAGAAAGTCATCAAAATGATAGAAATTCTGCAAGATAAATATATAATACTATTGTCATAAGTTTGCACAACAATAAAAAATATGAATACATGTTTGTTGAGAGTGTACTACACACACCTACTATGATTCCAAACATTTACTGAGAATTTTATGTTTTTGATCATTATTTACAAGTCTTTGTTAATATTCAAATCATAAAAAAGATGAGTAAGTACACGTACTCTCTTAACAAACAACAAAAATGGCAAGGTAAAGTATTTGGCATACATTTGTAATATTTAGAAATTTTTATATAACACAAAGTTATAGTCACTGAGAAGTTTCTGTTGTTTAAAATGAATACTACTTAATAAAAAAGTATGCAACAGAATAATTGCCATGAAACAGAAATAAAAAGAATTGAGATTTGTTTTTGTAAAAAATAATCTCCCCATAAATTGCAATTGGAACACTTTGATGGATAGTTTCAACATTGCTGAATGTATTGGAGAGCTGAATGGTAAAACATGAATTAACAAATAAAATAAACAGTTAGACAGAAGGTAGTGTTGAAAAAGTACTTAGTATTAAGGTAGAAAAAAACAAAGGTATAAAATTTTTTTTTGATATGATTAATTTAAAGCAGCCAGTAGGAGAGCGAGGATAGCAAATCTATTCAGGATTCTCCAATAGGAGATATATTTTAGGTCATTATTCGTATTAATTCCCTTAAAAAAAAGATGCTCCATGAATTTGGAATATTTTCTCAATATTACTTCAATTCAATTTCAATGATTCCATTTTAATGATAGGAGAATGTTTCATCTGAAATTTAATTCAGTATGAAATAATGACATGTTAGTGAATCACTGTTTATGCTGAAATAAGAGTTGTTTCAAAAACTTGAAATTGGGAGACTATTAAAATCCACAATTAGTGTAGAAACTCCACAATGATATTTGTGATAATTGTGTTTAGTATACTAGCTATATACTACAATTAAGATTTTATCTCGTTATGTAACTTAACTTGTTTTCATCAGTTTAATCCTCCAGGGCTGGTTGAAGACAAAAACATTGGATACAAGTCAGCTAAACAAAGTATGAATTAGTTTTTAACATGAAAAAAATTAATTGTTTTCTTTTTTAATAGGTACAATAAATAAAAGTAGTTGAATATCCATTGATTTGAAAAATGAAAGGAAAAAATACATTTTTGATTACCACACTCTTGTACAAATTTCAAATAACAAAAAATACTTTACCTTGTTGAATAATTTTCAAGATGTGTGTGCTGTATAACTATTGTAAACTAATACTACATCGGCAGAGCAGTTATCGGCGAATATACAATACTATAACAGTTTATTGAGTCCTCCAAATAAATTACTTGTGAGCAGTTATTTTAATAATGTGCGTGAAAGATAACTTAAAAAGTGTTTTAGATATTTTGTAAATAGATATATTTTTACTAAGTGCTAAATGACTTTGATGTAATGTTCATCTTGCACTGTATTATGCTCCTGTTATATACTTAATGTGGATAATAAATGTATTATTATATCCCTCCATATCATACTTTGAGAAGTGTGCATGATCATTATTTAAAAATGACCTTAACCAAATATTGAATTCTAATATTCAGATGCAAATCTACATAGTGTGGAAAAATTAAATTAAAATGGAAGGGAGAGTAATAATATTTGTACATGAAAAGTAATAAATTTTGTAAATTGGGGTTTTAATGTACTCAGCTTTTTTATTTCTGAATTATATAGAGAATACCAGGTAGGTACACTATTGACTATTTAATCTAGAGGAGCAGTTGCCTACGACACAAATCATTTACCATTAGAATCGAACGTCGCGTCGTTGTGTGCGAACAGCTTTGACAATATTAGATTAGTTTTGCAATTTTTATAAATAAATTCCTTTAAGTTCATATGATAATCTCCTTGCCCCGATCGACAAAATACGGTACACTCTTTCTAAAAGAATTTACGCGCTAAGACCAGTTATCAATTATCGAATCCAAAAAAATTAAGAAGTTCTGCATAATAAATACGTCTTCCAATAGCATACAAACTATCAACATTAAAACAATTTATATGATTCAGTAGTTACGGAAAATGCAAAATAGATTTTATGAATTTATCCATATTATTGACGATACATTTTGAATACCTAATTATGAAAATATGACACACCATAAGTTGAAAATTCCGATAGTTTCTTAAAATGATTTTATCACAAAGCAATGAGAAAAATTAATATCAAAATATAAATACATTTATCAATTCGTAGACCATTTTCTTTATAAATGAGCTAATGAATTTTCTTTATTTTACATCTATGTAATGAAACACATATTTCTTATAGAAATATATTTTTGACGTTTCATAACAATTTTTACCTTTATTAAACTTTTAAAATTCAAAGAGAGAACCAATTAACAATTCAAATTATTCATAGAAAATTGGTAATATAGAATTATATATTTTGCTTGAATTGTTTAGGTCTTTTTTATTATCAATTGCTTTCTTATTTTTAGGTATACTGATTATTTCTGAAAATTCTTTTTTCTATTTGATGAGGTTTCAAGAATTATTATAATTAAATGTATATTGTCGTGTTATTTCAATGTTGACTAGTGCGGATTTTTTATCGTATTGATGACTTTTTATTCTATTTTACAAATATTTTGTTGTTTGTCCTATGTAAACAGCACCACAGTTATTACAAGATACCTCATATATGAAGTTTCTTTTTGTTTTTCAGTGTTTTTGATTTTAGAAAACTATAGTATTTTGATAGTGTGGTATACCCTTTGCAGCTTATTTTAATTTCATATGAACTCAAGCTTTGTTCGTTGATTAGTTATAGTTTTTTAAAATATTTTAGAATAATTATTTTTCTTAGTGCAGTAAATACATTAAAAGCACTAACAAACAAATGAGCATACTTATTATAAAAATACAGAATACTTGAAACAGAATCGAATACAAAAAAAAAACTGAATTTTCAGACGTATACATAATAATGGGGAAGTTATTGATGATAAGAAGACATAAACCATTTAATCAAAATATATGATTCAATTCTTAGAATGTCCCAAGCACATATTCTATCAATAATTTGCATTGTTAATTGACCCTCTCATCATATATTGATAGAATTTCAACTATTAAAAATGAAAAGTTTCAGTATAAGTGATTGCAAGTGGTTTCGATATTCATGTAGTAAGTAATAATATTCATGTATTAATGTGGTCAATAATAAATTGAAAAAAAAAATACAAAGCGGTGCTCAAAAACCAAACCTATAGTTGTCTAAAAAAACACCTCATTTTTTAATTAGATCTGAAATTTAGAAAATTCATTCACTAGAATTATAAATAGAAATGGAGAGGAAATAAAAAATTACGAAAGTATTCTTGGTGATTGTGAGTATCGTTTTAGGAATATTTTGATTAGTAAATTATGATGAACTAATAACTGAGTAATGCTAGTTATTAATTAAACAAAGAATCATAATAAGAAAATTAGATCATTTAAAAACACATGGAAATCAGTTGGTGGAAGTAATTAAAAATTCCTGTGTTAAGGAACCGGAAAATGATTTTTCAACCAATTCTGGCACCGTCTATCAAAGTGAACAACTTCAATTAATAGTTTAGGGTTCTTCGTGAACCTCAAAATGGTTTTTTTCATCTCTAGCCAAAAGTACGGTCTTTCCAGCTGCATTCCAAAATCACTCAATGATGGATCTTTATTTCCTAACTGCCCTCATGGTGACAATCACTTATCAATAAAAAATTTGATTATAGATTTTAACGCCCCGATATTAAAGATAACTAAATTGAACATATGTACTGAAATTTCGATAAAAAATCCCATTGTCATCGATAATTTTCTCAAATTTTTTATGTAAAATCCAATCCGTACAAACTCCTATAACAATTCTCAATCTAATAACCTACTAATCTTATAGTCTTTGAAACATATACATATAATTAATTCTCTTAATCACTCTAAATTTTTGAAACATTTTTGAATTATATTTTTTGTTATGTATTGTACTTTAACACCTTCTAAAAATTTATAATTTGGGTTCCAAAAGATTTAGCAGTCAATGCACCCTAGTCCCTTAACACTTCTCTGATTACAACATTAGCAGTGGTAGATTTGCCTGTGATTTCATCTATAACGAATACGCTACCTGTCATCACTAGTAGGGAAGTTTACAACAGCTTATGTTCAGTTTATAATTTTCACTAGTTTACATATATCCTCTCCAAAGATGAGAGGGGGTAGAGGACTTTTGAAAAGCAACATATTACATAACTCTAATTGAATTGAACCATAATGTACTAACAATTATATTTGCACATGAAAATTAGACATTGTGGAAGGAATATGAAATTAAGATACAATCAATACAAATGAGATTTTTGTAAAATAGCAGCAACATTAAACGAACAGATTTTGTAAAATTGAATGAACGAAAAACACAGAATTTATTAAAAATAAAGGAGCACATTAATATTGAAGAAAAAAGGAATAAGGCATAAAAAAATTAATAGCTGAAAACAGGACTCGCATAATATATCAATCTACAAGTATATATTTTAAAAAGCTCAAAAAACATTTCGTCAGAAAAATTAGAAATCCAAAATATCTTACGACACGACCTTAATCAACATTTAACTTTAATCATTAAAGTCAAATTTAGATGGCACAATTCCTCTCACAAATTTAACAATAATTTCAATATTCTTAACTACTGAGCGATATTCTGTTTCTACAAGGCAGCTAATGCTTTTGCACAATATGTACATGATTCGAGTTTAGTCAGTAAATTCTCACAGTTCTCCAAAATATTATATAATTGGTAATAATCCTAAATCAAAACATTAGAAAAAGTAGCTATTATAATTGATTACTAAAAAAAAATATTCTATAATATGTTATAATTTAAAATTATCAACTACAGATACTACATTCGAAAATAGTAGTACGAGGAGTGATCAAAGTTTAGCAATGATAAAATATGCAGTTCCTTAATAAATCAATTAACAGATTTTAGTATATGGGCTAATTTGCCTAATGAACAAATAAAAAGTTATAACTTACAAAGAGTCATAAGTACAGTTTGCTGTACTCATATAAGATATTGTACTTGTAAACTGCCGATGCAGTTACAATTTGCTGATCCATGGTTCAAGCATAGCAATGTACAACAAGATAGCGCCACTGCCCAAACTGCCAGAGGCCCAATGATTTTGTTACGCGAAATCTTCGGCGAACATATTATTTCACATAGGAGCGATTTTAATTGGCCGTCGCGTTCGCCGGATTTGACCGCTCCGGACTTTTTTGTTTAGGGCTATTTGCCCAACATGTGTTGGACAGAGCACGAACTTTCATTTTGCGCCGCCCGGTATAACTCGAAAATGGCGATATGTGTTAACAATGTATCATTACCAGAGGCAATAATGTGTAGAGATACAATTGCAGATTGTATTATTACAAAAATTGGTTATGATTGACAAATCAAATAATGACAATAAGGTAACCAACATTAACAGTTTGGAGAAATGTACGAAGAATACGATAAACTTAGCAATGAAATCATAGTTTATAACAATAATTGAAGATGAAATAAACATATTCAAGCATGCCGCAATAATATTTCCAATATACACAGTTAGTTAACTAACAAAAATGGAAGCATACCTTGCTCTATCCGGAAGTTAATAAATCTTACACATACCTCAACAATATTGAACATAAGATTTTCTTTTTTATTGAATTCATTAAATGGAAACAAATTATGATTTTAATAAATGTATTGCTTTGTCGATGTGGTAGTATGTAGCATTATTTTGTATGTTTTTCTTGAATGGAACATTTGCGAGTTGCATTTGATAATTAATCATATTATAATTTAACCAATAATTAAACTAAATAGTATAAAACCGTATTTGTGGTAAATGTGGTAAAATTATTATGACGTTCACCCAACTGTTGTATTTTGTGTAGGAATTCTGTTCAACTACAATCTCATGGAAGCTTAGAACACTCTGCTTGTTTGTCTGTGTATATAATTTGTGTGCAAGAGCTTTGTTACGGTATAAAACTTTTTGAATTCGAAATTCAACAATTTTGATAAAGAGAAAACGCCTTAACAAAGGGCGAAACCACTAATTTCATAAAATAACAGCTCTGAATATCATCATAAAGTATCTTTGAACAGTGACAGATTGGATTTTACTATTTTAATAAACTTTTCAATAAAAAATGTAGATATATATATATATATATATATATATATATATATATATATATATATATATGTATTATACAGTTCCTGTGGTAAAGTGAGATCATTAAGATGGACATATTAAAAATAGAAAATATTTCAAAAAATACTGATAGTATCACTCCTTAGGCATTCTAAGCAACTACTTGATGCATTACCACAAACAATAATTTCAAACTAACATATTCCGGCATTACATGCAAACCACTTTCATATTTTGACAGTTACAATTAACATACATTATGTTTTTCCATCACTATTTTCATTTATATCTTACTAATCCTAAAAACTTTTATTTACATCGCTATTTCATAACTGTATGTGCAAAATTTTCAAATATTGTGACTACCGTTAGTTGCAGGTACACCCCTTAGAAACAAAATAAATCATCAGATCTTAAACATACGCTATATAAACGCGGTCTTTAATATATTGTTATCTCTCTCATGTCTGTAATGCCGTTGTCATTTCGTCGTGAATGGTTGCCAATTCATGAATTCTTGAAGCAAGTTGTTGATTTAGGGTCAAAATAATGTGCTTCTGTGATTCGTATGTGCTTTGGGCGATTTGTAGTTCTGATTGTGTCAAATTGATTGTGCTCTGAAGTTCTTGATTTTCTTTCTGTAAGAGCTGAAAGATGTGTTTGTTTTGAATACAGAATATAAAGGACCCCGCCTTTCCCTTAGGAAAGTGGGTTCGGCAAAAAAATTAAGTTTAAGAAATACAAGGTACGAAAGTTCCAAATTATAACCTTTTACATTTATAATATAATAGCAGGGAAAACAGTTGGCCAAATTATGTAGTAGCAATGGAGCTCCACCGTTCATGAGAACCCTAGGAGACGACATATTAGGAAAGTTATGTTCAGACCTATAAATTAGCAATATGGGGGATTAGGATCACCTAAGTAAACCTAGAGCACAATTAGGCAGCTGCAAAAGTTCTTGCTGTTATAAAGAAATTAATATGGCCTATATTTGGGAAGCATAAATTACATATGGTAAAATGAATCTATATTAGAATCTCGGGCATTCCCCGAATTCTTTCTAACAAAGTATATTTATATTTCTCTTGATTCGACTGTGTGAATCAGATGGTGAAGGAAGAGAAGATACAAGTGAGTTTATAATGGACTCTTTCTATTTTTCGTCAGACCCTCCAGAAACTCTATCAACGAGGGAAATGGAAAAATTAGTGATTATCTTTGGACAGAAGGGTTGTATTTCATTAAAAAATGCAATGCATGTCACACCTCGCAATAAAATGTACAAAATGAATCGACTTTTATAACAGAAAATTTGTGTACAATTATTTTTAAACAGGATAGAAAATTGTTTAGCAATTTAGTGTATCGGATATAAAATTCCATCATAAAATTATCTTTGTATAGAAAATCTAAAGAGCATGAGTGAACCGAAACTACATATTTGTGAGAAATTATAAAATTCAAACTTATCTGGAAGCAATATCTGAAGTAGAAAAAAGCTGATAATCACAATGGACTAAATCTTTGTAATTTTTATTCATATGTATTTAACTGACCCAATAGGAGTGTCACACTCAATACCAACAAATATGTATGACAAATTCAATCTTTTCAAACACTTGTAAAAAGTATTTCTTAAATTTTGAGTATGGCTAATTGACTTTACCAAGACCATGATACCGAGGGAAAAATCTCTAAAATTTAGTACAGTATAGAAATCTCACTGTTTTAATTCTGAAGTTGTTAAAATAGCCGAAACAAATTGCATATTAAAAGAAAACAGTAAGCGAATCAAACGTGATGACTGCAGGGTTGAGAACAGTGACGTAGAAAAAGATTAGACCTAGCATCTCATTCATAATATGGGGATTGTTTTGAAGTCATCATTAAATTTTCTAACAATGTGCTAGAAAAGAACAACAATACATTAATTTTCCTGCTTTGACAACGCTGTGTAAATGGAATCATAAAATATACAGTGGTGTACTGCTCAGATTATTTTAACTTTTGAGGAGATTCTCAACTTACAAGTAGGTGTGTGATAGAAATACTGTAGAATTAAATACTGTTTAAAGATTTATTTAATTGAAAATGGTTGATTAGCCATTAAAACACAAAAAATTGCATGATTTATGTATTTCATATTATTAAAATGCTTAACTTTCAACATTGAAAGTCATTCAATAAGTAGCCGAACCTGTATCGACGAAACTGGTCTTTAAAAAAAAAGAGTTCAAATGCAAATGTCAACTTACGTGAAAAGAGATATTTTTGTTCAAATAATCCGGTTTTTTGCAAATATAACACTGACGAACCATATTTTTGAGTTATAACACACTTACGTAGTCAGCAAAAGTACAAAAACCGAATAATCACTTGTAAACAAACAACTCTATGATAGCAACTATGCGATGATTTGTTATGCTTGTGAATGGAATATGTCATACAGCTTGTCATGTAGAGTAGAATTACTTTATTGTTGAAAACACATGAACCAACAGCATCAATCATAAGAACATTTGTTTACTATATATCTTTCACTGTAATCTTTAAATAGTATCATATGCCTTATGATTGTTTTTTCTAGCAAATAAATGTTACTTTGCAAACTTTACTTCAATTTTATAAACATTTTTCGAGTGGTTTTCAGAAATAAAGCACATTTTGACAACAGCGCATGGTGATGGACATCTCATTATCGCTTATGCAATGTTAGCTTCATGGATATATCTTTTTCTATGTCATTGGTTAAGATACTTTTAAAATGACATTGAATTAAGCACTAGATGCACAAAAAAGAAATAATAGAAAAAGGTAAATTTGAATCCTGAAGATATTGCCTAAGAAACACCAAATAAAAATATGAATGCTATATTCATATTCCCTACTAAGATTCATTCTGTTTAGATTTGTTGAATAGCCAATTCCTAATCCTGACTTGGAACAGGTCTATTTATTGTACCTATTTGTTGAAATGAAGTATTTCTGTAACATGTATGAAGAACGTAAATTTTATTAGATCAATTTCATTTTAAATGTCAAAAACTTTATTTCTTGGAAATTTAATGTAATGCATTATAACAGTAGGTTATTTTTCACGAACATATGTTGTACTATATTTTATTTATAGTGTTTGTAACCTAGAATGGAATACTGGTTTGTGAACTATATTTGAAGTTAAAATTTTTGGATGGATTATAATATACTTGTTCTAAATGACATCCTGTACTTTATCTAGTCCAAGTTTAATCCGCAGAAACCATGTGACAGTAACACATGCTTACATATTTGGGCAGGGATATAACGTGTAATGTTTAACTAGAGATAACATTTGTTTTTTGTACATAAATTAAAAGTTGATGAGAAATATTAGGAACTTGGAGAAGTCTGAGTTTATACAGTGAAATCTGTCCTCTCACCACAAGTCTGTTAGGAATGTGCCTTTACTACTATGGGGAAAACAACGAGGAACGAATTCCATAAGTCAAAGTAACTGGAGAGTTAGATGAGTACAAAAACATTTTAGATTGTTTAAAAAACATAAAATATGGAAGGAGATAGTGTGAATAGAATAAGCTCTTGGCTTTAGTGATTCTGTCACACAGTAAACATATTACTATTATCAGAGATTGAATGGGCGAGGCTTTTGATTGTAACAAAATGGACGATATATAGTTGGGTTGTGTATTTAATACTTTTTTTATTTAATACTGGAGATATATGCAAAGTAGCTCTTTAAAGTTTAAAGCAGATGCAATCAAAATAAATGGGTCGTCTTGAATTTCCCGAGAAAAACCCCGAAACTCCCAGTAATACTACTCATTTAAAATATTGAATAAGTTCACGCCGGTTATAGTAAATGCGCAAATTGGTGCGATTTTTAATTTAAATGTAAACTGTTAACTATCTAGATAATTTACTCACTTGAAGTTCAGTCGATGTATTCGATGTAGAAATCATTTTAATTTCATTATTTTTACTGTCCAATTCTGATTCTAATTGTTCCACTCGAATCCTTAAATTTTGAATTTCTTTTCTAAGCTCATCTGCTAAATCTCCACCACCTTGAAAAAACAAAACCAAATCACTAGGAAATAGTAGATTATCCATCATATGTAAAATGTAGTAATCGTGCGCATAAGTATGGATTGTGGAATATAATTATATTTAAGGAATCGGTTGAAGATAGAACAAGAAAAATATTTTATCAGCAGGTAAGGTAAATACAATATGGAAAAAATATTCGAGTAGAAACTATATAACTAAATATTAGAAGTAGGTAGCCAATATGCGAACAGGATAAATTCTGGAGATACAATTAATGAAATAAATGAATTGGTTTTAAATAAAAGAAGCGACTGGAATAACCATATATAATGAAACGAAAGATTGATCATCTAGCATAAATGGATAATTAACTCTACAATAGGCCAAATCTCTTCAAGGAAGAAGAAGATATTCATCTAAAACTTAGAGATTGTCATAAAGTCCAACAATCAATACTAACCAACTTCAGTCACTCATGAAACTTTTAGCCATTACATTAGTTTAATAATTTTCCTTTATTCCACATGTGGCCTCCGAACGTGAAGGTATTATTTTCGTTCGAGTGCTCATTAACGTTATCAACACAAGCGATTAGTTTTTTTGTGTCAAATATTGGCTGGCCTATATTGGTATGTGTTTATTTACACTGTTTGATACTTAAAATTAATTCTTCGATAGGCCAGTTGTGTGGTCTATATTTAAAGTTTATTAAATATTTTGGCATTCAAAATATTTTAACATGTTAACTCAACCCACTGCACAAAGTTTTGCTGCTGTTACTAAATAAAATTCAAGAAAACCAACTTTGACACTTACCACATATCCTAGTAAAAATCAAGATATCGTAATAAGTGCACTTCCGGATACAGTTCTCTTCGATTACATCAAGGCAATAGGTGAAATTGTGACACCAAAAGGAATAACCCATGCTTCCCGTATATCTAATCAACGTATTTGCATCTTTCTCGCTTCTACTTTAGTCGTTGATAATCTTCTTAAAAACCATCATTCAGTTGTTATTTAAGAAGAAATCGTCCCCATTCGCAGACTTATCAGCCCTTCTAAAAGATTACTAATATCTAACGTATTTCCCTCAATTCCTAATCAACTCATTGAACAGGCTCTAAGAAACCATCTTGGACATCAACTTGCATCCCTCATCACCAATATCCGTACTGGCTCACCTGAAGAAGATTATTTTAATATCCTAAGCTTTCGTCGGACCATCTATGTCATACCACACAAAGATAACTTCGAAATAGAAACCTCTGTTATAATACATTTCGTAGATACTGCTTTCCGGATCTTCATTACCTCAGATAAATTGGAGTGGTTCTTCTGCAAACAAACTGGACATACTGCTGATACCTGCCAAAATCTGCTTGACACTCCCTTTCTCTACAGAACTACCTCGATCCAGAATGAGTCTACCGATAATATTTCTAATGATCCTACTTCCTCTCCTACCACTCCCCCTATATCCTCCACCGACAATCATTCCGCCAACACACTCCCTCCTTTAGACCAACCTACTCCTAGTATGTCTAGTCTCAAACGACTTCTTCTACTGACTCTAGCCTCGAATGAGCCCCTGAAATATCTCGTCTGTTCCTCTCACACTCAGCCAAGACAAAACAGATTCACTAGCTGACAACGCCTTTCGGGCCTCAAGACACCCCTCCCCCCCCAAAAGTCCAAGACTCTAACAACAACTATCAGCCCCTCTGCACGCTCAATCATTGAAAGTTTAACAAAAACAGATCCTTTCTCAATTACTTTGGAACAATTAATAGCATTTCTGGAAAACTCTTTCGTTAGCAACGATCCATTAGCAGAAGCTTACCAATTTACTTCAAACATTAAATCCATCCTTGCAGATCTTTGTCAAAAATATCATGCCATCTCAGATAGGTCACTCAAAAATAGCATTACTGTCTAACAAAGAAAATACAATGTACCATGAATCCCAACGATGCAGTCGATTCTGCTAGCATTAAATCCTTTAGCTCTAATGATAGTGACTTCAATTGTGATGGTACCGACCTCTATTGATATTAACTAATAAACTCACGATAATTCAGTGGAATTACGACCGATAATATCCGCGCCTTTAACGTCTTCAACAACTTATTTCTCTCTACCATCCGGATTTACTATGTCTCCAGGAAACTAATTTTACATCTTCCAATATCCCTACACCAAAGGACTTCGAAGGATATCATTACATCCGAAAAATCTGCTCCAGAGCCAGTGGTGGAGTATCCATATTTGCATCCAAAGATCGTTATTCAACTCATCTGCCCCTTACTACCAATCTTGAAGCCCTTGCCATAACAGCCTATTGTCCCTAAAAATGAACCATATCTTCCATATACATTCCCCCCGACCACAAACTAAATGAAGAAGAGCTTCTTGACTTGGTTTACGATCTCCCCCAGCCCTTTATACTTGTGGGTGACTTCAACGCCCACAACAGTATGTGGGGCTCCTCACGCACATTTGGACGCGGTAAAGTTGTTGAGAATATACTACATTGTACTAATTCATGCATCCTCAATAGTGGATCATATACCCACTTAAATATCGCTTCTGGTACCTTTTCTGCCATCGATCTAAGCATTTGTAATCCGTAAATTGCCCCTAACTTAACCTGGCAAACTGCTGATGATCTATGTGATAGCAATCATTACCCCGTAATTATACATGACAATTCAAATGAACAAGCTCATGCGAGAAGTTGTTGGCGCCTCAAGAAAGCGAAATGGCCAGAATTCTCTCTGGAGGCTGAATCTCTCCAGGTTGAGTTACCTGCCACGAATAATATTGATGATTCTATTAAGCTTTTCTCGGATGCCATCATTACAGCAGCATTCATTCACATTGGCAAAACCACCCATATCCCCCGTCACAAAATCGACCCTTGGTAGAACCCTCAATGCGAACAACCAGTGCGACAATCCAAAACTGCCCTCAACACTTTCCGCAAACACAAAAGTCCTCAAAACAAATATGTAATCAAACAGAGCAAAAAAACTCCTGGCATGATTATGTAACAACCTTGCATAATAATTCAAACCCCTCCCAAACATGGAAGAAAATTCAACAGGTCCAAAAACTAACACCAAAATTCCACAGCTTTTTCTTAATGGCACGTCCTCTAGCAATAGCCTAACTACTTCTAACATCTTTGCTGATAAATTTGAGGAAAAATTTCAAAACCAACTCAAGCCCCTCTTTACAACTATTTCTCATGAATCTGCCTACCCCAAACTTACTTTACCACACCTACAAGATATCGACCATATTAATTCATCTTTTTCATTTACTGAACTAACAACTGCCTTATCTTCATGTATAAACTCTGCCGCTAGTCCTGATAACATCCCTTACATTTTTCTTAAAAATTTATCCCCCTATAGTCTTACTAACTGCTGAACATTTTATAACACCATTTGGTTCATTATTGTTTGTAATTATTTTCACATATATTTATAATCTATTGTAAATTACTGTACCTTCTGCGAATGGCTATAGCTGTCCCAAGCACGTTAAATTGAATAAATAGAAATATCGTAATCAAAAGCGCATTAATCATATGAGCAGCTGAATTTTTGTGTAAGAAAGTCATGAATCAATAGGAAAAAACCAAAAGCGAAATATAAAGAAAGCGGCATTTAAATGTATATATTGAATTGAAATTAGCAACATTGAGAACAGAGATAAAGTAACGAATTGAGAAAATTTTATAGAACGCGAAATTTCTTTAAATACATTTACAATATAAATACTCATCTTGTTTAAGAACCCAAAAAACATTAATCCAAGTTATGTTAAGATATAAATATTTTCAAACCTTTACTATTTTCTAAATCAGTCTGATATTTAGCTTTCATTCTCATATTTTCTTCTTTAAGACTCGCCAATTGCCTTTTCCATTCATCTACATTGGCCGTACTTTCTTGAAGGGCACTAGTTAATCTGGCGTTATTGCTTTTTAACGTCGCTAGTTCTACTTCCCATTTTCTTGCGTTGGCAGAACTGAAATATGATTTATTATATGCAACTTGTTCTGTGGTAAAAATATAAATTTTTCATGTTAATTAATTGAATGATTTAAAATATTATAAAAAATGGCAATTTCGTTAGAGCATATACTTTTCTCAGAAAATTCATAGCATATGTATCATGAAAATGATTATATATTTTCTGAAAAAATGTTATCATTAAGAAATATTTTGGTGTTTTACATTTTATTATGGTACAACAAGAGGTTATTTGAGGCAGATGGTTTGGACCACGGGTTTCAATACAATGGTCTGGTTAAACATAGAACATAAATCGCGATGATATTTAATATCGAAGCAATTATCAATTTCTTAGAATTTTCTAACATTTTTTCAATATATTGTCGAATTGTCTAGAAACAGTTAGCTTCATTTAAAACAGTAATGTTATAAAAACACTATACTTTAATTCGATATAATTATTTGAACGAGAAAATAAGGTTCATATTGTGGATCAGTACCTAATATATTTTGGAAAGGCTTTTACACAATTCGAAGAATATGCTGTCATGGTAGGAGCTGACCTATTCAACTTAGTTCTGGAACTGGCTCTTCGTCATATCTTAGGAATCGTTTAAAGTAGAACTTCGGGAAAACATTTCAAAACAAATGCTCGAGAAAAATCCTATTTACAGAGTTCTAGGCCCACCGCTAGAGAGCGTAATTGAAATCTAAAATTGGATTATATTGCCTTATCAACTTTCGCATCAGTGTGGGCCTTTCAACTTCAATCTTCTCTCAACACATTACCTGGACTCATCAGCCCAGAAATTATCGCTCTTAACCACTCTCAGTCCTCGCCTTCTAGACCTAATCGGAAATAATTGACTCCTAGTGTCGCTTAGACTCCATAGGCCCAAATCTGTATATCAGTCATGGATTTAATCAAATTTCGAGTTACTATTAACTATAACTCACACGCATTCTACCCCCTTCGACAGTTCAGCATAGTGAAGCCACACGTTTTCTGGGATTTCGTTGTAACCTAGCTGAATCTTCAGTTTATTAGCCAAATGATCGACGTTAGGGATCAAACGCTACAGTGGTACGTGCCAATTTCGAACCAATTTATGCCTATTTCAATTATTTTGGACGGACGTTGTTATATATTATACAGCATTGGAAAGAATTTATGGTTATTGTAGTTTGATGAGGAGATGGCTTGCTTAATATCGACACAGCGCTATAATTTCCCCTCAAATATCTCGAAGAGGGGATACGCTCGACGTCACTATACCGAAATTCGTCACCAAGACAAGTTTAACGCAACACTTCAGTATCGTACAAGCAGTCGGTAGGATGTGTTTTCGGAAATAAGATGTATTCATGATTTGTCTAGACATTGTCTATATCCTGTTTCTAAACTATAGTCTGTTTTTTAACTAGGAGGGCCATTTTAAGAAACCTGAATCAAACCGATAGAAATCGCTAAAAAAGTAATTAGGTTGGAAGCGATGACATAAATTACTAGTCATACTAAAATTATACAGTCTGGAAATAATGAACCCCGAACTAAATAATAATTAAGCTAATAGACACGTTGTAACCGAGCGTATGCATTTTATTGAAGATATACATTTAAAAAAAATGGTAAGTTCTGAGTCGTTTCTGATCAAATGTAGATAATAATTGAGAATAAAGGAACCATAATAGACGAACATAGAATTATTGAGGGAGCAGAGGATGTCAGTTGAGAAAAAAATTATTTTAAATTAATACCTTTAAGTTGTTCCGTAAGTACCAGAACTTGTTTGATTTAAAAATACAACAAATATTTTTCTTGTTTTAGTAATAAAGATATGTACGTGATACACTTTAGCAGAATAATTAATGTATTTGTCATCATTTCTTCCGTACATTTCTTATTTGGAATATTTCATAGCAAGATCCGGACCTAGACAGAATAGGGTAATACGTTGGAAAGTCAACCTGTTATAGTTAATCCTCCCACCGAAAACCATAATTTCAGTACTCAGAAATCAGATTTGGTATAACAAATAATTTTGTGATTTGAATAATTTTGTATTAAACACTATTAGTATGAAATAAACATTTCATCTGAACTGTGAATTACATTGTATATATTAACTCAAGAAACACTAAATAAATTTATTTAAAATATATTATAGTGGATATAGTTATATTTAATATATACTTATATGATTTACCTTTATTTACCCGTTTTTACCTTCGGCTAGCCCTATATGATTATATGAAATTTTTTTGATTGTATGTATTGTTTAAATTTTATATGGCAGTCGGAAGCATGAGACTTCTCTCTTTGAGTCCTGGACACCTATTAGAAAAAATTTTTACACATATGAACATTTACTTATTATGATTTCGTGATAGGTCTATTCCTGAATAAATTATATATCTTTATTTCAATCATCTCACCATATGATAATCGAATGAATGATTTAAACAATGTTCGTGAAAAGTGTTATGGACATTGACTGGAATAAGAAAAATACCAACACTTAAATAAAAATATTTTAATAAATTGTTGATGAATTCTTCAAAATTTTACACACACAAATATTCCTGAACCTCCCCTGTATTCTTTGATGGTCATGCGCACTGAACGCTTATAGTAGCTGCTTCGGCGCAACGGAGCAACTCTTCCGGTTCAACGTTTCTCGTCGTCACAAAATTATAGTACACAGTTAACGTGGAGGATGCAAACGTTTAACAGTTCAATGTTCATCAATTTAGTGCATTTAGAATAATATGGTTGAAAACTTATATTAAACAGTTACATATATATAATTCAAGTTGTGAATTAAGTGTGTGTTTGATAGTTATAAGAATAAGTCTGCATGCAAAGCGGAAATTAAAATTGGAAAAGCATTTATGAGTGGTGTGAACTTTGATTATTTTACAAACGAAAAACTTTTTACAAGTAAGTACATATTTAATATCTAAAATTATTGTTGCAGAAAATTAGAGTTCTTTAATTATCCATGGATAAAATTTGGTATTCATTATTTTAAAGTTTCTTTGGCCAATTTTAGATTATTCAAATTTAAATGTTCAAATTAATTTCAAAAGTTCACTTTTTCTTTGTTTGTTTGGAATTCCAAATTAAAAAAACTCAAATAACACAGACCTTATATTCCATTCTCGGCGTGGTGGACCTGCAACATCCCGTCTCTTTTCTTAGGTATTCCTTACCCAAGAAATACTCGTTCGGCACGTTTCACTTTTTCACAGGGGTTAATCGACATTAATATTATGAATTTTAAAGTTTTTACAAAAATCTTCTCAGAGAATTACATCCCAGTTCCTCATTCCCCAACTAACTCTCGACTCTCTTTTTCTTTTAAAAATCAACAACATTTTTACAATCTCTAAAACACAGCCTCCTAATTTGTTATTTTATTCAACAATTGTCAATGATAATGTTTTTTTATGGAAATACTGAATTCTTCAATTAAAATAGTCTTGGAGAGTGAAATCACTTGTATAAATGGTTTAACAATATCTTATAGAATATATAAATAGTCTTTTACATGTATTACAATGGTTTCAATCCTTGTAATTCCCTTTTTTTTTAGTAAATTTGTTTACAATTAATATACAATTTCTACAATCTAAATTTATGATTTATATATATGGAACTGTTTATTTTTTAATTCTTTAATTAGCACTAATTTCGCTTTATATAAACTCTAACTTAATTTCAAATTTACATTCTCTTTTTTATATTAACTTCCAACTCATTGAATTTAGGTTGGCAATATTATAACTAGATTCAATCACTTCCTTCATTGATTTCGATTTGATTACTAGATTTCTATGACATACAATATGGCTCTTATTCCGAATGTCATATTTCATACAGTTTTATTTTTATAAATTACTTTTTTCAAATTGCAACTTTTTATTGTATTTGCATATCGTTAATAAATTAGTGATTTGATTATTAATTCTTATTATTTTAGGTTTTGAACAAATTAACATCCTTTTCCCGATTCAAGTGTGGACATAGCAACGTTCAGATTGATTTTAATGAAAATTGTTGACATTGACTTGACCTTAGGATTTATTTGTGAAGGTAACATTTTCTTAAGAATTAATTTCTATATTATCATTACCATTCTATTCCTTATCCTTAATCCATTTCTTAAATTGATGTACTCAATATTTTATAATACATTTGCTTAAGTCATTCATTCGTTTTATGTTAAAATTTGTTCTTAATTAGGTAGTGTCTAATGATACACCATACGTATATACAAAAAAAAATTCCTTTTTAATTCAATCTAATATATGAATATTTATCTATACTAGAGGACTGGCTTAATATATAATTATACACTCGGAATCTACCTCACTGTCGTCACAAGAGAAAGAAGCGATTATTGGTTCAATAAGATCATTCATAATCCTATCTACCTTGAACATTTCATTTTCTTCGTTTATAAGATGTGCAACACAATTTTGCCAGTGAATATTTGTAACATTTTCCAACGCTTGCATTAGAAGCTCCTGTCCATCTTTTAGTTTAAATATTTTTGGATGCTACTTTTGATTTCTTTCATAACGTTATGTAATGATGAATGAGGCATTTCTGGTAAATTTGGGCATTTCTTTATTTCAGTCAAAATTTTATGCAAAGTTGGGATTTCATTTAAAAAAAAACTGTGAATGATACGCCGAATAATATTTTTAGTTGTGTCATCGAATGTTTTAACAATTTTTGGAATACCCCCACGATTGTTAGAAGAAATAATTGTTCCAGTGTTTCTATATTTTTTAATATTACGATCAGTCGATTTAGGAAATGCTAAAAAGTAAAATTTGTAATGTTAATTTCACACAAAAGTGCTATTTTCTATCACCCCATGTTTTTACTCTTTTAAACACTATGGCAGTCATCTTTGTCTCTGGGCTATCATCTAAGATGTGTTTATACACATTTACAATGTTTTGTTTCTGTGTAGATAAGTAGCCTAAACTTACATAACTCCTTTTTTGGGGCGAATGAAAAAGTCTGCTAGCACTTGGAATATTATCAGAGTCCATTTTGAATTTATTCCTGACACGGTTTTTATATTTTAAAACAATAACAAGAAAGCAAGAAATAAAAAAATGGACACTGTTTGTTTACAATTTAAACAATATATCTTTTCATCACAATTTTTTTTTGTACGCATGCGTGCAGTTCGGCCATCTTTTTCGTACTGTCTTGTAAATAAGCACGTTAGAATACCTATGTACAAATAGTTAAAATCAACAAACATTAAACAAATTATACTAATTAAAAGGAAATTAAGAGAAAATTAAAATAAGTGTCTGATTTAAAAAATAAAGTTTTCAAGTCCACTATATTATCGGTACGAAAAATAAAAATAAAACGGTGTTATGGCGTGTACATAAATAGTGATGCATGTTATAGATTCTACGGGTCAGTGTAGTGAACACAGTCATCGAAGAAGGTCGCCTGCAAGGAGAAGCCGAAACGGAAAACCTGGTCACTGATACAAACCAGGTATTTCCAGAAGCACTTGCCGCCGGATTCGACACCAAACTGAGATTTTAATCTCACTTGTCCTTTATAGGACAATTTCGTTTATGAAAATCGGCTCTATATAGAGCCTTTCTATTTATGAAATCCCGTTCTTTCTAGAGCGGATTTTATTTATGAAAATCGCATAACCAACCAAGCGATAGAGAAGAACAACTAGAAGCCAACCGATATTCAACCCCACAAGACGGAAGGATCCGGATTCAGGTGAATATAAAATACTAACAGGCAGACAAAAAGGGTCAGGAAACCTTTAACCGGGGAGGAAACTCCCTCCGGCAGTGAGTCCGCTGCCGGCTTTTGTCAGCCACCTCACCCTCTAACCGCCCCTCGCAAGAACGAAACAAGAATTCGTTTCGTTCCTTCCGTCCACCGCCATGTCTTCGACACGCTCCTCATACCGTACCAGGAGCAAAAAAACTCCACCACCTTCCATCTCTTCTAAAGAAGAATTCCCCGAATTGGTCAGAACCCCGACCAACCCAACCACCCCCGACGCTTCGAAAGACGAACTCCTACAACAGATAAGCGACCTCACTTTCCAGCTTAGCAAAGCCATTGCCCTCGTTAACAAGCTACAGTCCAACAAAGAAAATAAACAAAAATTACATCAATCATCTCGCAGCCCATCTCCAACTTTCTCCGCCAAATCACATGTGTCCACGGCTACCAACACCCGCACCGAGCAGGGAAACTTCACTCGCTTAGGCACCATGCCTAACCGAGAACGTAAAATCCCTACCCCACCACCACCAACCACCCAACCACAACGACAGTCACAACGACAACAACAACAACCAACCCAACCTCAGCAAACTAGACAACCTCGACAAATTCAATCGAACACCCGAATACAAACACTCAACATACGAAACCTCCCACAAAAATACACCTCCCAGCGAGAACTTTTCAACCTTCTCAACACCAACGAGCTGTTGAGAGGTAAAATCGCTCATCTGAAGGCAAATTCTAACCGAACTGCGCTTCTCAAAATTCCAGCCGACCTCCCCTACGAAGCTTTAGCAAAAAAGCTTCGTAACACCCTCGGTGACGACCAAGTCACCATCGTCCCCCTCAGCTCCACCCGCCAAGACCGTCAACGTTCTCGATCCCGCAAGCCCCATTTCTCATTGGTCTGCAGAAATGTAGACTCCACCATCACCGACCAAGAATTCGAGGCCATCCTCAAAGACGTTGACTTCCCCGCCACCAGGTCTTGGCGCATAATGTCACGCCGTAATGGCAAAGCCACCTCAATGTTCCGGATTCTAACTGAATCCGAAAGCGATTATCATACTGCCCTCTCCTACGGCATAGACTTCCACGGCCTCATACATGAGTGCGAGGCTTCCAACAGAGCCAACCCCATACCTGCAGTACCCAAGTTCTGCAACCGCTGCTCAAACACAGGCCACCTTGCCGAATCCTGCAGGGCTAAACCGGTCTGTCCCTCCTGCGGAGCCACCGATCATAAGGCCGCCAATTGCCCAAAGACAAACGAACCTCTCTGTAAAAATTGCGGCGGTCCACACCCCGCTTTCCACCCTCGGTGCCCCAAGCGGCTGGAGGCACCGAAATCCGCCCAAGAGATCGCACCCGTGACTCTCGAAAAGCCACCGACCCCATATGACCTGACAACCGACTCCAAGATCTTGATCGAGATCTTGGCCACTACTATCATGAACGCCGTCCCGACGGCCCGTGGCTTAGTTGCCGACACCTTAACCCACCTCGTCCCCTCCTTTTACGGATACAATTGTTCCGTAACTAGTGGCGCCGGCAACCGCGTCCACTTTGCATTTACCACCAAAAGACAAAATTAAGTCATGGACTTTCTTACCGGGACCGTGAATTGCCAAAGTCTAGCCAGGAAGCGACATCTTCTCAAACACCTTCTGCACTCCCTAAACATACAAGTACTTTCTATCACAGACACTCTTTTAAAGAACCCTCCTCGCTTCACTGGCTACACCACCTTCCACCTAGACAGGAACTTCTACTGTCACGGCAACGGACTCCTCGTCCGAAACGGACTCCCCGCGTCACCACACCCCCTCCCTGCACCTCTGTCTCAACAGAATTTGGATTGCATAGCCATCGACATATCGTGGAATAATACCACGACGACATTTCTTTCCTACTACAAACATCCCAACCAACCACTATCAACAGACCTTCTCGAATATGCATCCTCTCTACCACGACCCATAATAATGGGTGACTTAAACTCACGCAACATTCTTTTCGGTGATACACACACCAACCTCAACGGCAGACTACTCGCCGAACAACTCGTCTCACTCCCCCTCTTACGGATTAGAAATAATAATCCAACACTAGTAAGTCACCTCGGCTCCTCCATAGTCGATCATATAATCTGTACAGACAGATTAATCACTCTCGTGGACGACGAATGCTTTATAGGCGACCCTATCACCTCCGACCATGTCCCACTACTGGTCAAAACCGCACTACACAACCCCATACCACCACCAACAACAAATTTTACATTTCGCGATTTCAAAAAAGCCGATTGGAATTCCTTTGCTAATCACGTCTCTACTAATTTACCACCACCCGTTATTCATCAGAATACTGATGACATAGATAATCACGCAGAAGAATTCCAATCCCTCTTAATCGATGCGCAAGACATCGCCGTCCCACTCACCACCGTACACACCAATTTTCATGCACTTCCGCAAAGAATTTTGCAAAAGATACGCCAGAAAAGACAGTTATACAGGTTATATGTCCGCACTCGAGATCCCGCAGTCAAAACACAATGGAACCGTCTCAACGCCCAGGTCCGACAAGAAATCAATGCTGAAAAGCAGAGAAAATGGAAGGCCGAAACAGCCGGACTGGACTTCAGACAAGGGCGCGTGTTTTGGCAAAAATTCAACCGCCTCGTCGGCCTCAAGAGAAAGATTGAATCACATCTCGAAGTGCAAGGACAGAAGATCTACACATCGGAAGACAAAGCCACCGCCTTCAAAAATAACCTACAAACTGTCTTTTCACCACCCGATAACCCCCAATTTCTCAGGGACTTTGCCGCCGAAACCGACCTCATCACTCGAAATATTACTCGAAGTCCACACATACACATCCCACCTGATGAGAACTCTCCACTTCTTTCACCATTCACCATCGAAGGAGTTCAGCTGGCGTGCCGAGCGGGGAGAAACAGTGCCCCAGGGCACGACGGAATCTCGAGGCAGGCACTAAAAAACCTGCCAGAAGAGATCTTCCCTCCGCTCTGCGCCCTGCTGAACGCCTGCCTTGCTTTCTCTTACTTTCCTCGTTGTTGGAAATCTGCCAACGTAGTTCTCATCCCCAAACCCGGCAAAGACCCCACAAAGCCTGAATCTTACCGCCCTATTTCATTAATCAGCGTCCTAGGTAAAGTCTTTGAACGCTTGTTGAAAGA
Source organism: Galeruca laticollis (assembly GCA_963921935.1). Lineage (NCBI taxonomy): Eukaryota > Metazoa > Arthropoda > Insecta > Coleoptera > Chrysomelidae > Galeruca > Galeruca laticollis. The sequence continues at coordinate 182,585,519 of OY998176.1, forward strand.
ACGAATCTGGGACTTCAGCACTGAAAATAATATAATTCCGGCAATTCAATTCGGATTCAGGCCGGGCCACTCTTGTCAGAACGCCACCACCAGTCTTCAAACAATCGTCACCCGAGCCTTAAATCAACGACGCTGTTCTGCCGCCATCCTCATGGACGTTCAGAAGGCCTTCGATCAAGTTTGGCACGCCGGACTAGTGAGAAAGCTACTGAGCATCCGATTGCCCAACCAAATTGTCAAATTAATATTTTCTTACCTCACCGACCGATCGATCAGCGTCAAAGTTGGTTACAGCATATCCGACCCTTTTACACCTCAAACTGGCGTTCCGCAGGGCTCGATACTCGCCCCTCTACTATATATCATTTATACGTATGATACACATGTCCCACGACATCCTCGTGATAACGTCCAACTATATGCGGACGATACCGCACTAATCATTTCTGCCACAGATATTCGCTCTCTCAACATTCGATCCCAAAATCTACTGACCCAATTTTCTAATTGGTGCAGGATATGGCGGGTGACTCTAAATCCTCAAAAAATACAAGCCATCGTCTTCCAACACCCTGATACCAGGAGCGAACGACTTCTTCCTACAAACTTCCGCCTCATGCTCTGGGGCGATCGACTCGAAATCCGTAGGGAAGTCGTCTATTTGGGAGTGAATTTACTTACACTCTCAACTGGACGCCCGACCTAATGGACACTTTAAATAAAGTCCGACGGAGAGTTAATCTTCTCAAGGCGCTCGGCGGCACATTCGGACGCACACACCCTACCACCCTACTTCATACGTATAAAACATATATCCGTCCAATAATCGACTATAGAGCAAACGTCTACTGCACCCTCCCCAACCATCTTGCTAAACGACTTCGAACTTGTGAGCAGTCAATCCTTAGATACTGCCAATACAAGGCTCCATACTCGCCCACCAACACAGTATATGTCAACATAGACATCGAGCCCCTCCTACCACGCCTTAATAACCTACAAGCCCGATACGTTAGTCGCACTATCGAATCGGGCAGCGAAATCGCCAAAAACACCCTTCTCACACCGTGGGTCGCCAATAGACGACCCCTCGGTAGGTACCCCCAGAGGAAGCTCCCATTTCCTCCGTTACGCTTGTTAGCCACGGCCTATGACGACCTCCCCGACGAATACGTTGACTACCTCGACAGCTCCCCTATCTCCATCAGATAACGACAAATTCAGTCAAATCTCTTCAACAACCTTCTCAACAAAGCCCAAATCCATAAAACAAACATCTCTAACAAATTCTAAATTTCCTTCCAGCTATTAATTGTTCAACACTTTGGACTCACCCTATACTTTTATGCCGCCCCCACACCACCTACGTCGGTGTTGCAGGTTTTTTGCGGTTTTCCTGTACACTCTGTGAATCCATTCACTAGCCAAATGGACCGACGATCGACGCACCCGCATTTTTGGATTTGAAGATTGTTATTATACCGCCGACCACCTTAAACTGTCCCCGAACCACCGAGGCACGTCACCGCAACTTTTCATAAATCTCAACAATTATCAAATTCTATACACCTTTTTAAAAAATGTCTCCTATACACTTTTCTTTCAAAAAATTCTCAAAACCAATAAAAATCTCAATTACCAATATTTCATCATTATTCCTCCTTAATACCGGAGACATTTCAAATTCAGTTAAAACACCCTTTTACTTCAAACAACTTCAATAGTTTCTGACACCTAGCCAGGTCAACACACAGCTATGTATCGGCAACGATACATGGTTCGTCTTCAACATTCAACTCCAATTCCATACACTTTTTGTCACTCTCTCCGCTCACTATCGAGCTTCGCTGCTTCCAAACATCACCCTCCTAGATACCCCAACACAAACAACCCTCCGGTTACTTTCTAGCGAAAAGCCCACTCAATTCCCTCAAAATTCCATACACCTTTAAAAGCACATTTTCTAGACACTTTTTAATAAATTTACTAGACACCTTTTTACCCCTAACTCAGTTTCTCGGTCAACGCGCACAAAACCACCCAACACACCCCCCAACCAGCCCTGAAGAGGAAACAAATCCTATAACAGGGCACCAAAGAAAAGTTCAACCTCATCCAAAAAACATTCCACTCAACAGAATCTCACACGAACTTCTCTCTCTCTCTCTCTCTCTCATAGATTCTACAGTAGCGCCAGGCCATCGCCTGAGGAAGGTGATATAGCCCGAATTGGTCACTAATTCCAACCAATTCACCGCGACTTCGCCGGCACCGTGGACGCCTCCACCAGAAGACCAACCAACTCCATGTTCAGCCGAATTTTTCAATTCGACAGTTGATTCAAATACACTAGGAAGTGTAAATCTAATTGTTTGCACCGAAACAACATCTTATTTATGAAAATAAAATTTGTGCCATAACTTTGTTATATTTTTAGATCCAAACAAGCAAGCCACACCAACCAGAAAAAGGAAAGACACTTAGCATCTAGGTAAATATAAAACTCCTCAAAGCTAATAAGTCAGGAAACCTTTAATTAGGGAGGCAACTCCCTCCGGCAGTGAGTCCGCTGTCGGTGTTTGCTTTCGCCCCCTATCCCATACCACACTCAACCCAAAAATGTCCTCCAGATACCGCCGCAGCAGCAGAGCTGCTAAAACCTCTTCAGCACAACTCCATCTCGAAATCTCTCAGGGACTCCAAGAAATCCTCGACATTATCGACCCTCACCGTACCAGGTTCTCTAAAGAAGCATACGAAAACTTCAATATTACCTCCCCCACAAAACAAAAAACCTCCAACCTTTGTGAGAAAGAATTCCCTCTTCTCTCACCCACCAAATCCAGCCCAACCTCAACACATACTTCCAAAAAAAACCACTCTTCCTCAACACCATCTCCTCAAACTTCATCAAAACCATCCTCTTCAAAACACACACCCGAACGACGACACACACACATACTTCATACACATCCCCAACCAGGACTTACGCTTCCTCCGTAAGATCCCAATCCCCCACCCCCTCAGTCATCCGACAACCCCCTGTCCCCGAGGAGGATGGATTCACCCTCGTCGGTAAAACAAAAGCCGACCTACAACACCTGACCTTATCAATCACCCTACAACCACCCCCACAAACAACACCATACAAACGCTAAACCTCAGAAACCTTCCATCTCAGTATTTTACACAAAAACCCCTTTTCACACTCTCAAATACTCTCGAGCTCCTCAATGGACAAATCCTTTACCTCAAAGTCAATTTCAACAGAATTGCGCATCTAAAAACCTCCTCCCCCATGTTAGTCTCAACACTTCTGAGAGGAATCCACAACTCAACTGGTGATTCTAACATCCCCATTAACGTCCTCAACTCCACCGAACGTCCACCCCGCCAAGCCAACAAAACTCTCATACCCACCTTCTCTTTCGTCTGCAGGAATGTAGACACCACGATCAGCCTCGAAGAATTCGAAGAAATTCTTTACGATCAACACATTGCATTCCTCAAAACTTGGCGAATCGTCGCCAAGGCCACCAATAAGCCCACATCGATGTTTCTCATCGTTGCCACCTCCAAAACGCATTATCACCAGGCCCTTACTTCCGGCCTCTCATTTCATGGTCTCCCACATCAGTGCGAGCCATCTAACGCCAATCCGCTACCCCCAGTCCCTAAGTATTGCAGTCGATGCACGCAAACCGGACACTCCGCTGATTTTTGTCGGTATAAACCGATATGCCCTTCTTGCGGCCAAACAGGCCACCGTCCCGAAAATTGTCCCAAACTCCCACATGCACAAATTGCGGTGGTCCTCACCCCTCGCTGCCCCCACAGGCTAACGACACCGAAAACCCCTCAAGAGACCGCCCCAGTCTCACTCGAAAAGCCACCAGTTCCCTTCGAACTCTCTACCGACACTAAAATCATAATCGAAGTCCTTACAGTCACATTCATGAACGCTATTCCCAACTCAAGGGACATCATAGCCGAAACACTTCGCCACTTAATTCCGTCCATCTATCGACACAACTGCTCTATCACAAACATAGGCAGGCGTGCTCACTTCAAGTTGAATCCGCGAGCCCTATCCACCCCGTCGGTGCTGCAGGTTTTTCACGTTTTTTCATGTAGCATAGTAAATTTATTCGCTAGCCAAATGGGCCGACGTACGAGTTTTTTGGATTTACTTGATTACGATACCAGCCATCCATTCAATTCAACATTTTAACCAGTCATTCAAAAATTTGTATATTTCAACATTTTATATTTCAACATTCAAACCACCTCACCACAGATAATATACACCTAACTAACTTCCTCTCCTCGAACTCGAAAAAAGCTAATCGCCACCACCAGACATCTTCCACACACCTTTCAATGTCTCCTAGTCACTTTTCAAACAAATTCGAAATAAAATTCAAAAATCATTCCTACTTTTCTTATTAACTCTCAAGACATCGGAGACACCCAATCCCAGAAACATTTTTCAAATTTCCAATAATTTCCCCACCTCATCTTCTCTTAACTATCCGCAACAGAACGTGGTTCGTCTTATTCATATCCGACCTTTACTAGTCACTTATAAATTACCGATCCTATACACTTCTAAAACCACGTTCTCACAAAAACCACCCAATTTCGCTGCTGATTGTTCATGCCTCTCTCTCCGGTTGATTTCTAGCAAAAAACCACCAACTACCCACAAACAAAACAACACTTCGAATTTTCTAGACACTTTTTTCTCAAATATTCCATACACTTTTCCAAAACTGAATTTTCAGTCACTCTTTTAATTCAAGCCAAAGTCAACTCGCGCACACAAACCACCAACAAAACACCCCCAACCAGCCCCGCAGAGGAAATATATCTTATATCAGGGCCAAATTCCAACACAAAGTACCCCAAAATAAAACATTACAAAACCCAACTTAAAAATTTTTCGAACTTCTCTCTCTCTAATAGATTCTACGACAGTTCCTCTCGGTCAATTTAGCGAACGACAATTCATCGCCTCCTATTACGCGCCAGACAAATTCTCGCGCGCGACAATTTACCGCCTAATAAGAAAAATATTGATCACAACTAATTCACGTTTTAAGGATTTAAGGTATCATAATTTTAAAACGTCGTATTTTGTACTTGTTTTATTGAATATAATGAACAACATTAAATATAATTACATTTATTAACTAAAAAAATATAAAACAGGTCATAAAATGTTATTTAATGAAGCTAAAGTTCTACACACTGAACAAAATATTTCTAAAATATATTTTCTTGAAATGGTTTAAATCAATAAGGCAAATAATAGTATGAATAAGAAAAGTGACATTGAAAATCTTAATAATATTTATAGCTACCTTTTGAACATGGAACAAAATAGATAATTTTTCAATATTTATATGATTATTTCATAAAAATAAATTCATTTCTATTAAGGTCAAAATATAAGAAATTATTTGTCATAGTCATTTTCACAGGTTATAATCTAACCTTATTTCCTTTTCTATTAACGTCAAAATATAAATCAAATTATAGTCATTTTATAAGGTTATAATCTAACCTAAAATTCAAACTCTATTCAATAATTATGAAGTAACCTAAAAAAATAAAAATAACTACGGAACAAACAAACAAATTATGTATTGATTTGTCTATATGTGAAATATGTCATCATGTATATTATAATTATATTTAAAACATTTTTTACACTTACAACTTTTTAATGATTATTTATCTTGAATTTACTTGAAATATTTTACATGTAAGTACTTATATTTATTTCTTTATTTTTAAATCATATTTATATTTGTATACTATATATTATAGTGCCCTGAAGAAGTGTCAAAAGGACACGAAAGCTTGGCGGCATTTTGTGAATAAAAGATCTTGCGTTGATTTTTTGGACTGAAATCCCCGTTATCCCCACCTATATAACATTTTTCAGTCGTTATTTAAAATTTTTTATATATATATATATATATATATATATATATATATATATATATACGTAATATAAAACTTTAATGATCATAAATAGATAAATATGGATCACAACTAATTTATGCTTTAAATTTGCAGGTTAAAATTATGGGCAATACCCCTAAGGTAATCCAAAGTGGTCTATTGTCATAGTCTTTGACTATAACTTTTATTCTTTTGGCAGTGTCTTTGTACACCTTTCTTTGGCGCGCTTCATTTCCACCCACAAACTGTTTTACTTTCAGTCTCTTTAAGCTTTCTTCTTTTTGAAGCACTTTTGCAAATTTCCACAGATTAGGATGGGAACCGTTGATAAAGGATGAAAAATTATTGTACCACCTTCAACTGCATTGTTGGTGCGCGGACTATCTTGCACAGTCACGTCGTAATAATTCCATATATTTCTGGTAAATAATGGGGTACAACTTCTTCCTCTTCTGTCTGCTCGGCCTATCCATGCGTCTTCATAATTATTTAGCAGCGACGTTAGCAAGTTTTTGTTCTGAGTGTAATATTCGCTATCAAGCAGTTTCATACAATTCAATGACATCGTTCTCCGGCACGAACGCATGAGCTGCCAGAGTAAATTTAAGGCAAAATCAGGATTTTGGGTATACTGAACTTGCAACCCATTTTGCTGTGTGTATCTCCATATGCATGTGTGAAGTGGAAGAAGCACCCACGTATTCTAGTATTGGGAAATTCATTGCGAACAGCATTTATGGCAGCTGTTTCAAAGTCTACTAGAATAGTTAACGGTTGAAAGCCAGGCTTCAACATCTATAAAACTCTAATTAAACGATTATACGCCTGCTCCGTTTTGTTTGGCAGTAAACACAATTATTTACATATTTATAATTAGATAATAAATTGTATTGACAGGTAACCTCTCAACTAACAGATTTATTTTGTCTTTTTGAGAACGCCCATAACACTTTAACCACATTTTAATCGTTCACAATTATACTCTTCGACTGATTTATCAACAAGTACTGCACCATCAATAATTTGTTTTACCTACGACCACCCATGTAAGTAGTCAAAAACACGCAGTCGGCAATCAATGTAAGACGTCTATTACGCACGGTAAAACAAAACGCACGGCTGTAAAGTAAATCGCACGGCTTCCATAGCAACCACTTAGCAACTGTCAATAGACATAGCCATCTTATTCGAAATTTATTACTTAAATATTAGACGTAGAATTTTATTCTATATATAAATGGTAGATAACATTTATTAGATATGAGATTGAATTTAATACTAAGAGTTATTTGGAATTATATGATAATTGGTTCCGTTTCATTCAATCCGAATCTTTTAGCTGTCTGAATGTATCTCATATTAGTAAAAATTACTATATTATACACCAAGCGACTAAAGTGGCCCATTTAATCCCGCGGGTGGTGCTTGATTCCTGAGGGAAGTAATCCACCTAAGGGATTAATTTCACTTTAGTCGAGAGGTGTATACGCTATTTTATGCAATTCCGGTAATTCTACACACATTTTTAATAAGAATAACTACTACTTAGGATGGACTTTTACGAAACTTGGCTGGGCATCGAGGGTGAACTTTTAAGATGCTTGGCTGGGCATCGAGTAGCGACTTTTATAAAACTTGGCTGGGCATCGAGGATGTACGTTTTTATTTGTACTTTAAATCCCTTAACAAGTAGGTCGTAGGTAAAGTATAGTACGTCACTTTTCCGTTCGTGCGTAAAATGCTTCTTACAACACACGTTACGTGATTAATGTGATGAAAAGTACTATTGATATATCATTATGACAAAAGTGCTGAATAGATCACAGTACAGAATTGCCAATTTGAATTCCAAACGCTCCTAGTTTAAAAACAGAGTATAAGTGGAGTGATTTGAATTTAAGTTGGCAATTCTGTAGATTCCCGATTGGTTAGATCGCAGTCGGTTTTACTCAATATTTTTGACTTTGACATAAGATCGATCAATTGTGTAAATTTAAAAAAAAGTGTCTATTTTTTCATTTCTTGCGTTCTTGGTTTCTTGATAGTGTTATATTAAAATATAACAACAATGTCAAGACTAATTTGAAATGGACTCAGATACTATTCCAAGTACTAGCAGACTTTTTCATTCGCCCCCGAAAAGAAGTTCTATAAGTTTAGGCTAAATATCATCAACAGTGAAACAAAACTTTGTAACTCTATTTAAACAAATCTTAGATGCACAACCAGAGACAAAGATGATTACCATAGTGTTTAAAATTGTAAAAACGTTGGGTAAGTTACAGAAAACAGCACTTTTGTGTGAGATTAACGTGTACGAATTTTATTTTTTAGCATTTGCTGAATCTACTGACCGTACTATCAAAAAATATAGAAACGTTGGAACAATTGTTTCTTTTAACGATCGTGAAGGTCGTCCAGAACTTGTTAAAACATTCGATAACACAACTAAAATATAATTCAACATATCGTTCATAATTTCTTATTAAAAAATCAAATTCAAAGTTTGGATAAAATTTTGACTAAAATTTACCAAGATTTACCACAAATGTCTCGTTCATCATGAAATTAAGTTAGGAAAAAAAGAAATTTTAAGTAGCAACCAAAAATATTACATTTAAACTAAAATATGTAAAGGAGCAATTATTTCATATAAATTTATTTAGCGTTTCTTGAATTAATATGTAATGCACAATGTAATTCATAGTTCAGATATACTGTAAAATCTTTATTTGTTGCAAATCGTGTTTAATAAAAAAATATGCAACTAGATCAATGACTCTAAAGTATTTTTATAGTAAATCTGATTTCTAAGTACTGAAATTACTGTTTTCAGTGTGAGGATTAGCGATAATACGTTGATTTTCCAACCTATTGAAAACCCTTTTTCATATCATTTGGTAATTTCCTGTTCGGTATAGGTACCTGGACGTTGGTATCAAATATTCGAAATAAGAAATCTTACAGAAGTGTGATGACAAATCCACATTATTCTGCTAACGTGTATCACATACAGATATTTTTGATTTTCATTTCTAAAACAAAAATATATTTGTTGTATTTTTAAATAAAAAAGTTCTTTTACTTACAATGGCACAACTTCTGATATCTACTTCATACTTAAAGGTGTTAATTTAAAACAAATTCTTCATTTCTCATATTGCTGAATTTACGAGGAACATACATCCTCTGCTCTCTCAATAATTCTGTTTATGTCTATTGTGGTTCCTTCATTCTCAATTATCGACATTTGATCAGAAACGACTCTGATCTTACCACCTTCTTTTAAATTAATGTTTCATTAATAAATGCAATATTACCTTTTGAAACTTTACACCTCAATTCATGTGTCAACAATTTGATAACTGCTATTAACTAAAGTAGTCGCCGAACTTGGAATTATTTATAGATTTAATTTTACAATTCGTTGTATTATTTTTTTCGGTTTTACATTATATGCATACGCTCGGTTACTATGTATTTATAAGCTTAATTATTTTTTAGTTTGTGGTGCATTATTTCCATACTGTATAATTTTAGAATTACTAGTATTTTATGTCATCGTTCCCAATCTAGTAAAAATTTTAGTAATTTCTGGTGGTGTGAATCAGTTTCGATCTTCCGTAACTGACGTACTGAGTTGAAGGGTCGACTGGGTAACAGGATAGGAGAAAAGCATTTCTCGATTATAATTGCATTTCTTGTTGCTCTTACATATTTCTGTCTATATCAAGGTATAGTTTTGCCGATACTGTATAATATATACGTACTAAACCATCGCAATGATTTGAGCAATATCGTTATTCTTATGGTCTCCACTGTCGAAGTTGCCGTGCGAAAGGTTTATAAGAAAATTTTACCCAAATCCTATGCAGATTAGGAAGTTGAGTATACAAAATATGAGAAACTGCATCTATGCTCAAATTCCGACATCTCAACAAAGGACTAAAAGCCAAAGTATTATATTATAATTTTAAGTTATCAAACAAAAATTACAACAAATTCTAAATACTTCTCTTGAAACACTGATAATAAGCTACAAATTGTTCGATTTCTTTGTACTACTGCGTGAATAAGTATATCATAAATAAATATAATAATCCACCTGCTAAACGGCAAACCATGTATTTAGTTACCATAACATAATTTCACAAAATGTAAATTACAAATCCAAGAAAGTTTTATTGCGTATCTGATGTCCGTTTGCAACGGTGCTCTGAATTATTATAATAGTGATTGTGTAATGGAAGAGAAGTATAACTTTATTACTGCATACGATTTCGTAAGCTGCAATTAAAAGTATTTTGCGATCATCAATTTTAATTATTTTCATCGTGTTATCTCAATTGATTGACATAATTGGATCAACAAGTATACATAAAGAGGTTGAAAATGTACCAATTTTGTTAGATAATTAATTAATTTTAGTTAATTAAATAATGATAGAAATACTTAATGATGATCGTTTTTGCTTTTATTAGTTTATTAATGTATTGGAATTACAGGACAGATAATAAAAAAGATATACAATAATATAAATTATCCGTGAGGAAATATGACAAAAATATTCCCTGAATAATTAGAGGAACCTATATTTAAATAACTGTAAAAAATTCAACAATATAAAAATTCAATAAGGTTTATTTCGGAGAATTACCTATATATATGTATAAACAGAAGAAAAAAATAAATAAAAAAATAATAAGAATAAAATAAAAAATAAAATGAAAAAAAAAGAATAAAAAAAAGAACAAAAAATAAATGAAGAAAAAAAAAACGACTAAACTAGTTAAAGATATTAGGTATTAAATGTGAAGGCAGAGTGATGACAATCAATCAATTTTTGCAATACAAATTAAATCTGGCGAATGGAACATCTTCCGAAGCCATTGTAACCTCACACACACACACACACACACTCTCTAGGGGAATCAGCACCTTGTCGTTGGTGAGAGAGCTCAGTAACCTCTATACCCAGGGAGCGATGCCGGCGGTAGCGTAGCTACTGGTAGGGTCACCCATGCCGGTAAGGTCTCGAAGTGGTTGAGGTAAAGCTAAGAAGATTCCCACACCGCAGCGGCTGACCTACAGTGGTCAACAACGTAGAACCCCTAAGTCAAGGTGTCAAGATACCGTGCCGAGGACTGCATGACGTCGGGGATACGGCGTCGCAAACGGTTCCCCTGGGGCACCGGGTCCCACCCCAGGTGTAAGCTGTGGCCTTACTCCAGCAACCGGGGCTCTGCTAGAGTGGACTTGTATTTCCCTAGGTTCTCGTGGGAACAACATGGAAAAATGTATTAAACCCAACAATAAAGGAAATGGTGAACACGAGCATTATGCTCACCAAGCAGTCTTGGATGCTGAATTGAAGAGGAATCAAGCGTGGGACCAGCTGGAGCAGCTTATTGGTGAGCTAAAAGACTGTGTCCAACCGAAGAAAAACATCCACACAGAGATTAAGACCAAGACAACTAGTGTCTTTAGTGCCTTCAATAGGCTCAAATTACTTGTGAAGGACGTAAAAGTCCCAACTGATCGAGTCTCTAAATCTGTGTACACGCAGACAACACCACGCATCCAGGCTATCACGGAGACGACGTCGGCGATAGACACAGAATCCGATGCTGATGTCGAATCGGTTTCTGAAGGCAACCGTGACATTCGCAATGTCAAACGGAAACTACCCAAGTCACCCGGTTCGGGTAACAAGGAAACCAAAAAGAGGGAGGCGACAGGAACAACTCCTATCTTCAAGAATGCGGCACAGCCGCCTGAAGAGAATACGATGGACTGGCAGGAGGTCAGGTATAAGAAGAAGAAGCAAGAAACGAAGCTGCCTGTTAAAGTATCTCGGCATAGGAAGCTACAAAAGCCGAGAAACAGACAGAATGCCTTGATTGTTTGCCTAAAGGAAAAGAACAAATATGCTGAAATACTTAAAAGAGTCAAAACGGACGTTCCTGAAAAGCAGACTGTCTCAGTCGATAAGATCCGTAAAACAGCCAGTGGCAACATGCTGATCGTACTGGCAAGAGAAAACACAGATGGAGGTCAATCTCTGAGACAGGCGATAGCTGAAATTCTTAGCGATGACGACCAAGTCATCAGTAAAGGGCCCCAAGAAGATATCGAAATCCGTGATCTCGATGAGATAACGACGAAAGAGGATATCGTCGCAGCACTGCAGAAAGTGGCTGGGGAAGAACGGCCAATCACGTTGGACACCGTACGGTCACTTCGTAAAGCTTATGGAGGAACCCAGACAGCTTCAGTGACGCTGGCAGCATCAATGGTGGAAAACGCAATAGGCGAACACGGCAAGATCCGCATTGGCTTGGTCAACTGCCGTATAAGGAGAGTGCAGAGAGTAACTAAGTGTTACAAATGCTGGCGCTATGGACATGTCTCTGCTAAGTGCAAGAGTGAAGTGGATCGGTCCAGACTCTGTTCCAAATGTGGACAAGAAGGTCACAAAGCAGCCACTTGCCGAAGGGAAGCTCAATGCGTTTTGTGCGAAAAAGACGACATGGAGAATCGTGCCCACATCTCTGGTAGCAACAAATGCCCAGTTTATAGAGAGGCACTTCAGAAGACAAAGAGCAAACGATTATGAAAATAGTACAGCTTAACCTCAACCATTGTGAGGCTGCACACGATTTGCTCATGCAGACCGTGCGCGAATTGAAGGCAGATCTTGCATTGATATCGGAACCATACAGACACCTTACTGCTCAACCGTGGGAAACAGATAGTACCGCTAAAGCGGTCATATGGTCCTGTGGTAAGTATCCATTTCAGAGTGTTGCTAATAGCACAGAAGCAGGTTTTGTGGGGGCGAAGATAAACGGAATCTATTTCTACAGCTGTTATGCTCCTCCCAGCCTTACATTAGCCGAATTCATCGACTTCCTAGACCGATTGACCGAAGATGCGAAGCAGCACTCGCCCGTGGCAATCGCAGGGGACTTCAACTCCTGGGCAGTGGACTGGGGCAGCAAAGACACGAATTCACGGGGTGAAGTGCTACTGGAGGCCATGTCGACACTGGACGTAGTCTTGCTCAATAGTGGTGATAAACCAACATTCATAAGAGGTGACTCGAGCTCCATATTGGATCTTACCTTCGTCAGCAGCACACTCGTTAAGGGGGACTACTCGTGGAGGGTTTTGGATACTTACACGGCTAGTGACCACTGCGCGTTGCTGTGGGAAGTGACTACTGGGAAAACTACTGGAGAAGCGCACCGGAAGCTTAATACAATTGGATGGAAAGTGGCCGCCTTTGATAATGCTGCATTCACCGTTGCCCTGGATATCAAGCCAATCAAGAGAAGAAATGCTGAAAGTAAGTCAGACGAGCTGATGAAGAGGATAACGGAAGCCTGTGACGCCACTATGCCCCGAAAACGCGGATTAAGTCACTTACCATCGATGCACTGGTGGAACGACCACATTGCTACTCTCCGTAAAGAGTGTCTTATGAAGAGAAGAACATCACAGCGCGGTCGCAAAAAACCGAATTACGAAGAGCTGGTAGCAGAGTACAAAAGCGCACGTAGAAGTCTGCGTAAGGCCATTGGAGATAGTAAACGACTATGCTGGCGTACACTGATTGAGGAAGTAGAAAACGACCCATGGGGAAAACCTTATAAGGTAGTCATGACTCACCTTAAAAGGCAACCAATGCAATCACCTACATGTCCGAAACTCCTGGAGACAATCGTGACCACGCTGTTTCCCCAACAAAAGAAGATGCACCACCTTACAAAGCAGCATCAGATAGAAGAGATCCCACGTATCACAGAGGACCAGCTAATGGAAGCGTGTAACAGAGTCGGGAATACTAAAGCTCCTGGCATAGATGGGATCCCAAACATCGCATTGAAGTTGGCTATCAAAACGGCCCCTCCGTTGTTTCTGGAAGTATATAATGCGTGTCTTGAAGAAGGTACTTTTCCACAAAAATGGAAGCAGCAGAGACTAGTACTCCTCCCAAAAGGGAAGAAGCCGCCGAACGAACCAGCATCATACCGCCCACTCTGCATGCTGGACACAACCGGCAAGATTCTGGAACGCATAATTAACAGGAGAATCGAAGCAGCAGTCGAACCGATACTTTCTGACAGCCAATATGGCTTCCGAAAAGGTTGCTCCACTCTCGATGCAATTGACATTGTCGTCAACTTAGCCAAGGACGCAATCACAGGCACCAGATGGTATAGAGGTACAAAGAAGTACTGCCTGGTAGCAACATTGGATATCCAGAACGCTTTCAATACTGCTAGGTGGGATTGTATCATGAAAGCTCTCATAGAAATGAACGTGCCACGATATTTACTAAGAATCGTAGAAAGTTATTTCACCAATAGAATACTAAAATACGATACGGAGAACGGCCCGAAGGAACACAGAGTCACTGGAGGTGTACCCCAAGGCTCGGTACTAGGCCCACTATTGTGGAACATTATGTACGACGGGCTATTGAAACTGGCACTGCCAAGAGAAGCTAAACTCGTGGCATACGCTGACGACGTTGCCATAGTGATAGTCGCGAAGCATCTGGAAGAGATAAATTTTGTCTTTGACACCACTTTCGAGAAAATCAGACAATGGATGGAGACAGTTGGCCTAAAGTTAGCAGAACACAAGACCGAGGCAGTGCTCATCACTAGTAGAAAACAGGTGGAAACTATCAGGCTGAGTATCGGAGAACACGATATTATATCACAACCGTTCATTCGGTATCTGGGGATAATGATCGATGCCAGGCTCAACTTTAAAAAGCAGGCAGAACACGTCGGTGCCAAAGCGTCAGTAGTCAGAGCGAGCCTGTCACGACTGATGCCCAACATAGGAGGACCAAAGCAGAAGAGGAGAGCATTACTGTCGTCAGTAGTTACATCTGTTCTCACATATGGATTACCTATCTGGGCGGGTACACTTTGTAAACAAGAATCCCGGAGGAAAATCGCGCCAGTCTACCGGCTGAGTGCCTTAAGAACAGTCAGCGCATTTCGCACAGTGTCTGAGGATGCAGTATACGTTATTGCTGGGATGCTGCCAATCGAAGTACTCGCAGAAGAAAGAAGTGCTCTTTACCGACAAAAAGGATTAACTACGCTGAACGCTGATGTACAAATAATAACAGAACGGCAGAATAGTATACGGCGATGGCAGATACTGTGGGACGCTTCAAAAAAAGGAAGGTGGACGTACCGCATTATACCACAATTGGATATTTGGTTAAACCGAGATCATGGCGAGGTCAATTACTACCTGACACAAATGATCTCGGGACATGGCTGCTTTAGAGCATACTTGCACCGGTTTGAACATGAGGACTCTCCAGAATGTCCGTCCTGTCCTGGAGTTAGGGAGGACGCGGAGCACGTGTTCTGTGTCTGTCCCCGTTTCAGCACAATACGCAGCGACTGGGAAGCTACCGTTCATTCGAAAACACGACCAGAGTCACTAGTGAAAGCTATGCTATCCTCAGAGAAGGCCTGGGAGGCAACAAGTCGATTTGCAACAGAGGTACTCCAAGAACTTCGTCGTTTAGAAAGAGAACGTGCAAAAAATCGAAACGCGTGAATAAAAAAAATTTGATTTAGACAGACAACCTCGTAGAACGAAACCACCATGAGTTCGACTTATAGAAGGAAGGGCGATAGCTAGATCCTCCCTCTGCGAAGTAATGCCTAACGGTGGTACCGCGGGGGAAACAGAGGTTGGAGACAGAGGAGGTTTTTAGTCGGTATTGAAAAGGCTTCCGAGTCCGACATACCAGGCAGAACACCAAGTCCTGACGATACGTAAAAGTATTTTCCTACCTCTATAAAAAAAAACACACACACACACACACCTTTTCTTCATTCACTAGCCGATAGTACGGCCGCATTTCGCTCCGGGAACAGCGGTTTTTACGGCCTACTTGTTGCCGGAAAGTAGAAACCTCGGCTTCGCCTCGGTTTTGCAGATGTCGGCTGGAAATAGTATACGACACGCAGCCCTAGCGTGCGGGAAATCCAACTTTCTGGCCTTGAATCGTGATTTGTCCTAATACAAATTTAAAGAAACGTCACGAGAGTCATGAGTGTTTCTATTAAGAACGTTACCAGGATTATTCAACAAATTGTAAGATGAAATTGACTGTCTCGACCCTTAGTTCGTGGAATATGCTCATATTAGTGTTTTTAAATGAAACTCAAGGTCTCTAGTTAATTCCACAATATAATACAAGTTATTGAAAATTCTAAAAAATTGACAATTGTTTCGATAAATCAATATCATCGTCAGAATGATAATGATTTATCGAACAATTGTCAATTTTTTAGAATTTTCAATAACTTGTATTATATTGTGGAATTAACTAGAGACCTTGAGTTTCATTTAAAAACACTAAATTGTGAGATATTTTCATTATACGTCGAATGCGGAATAAATATCTGTAAACCAAATGAAATACAAGAACCACGGGAAAAGTAGTAGGAGCCAAAGAAACCAAATTCAGTGCCGATTTTTACTAGTTACTTAGTTGCATTCTCACAAGATCTTCAAATAGTGCCTGGAACAACTCATAACGTGGACGAAAATCTGTTACCGTATCACATTATACTGGTTGGTTCATTTTTTTGATCACTTAAATATCATAGACATGGATTGCCCGAGTCATTGTAATTATTATTTTAATGACAGTATCTAGTATTTTCTTATGATCAAATGAAATAAAAGCAAAAAATAGTAAAAAGGGACGACTAGTAGTGGGTTTAGGCATGTCACCTTTAAAATTAGCTTGACCAGGAGATGACTTGACCCGAAACTGCTGACGACTAAAAAACATCTATTCACAGGGCGAATACTAATTGCAATGTAAAGTTATCTTTATTTCCTTCAAAATAACACAACTAAAACAGAATACTACAAGTATACGGTAAATTAGAATATAAGAACAACTATTTGTTTTCATACAAATAGCATGACATTCTAAAGTTTATTAAAATTAACATTGTTAATTAATGACTTTTTTTTACTTCGATACTATAAGTTGTTAAGTAAATGCCAATTTTCAGTCTCATAATGACACTCACTATGTCACTGGTTTTCATTATAAAATTGAAAAATTGACCAATAGAAATCTAGATTTTTAAATAACCATGTAGGCAGACATAATATTTTCTGTAGAATATTTGACAGTTTCAAAACGTCAATGATTTTAAGGACAACTTCATAATAAATATTCCTGACACGGAAACCAAAATACCAAAAACCTTTATAGTCGCAGGAATATACTACAATATTTGTAAAAAATATATAAACTTACGGCCAAGAGATTGTACCACACAATCTTTCTTGATTTGCTACCGAAATGGAAAATGTGTACAATAAAATATCGGTAAAAATAAATTGCTACATTTCTAAATCTTCCAAACGCTAATTTATATACTGGGCATTGCTTCCGTAGAAGCTCTGCCACTTTGTTAGTCGATGCAGGGGGCGACATCACGACTTTAAAACGTCACGGCGGTTGGAAGTCAACTGCGGTTGTCGAGAATTTTATAGACAATTCAGTACATAGTAAAATTAATATTTCAAATTAAATTTTCCATTCAATTGATACTACAGATAATGAAATTCATATACGAGTACAAATTCGTTTGTGACTAAAGATGGTACACCTCAAGTAATTTTTTATAATTGTACTATTCAAAATTTATATTTAAACAAAATTGATTAAAATGTAATTTATAATTTATGTTGTTTAATGTTACATATGAATTCGTTTATGTTTATTGCTAATAGTTAAATTAAGTTCATAGTTATTATGGTGGTTATTTTGTAGGAATAAAAAATAAGTTGAACAACTTATTATTCTTCCATATTTTATTTCTTATTGTTAAGTATTAAAAAATTAAAGAAAAAGCAATGTTGTTGAATTCAAATAAAATTTCTTGGCAGTAGAAAAAATAGTGTATGCAACTCTCATGTAATGGTTATTAATACACTCGCATTAACCATACGAATCCCGGTTAATGCTTGTGTATTAATAACCATCATTACATAATCGTTGCATAATATACTGTTTTAACTGTTTTTAGATTTTTGTAACTTAAAACAATATTTTGTATTACTTTGACATGTTTTTAATAACGCATTTTGTTCACTTTTTTCTAAATACTCAGCAAATTCTTGACATATTAAAATTTACTTTCATACAAAATTCTGCCTTTACCAAAGCTACCTTTATCCGATTACGTTCGTCAGTCCATCAAGGAAAGCACCTTTCTGGATGAGCGTTGCTTATAGGAATTGACACAATTCTACTTACAATTTTGAACAATTGAGGCGTATCTGCATTTTGAAATATCTTGCACCATGTTTTGTCTACGTCCATTTAAAAAATCACCGATTTTTCTCGAATCTTTTTAGTTCAATTAGCTCAATAACATTTTTGGCCTTTAAAACTTGCGAATACTCAATATTCAGATATTTTTTTTTAAATTTAGGCATTGAAAATATTTGAAGGGTGAGTTGTTTTTTAAATGGCGTAAGATATTTCAAAGCCGATAATATTTTGCTACCAAAAAATTAATATTTTAATCGTTGTTCTATTTGCTTCTTCAAATCTAACATTATATTATGTAAATCTAAACTTGTTAAATCATTTCTCTCAAATAAGTATATCATTTTTAATATATGCATATAATGATGCAAAAAATAAACGTTTTCTAATTCGTTTTCTTCTTAGTTAAAAAAATCCATATGTTTTTATAGCAGTTTTCGTCGCCTAACTCTAAAAAATATTTTTTTACAGTGGGCCAAGATCGTATCAGACATCCAAGGGCGGCCTATAGCGAAAGCCATCGTGTGGTAACGTGCCTTATCATCTTTTAATATTCAATATTTAAAAAATCAAAACACTCTTTTAAGGCTTCTGAGCGCGTATTCTGTATCATCATAGAAAGGAAATTTCTTTCTATAATGTCTCTATACCACTTTACCTTATTCTGTAAGCTACTTCGGCATTGGTCGTGTGTCACGAACGCTTCGTTTGGTAGAAAGTAATAGAAAGACCATTTTAGGTCTTTCTATGATGTTTTGAGTATCCCTGTCTCTTTTTAACACACAATCATTAGATTCATCTTTGTTAGGATGTTTACTTTTCTTCAAAGGAAAGGTGCATATCGGTTATGTTATGTTTATGGTGTTTTGTGGTTTATATATAAAAGTTTATATGTTGGAAAAATAATTTTTTGGGTAATTGAGTATTATTAATATTATTGCAATTTAATACGTAAACAAGTGCAAAGGGTACCTAAATAATACGTATTTATGGCCATTTACGGTGATACCTGTAAATGTGAAATATTTCAGTGTTGAACGTTATGTTAAATTAATTACTAAACTTCTTAATTTTTGTCATTAATCCAATTCATAAAAAGTTCAATATATTTAACATCGGTGATATTAAGGATTGATAAATTCTTCTCTCTAAACGTAATTGGTTTTGTCGTACTTCATCTTCTACTTGTAGCAAATGAATTTTGGTTCCATACTTTATAATGTACTCGCAATGAAAATTAAAAAACAAAAACTAAGAATAGATAATATGCTATGCTATAGTTTATAATATTTACACCACACACTATAACAGTTATAATGATTATAATAATAATAGACTCCCACAATGAAATATGAAATAAATCCTCCTGAGAAATAAACCAACAAATGTTGCTATCGTTGCCGACTTAATCAAAATATATCCCAAATTCCCCTAAAAACAGGTCAATGTTTTTACATCCGATAATTATCAGTTCTCTATAGCCCAGCATTGCCGAATAGGTTTAGAAAGAATTGTACAAAATAGGTTCACGAAATAGAAAGAAATTTTCTCTCTATACTCATAGAAAGAAATATCCTCTCTATACTCATAGAAAGAAATTTCTTTCTACGAGACGATACAGAATACGCGCCCTGATTTCTTAGCATTATTTGAGAATTCCGAAAAATATTAAATTAACAACGTCAAAAGATAGGATTTTACAAGCAATCCTGCCAGCATTGTGAATAACATGGAAGTTACAATTAGCTTTTACAATTCCTGTGTTAACGCTCTTCAATGGTTGTAAAATAGAGGTATGAATGCCATAATTTGCTGATGCATTATCGGCACTATATGCACTTATATCACGCACTTTAAGTGAAAACGTTTCTGTTTTAAGTATTGTATTAGCAAAGTCTGAAAGTTTGTTTTGGACGTCACTCTTTATACTAAAATATCTTAAAGTTATTGGAAACAGTTTTGGGCCTTATTTGAAGCATCACACAAAACTGCGAATGATGGAAAGGATTCTGTACCAGCACCCATTTCTTCCAATACAATTTTCGATGATTGCTTCAGCTTTTGTTCGACCGCAACGAACCTTATTGACCAAATTACAATCGTGATAAATATAAGAATTTAGTTTAATGCCGCAATCAGTACTCAAATAGCTATGATGTTGACTTACAGCATGATAAATTTGGCCAACTTAAATTATAGAAACGTAATTTTCTTCGGATTAATCTTTTTTTGTTAAAAACGATCTCAGCAATGTATTCGTGCGACTCTGCAATGTCCTCTACTACTTAAATGAATCTTTAATCTTTTCCCCATCAAACTGTTTTTAAATGAAACTTACTGTTTCTAAATAATTCCACAATATATTGTATAAAAACTTAAAAATTCTAAGAAATTTGACAATTGTTTCGATATTAAATATCATCGTCAGATTGACAGAAGATATATTTCAGTTGATGCCTACCTGATGTTTAATAATTATTTTTAGCTAGACCAAGAAGTGACCTACCTAGTGATTGACTTAATATATGTTAATAGAAAAAAAGAGGAAGATATGATATTACAAATATTAAAGCTTAGATATTATTAGCCCTATGGCGATACCCTGGATATCTTTTTCCCAATTAAGATCTGTATAACTGTGCAATGATATAGAAAACCAGGAAAACTATATCTGCCGATCTTTACAATTATCACTTAAGACAGTTTAAAAGTGAAGAACTCCCTAGATTTATCTGTTCATTGACAACTTGATATTGTGGGTTTCTTAAGTGTCTACTAATTTCTAATTCTTCGAGGAAATCCAGTTCTTGTTTCCAATCGCAAATATGTAGTACTTCTAGTTCTGTGTTAGGTGTCAAGTAGATGTTTTGCGTAGTGGAATTTATCTGGTTGTTTTAATCTGTATGCTCGTAAGTGTTCCCTGTATCGGATTTTAACATTTTTAAGGGTTTGACCCAAATAGACAGCATAACATTCTGGACATTTAAGTCTATATATACCAGACTTCTTGAATCTACTTGACACCAAATATTCATTGACACCTATCACAGAACTAGAAGTCCTACATATTTGCGATTAGAAACAAGAACTGGATTTCCTCGAAGAATTAGAAATTAGAAGACACTTAAGAAACCCACAATATCAAGTTGTCAATGAACAGATAAATCTAGGGAGTTCTTCACTTTTTAACTGTCTTCTTAAGTGATAATTGTGAAGATCAGCAAATATAGTATTTCTGGTTTTCTATATCATTGCACAGTTATACTGATCTTAATTGGGAAAAAGATATCCAGGGTATCTCCATGGGGCTAATAATATCTAAGCTTTGATATTTGTAATATCATATCTTCTTCTTTTTTCTATTAACATATATTAAGTCAATCACTAGGTAGGTCACTTCTTGGTTTAGCCAAAAATAATTATTAAACATCAGGTAGGCATCAACTGAAATGTAACTTCTGACGTTCTGATTTAATATCGAAATAATTGTCAAATTTCTTAGAATTTTTTATTTAATATAGTGTGGAATTATTTAGAAACAGTAAGTTTCATATAAAAACAGTAAAATCAGTAGATTCCACGAAGTAAGGGTCGAAACAATTAATTTCATTTTCCTCATCATATTTAAAAGTAAACTTCACAAATAAACAGACGCTGTTAAGAGGTAGATCTTATTACAAATATACAATTGTAACCGATCGATATCGCTACTAAACCAAAAAACAAAAAGTGATATAAAATTACAAAACTATGTTACTTGAGACAGACAATTTCGAAGAATATACAGTGTGTCCACGTAAGTTGGCAGCATATGGGAAACTTTTTTATTATTAATTTTACGAAAAAAAGGTATTCTTTATAAAAAGTTCTGCATGGTCCAAAACCTAAAATTCAATCATCATATGTTAAATTTTTTCAGTCGTATACGAGGTTTTTCAAAAAATGTGATTTTTGCTCTAGAGTAAAGTACCTTTCTTTTTGACAATATTGAAAATTGTTACAAGAAAAGATGTTTAGAATTAAAAATAGCTTTCAAATATTCAACATTGTTTATTTACATTAAAAATATATTTTTTCTACATTTTCTCTGCGATTACGATGGAAATTCATGTCTGCATGCATAATTAATCTGGGATGCACTGGCATTTTTTAAAACTGATAAAAGTAGGCTTTGTGAACTGTCTAAATATCGAACATTCGAAAAAACGTCAACAATCGTATTTCAAAAAGTGCCACGGTATAAACACTTTTTTTAGGCAGTCTAACAGTGTTTTTCATAGTTTTTAGAGATCCGTATTGTACAGTTTTATGTTTGACAGGCGTATTTGTTTATGAAAAGTTAGACATGCCACCAACAAGTCTGAAAGAGAAAATTGAGATTGTGCTAATAGTGGGTGATAAGTATGAAACATTTCGAGAAACAGCAGACATTTTTAATTTCCGACATCCAGATAAAAATATCCACAATGAAACTCTTAGAAAAATATTTAATAAATTTAAGGCTTATGGAGATGTACATAATTAATTTAGCTAAAAACGCCAAAGCATGGTAGAAAATAATGACGTTGCGTTGCAAGTAATGCTCTCTCCAACTGAGCATCCTAAATATCCTTTGCGAAAAAGGGCAGCTTCATTACCAATGGATATAAAAAAAAGTACAGGTTCAAAGAGTCTAAATAAATACAAATATCACTCTTACAAACCTCAAAAAATTCATACTTCAAGACCAGGCGATAATGATAGACGATTTGAATTCTGTTGTGACATACAGGGAATCTTAGGAGATAACCCATTTATGGGTATTATTTTTACGGATGAAGCAACATTCTCATCAAATGGTACAGTTTCTAGCCAAAGCTGTCGTTGGTGGAGTGATACAAATCCACATTTTACGTTGAAAACTCGGGACCAATATTCGTTCAAAACAAACGTGTGGTGCGGAATGTATAAAAATCAAATAATTGGACCTTTTTTATCCGAGAAACCTTGAATGCTGATCGTTATTTGTGCTTTTTAAACAATAAAATAAATGATTTTCTTGACAACCTTCCCTTACTTGAACGTCAGTAGATATGGTTCCAGCAGGATGGTGCCCCATGTCACAGCAGATTAGATGTACGTCGATACATTGAAAATATTTTCAATGGAAGGGTTTCTCATCGTTTTTCGGAAATTCCTTGGCCTCCGCGGTCTCCAGATTAAAACCCACTCGATTTTTTCTTGTGGGGTTACTTACTTAAAGCAAAAAGTTTACCTTCAAAAGCCATTTCAAGATGTTGACCATTTAGAGAGAATAATTGCAGAAGCGGTTTGTAATATAATTCCCCTTATGGTTAGAAATGTCTTAAGAGAATTTTGTAATAGAACTATTACATGTATAAACAGAAATGGCGGATATGTGGAGGCATTAGTAAATTGAAGATAGTGATTATTCATTAGTATTTATTGTAAATAAGTGAATTATGCATACAACTTGTTATTCATTTAAATGCATCGTTAGAATGTTACAAACTAGTGATTAAGTAACTTAAAGGTTATTAGTGTTCGATAAAAATTAAGAGATAATTGTTTTTAAAAGTTTATTTAGAATTGTTTAATCAAATTTATAATTAATAAATGCAATTCATTAATGTGCAAACTTAAAATTCCAACGTAATCGCAGAGAAAATGTAGAAAACATATTTTTTCAATGTAAATAAACAATGTTGAATATTTGAAAGCTATTTTTAATTCTAAAAATCTTTTCTTTGTAACAATTTTCGATATTGTCAAAAAGAAAAGTACTTTACTCTAGAGCAAAAATCACATTTTTTGACAAACCTCGTATACGAAAGAAAAAATTTAACATCTCATGAATGAATTTTAGGTTTTGGACCATGCAGAACTTTTTATAAGGAATAACTTTTTTTCGTAAAATTAATAATAAAAAAGTTTCCCATATGCCGCCAACTTACGTGGACACACTGTAGAAAGCAAGGACCCCAATTTGTGCCTAGGTATTGAGAAAGGAAAAAATCTAGGGAGTGTTGAGTTGAGCCTCGAAAGCGAGGAACTATTTGAGTCTTGACATCATGGGCAAAAGTCTAGGAGTCGAGGATTTCTGATTAAGTCTAGAAGGCGAAGACTGAGTAGTTAAGGGTGATATTTTGTGGGCAGATGTGTCCAGGTAAGGAACTGAGAAAAATTACCAGGATGAAAACATCTGTATGACCTCATAAAATTGGGAGCTTCGCAAACATCTTGCAATCCTTTTTCATTCGTAAATATGTAGACAATGTTAAGAGTTCAATCTTATTAAAAATATCCAATTGTAACAAATTGATATCACTACTAAACCAAAAAATAAATAGTGATATTAACTAACACAGTATTATCCAAGACCCTAAGTGAACTGAAAGTTGTATCCATAAATTAAAAATAATAAAAACATTTTTTGTTGAAAAAGGCTGATATACCAACCAAAATGAATATATATATATATAAGGTTTCTTTAGTATCGCAGGTCTAATTGTCGCCTACCAGTTTAAAATTTAAAATTTCACATCGATAACTTTCTGACTTTAATATATTGTAATATTTTTTCAATATTAAATCGTCGTTATTCACGTCACAGACTAAAATAGTGTATTATACATGGGAAAAATATTAGACTTTAGCTCTCGCTTTTTTGTCTCCCCACGCTTCGCATCGACAACACAATCTCCAGCTAAAATCTAATACTTTTTTCCCTTGTATAATAAATAACTATTTTTATAGTTCATTGTTAAATAAACGTTCTCTAATTTTATTGATTTTTGTCTTTTTTTCGTGAACTAGGCAAGTCGAGAAAAAATTGTGTGGGCTAAATTGTTCTCAAGGTTTTATTCAAGTTTGTTGCTTTTCGGCAATTTCGCTCATGAAATTTTTGATAAAATTACTCGCCTCACGGCTCGTGATTTTGTTAAAAATGTTATTCGCGAAATTACCAAGCAAAAATCTTTCTTTCAAACCAATCGAAAATGTTGCCGACAAAATTTTTTCTTTTGTGATTTTATATATGAAAATTGTCAATACTGTTCTGTTACAAAATATTTAAGTAACAATATTATGAAAACTATGAACACGTTACTGTTAAAATCAAGCGAAACAAAATAATCATTATTTCCTATATCCACACCACAAATTAGAGAAAGCACATGAAAAAAGAATAAATACACACGGGATATCCCCCTTTCAATACAGCATATAAAAACATATCAACCAATAGTTTTTTATCAGTTTCGTTCTTTCGTGTATAAAAAATACAAGAGCATGTCCACTACTATTAAAGTGAGTTTTTTCTTGAATATCTTACGGGTTCTGTGACACTGTGAAATTTATATAGGTACCTACAAGTGACGAATTCTGTGAAATTAGCCTCTATATAACCATAGTACTTTTGAAAAATATCTAATTTATAAAATTTATTGTTAAGAAATTATTCGTTCATACAGTACAATCTTATTACCTCATACGGTTTTGCCTCTAGAATCTTGATTGGTTTCGTTAGTTATCGAGAAGCTGGATGGCTTCAACGTTTGTTGACTTTTTAGTGATTACTTGTTATTCTGTGTCTATTTCAAGATTTGTATTTAGCAAACTGTAGCGGAAATATCAGGTTATAACGTTAATATTAGTTATACCCTTCTTATTCCGTGTACTATCCAGCGTAATTTATACAAAAGAAATATAGCATTTTAGGTAAAGATATTTGTTGATTCTACAACAGTATTTTTCGAGACAACTGATTCACCAACTTCAACAATTACGTATTTCTTCTATACAACCTAATTGTTACCAATATTTCAAAATTATTAAATGTCAAGAATCAAATACAATGAAATATTTAGATATTTGTGAAACCTGCTTCTAATATACCGTTCGCCGGTTCCATGGGAAGTTTTAATATCTATTAGTACAGAAGCATGCTTTAAAAAGAATGCTGCTAATTACACAAAAACTGCAACCACATACTGCGACTAAATTCTTCAAAAACAAAGTTATGTATTATACTGCCTGTTGAAAAAACTGCAATTCATCAGACTTTCAAAAGAAACATCCTAAAACGATATTTGTTTTCCCTACCATTACATATCTTAGTTATGAAAATACCGAGAATTGATCATTTAAAATACTAATTTAAATAGATTGTCGAAATTTTTTTTCGTTGACGCAACTTAGGAGCGTCATATATAATTTAGTTTGACGATTTTTACAATGAATAATAAATAATCTGTCTTGAATTTAGACTAAGGAAAAGACTAGATTTGTGGAAAAAACAATCTTACAAGACATCCTGAACGAATTTCTGACCTAGCATCAACAACTTTTATCGACCAATCATTGTATTACTGATATCCCTGATATAGCTTCTTCGGCATTTTTATCATTACAAAGCTCGAATTACCACTTCGAGACACTCGTTTTAGGTTGATAGGAGACAAAAAAGAAAATTCGCGGCAAGTACTGTAATAACTCCCGATAATGCATTTAAAAATATTGTGTCATTGACCGATTTCCAGTATTTTTTACTAGTAACATTAATTTCCTTCTTCTTGAAAAATTTACGTTTCATTTTCGTTCAAAACAAATTGGAATATATTTATGAAATACCGTTGCATGATTCCTTGATACCCTGTATAAATGCTTATCAACACAAAATTACCTACTGAAATTCATATAACATTTACGTTTTTTTTTCTGATTTTATTAATACTGTTTTAAATGAAACTTACTGTTTCTAGTTGAAACAGTAGAATGAGTATATTACCGAAGTAAGGGTCGAGACAGTTAATTTCATTTATTAATACATATGAATTTACATGAGTATGCCAAAGACCGGGAACTTTTTTCGGCAATTTTCTACTGCACGGATTTTCTTGTTGGAATACGTCCAAGGGTGTTCCGCGACTGTAAATCCAAGTTAGCGGGACGGGGGTTGTGAGCGTTAGCTGCCATCTTGGAAAACACGTCTTATCAAAGATCTCGTGAACCGTGCATCGTACGACAAAAACAGTAGAGATCATTTTCGTAGATAACAACATTCTCTGTATAATGCATAGGTTTTTATTTACCGCGCAAACTTTTTTAATATGTGATGTATCTTCAACCGTTAACAATATATTTAGCAATAATCATAGGTCATATGTTCCACGAAAAGAACTTTAAAATTCTTCATCAATTATTTTTAGATAATGGATATCCAAATAATTTAGTAAAATACATATTATATAATTTTTCTTCAAATTTAAACATTACTCTAGAAAATTCTGAAATCCAAAAATATTATATTTCTCTTCCATATATTAAGGAAATAACTCCCAAATTGATTAGAACGTTTAAACCATTAGATAACATAAAAATTGCAAATAGAACATGTTTAACAATTAAATCAATTTACACAAAAGTCAAAGATAAAACTAATATTCTTAACCTATCAAATGTAGTATTTTGTATTCCTTGTAAAAATTGTGAAGAAAAATATGTAGGTCACACCGGTCAAAAATTAAAGAATCGTATATCCCTACATAAAAGCGATTGTAGATTATATCCCGATAGATGTGCTTTGGAAAAACATGTGATTGATAAAGATCATATTATGGACTTTGATTCTGTAAGTATTTTAGATATTCAATCAAATATTCAAAAAAGACTTTTCTTAGAAATGGCTCACATTTCTCAAGAAACTAATATCATTAATAAGAAAAGTGATCATAAGAATTTAAGTGATATTTATTATTACTTATTGTCTATTGATAAAAACCATAAATGTCTTTCAATTTCAAATTCTTCTTCTTTTTAAATAAACATGTTGTAGGTTAATAAAATGGCATTTCTATAATCAAAAAAGAAAGAAGATAACCACAAATACATTAACTGTATATAGATCTATGGTTAATTTAAACATAACCTTAATTTCTTTAATTATTTCTATGTTCCAATATAAAAAAAGAATAACAATTTAGAACGATTTTATTTACTTTAAATTTGACAATTATTTTTAAAAAATTCAAATATTTCTTTTGATGTTGTATACAATTTACCATTTACATCTATTATAATACATTCTCATATACTTTATCCTTGATAATGGAATAAATAAATTCTGAAAGCTTGGACATAAAAAGTATGAAGGGTACTCGTTTTAATTTGCCGCTTCCCCAATAAACCTATGTTTAATATATATATATATATATATATATATATATATATATATATATATATATATATATATATATATATAAACCATTATATATATTTACCTTTTTTTTGG
Organism: Galeruca laticollis; assembly: GCA_963921935.1. Lineage (NCBI taxonomy): Eukaryota > Metazoa > Arthropoda > Insecta > Coleoptera > Chrysomelidae > Galeruca > Galeruca laticollis. Next base: position 182,614,123 of record OY998176.1, read on the forward strand.
ATTTTTCTTGGGTATAGGTTTCATGAAAAAAATACAAGAAACTTATGACGTTTCGCCTATCATGGTTGGCTTTTTCAAATATTGTTTTATTATGTTAAGAAGTACCTACGAGTAAAAGGATTTAAATTGAAACCGGATGGTTTACACTGAAAAAAATAACAATTAAACATTAGACATTAAAAATTAAAAAAAATAAAAAGTTTCACATGTACGAATAAAATTTTTAAACTAAGTCTTAACGTACCTCGATGTTGATATGTTTACGTTAAAATAATGAATAGACAGACAGAACTATTGTTTCCATTTTTTCTTTTTGAAATATGTGTTCCGGTTTTTGTTTGTTAGTTTATAATTTGTTAAGAGTCAAGGTGTATATCAATTAATAAAATGGAAAAATACGAGGTGGTCATAAATAGAAATAATACTTATTAGCCGCTTACAGTATTTCTATTTATGACCACCTCGTATTTTTCCATTTTATTAATTGATATACACCTTGACTTTTAACAAATTAAAAACTAACAAACAAAAACCGGAACACATATTTCAAAAAGAAAAAAAAAAGAAAACAATAGTAGAACCTTCTGTCTGTCCATTCATTATTTTAACGTAAATATGTCAACATCAAGGTACGTACCACAATAAGACTTAATTTAGAAATTTTATTCGTACATGTGAAACTTTTTATTTTTTAATTTTTAATGTCTAATGTTTAATTGTTATTGTCTTCATTGTAAACCATCCGGTTTCAATTTAAATCCTTTTACTCGTAGGTACTTCTAAACATAATAAAACAATATTTGAAAAAGCCTACTATGATAGGCGAAACGTGATAAGTTTCTCGTATCCAAAAAAAGATATATATATATATATATATATATATATATATATATATAATAGAAAACTTTCAAATTGACATATATGATATTTGTGAAAATTTATAATAGTCATAGAAATTTCTTCAAATTTAGTGTATTAGTGAAATCACACTTTTTCTATTATAAGATGTTTACTAGACTATTTTTTTAAATGAAATATTAGAAAGCTAATAAATATAATTCTCCTCCGAAATGCTTTGATTAAATATTTTATGCTTTTTCGCCCAATGATAATAAATAACTGTACACTGAACTTAGTTTCTGAATATCAGTTCTTTTATTTGAGAAATGAATGCCATTTCCGGAAACTCCTTTTAGAGTAGTTATTGTCATTACATAGAATTTTAATATAAATTAAATTTTTAGAGAAAACATGTTCAGCTAATGCTGATCTTTCTGGATATAACCTTGCATCGCTCTTATGAAAAGCTAACCGCTTAGTTACTTTTTGCGACGTCTGACCCAAATATACAAATTTACATGTACAGCATGTTAATCTATAATTACATTTGAAAGATCAGACGTCGCCAAAAATAACTAAACGTTTAGCTTTACATACGAGCGGTGCAAAATTATATCCAGAAAGATGACCATTAGCTGAACATGTTTTCTCTACAAATCATGTGATAGATTATAAAAACTTTAAAATTCTATGTAAAGAAAATAACAACTCTAAAAGGATTTTCCTGGAAATGACATTTATTTCTCAAGAAGAAAATTGTTTAAATAGAAGAACTGATATTCAGAAACAAAGTTCAATTTACAGTTATTTATTATCATTTGAAAAAAAGAAGCATTACGGAGGAGAATTATTTTTATTAACTTTCTAATATTTCATTTAAAAAAAGTCTAGTAAACATCTTATAATAGAAGAACTATGATTTCATTTACTAATAAACTGGATATATTGAAATTTCTATGACTACTATAAATTGTCATAAATTTCAAAATATGTCAAATTGAAATTTTTTTATTATGTATATATATATATATATATATATATATATATATATATATATATATATATATATACTTTAAATACAAAACAATAATTTTTTCCATTTAAATCGATTTTATAGATATTGTGAATAACCTCAATTAGTTGTAAGATTTTTTACTTTAAACTTATTTTTAAATATCTATAATGATATCCCCTGTAGATCTTTGAAAATAGTTAACCTATTTCCGCATAATAAAAGTTTGACCTAACTGGTATCGGCAACGAACTACTTTCATATATATATATATATATATATATATATATATATATATATATATATATATATATATATATATATAACAAGCAACAAGATATTAGTGGGTATTGCACGCAAATAGAAAAAAGGGGGCTACTAAAAAGAGTGGTAACCGCAGACATGCATGTTTCTGGCTCATTAGCCGTCCTCAGTACGGTACAACCAAGAAAGGGTGTGAAACCTGGGAGCAAAGGTGTTGAATGAAACATGAGAAAATATAACAGAATTCAACAGGATAGTCAAACGAAACATTTGTGTCAGTAATATTGGAAGATCTCGAATATTCGAGACAACAACCAACATAGACACGGAGGCGCAGATAACACTCCCGTCTGAAACTTCCGACCCAGAATAAAGAAACAACAACAAGATGTGCGAATAGTGCGTGACATATGAACAACAAGCAACAAAGATATTACTGGGTATTGCACGAAAATTGAAAAAGAGTGGTAACCGCAGACATGCATGTTTCTGGCTCATTGAATTCTGTTATATTTTCTCATGTTTCATTCAACACCTTTGCTCCCAGGTTTCACACCCTTACCCTTTCTTGGTTGTACTGTACTGAGGACGGCTACTAAAAATTGGCAGTTAGTAAAGGCTGACAAGTTAAAAAATAAAACTTCAAATAGTGGTCTTTTTTGAAAAACACTCAAACACGTGGGGATAGCAGCGAAAAAAACTTTACAGGTTAGATATAAAGTGAATCAATTACTACGTTACCTAAGCATTCGAACAACATTGTCTCCATTTTCAAAGGTTGTATTGTTGATTTAAAATTAAACTCACCATTTCACAAATTCCAGGAAAACTTTCATCCACTTAAGACAATTACAATTATTTGATTAGGGAAATTTGAGTCCTTACTTCCAATTTAGGTTTTGAAAAGAGAAATGTAAATATGAAGGTCTCAGCAAGTTTTTGTCAGACTGCATGACAGTAGTTGTTAGTATCATAGCTGTTTAAATTTCGTTGACTGAATATTATAAAAAAAATTGTTCATTTAAAATAAATGCTTATAATAACAATTCTACAAATGATTGGTTATGTAGATAACACACAGGACACAAACGGAACTTGCCCGCTTATTTCATGTAAAAGTTAGAAATGCGTCTCAGGAAGCAAACAGAAAAGTAGTTCCGCGAGTCTGGACATGCGAGGAAGATAAAGAGACAGCTGCCAATGCAATGAGTGATGAGGAAAACCGCACATAATTCTAGTCGAGTAGTTGTTAGTATCATAGCTGTTTAAATTTCGTTGACTGAATATTATAAAAAAAATTGTTCATTTAAAATAAATGCTTATAATAACAATTCTACAAATGATTGGTTATGTAGATAACACACAGGACACAAACGGAACTTGCCCGCTTATTTCATGTAAAAGTTAGAAATGCGTCTCAGGAAGCAAACAGAAAAGTAGTTCCGCGAGTCTGGACATGCGAGGAAGATAAAGAGACAGCTGCCAATGCAATGAGTGATGAGGAAAACCGCACATAATTCTAGTCGAGAAGCAGCCCAATGTCCGATGTCGGCCATTCATCGATTTTTCGAATAATAAAAGAAATCCAAAGGCATCCCAGCTCAGAAACTCATGAAATACGTTTGTGATAGAAGTGCGTATTTTGTATTTTTGTGAACAAAAAATTATGGCAAATTTATATAACAAAGTGATTTTGTTTTCGATTAATGAATTTTTACAATTCTCAGTCTCTAATGGTCTCTTTAGAGGATTTTATGGAGCACGCTCCCATTTATTTAATATTGAATTTATTCCATTTGGCTGACGAACACTGTATAAACAGTATATTAAAATAATAAGCACAAGACCTTTTTCGAAAAAAAGGTATAAACATTTCATTTCTAATGAATTCCACATCTAAAAAAATTTCAATGAAATATCGAGAACGATTATGGACATTGGATGTAGGGAAAAAGTAATTTTGTCTTTAAAAAAACCCCTAATTATTTCGACGGATATTATCAAATAGGAAAGTTCTTTTTGAATGTTTCCATACCATAGATTCGGAGTAAATAACTAATAATATTCATTACGGAATTGCGATGGAAGAGAAACAAATCAGCGAAAGCTGCCAAAGTGATTCAAAAATATTAACAGAGAGCAGATCAAATGGACATCGTATCGGTAGATCGATTAGGGTTAGTATTCGACGAAGTAGCTATTGAAGAGAAAACGCACATACTAAAATATAGAATACAACAATTATTTTATCTCCGTACAACCATATTTAAATATCGATCAATAACAATAAAATTATTGATAGCGGAAACACCACACATCTGGTTATACATTTAATTTTGTTATTTAGTATAAGTCTCGATCAATTATAAATAGACAAAAATATTTTATAACAACGTTGTTTATAGATAACGGGGATCAAAAAAGTATATTTCTTGGGTTATTATTTAAACTTTAAGCTACATGGTCATAAACGTAACATTATAATTTCCAGTTTCTTTTTGCTTTGTCTTGCCTCGCCTTCTCCAGAGCTGGATTTCTAGGAGGTGGGTATGAGGAAAGTTATGGCGGAAGTAGCGGTGGACTCGAGTTACACGGAGGATACGGAGGTGGTCATGATGATGGGGGACATGAAGATTATTATGTAAGTACTTGAATGAGACTTAATTTCAATGTTTCTACAAAAAAGATCTGTTCTATGGGTCGTCATTTAGGTAAGGAACCGAAATGCGAACAAATACAAGGTTTTTATGCTGGCTTACATACACTAATAAAATAACACTATTGAAAATGATTCCTCATCTTCAGTTAACTTAGATTCAAGGTATTGATATGATGAAAAAAGACGCGCCATTACAATATCCCGCTGGTACGTATACACGGCAATTTATATAGCATGTGTTAGAATTCGTACATGTGTTATGTATTGAGATTAAGGACATTATTGGAATGGAACGCTTAAATGGAAGAAACTAATAATAACGAATTTAGTAATATAAACCCAGAAAAAAAATTATCTGTTGGATAAACAAATGTAAAATAAAGGCCGACAAAAATCTTCCGATCTAAAACTGTCCCGAAAAAGATGGATGCGACATTTATTTCACAAGCCTGGTGTGTGGCAACGATTCCTCGGTGTGATTAAATAAATGTTACTGCCGATTGATATTCAGAATTTGTAGAAAGTCATCGCCGAGTCTACACAAATCTGAATTGGAACGACATACTAAACTTCACCGTTCATAAGGCATTTGTAAAGCAATAAAAAATGGCATAGTTGGATTATCCTATTCAGTAACCAGATGAAGTAGCCTTTGCCAATAAAAACGATAAAAACAATATACTATTTCATACCAGACGTACATTCAATAGATAAACCTAGCATATAGTCAAGTTTGGTTTATAATAATTATTGGTGTGAATATCGGATTTACTCGTATTAAGCTAGCAGACTGATATATTCTTAAATTTAAAATCAAATAAAATGATCATTTTAATGAAGGTTAGTAAAACTCTGCTAAATTGAGTGAATATTCATTATTATTAATAAAACGTACAATTTCTGTTGCAGGAACCCCCGCACTATAGATTCAATTACGCGGTACATGATCCCCATACGGGAGACGAAAAACAACAATACGAAGAAAGGAATGGCGATGACGTTAAGGGTAGCTATTCCCTCAAAGAAGCAGATGGTACTACAAGAATCGTTGAATATCAAGCTGATAAACATAATGGATTTAACGCTGTCGTGCACAAAGTTGGTCAACCTAAACCACAGTTTCAAAGTTACGGATCCATTGGAGAACATCATTATTGAATGACAAGATACGTATATTAACAGTCGTAATTTACAAACCAGATTTTACAAATATTTTATGCAATTAATGAAATTATTTGTACGAAGCTAGTCTAGCATTTAGTGTTGGGAATATTATAATATGAAATCCTTAATTTTATTTTAAATTTGTGAAATATTACCTTTCGCCAAATGCTACTCTAGTATAATATGTAACATTACGTGTTGAAAGCAAATTATTATGACTCACTTTAGTATGAATTTGTAAAATATTAGTCAACGTTAGTGCTAAAAAAGTGTAATTATTAGGAATGCGAATAGGAGTTTTTGCACAATTTTACGTCCTTCTCTAGCAATATATGAAATAATTACTACTCATATGGTTAGAAGACATAAAATGCCACTGCAATATAGTTTATCATAATAACTGAAATGTATCATACTTATTTTTATCTGTGGTCATAATAACCAACCTGTTCTAGTTTGTATAGATAAAAAATCAACCTATTATAATAGCGGAGTAATTAAAACGATTATCATGAAAGGACGAGGATTGGTCCATCAGTTCTTCCTAATGCTCTATGTACAGGTTCACTCACAGGTCACGAGATAAGTGAGCAACAGTAAAGTACAATAGTTCCACAATAATTTAGACTGAGGTTTCCTCTGACATTTGGAAGTCTACTTCACTGGGTGATACCGCTTAAATTACTTTCAGTCTTAAGATTATTAGTGTACATAGATTTGTCCGTTTGAGTGAAATATTGTCCGCTCAAGATCTCTATATGATGCTTCAAACTTGAATGTGGATACTACTTCTCTGTTTGTTGGCATGGAATAGAAGTATAGTCATATACAGAAGTAACTCTACTGAAGGTATGGGACAGACAGCAGAGAAATGATATACATGAAAAACTGGAAACTTGTAGGATCAGAGAGATGATGAAGACAATCTTGATAACAACACCACAGGGTTGTCGGCTGAGTAAAGCATAAAGAGGTGTAGAGTAAATTCAGTTCTATGATAATATAATAATACACACGAAACGATTTTATTTACATTGTGAACAACTGATTATAAGTTAATGCCAGATGTATATCACTGTTCATTATCAACTGTAGATGAAGGAACTGATAACATAGGCACGATATTTGTTGATCATATAATTAGCTGAGATAGAACATACAATATCTGGTGTAGCTAGTTACTAGCATTACCTTCTGATAACATATCCGATTGATTGAGGTTCATCCCAGTTCAGTCGACGTTTTTCAACCAGGCATGTTGCCTACTTCCATGCCTACAGTCTCAAACGCTTAAAAAATATTAGCCGTTTCGAAATATACCACCCCAGTAGGAGTTTACCTTTGCTTACAGATACATATGGAATGTAGGTGACATATAATTGACAAATTTTTCCAAAAAATAGTATTCATATAAAAAATTTATTGAAAAAATTTCATGTATACACTTGATTATCTGTAAATTATACACTGCAATTGTCCAACTTTAAGTAGATTTCTGACCCGTGTTGACTATTCTAATACGATTATGAATAATATTTTAACCATTGTAATAGTTCAATAATGGAGTTTCAATAAGGAATTTTGTAAACTGAATTGACTAAATAATCTGGTATATAAATATTTCTAAATAAAAGGAAATAATACATTGAATTAAACAATACATGTGTATGAGAGTAATTTTATTCCTAAGAATCATATAGATGTGTAATGTAAGGATGTTTTTGTATATTTCTTGTATAATAAAGAACTAAATCAAATTTGTACATTTATTTTAATTTGCAACTGCTTCTTTCTCCAAAAGAATGCTCGTTTAAATATAAGCAAACCATTATCAGTAGTAATATCACAAGAGAGTGAGAATAAATTGAAAATAATTCGACGGATTTTAGAAAACTTGTTACCAGACAATAGACACGAGAGCCAGAAGGGCTCGAGTGGCTATTGCCCAATGGCAACAAGTTTGAGAAAATGCCTGGAGAATTATTATCTAATTTATCGAACTCTTGTGTGGTATTCGATAGATTATTTTTTGACGTTACAATCAAAATCATTTTTAAGATTTCATATTTTTATTTCAACAAATTTATATCATTCGACTCAATATAAACAGAATGAGTTATTGAAATTAGGATGCATTGAAGTTTTGTGATATTACTACTGATTATATTATTTATATCATCGACTGATGATTCACTAAAACGTTTGGGATTCATTATACGAATTTCTTGAAAATTTATGACAGACGCGTCAAATCAAGAAAATCCGTTGTCATGTGGTAGCCATTCAATAAATACAATGAATTATTCTCGCTGGAATAATTTAAGTAGATTATTCCCACTATAATAATGTTTTGATTGGCTAGAACGTATATGAATTACTGAAATTGAAAATTTCTATTGGTTTCGAGAAACGTCAAAAAATAATTTATTTAATTGCACAGGTATAGCAGACATACCTTTATGAAAGCAGGAAGGCTGAGATGGGTGGAAAGGATAGAAGTGCGAAAAAAGTACACTATTGGCAAAAAACGAGAGAGCATGCCAATTTTTCAATTCTTAGAACCATATATATATATATATATATATATATATATATATATATATATATATGGCCATATGGCCACAAATTCGTGGTACACAATTTTCTGTTTCGTCTTCAATTTCGACTCTTCAGTTGCAGAAAGTACTGCAAGACAGATTTTGGATTTTGTTTTATATATATATATATATTTATATATATATATATATATATATATAAAGGAAGTAGTTTTTCTTTTTTCGACCGGGAAATATTTAGCAGATAAGAAAAACAGTTTTTATTTCTTATGACCGCAAACCTGATATCTTCGCTGAAATATATATATATATATATATATATATATATATATATATTCGGAAAGGTTTCCGCGGTTCGAATTATGAACAAATGAACTAGGATCACGGGTTGAACCGCGTTGGAAATTTGAAATTTCTCGTCGTTTCGGCTTCCACTTTGAAGCCATTATCAAGAGGGGGGGCAAGTTATTCGTTCATTAATCTAGGAAGTGATCCGATTCCGCAGTCTCAATCTGCCTACTCTACGCAACGAATCACCCCCTTCGGCTAATTCCAAGGCCTCAATCTGCATACTGCTTGGAATTTCACCGAAAAAGGACATAACAATAAAATAAATAAATTGAATAATAATGAAAATTGCTTACCAGTTAAATCACCGTAGAATACTAACACTAACACTCACTACTGGCGCCAGTAGTGAGTGTTCAATATATAGTGAAAGTAATACATGTCGTGTTAAATAATGTCTTTTAAAATATTATTCGGTCCCAAACAATATAAATTCTGTGCGTAGAACAAATAAAACGATTCGTAATACGTGGAGTGTAATGATCCTGAAATTCTCAGTTGTACTTAAGAGTTTGATCAAGGTTCCAGTCCCGAATGCATGCAATTATTAATTATTAAAAATAATGGATTATTTCATAAAAAATAACACGCCTTTTATACTAGAAATGATAAACACATCAAAGATATAATGATCTATAAATTTTGAATTGAATTGAAGAAAATTCAAGAATACTTACGGAAGGATTGCACAATTATCAAGAGCTATATATCGGTGTACGTTAGGATCGTGATTAACTTATGACATTTCGGGAAATTCATTGGCAATTATCGGAATATTTAGGGGTACAATTTGATTATTGTATATAATTTTAATTTTGTATTCTTATAGATAAGATATTTTATTTTGTAAAAAAAAATAGGGATTGTTTGATAATTTGTAGGTTTGACACACAAACACAGATTTCAATTTAACATACTGAATAGGTTATTTGTTAATTATTTTGAATGTTTTTATATGAAAATAAAATTACTTAATTAAATAGGAAGATTTTAATTTGTGACAGTGACATGTCTTGATTATTGGTGACAGATATTTAATTGACATATATTAGAAATGTGTCATTAAATATCGTTTACGATTAAACGTATACAGTCACAGCTAGAAACTGGGTAACGGAATAATAATAATAACATTTTTAATTTATATGATACCTACTTAAATTGTATAGGAATATTTCATAATTAGCTGAACTCACCTGAGATAAGAGATTATTAATAGCCGGAAAATATTTTGATAAAATAATAGAACCAAAATAATAAATTTTTTAAACAAATATATATATATATATATATATATATATATATATATATATATATATATATATATATATATAGAGAGACAAGTAATCACGGCAGAACTATTAACAAATAAAATTGAAAATATCACGGGGATTGCAGCCTAAATAATATTAAATATTCTTGCTATACAAAACCGAGCGCTTTCGAAAGACTATTTCTTTCTTTTTCAAGGTTAGGTTAGGTTATTCTAATATGCAACCTTGAAAAAGAAAGAAATAGTCTTTCGAAAGCGCTCGGTTTTGTATAGCAAGAATATTTAATATTATTTAGGCTGCAATCCCCGTGATATTTTCAATTTTATTTTATATATATATATATATATATATATATATATATATATATATATATATGATTACAGTTCCTTTATTTGAAAAAATCATTTATTTATTTATGTTGTAACACTTTCGGTATACCCATTATTGTATACGATATTCAACATTTTTTTATTTACCCAGTATATGTCAAATTTGGCATGATCTAGTTTCAGATGACAATTACACAGGGTGTATTGAATAATAGAAAAGTCATGTCATGAAATATTCCAAATTAAGAGCAGATGTCACCGTAGACATCTCATTATAATAAGAGAATACAAATTTCATTTTAGATAGAAATTATATAAAGTAAACAAGACAGATCAGAAAACAAAATTCATTTTTTTTAAAAAGAAGAAAGACGTAACAATATAATGTTTTTGTTTATTAGTAGTGACAGATATATTATTAAATATATTAAATATCAGAACGTAATAAAATAGCCTGAATAATTGATTGTATATAGTTACATGATACAACTGCGTAAATAATCTAAAAAAATAAAAATTAACATTTAATTTTGAACGATACTTAAAAATTATATAAATTATTTGGATGAATAACTGAACTTACCCTGCGAAAAGAGCATAATAATAATTCATCATTAAATAAATTCATCTTTAAATAAAGATATTATTGCTAGCGGGAATATATATATATATATATATATATATATATATATATATATATATATATATATATATATTATGCGTGGTATTAGCCAGGAAAGTAGTTGTTTTGCTCTTCGAAGAATGGTCAGGCTAATATGTCGAAATTTTTGAAATTTTGATTGAAAGGGAGGTGCAGTAGAAAACCGAAATTCATTTTTCATATAGACACACCTCGTATTTTATGAAATTTTAATTCATTTTATTTCATACGATTTATACGGTCAATAATATCTGAGGTGGTGGTTCGTAATTGAAAATGAAGATGGCGCCAGCTGACTACTTCTCGCAAGTGTGTGACCACACGAGCCATATAGGTGTTGTCGGAGGACGGAATCTTCAGTACAGATTAGAGACTTTGAACTACAAGGCATTACGGCACTCTTGAAGAGACCCAAGAAGGTCGAAACCGGTCAGTGTACTATGCTCTTCTCCTTTCGTTTGCGAATCACCACAGATGTCTGTATCGACAAAGGGGTCGATCGACGTCACGTTCTTCGAAGGGTATGTAATTCAATATTCTGAGCAGTATTAGCCAGGAAAGTAGTTGTTTTTTTCTTCGAAGAACGGTCAGGCTATTCCTATTTAGATATTCCAGCTGAACCTACATTCTACCAATCTACATTTAATATCTCAAATTCCCGAGCCAACGTTTGCTTTTCTGCTTTTGATGGAAATAAATCCATCGCTCTTTACGAACTGCTTGGCAACTTTTAAAAACCATGCAGGATTTTCATAGATGGTTCGAAGTCAAAGTTAGGAGTTTGTTGTGCTGTATACATACAGTAGTATCAAGAACCTAAGTTAAACCAGCATTGTTTCATATATTCCGCAGATCTGTTAGCAAAATACCAAGCCCTAGAATGGGCTGTTAAAAGACAAATTTCTGGTCAGCAAATTGTAAGTATGCCCGATTCAAAGTCTGCGTTATCTGCTTTAAAAAAAACTCACATAATCAGCTTCACAAGATTGGTCCTATTGTAAGAATTCTAGAAAATCAATGAAAATTACATACAAAAAATATTTACGATTGTTTCATTTGGGTAACGGGACACGTTGGCATTTTTGGTAACATTAAAGCAGAAGGAAGCGATGAATGGAATGAAACATATGCTATATTGAAACTAGCGAAAATTATAGTGCTATTTTTTATGTTAAAGAAAACAAACCTACCTTCACCAGTAAAATAAAACCGCTAACGAAATATATACTAATTCTACACCTCACAGCAAGTTCAAAACCAAATTCAAAAGATATTGGATGCGGATATTATTAAGCCCACTCTCCGTAGGCAGTGGCATATCTGGGATATCTAAAATCAAACCCAGGTAAGATCAAGTGAAGTTAAACAAATAATTATAAATAATCACGAAGGTAAAACTAAGCATACAAGATTAAATGAAAAAAATTAATGGAAAGTTTTGTAGTATTGGCCCAATCAAAGGGTATCCATACCAACTTTTATAAACGAATGCGAAATATCCCAATAACAAAATTCGAACGGAAACCTACAAAACCATTTTTCAATGTCACTACTACGGATACCAAGCCGCTTCAAATTTCCCATTTAGATATCTTAACTTCATAATTTTAACAATTTTCTGTTATGGAGTATGGTCTGCGTTATCAACTAAATCTAGTGGAGGAATAGAAGTAGCTACTAATCTAATAAAATATTTCTCAAACCACTGTATACCAGGGAAAACGATTTTAGGAAATGAAACTAAATTGAAAGAATATGTTTCAAAAGTTATTAGAAACTCATAAAATCAAGATACGTTCAAGTTAACAGAATCAATATAAAAACTCTACCATTATTGAACAAGACTTTTGAATAACCCAAACGGATTTAAAAATTATAAGCCCATTGATCACGAAATTATACATGCATTATTAGCCTATAATTATCGGAAATTTAAAGGAATCTTTCCCTCACATATTAAAAATCCCATATGAAGCGGGACTTTTTCGGCGAAAATTGCGTGGTAGAATCCGAAAATTTCCCGCTAGCTATCGAAAATTGCGTGGTAGAATTCGAAAATTTCCCGCTAGCTATCGATAATTTCTCGCTAGCTATCGAAAATTTCCTTGCAGGTCCGTAACTACAGTAACGAGTGATAAAATTGCGCATTTGTCATTTTGACATATGCCAAATTTTAAAATTCGTTGATATGTCGCGATTTGGTTGAGGAAAATACGTTGATAAAAATTACTGGTTATTCAAATCCGAGGTCCATAAAGCCATATCTACAACTGGACGAGGAACACCATTTAAAAATAGTAGAAAAAATTAGAGACAATGATAGAGCTAATCTTAATACAGAAACTAATATAGCTAATGTGCCTACAATAAGTTCTTTGTGAGTTCTAATTCAATGGCACATACATCAACAAGTAGTGCAACAAGTAGGGCATCGTAAATACATCTTATTTTCTCACTCCGGTTTAAAATAAGTTTTATCTTTCGATGCCTGCTGGTAGTTAATTTTAATATATAAAGGCGAGTGTCTAGCGGTCCGTAAGTCAGTTTACAGTTTAATTATGTAGTGAGCAGAACATTGAATATAAATAGTGTATAGTGTGAGTAATATAAATTAGTTGAATAGTTAAGTATCTAAATAAGTTAAGAGTAAGTAGATATAGCGTGTGTATAAATTTATCCCACCCGTCAGGATAAACTGTTTTAAATAAATAGAAAAACATTACATAGGTGTCTGAAGTGGGATCATATGAATAAATAGTTACGTAAAAATGGCTAAAAGACTAAGTGACCTGAAAGTGACGGAACTAAAAGCGGAATAGTAAAATCGCGAGTTCGAAACGTCCGAAAGGAAGAATGAGTTAGTAGAAAGACTCAAAATGGCACTGGAAAGTGACAGCTTGCATCCAGAAACATTTTTATTCAAAGACGAGGTTTCCACCTTAATCTCGTCAATTTCTGCTAATATGAAGAATTATATATCCGGTATGAAGAACGATATTTCTGCTAACATGGACAAGCTTTCTGCCAATATCTTATTAATGAAAAATGATATTGCCGCTGACGTCGAAAATAAAATTTCGTCTCTAAAATCGGATATTGAAAATAAGATTGCAACGATGGACGAGAAAATCGAGGAGTTAGAGAGAAATATGGCCGACTTAAGAACACAAGACACACCAGCAGAAGAAAGAAGATCGAACATATAAAATCTTGCAAGCCAGAAGCACACTCCAAGATAGAAGATATTGACAGCTTCGCCTGAATCAAGGCCCCAACAATACCGTTGGATGCAAACACGACAGATACTGAGGCGAATAATTTTTTTAACACCCATTGAACAACTTTTCACACTTTTACTTTTACCCATAATTGTTCAACTATTCAGACAGCTTTTATAAAATTAAAAATCACTAAGCGTAGTATTCAAATTTCTCCAAACTAAATCACGCTTCACGTTTTCTAATTACAAATCTTTGAGGATTTATATTTACTTAATTATTTTGCTACATTCACATCATACTCTGTGTCTACAAGAGCGCCATTCTGGATGGTTTTGGAACTGTTTTTTAGAGCGTAGGTACAGCTGGACACTTTTTCAACTTTTCTCCCATAATATAAAATTCCTCGTGGAAATGAAGCACCACCCCCGTACTAAAATTAGAACTAGTTTGTTCGAGTTGATGCAGCAAACGCCCATAGTAGGCATATAATTCGGAATGTAGCCTTTTAGTTGTGTTCTCTGCTTCGACTCCTTAGTGATATATTCATTATCTTTGAACTAATGTAGTTTTAATTACTGTATTTAAATCGCAGAATGACTAATGAGTTATATATTAAGTTTTTGGACTCCATTGTGGATTAAAGTGGCGAAATTGAAAATGACAGATCAGAATGTGTTCATAAACCGAATATGAAGCCCACGTATATGCAAATATTTTTGTACTTTAATTTATTTGACTGACAACAACTCGACCCAGTCATTGAAAATTAGGATCATTAGCAATCAATCGTCATTGAAGAATAGTACGAGTATATTAAAGTATAAGTGGATAAAGAGGTCTTTCAAACACGCGCGATTTTCGAGCACGACGGCGCAGCAGTTTTAATGTTTCAGCATACAACAGACTGCAGATAGGAAATATAATGATTAAGAAAATTGCGAAAAAAAGCAGAATTAAAACAAGCATCGACAAAACTCTCTCTACCGGGTTGCAAAATTAGATATTGGAAGTTGTTTACTTTCCTGCCTCCAGTCTAAATTAAAATATTTACGCAATATTTCAAATGGAATCCATAATAAATAAAAAAGTAATGTTATAAATGGAACTAACTGTTTCTAAATGATTCCACTAAATAATGGGAAAATCTTAAGAATTCTAAAAAAATTAACAATTGTTATGATATAAAAATATCATCATCAGAATGACAAAAGTTACAGTTGATGTGATGCCTACCTGATGTTTAATAATTATTTTTGGTATTAATACTGTTGGGGCAGTACCGTCTAAAATTGCAGATTTTTTGAATTTACCCAACGGAAAAGAATACCGTGGCCACTGTTTAAGACGTTCTTCGACATCGATATCGTATATTCTTTCAACTGCATATTTGCAAAAAAATTCATATCTGCCATAAAAAAATATCCGAACTATGCGAAATTTTGAACCCAGGTGTTGTTCGAGTCGCGGAATCTGAATATCCTGTCAAAATTAGCCTAGAGGTCAGGACGGCACTAGGAAATTCATCACCTGGAGTTCCCGTTTAACTTACGGATACATAAAGATTAGTGCCCCGGGTTTTTCTTAGGTCGCCCGTCACGAATTTGACATCGGTAACCCGCCCCGAAGGACCTGGGGCTCCGAACGACATAACTAGTGTAACGTCACCCCCTGGAGTTTTGTTGAAATTTTGCCGTCAAAATGTTGAAAATTCCTTCAATGAATGTTAATAAATATGTGAGTTACGCTGGATGTTCAATGTATTATCAAGCTAAGTATTCCGTTGGAAGATTCTTTATTACTTCGATCTTTCACTATCATTTATTGGGTTGACGGTACGAACTGTACCAATGGCGGCCAATAATGAAGTTCTCCGAGAAGTAAATATTTTAACTGATGATATTTAGAATGTAAGTCAGTTGTTTGTAATTAAAAAGTTCAACTATTTTGGAAATTATGCATATATATATATATATATATATATATATATATATATGCATATATATATATATATATCATTTGTACCAATACCTCGTCCTTTTCCTTGAAATAGAATCCATGGAATTTATAATGAAAATTTAGTGGATGGTAGTGTGTCAAATAATTGGTGAAGAGCGACCCGAAGATCCCCTGGAAAACGAGTTTCCAGAGACTCGGTAAGTTGTTCCAGCAAAACTCCAGGGGATGTCGTTAGAAGTCAAGTCGTCCGGTGCACCAGGTCTCTCGGGGCAGGTTATCGATGTCAAATTCGTGACGAGCGACCTAAAAAAACCCGGGCCACGAATTGTTCCTGATTTATCCGTAAGTTTAACGGGAACTCTAGGAGATGACGTCCTTAGTGCCGTCCTGACCTCCAGGTGTACATGAGGCTAATTTGAACAGGGTATTCAGATTTCGCGACTCGAAAAAACCCTGGTTGCAAAATTTAGCATAGTTCGGGTGTTTTTTTAGGGCAGATATGAATTGTTTTCAAAATATGTAGTTGAAAGAATGCACTTTTCGATGCACAAATGCATTTTCAATCCGTTGCAAAATACAAACTGTGCACAAAGTTTTTAAATGAGCTCATGAAGAGAATGCAAAAAAACGCATCTCAATCCGTCTTAGCGCGCAAATTTCCTGGGGTTTGTGCCAAATTACTTCGCCTATTATAAGTAGCGTGTTCTTTTTTCTACTTTATAGCACAAATAAGATAAATTTCGGCATGATGACATTTTATTGAGTGTCAAAATTACGTCATTACGTAATGAGCGTAGATGAAAAAAACTTGTTGAGTAGTTTCGTATGGTAGCAGGGAAAACGTTGTGAACCTAATATGCGCGTAACGTAACCTTTCGCACTGCTTCGGTAAAGAATAATAAAATGTCAGGAGTCAGAATGTCGACTAATAAGCAACGCCAAAGTATATCTTGCAAATCATGCTGGGTTTCAGATCTTTAAAAGTTGTTCAATTGAACTCTCTACAAAATATACAATTTTTTTTAAATCGTATGCTAGGGAGGATCTCATGTTCTATGTGCTTGTATATTGTTCTGGCAGTTCTCAATGACGCCGTACCTGAAGTTGCCAATGAGAGGAATAAACAAACAACTTGCAATATAAAAGAAATAGTTATAACCTTTTTATTGAAATAAATTCACCTAAAATAAGTAACATATTTGGAAAAAATATTATGTGTTTACACTTAAAGTATGCACCACAGGTTATCTATCTTAGTCGGAGGTTAAATCCGATAGGTGAAAAATTTTGCGGTCCGTGAAGTCAACAATGGATATGTAAAACTTCTTAATTTTACAGACTTCACGTTCAGTTAACGACCTTAAAAAATGGCGATAATTTAAAAAAGCAATAAAGTCGACACAATGAGAAGCAGTAAAAAACGCCAGCGAAATTCTAAAGACCTTGACGATCAATTTTCTTGGAAACTCTCAAAGCATTAACAAATTTTTTATCATTGAGAAGCGCTAACAAAGTTTCAACGCCTAAGAAAATAAATCGAAATTTCACCAAAAATTACCAAAAAATGTGGTATATCCAACACTTGTGGATTTGATTCGATAGTTCAAATATGCGCCTGGGGTTTCTGCGATAGTCAATCTTTTAGAGCCTTATTAATAAAAGTTTCTTACACCGCCCTTACTCTTAGGTTACAGGAGACTAGTGGAGGTTTAAAGTAATAATAAATTATTAATAAACTCTGACTAGGGAGAGAATAGTTACTCTTTCTTTATTACTCCGTTTGGACGTGACTTAAGACACAGTTGTTTACTGTTTTACAGTAAGGTGATATAAGAATAGGCCCATAAAGGGACGTTATTGTGACATCTGTTCTGTTAATGTAACAACATGTGTTCTGGGATTCAATTCTCCAGATCGTCCGTTCATTGAACGTATACGTTCGTGATGTAATGAGCGTACTCGTATATTTGTGGAAACTGCAATTCTCAGGGAACGAATTATGAGCTAATCGTTCCTAAAAGGTCGCTCAAATATTTAGTCGAAGACGAGTGCTCTTTATTAGACGTTCATTGGGTACGTTGAGTTAGGCGAATTTTCTGTTGACTGTTTCCTGTGTATTATTTAGATACTTAACTTTTACTTTTTTGAATTAAAATTTATGTAGAATATATTTTGTTGGATAATATGAATAATATTGTGAGGGTAACTAAAATTTCGGTACAGGGTGTTGAGAGACAATATTATGAGATTTAGGCGGAATCCATTATACAATTTAACAGAAAATGTGTTTTTCCGTTATTTCCGTTTGAACAAACAATTATTATTTCGATATTTTATAGAAATGTTGGATTCTTTTCTCACTCCACCTAGGAGAGTTCATGATTTGGCTAAGCAAACAAAGGTGAGCTACTTTTCTAAAAAATGATGATTTGCAGAGCGCTGATAAATTTTGAAACAAATTTATTATTTTGTAGATAAAAATCCATAAATAGGTCGATTTTTTATTTTAATTGCCGATTTTTGTAATAATGTGCGAAAATGATAACGTGACCAGTTTTGACACGGAGACGTAATCGGTGATTTTTTAATATTGAAATGTGGGTCTTGTAATACCTCATTTGAAAAGAATTCTAATAATGTATTCAGCATTATCATACTTAACTGCCTAATGCTTATGCAGAGAAAATAAAATGTAATTTAATTTAATCAGTGAATAATTTTACAATGTACGAACTGCAATATTAAATTCATTAATTCATAATATTTTCAGCTAAATTAAATCGTCAAAATGCCATCCACCGGTCTCTTGCCAATAAGCAAATCGACAAACACATTTTTCTTACACATTACGAATAACATGCTGAGTAATTCTATTAACTTCGTCTCTAATTCAGCCTTTCAACTCTGTATATTTTGCGGCTTATCTACATAAACCTTTTAAACAACCCTATAGAAACAAATCTAGAGGTGTAAGATCTGGAGATTGGTTATTGTCTACCAACCCACCTAACAGGAAAACACTGGTTAAAAAACTCGCGAACATCACGTGATACTGTCATCAGGTAAGTTAGGATTGTTGACGTCTGGCAAGGACTGGTATAACTTCTGTTCGCAGAAATTGCGATAACGTTTTCGTGTAAGATTTTCTTCAAAATTATAAGGACCAATAATTGTGTCATTATTTATTCCCGCCCAAACATTGATTTTGTGATGGAGTTGAATATGACATTCAGTCATCCAGTGACGATTATCGTTACTCCAGTATCTGCAACTTTGACGATTGACTGGACCATTTATTTAAAATATAGTCTTATCAGAAAACATAATATTTTTAATAAAACGTAGATTTCGGTTACATAAATCCTGCAAAATGTCACAAAACTGCATACGGCGATCGGGAGCATCATCACTTACCCACAGCATTCAGAACACCTATTCTTCGATGCATTTTGCCACGATGTCAAGTTTATTCTTCTTTCGAGATGAGCCAATAACTTCATTGGAACGAGTAGCTGAAGACATGCTCGAGAATTGATTTCATTCGAACTATAGGTTCGACTTCACTCGTTAACGAACGTGTACGCTCCGCGAATAATCGATGTCGAGAATTGATCCCCTTTACCTTTCATTCATTTAAAAATACCAAGCAAGTTATCTATCAGTTTGAATTTGAATTTCGGGTTAGAAATAATTATTTCGAATTTTCTTTACGTTTTTTTATTGTTAATAGTTCAACGTATATTTAATATGACTTCTGTTAAATAACGGGTCCGTTCCTTGAATTGGGATGATGCTGAACAGGTGAATAAATATATTTAAATGAAGAAATGTAAAAGTGTTAACGTCATCCGAATCAGAAACAATTATTTCCTGCGCTACATACCCCGACAGGACTTGAATTACACTTCATCAGAAGACGTGATGGAGTAGTTGAAGAACCGACTGTTTAAAATATTATTTATATATAAAATAGTTATCTACAATTCGACATAATGAATGCACATTAATATATATTTTGATGTATTATAGCAACTGCTCCTGTCTATTATTCAATATTTGTCTGCCATTATAATAATAGAAAATAAGTCGCTGAAGGCTGAAGCTTGGCAGTAGATACACAAAAGGTTAGTGGTATGGTTCAGTATATTATATCTCTATTCAGTAAATTATTTTCTAGATTTAATGAAGCCAACAATCACAGTAGATAGCTAGGCCAACTTCAGTTACAATGGAAGCAACTGCCAAGAAAAGCTAAAAGCTGTAGTTCCACTAAAATGGCACAATTGGTTACTGGAGGTGGCCTCAAACAACCGAGCCCAGCACCGAAAGACCAGAAGATTGTAGATTTGTTGAATCTTTGGGAGCTAGTGGTTGATCACAATACCTACAATTGTGATAGCATTGTAGTAATTGTAATTATTCTTATTTCTTTTGTACAAATACCTTCATTTCTAATAAGCTATAGCCATTAATGTTCACTTCAGGATACTTCAAAAATGACAGAAATGGAAACTATTTCAATCATCACATCAGAAACTACTAATATTGAAGAGCCTACAATTCTAAGTAGAAATAAACGGTTTTAAAGATTAAAACTAACTTTTCCGTATCTGTGCCCTGAACAATATTCTATCATAAAATTGTTACTTGTATACACTTCGGGGGATGTATCATGCTAACAAACCGAAATTTCTCCAAAAATAACCAAAAATTTAGTATATCTGGATTTATAGGACCCGCTGTACTCGCTCTAGTCAACTGAAAATCAATAGGATACATCTGTGAGAAACCTTGAACAATACTCAATCATA
This sequence comes from Galeruca laticollis, assembly GCA_963921935.1. Taxonomy (NCBI): domain Eukaryota; kingdom Metazoa; phylum Arthropoda; class Insecta; order Coleoptera; family Chrysomelidae; genus Galeruca; species Galeruca laticollis. The sequence continues at coordinate 182,635,217 of OY998176.1, forward strand.
AAATTGATCAATCGTATACTCTCTGGAGGCTGTATCGTGGTAACAAACTGAAAATTCTCCAAAAAAAAATTACAAAAATTTGGTACTGCAAGTACCATAGCACCCGTTGTACCGTTCATATTTAAGACGGTCTGAATAATATCCAATCATAAAATTGGTCACTTCTATATACTCCGGAGGCTGTATCGTGCTAACAAACTGAAACTTCTCCAAAAATGACAAAAATATCATATTTAAAGTACCGTAGCACCTGTTGTATTGGCTCTGGTGAGCTGAAAATTAATAGGGTTCATCAGTGAGATGTCCTGAATAATATTCAATCATAAAATTGGTGACTTATTGAACTCAGGAGGCTGTATTGTGCTAATAAACTGAAATTTCTCAAAAAATGACAAAATATCGTACTTCAAGTACCATAGCACCCGTTGTACTAGCTCTGGTGCACTGAAAATCAATAGGGTTCATCTGTGACATGTCCTTAACAATATTCCATCATAAAATTGCTGACTTATTGCACTCCGGAGGCTATATCGTGCTAACAAGACATGAATTATGTCGTCACCTCGCTTGGTTCCCATAAGAAGATGCTGACGCTGTCTATCCCACAGTCCGGAGTTTAGTTTCCCCGAATCCGACTTTTGAGGGAATTCAACAAGATTGCGAAGGTGTTTTGTGGACGATGCGCTCATCTTTTAGTTAGTTGTAGACTAGATTTCAAACTACAAACATATATTTTTCATAATTGTTATAATATTATTTAAATTGTAAAAATAAAGTTTTTTAAAAAGTTACTTATAGATATCCGAATTAAAATTGGCGCAGTCAGTAGGATATCCGGGTTATCGCGTATCGAACGTGGTGCTTTCGTTTTAACGATTAACTGGATACCGAACATAGTTGATTCGTTGTGAAGTGTTGAAGAGGACCGTCTACCAGTGACCCGTCTGAAGCCCTTCGTCACCGAAACATCGAGAATTGGAACTAACATTGTCCATTTCTGCAAGGATCGATACTTCTGGAGGAGACATAAATCGCAAATCCAGGGCTCTTCCTTATAGCTGTTAGGAAGGATATGCTTGAAGTAACTCTATTATTTCTGTAAGTACATTTGAATGTCTATCGAGAATTTATCTGATATACTTGAAAATTTATATTTGGGTGACTCTCTAACTGACTCTCAAATTAATCGTAGAAAACCTGATTACTCAAAAAATCAATCTATAATGGCTCAATTTAAATCAGAATATTTAAATTGTATTCCCGAATGCAATGGGAATCCAAATGAATTAAATCGGTATATTTCGATTTGTGACCAAATTATTCAAAATTTTTACGATTTTGCAAATCCAGCTAATTTTCATAATGTTTACTTATTAAATTCGCTTATTTCTAAACTCACGGGCAACGCTAGACTAGTTGTAAATATTCAATTATCAACTAACTGGAAAGAACTAAGAGAAACGCTACAGAGAAACTTTTCTGACCAAAGAGACGAAGCTTGTCTCAACAGAGATTTAGTAATGTTAAGACAAAATCAAAACGAAAGTGCGCAACAGTTCTACGATCGATGCCTTAAAATTTTGAATCTAATTTGTAGCTATGTAGATATGCATGAAACAAGCCAAGAAGCAAAAGTTCTGTAACGCAATTTGTACAATGAATTAACATTAAAAATATTCTTGTCAGGTCTCAAAGATCCTCTTGGTACTACGATACGTTGTATGAGACCACAAACACTGAGTGAGGCCTTACAACTCGTTACCCAAGAAGATAACACACATTATTTTCAAAATTCAAACCAAAATAGACAAATAGCCCGACAAAATAATTTTTCCACAAGCCAACAGCCACAACAAAGATTTTCAAATAACTATTCAAACGATAATTTTAGTAATTCATTTAATCAATATAGGAATCAAAATTCACAAGTGTCGTTACCTTCTCAACCTATTGATATACAACCAAAACCGAATAATCGCTCACAAAATTTATTCACAAATGCTCAAGTATTTGGTACAAACAATCAACTAAATAGAAATGTTTTCAAACCAAATTATACTAATAATAATTTCGATAGGCCTACGCCAATGAGCGTAAGCACTAGAAATACATTAAGGCCCACACCAATGAGTGTGAATACAAGAAACACTCCGAGACCTCCACCAACGAACTTCCAAAATAACCAAAATTATTCAAATTCGCGATCATTTGATCAATCAATGCCACCCAGACGAACTTTTGTTTCAGAAGAATTGTGTAATACAGAATTCAATGAAAATTACGATAATTTCGAGGAACAGTACGATATTGTAGAAACTGATGACTTGCAAGAACAAGCACTCGATAGTGAGAACGTTGCAGGTACGAATCAAACTTTTCAGAAAACGTTTTGCAACAGGAACCCGATTTAGTATCAAATATCATTCCATTTAATACTACAGATGCAAGTGAATTACCATATGTTATTTTACCTGAATACTCGTATAATATAAAAGTTTCACTTGACTCTGGTTCGACAAAATCGTTTATCGACCCAGATATAGCTAATAAGTTTTCCCTAATTTGATCAGGCATGACCCATTTGTTGTATCCACAGTGTTTCAAAAATCAGCACATAAATTTAGTGCATGTATTCCAGCTTCAAAGTTATTTAAATAGCAAAAAAATAAAACATTTAAATTCTATATATTTAAGTTCCATAATGTCTTCAGAGGATTGTTTGGACTCGATAGTTTGAAATCATTACAAGGGATATTTAATTACACCACACACAAAAATTAAACTACTATTCCAAAAAACACAAACGGATTTAAACCTAATAAATGTGAATGCCAGATCAGAACAAGTTATTAAAGTAAAAACGTCCATAAACAATGGCGAACTAATTATTCCGCATCACAAATTTCATAACTGTGAAATACCGGAATGTCTTACAATTGCAAAGAACGGCCAAGCCTTGACAACTATTTTGAATAATACACAAAATAATGTAACATTAGATTTTTCTGAACCTTCAACTGAAGAAAAGTAAACATGTACAAGAAATCGAACTAAATAATTTTGACGAATTTCCTAACAAAAATTTAGATACAACAAAAATTAGAGTAAATCACTTAAATAATGAGGAACGTAATGAAGTACGGTATCCGCCAAAATAAACACTACCGAAACAGAGAGTGCTGTGGAGTTGTTTATGTAATATGGATTTGTCATATTTGACTTAATTGTCATTAGTTGATATATTAATAGTACGCTGCAGTTAAATTTGATTTAAAAATGGTTCTAACAACGGAAGAAAATTTTTTTTGGTAGAGCATTATTTTCGTTCATACGGAAAAGGTCGTAATGATGGTCCAAGCTTAGAACAGGTGTCAATAAAATATCAACAAAAATTTAATAAAGCAGCTCCTAGTAAAAGTGTGATGTTAGCTGTTGTTGAAAAATTTCGTCGCACTGGTAGTGTATTGTGTCAACGTAAAGGTTCTTCAGGTCGTCGAAAAACAGTATGCACTAACGAAAATGAAGTTGTGCAATCACCTCAAAGAAGTCTTGTAAGAACTGCATGTAAACTCAACATTAGTGAAACGTCTTTACGTCGCATGTTCAAATCAATTGGTGGTTATCCATACCGTATTCAAGTTGGACAACGACTAAATGCTGCAGACAAACGTGCAAGAGAAAGTTACTGTGGTCGTATGTTGAGTTTAATATACGAAGATCCCGAATTTTTGAAAAACATATGGTTTTCAGACGAGAGTCACGTTCATCTTAGCGGCTATATTAATCGACAAACAACCAGACTCCACAGTCTTCGAGTTACCGTTTGGTGCGCGGTATCTGGTCATGGAATGATTGGTCCTTATTTCGTTGAAGATGATAATCAGAATCCACTTACTGTCAACCAAGAGCGTTATAGAGAGAAAATTATTATACCTTTTGTGAGAGATCTAAATAACTTTTGCCGTGCACGAAATCTACAGTTTCGCACACAATGGTTCCAACAAGATGGTGCAACGAGCCATACAGCTGTGCGCACCTTAGACTTACTCCGTCAGCATTTCGATAATAGAATAATTTCTCAGGGAACAGACTTCGAATATCCTTCTGATTCACCTGATCTGACGCCACCTGACGCATACATTTGGGGCATAATGAAGGACAAAATATTTCACTCGGAAAATCCGCCGGCGAATATTGCCGAACTACGGGAAAGAATACAAAATATTTTTCGGCAGTTACATCAACCACTTTTTATAAATATGTTTATTGACTTACAAAATCGATATGAAGCTTGTTTGCGCCGAAATGGTGAACATTTTGAACACTTACATTACAGAAATTAAAAATTAATTTTTATTTTCGGTACTGTTTATTTTGTCGGATACTGTACTTAAGTTGTGTAAAGAATTTTCGGACATATTTTATAACGAAGAGGATCGTTCAACTTTTACTAACCGCATTAAACATCAAATAAAAACAGTAGATGAATTACCAGTCTACACAAAATCCTATCGTTATCCATTTATTCGAAAACGAGAAGTAGAAAAGCAAATTAAGTAAATGTTAGATCAAAATATCATAAGACCTAGTAGTTCTCCGTGGTGTTTTCCAATTTGTTCCAAAGAAATCCGACGCTTCCGGAAAACAAAAATGGAGAGTTGTGGTAGATTATCGGAAGCTGAACGAAAAGACGATTGGAGATAGGTACCCACTTCCTAATTTAACCGACCTACTCGATAAACTCGGAAGATGTCAATACTTTACCACTCTCGACCTGGCAAGTGGCTTTCACCAGATCGAGATGGATGAAAGAGACATAGAAAAAACAGCTTTCCATACGGAAAATGGGCATTACGAATATTTGCGTATGTCATTTGGGTTAAAAAATGCTCCCGCAACTTTTCAGCGAATTATGGATAACATATTACGTGAAATTCAAAATGAGAAATGTTTAGTGTACTTGGACGATATAATAATTTTCTCTACATCGTTACAAGAACACATAGAAAGGCTTAGATGCGTTTTCCAAAGACTTCGTGATTCTAATTTCAAGATACAACTTGATAAATCCGAGTTTTGCGGAAAGAGGTCCCATACTTGCGTCACGTTGTAACCGCTGAGGGTGTAAAACCCAACCCTGATAAAATAAAAGTAATCAAGCAATTTCCTATACCGAATAGTACTAAACAGATAAAAGGTTTCTTAGGTTTACTAGGACATTATCGTAGGTTTATAAATAACTTTGCAAAAATCACCAAACCTCTCACAAAGTGTTTAAAAAAAGGAGCGAAGATTGAACATAATCAAGAATTTTTAGAGTGTTTTAATACTTATACTACAGTATCCGGATTTCTCTAAACCTTTTGTTTTAACGACAGACGCTAGTAACGTTGCCTTGGGCGCCGTCTTATCCCAAGGTCCGATTGGTAGCGATAGACCTATTGCTTATGCTTCTCGAACGTTGAATGATTCGGAACAGAACTACTCAACTATCGAGAAAGAGCTACTCGCAATAGTTTGGGCTACGAAATGTTTTCGACCGTATTTGTTTGGTAGAAAATTCGATATTGTAACTGATCATAAACCCCTAGAATGGCTTTTTTCTATTAAGGAACCCAACTCCAAATTAACCAGATGGCGAATAAAATTAGAAGAGTACGACTATAATATTAAATATAAAAAATGTAAACTAAATTCGAATGCCGACGCACTTTCGCGCGTAGAAATCCATACCAAAACAGTGTCCGACGATATAGAAGATTTAGTAAGAAACATGAAAAATTATCCTAAAAATCTTGAAAATGAACAAATAATTCGAGAAATATTTGAATCACAAGACGCAAATAAACAACGCGACATGGACAACATCTCTATGCAAGTACAAGCAGACGAATCTATTCAAAACGTAGAACAAGACGAAGAAAATTACGAGACTATACATTCCAATGCCGATCAAAATCTTGTTGTAGGTATTCCAATATCAGATATGCCTGTAAACTTCGGTCAAAATCAAATTATTATATCAACAATACTACATTCCCCAGCAAAGCCAAAAATCACGATTTTATTCGAAAGAAAACAACGTATTAAAGTCCAAATATCCGAAAATAATTTTGAAAATGATATTACGAATTTTATCAAAGAATATATCGCACCAAATGTTCAATATTATCTTTATTTTCAAAACCCAAATATCTATGAGAAATTTTCAGTAGTTTTACAAAAAAAATTTAGATGGCCTTCTATTAAGTTTAAAAGATGTAACAAATTTTTAATTGACGTGACAAACAAAAATGACATTGAAGAATTAATTTCGAATTATCATGAAAGTAAAACAAACCACCGCGAAATCGACGAGACAGTAAAAAGAATTAAAGAAAAATACTATTGGCCAAATATCAAAGAATCTGTTCAAACTTACATCAATAATTGTGAAATTTGCCAGAAAAGTAAATACGAACGACACCCCATACGAATGGAAATGAATATTACTCCAACAGCATCAAAACCGTTTGAAATAATTCATTTAGATACCTTTACTCTCGAACAATCAAAATTCCTAACTATCGTTGATAGCTTTTCCAAATATGCTCACGCATATCATTTGAACTCATCCTGTGGAACTGAAATCGTTGATAATTTAATAAAATTCTTTTCACATCACGGTACACCTAAACAAATAGTAGTTGACAACGGTACTGAATTCAAAAATTCTGTCGTAACAGAATTACTGAAACTTCACAAAATTGATACTCACTTTTGCAGTCCAAATCATCCTCAGTCAAACGAAATTGTTGAGAGGTTCCACTCGACAATAATCGAACATGTCAGAATATTGAGCACAAAAGGATTCTTAAAAACCCTAATCAAAAATAAAATCACTTATGCAATTTTGGCCTATAATCATTCTCTACATTCTTCAACGAAATTCAAACCTATCGATATTATAAACGGACATATAACAGATAATAACCCTTTTAAAATGGAAATCGATCAAATATTAATAAATGATTATATAAATGATCATAGGGAGAAATCAAAATTACTTTATTCAAAAATTGACTCAGATCTTATCGCTCTAGAATCAAAGACTATACAAAAACTCAATGTTAACCGAGACAAACCTGAAATATTTCAGCCAGAACAAAAAGTTTTCGTGAAAAAACATATAAGGCAGAAACAAGCAAATAAATTTGACAAATCCACTCAACTAACTACAGTAAATAACGATTTAAAAACAGTTTCAACCCCAACACAGGAAAAAATACATATGGATAATATAAAACGCCCACTTAAACAAACCTATACTTTCAAAAGATAAAATATTTCATTTCTGCTATTTCAGACTCCCGGAGATCCTCGGACTCCAGGAAAAAATTCTACTTCAAAAATTAGAAAATAATCCCGGCCTTGTTCCAGTTAAATTAGGAACTGCCAAAGTCGAACAATACACACATACACACATTTAATAAAAAATATGTTTTATGTGTCCAGTTCATTTATTCAATGCAGTTCAATATATTATAGAGGAAAGTTTTATATTGTAGTGAGAGTATGAATAAGCCGTCTGTACAGATAACAAATTCATACAGATATTAATATTCTTCCAAGAAGAAAATTAATCATGGTCATACTGATCCTTTTTATTGCCTACGGCTCGCGAAACAAATCTTTCTACTTGTGTAGAATTTTGTTTATTCGACCCTTGATATAGAATATAGTATTTTTTAACTGTGGTAGTCACATTCCGATAAGGATTTTCTAAGAGGGGAAAATACACCCTACTCCCTCGTTTGTATCCCTAACTTATTAAGTATTAAGTTCATTAAAAGCGGACGAAGTATCTTTAGTGGCCAAACAAGACAAGTTGATTTGTGAGGTAGCGAGAAAGTATATAAAGTCTCACAAAGAAAAACGTTTAAATATAATTGCACGCCGTTACATGATTAGCAAAATTGTTAATAGAGGTAAGTAAAATCGAAAATAATAAATCTTTTAAACCTTTTATCAATTTTACACCCCTCTAAATTTACATCAATTGTATTTGCCTCAAGAACAATGGCTGAATACAATATTACTAATCAATCTTTTAACTCTCCTTCCATAGCACTCCAAATGGGTACCTTGATAAAAAAAGCAATTAGTGCTGCATACTCCAAAGAAGTTAAAAAAAGTGTTAATTCCCCAACTCTGAATATTTTGAACTCTACGAAATCACTTATGGAGAGTGAGTGGGCAACAGAGATCTCTACTGAAGTGGGCCAAAATTTAAACCTACATCGATTTAATAAGCCTACCGTATTACATATGGCTGAAGATATTTCTAAAATGGAAGAATATTTGGATAACTTCATTTCCGTATCAAAGATCAAACTTACAGAATGTAATTGCAACGAGGATGCCTACAAAAAAATAATAGAAGGTACTTATTGTAGTTTGCTGCTCTTTAACAAACGGCGGGTCGGTGAACTCCAACGAATACTCGTAGATACCTATTTAAACGTTCCAAATAGTCAACCTTCTGGTGAGTTTGAAAAGTTACTGTCACCAACCGAGAAGTTACTTATAAAAAAATTAAAACGAATTGTCATAAGGGGTAAACGTGGAAAGGGAGTTCCCATTTCATTTGACAAAGTGACACAAGAAGGACTAGACCTGGCCATACAATATAGAAATTACTTTCTTCATACTCACATTTATTTGGCGTTACTTGCTCCGAATCACCTATTAGTGGGTATCACGTATTCCGAAAACATGTGTATCTTGCTCTTGGCGACCCAAAGAAGACGGCGGCACTCACTTCAACAAAACTTAGGAAACATTTAGCTACGATTTCGCAGATATTAAAAATAAGTAGAGGTAATTTGGAGCAGCTGGCCACATTTATGTGTCATACCATTAAGACACACGCTGAATGGTATAGATTACCAAACGATATTTGCCTAACTGCAAAAATTGCCAAAATTTTGTTGCTTGCACAAACTTATTAAATTGGTAAGTATAAAGGTTGCACTTTAAGTGAACTTAATATAGTAGACTTAGTAGAAAGTCAAAATGAGAGTGATTCTGAGGGCGAGGTGGAAGGAACACCATTACGAGAACCGGAAAATAGTATTGTTGAGAATGGAAATACATTGTCACAATCTACTAGTCAGCCAAAAAATAGTAGAAAAAATAAGCTAGTAAAGAAGTGGACAGGTAAAGAGAAACTTGCAGTAGAAACATTTTTCAAAGATCACATCAAAATGAAGAAAGCTCCAAAGAAAGGAGAAGTATTGGTGCTAACTGAAAAACATCCTGAACTCTTTAAAGACAGGAAATGGGATATTATCAAGGTCTACGTATGTAATAAATATGTAAAAAAATAGTTTCCAAAACTGTAATATTGTGGTTAGCTCCTTTTATAAAAAACAAAAAAAAAATTTTCTTTTTGGTTGAGAATTTTTATACTTTTCCGTTTTCATTTCCTATTTGCAATAAAACTGATAATATTTAGTTGTTGGTTTTGTTACGATATTTAAGTTTAAGAGCTAATTTTCAAGTAGTTATTTATACATACAATATTTTTTTCTACCTAAAATATTATACAGAACATAATAGTATATTATACACCAAGGTGGTGAAGACTATTATTATTGACCGAGCACCCAAACTATTTCGCGAGAGGCTTTGCCCCGAGCGTAATAAGGTGCGAGGCTTATAAATGTCTTCTCCACCGTGGGGTATATACAATTTTTTCCACTACTAGCCAAATTTAAGAGAACAATTAAAAATAAAAAAATTCTGACAAAAATGAAGTAGCACATGAATGTAAATTCGATTTTCCACTAATAAAACAAAAATCAAGTAGTGTGATGCAGATTGACATTTTCCCTAGTAAAACTTATTTTCAAACAACGTATTGTTTTGCGTGATTTTTTAAATTAGGATATGTTAGAAATTAATTGTACACCGCCTAAAATGCGGGAAGCTGCAAAGCAGTTAAATGAGAAACTACTACCCCAAAAATCTAAAAGTGTGTAGGTATTAGAAAACTTACGTAACTTTTTAACATTGGTGTGTAAGTGAAGGCACTGCTGTAATTAGTGAAAACGTACTTCTAGCATATTTCAATAAATACACGAACAATAAGAAGGCATCTACAATATGGGCGCACTATTCTATGCTGAAAGCCACCCACCATTAAGCTCAACGAAAATATTGATATTTCGAAATTTTTTAAATTAATCCGATTGAGAAGTATACTGTCTGTTTTCGCTCCTCACCTCTAAAAGTGTGTAGGTATTTGAAAACTTACGAAACTTTTTAACATTGGTGTGTAAGTAAAGGCACTGCTGTAATTAGTGAAAACGTACTTCTAGCATATTTCAATAAATACACGAACAATAAGAAGGCATCTACAATATGGGCGCACTATTCTATGCTGAAAGCCACCCACCATTAAGCTCAACGAAAATATTGATATTTCGAAATTTTTTAAATTAATCCGATTGAGAAGTATACTGTCTGTTTTCGCTCCTCACCTCTAAAAGTGTGTAGGTATTTGAAAACTTACGAAACTTTTTAACATTGGTGTGTAAGTAAAGGCACTGCTGTAATTAGTGAAAACGTACTTCTAGCATATTTCAATAAATACACGAACAATAAGAAGGCATCTACAATATGGGCGCACTATTCTATGCTGAAAGCCACCCACCATTAAGCTCAACGAAAATATTGATATTTCGAAATTTTTTAAATTAATCCGATTGAGAAGTATACTGTCTGTTTTCGCTCCTCACCTCTAAAAGTGTGTAGGTATTTGAAAACTTACGAAACTTTTTAACATTGGTGTGTAAGTAAAGGCACTGCTGTAATTAGTGAAAACGTACTTCTAGCATATTTCAATAAATACACGAACAATAAGAAGGCATCTACAATATGGGCGCACTATTCTATGCTGAAAGCCACCCACCATTAAGCTCAACGAAAATATTAATATTTCGAAATTTTTTAAATTAATCAGATTGAGTAGTATACTGTCTGTTTTCGCTCCTCACCTAACCCTAGTTTATGAACGCACTTCTTATGTCATCAGTCATTTTTGGTTGAGCGCGAATTTTAAAAGAATGTTTTTCTTTTGAAATATCGTTTATTCAAACATTTATTACAATATCATTAAACGAATGTAAAAAATTCTCAAATCAGTGCTTTAAACACTGGCCTCGAGAATAACAAAGTTTAAAGTTAATATAGTGATGCAAAGGCAGTAAATTAACGTTTACATAAACTTTAAATTTTCTAACAAAACTCTTATAATTATTCAAGCATTTTATAAACTGTGGTAAATTATTGAATGTTTTGATTGCGTCTACAATCGGATTGTTTAAACCTATATTTGTCCTTGTATATATTTGATAGATGGTATTATGTGATCTTGTTTGGTAATCGTGTACATCAAAGCAAAACTCAATATTTATGTTACATTTCTGTTGATTATTAAGTATTTTATAAAAAAGTTTGCATTGTTCTATATCCAGACTTTCTTTTAATCAAATTAATTTCAATTCTGAATAAATTATATTTGTGCTAGTGAGCCAATCATATTTAAATAAAATTTTAAGGGTTTTGTTTTGTAATTTCTAAGCTTTATCAAAATTAACTTCTCCACACATTCTCCACACATGCAAAATATATCTGAAGTGTGTTAAGAAAAAAGAATTATAAACTTGAAATTTACTTTTCATAGACAGATAATATCGACATTTATACAAAGCGGATAGCATTTAAACTATTTTTCCAGTGATTTTGGTAATGCGTGGAGACCAGTTCAAATTTTCATCTACAATTAATCCCAAATATTTTACACACATTACTTTCTCTATCGGTACACCATTAATGTTAAGATACAATTCGTTAATTATTTTATTTTTCTGCTTAAATACAATATATTTGGTTTTATCAATATTAATTTTTAATTTATTTGAAAACAGTCATTTAATGTAAGCATTAAGATCATTGTTCACTTGATTATTGAGAGTGATTTCATCTGTTCCGGTGTATAGAAGAACAGTATCATCTGCAAAGGTGAAATATCTTGCCTCCAGATTGGCAAGTTTAAGGTTGAGTACATACAGGGAGTACAACAGCGGTCCAAGAACCGACCCCTGTGCACCCCGCAGGCACTGGACAACCAATCACTACTTGCATCTTGAAGCTTTACATATTGATTTCTGTCAAATCTATGGAAATTGCTATTACTACTTGTTTCCTATCTACAGCCCTTGAGATATAATCTATGAAGTCAGTAGCAGCACCAAGTGTGCTACTGTTTTTTATAAAACCATATGGAAATTTATTGATCAATTGGTGGGTATCAATGAAAGATAACATTATTTTCTTCATTAGTTTTTCTAGGAGTTTAGAAAATACACTCAATACCGAAATAGGTCTGTAATTGTTCATGATTTTTTTATCTCCCGATTTAAACAATGGAGTAATTTTACTTATCTTTAGTTCTTGTGGAAAAATTCCACTTTGGATGGTTTCGTTGATCAGATGTACTAGAATTGGTAGAATGTATTCTCTGAGATTATGTATATCCCTAACAGTAATTTCGTCGTCTCCTGGTGCTGAGTTTTGTCTTATTTCCTTAATGATATCTAACAACTCCTGTTCATTTGTTAGAAGTACCGATATTGAGTTGTTGTTATATAATTCTTTGCCAGAAAAATCATCATTCAATTGATTAATTTCAGTTTCTACATCTTTTACAATCGTTCCACCAACTTGAGAAAAATACTCATTCACTTTATTAACTATATCTAGTTGACTATTTACAATAATATCATCTAGATAGATAGAATTTATTGATCTCATAACATCAAATAATGACATAAGACAAGTCGAACAAGAACAAATCAAAATTAAAAAATCTAGATAAAACTAGGACATTTACCTTTAAAATCAATACAGTAATGTAGGTTAACAAATACACGTTATACACAAAAAATAATATGAAAACCTGAAACACACAGGATACGTCAAAATTTAAGATTAAACAAAGTATATGTTGCAGTCTAGACATAATTCAACGAGTATCTTCAAAATATTCTTCAACCGAATATGGGCACATGTCAATGAGATAGTTTTTAGTTTTCACTTTAAATTTATGCATTAAGGCAATATCTTTGAAACTTTGAGGGAGACTATTATATAATTTAATTCCCATTACAATAGGTGATTTCTTACAGATTTCTATACGCTGGTAAGGTATAGATAAATCTGATTTATATCTTGTATCTTGAGCGTGAATATCACTATTCCGTAAATAATCGTTTTTATTTCTATAAACTGATGTAAGTAGATCCAATATATAAAGGCCATACAGAGTTAAAATTCTCAAGCCAATAAAAACAGGCCGACAGGAGTCTACAAATGAGATGTTTGAAATACACCTTAGAATCCTCTTCTGTGACAAAAAACAGTTTTAGCATGAGGAGAACTCCCCCAAATACAAATTCCATAACTAATCCTAGACTGTATTTCACTACAATAAAGTAAACAAATGTGATTTACATTAAGTGTTTTCTTCAAATTTCTAATTTGAAAACATTTAGAATTTAGCATCTTTGATAAATTTAAACAATGGGTTTTAAATGACAAATCTGAATCAAATAACACTTCCAGAAATTTCACATTTTCTGTTTTCGTTATGTTGGAGTTGTTAACCAATATGTCATGGTCAGGGGAAAAAGTTTTTTGGCGAGGATGAAATGAAATGTAATTCGTTTTTGTTGTATTAAATAACAACGACTGATCACTGGACCAGGCAGAAAATTTCAATAGAGCATTCATAATTTTGGCCTTCAATATGTTTGGGTTTTCATCACTGAACACAAACGTTGAATCATCTGCATAAAGAGTAGTAAATGACTCTGGTATAACAGAAGGTAACTCATTTATGTATAAGATAAACAACAAAGGGCCAAGTATGGTTCCCTGTGGAACTCCATGTGCATTTACTATAAGATTAGATATATATGTATTTCCTTTATCAACAATTTTGACAGATTGTAACCTGTTATCCAGGTACAAGGATAACCATTCATATTATTTTCCCCTCATGCCATACTTATAAAGCTTGCCTTTCAAAATACTACGTTGAACACAATCAAAAGCCCGACTGAGATCACAAAATATCCCAATCGGGCTTTCGCCCCGGTTGACTAAATTTAGAACCTCACTGTAGAACGATTCCAAAGCTGTTGAAGTTGAAAATGTTGCTCGAAAACCATGTTGATGATCTGTAATTACTTTATGAATTTCTAAAAATTTCAACATCTGCTTCAGCAAGGAATACTCAAATATTTTTGACATAACTGGTGATACAGAGATTGGACGGTGATTCGAAATGATCTCAGAAGCACCCTTTTAGTTCACGAGGGAAAACTCCTTCAAAAGAAGTGTTGATTATATGAGTAAGCGGTTTTACTATAAAATTTGCAATTTTTTTAATGACAATACCAGATATGTTATCAGAACTTCATGATGGTTTATTTTTGATTTTATTCCTAATTATGTCAAGAACATTCTGTTGTGACATATGAAAGAAATATGCTGTTTGAAACAAAATTATTGGAGGGGTACTTTAATGTATAGTTTGGTTCAGATATTGATTTAATTGCTTCATTGGGAGCATTTATGAAGTATTCATTAAATGTATTAGCAATTGTTAGTGGATCATTTACTGTTGCGTTATTAATATTTAAGGTGATAGCTTTTTGAATAGTTTGCTTTCCTCTGAGTTCATTTATAACATTCCAAACGGTTTTGTTTTTATTGGAAGACTTATTTATCTTACTGTAATAATAATTACTTTTTGTGTTCTTAACTAGCCTTTTATGTGAAGCCTTTGCTTTCAGATAGATTGCTTCAAGTTGCGGATATTTACATTTTAAATTAAACAAATCCTTTAGATTACTAGATGAATTTTTCACTTCATTGCTAACCCACTTTTTGTTGTTTCCCATCCCTTTTTTGATCTTATAGGGCAACTAATGTTGAAGTAATAAATTAGAATACCATGAAATATTTTGAATTTAGTATTAGTATCCGAGACTTCATAAACGTCCTTCCAAGTTTCTTTAGATAAATGTGATATCAAGATAGTAATGCTATTTTCACTTAATTCTCTAACATTTATATGGTTATTAATAGTCGTTTGAGAAAACAGATTTAATTTTAGCAAAATATTGTGATGATTTGATTCAGTATTTACGTCTACAATACCATCACATTCTTCAAAGTTAGAGTACACTTGATCTAGAATACTAGCACATGTAGCAGTTACTCTAGTAGGAGTAGAATTCTTTGGAAATCATCCAAATGATTCCAAAATATCAGTGAAATAGCGTACCTCGTTTACAGTCATAGAATGGATGTTGAAATCACCAGCTAGGAAAATAAAAACATTAGGTTGAAATAGTTTTTCAAGAAGTAAATTGATATTTTGACAGTAAGAATTTGAATTACCATTTGGTGACCGGTAACAGACTAGAAGAATATTTTTATATGAATTAAAATTCCACGTTACACCACATATTTCTATATCCTTGTCAATACAATAATGATTTAGTGAAAGACATTCAATATTTAGATTAGACTTTGCCCAAACTGCAACACCACCTCGTTGGTAATTGGTTCTACCATAAAAACTTATCAATTGATAATTTGGAATATTATAATTAGTAACATCATCACGTAATGACCAAGTTTCTGTTATGCATAGAAACTTTAAATCCGATTCACAATAATCTGACATCAGTTTATCAATTTTATATTGATTGAGACCTTGAATATTTGAAAGTAAAAGGTCAAAATTTGCCTTTTTATTCTGAAACACATTATTATTATAAGTATGTATACCATGTTGTTTAATACTAGATGAGATTTGATCCTCTATTCTCGAGGATCCAACTGTGTGGTTGCCACCCCTTTTTTCCTGAAAAAAGACACCAGTGCTCCACTTGGCCAAACTTCCCTTGTCCACGCCGTCTTTAATAGTTCGCGATTGATACACACCTTCATGGAGGCATACAACTCAGGAATTTTTGATTGATGTATTTCACAGCTCACACCTTCTAAACGACTTTCCAAAAACTTCTCGAGTTCCTCTGGCTTGGTTCCTGGATTAAGCCTTGTCACATGGAGGCTAACCATTTTAGGAACGGTTTCAACATTGCAAGGTGTTTCAGTTTTCCCTACAAGAAATTTTCTTTTTTTATATAATTCACATGGGACCATGCTCCATTGTGAAAATGTGCAGATTCGTTTTCAGAATTGTCCTCAATATGTATCAAGTTATTAAGAACAGTTTTAGACTTGGCTTCCAGTACAGCTTCACTAACTTGTTTCGATGATATAATCGGTCGGCTTTCATCATTTATGTCCTTTTTATTCTTTTGAATAACAGCTGCAAAGCTTGTTGATGTCGACGGCCCTTGTCCCTGGGTAGACGGCTGAGTAGCCACTGCCATCACAACACCTTCCTTGTCCTTGTTTACAGTATTATTTATCAAATTCTGCTGATTAGTTACTGGCCAGTTTTTACTAATGTCAACTTTATTAGTATTTACATTTTTTTGGATTGCGACCTTGTACTTGATTTCTAAATCAGCATTTTTCGATTTTTCTAATATCAAATCGTTCTCTAATCTTTTAATTTTTTCTTCTAGCAACTTGTTAGAAATCTGTTGCTCATTTACTAACATTTTTAAATAAATCAACATTCCGTTATATGTACTACCTGTTGAATTTGTTTCCATATCATCACCTGATTGTGGAAGTTTTTTGTTGTCACAACAAATTATTTTTGCATTTATTCTTTGTCCACATGATGGATGGTAGATTGAATCACAATTTATGCACTTAACACTGTTAGTTACGACTTTTTTACAATATTTGCAATCTCTCTGATCATTCACGTCCGACTCAGTCGGCGCCATATTTATTCTATCAAAAGTGAATCAATAAGTACTTCATCTTTTTTGTTTTTTATAAAACTATTTTATAAATGCCCATTGTTTTTTCATATTATTTCCGGCTAATTTCCATCTTTCTTGAAACTAACGATTTTTTTAAATTCTTATTTTATTGTTAATCTGATTTTTAATGTTTTTAAACTCCTCGGCTAAGTATGCATGCGTTCTCGGGTTGATTGATCTTTTTTTTATAAATTTTATCTCTTTTTTTTATCATCTCAAGGAGTTCACTATTCATCCAGGTGTTATTTGAACGAATTCTTAATTTTTTACTGTACTCAGACTTCTTTTTACAATCTGACTAAATCAATTAATTGTTGAAACTTTGTCACGTTTATACTTAAAACTTTTTCCCTAAATAAATTTACAAACTTATTATAATTCACAGATTTGACTACATAATCTACCTTTGGCTTATGGATTTGTACAGAATATTCAATATCTATTAATATCAATTTGTGATCGGAAAGTGCGTTTTCCTTAACATTAACTTTACAATTCAGCTTACCAGTATAGTCACTAAAAACATGGTCTATAAGAGACTTAGACACTCTGGTAACTCTGGTTGCGAATTCGTCACTGACTACATTATTTATTTTCTTATTGCAACTAGGTATTTGTAATATTTGATCATTTGCGAATCATTTAGCAAATTAACATTCATATCACCTATTATAAAGTGTTTTTTAGGGTGCTTCAGCATTACTGATTCTAAGAATGGAAGAAAAAGACAATTATTAATGGAGGGACGTTTATATATAACACTTATTTTTAAGTTATGCTTACCTAAACTAATACATATCCAGTTCATTGGCTCATTTTTGCTTCATTTTTCAATTTCACGAAATTTGATTGTTTTTCATACATAAATAGCTACACCACCCCCTCTACCAGCTCTGCATGAATAGACTGCAGAGAAATCATTAATTTGAAATAGGAATGTTTCATTCTCTTCCAACCACGTCTCAGTAACCAAGAGTATATCACAATCTTCTTTCACAACAAAACACTGCACAAGATCCAGTTTGTTTCTGATACTTTGTAAATTCATGTATGCAATTTTTAGTTGTTCACGAGGCCTTTCTAGTTTTCCAACTGACTTTTCTCCTCTACAAGAAGGACTTTTGAGTGCTCATCCTTTTTTGAGAGGATATTTCCGTTTCCCATCCAGAGAAATTTGTAGTTATGTTCTTTTTTAAATTTTCTTGCTGCCATGAATGAATCAAGGTTTGTTTTCATGAGCTCATGGTTTAAAAATATTTTATTCTCCTTTGTATATCCTACGTCCGTGCTTTTCATCTCGAATTTTTTCTTTGATTTTAAAAAATTTGTTTTTGTTGTTTCGTCTTCGAAGATTACTTTGATTACATTGTCCTTGCCGTCATCTTTGCCCAAACGAAAAGCTGTATATCTGCTGTCATTTTTTACCCCAAGGTAGGTTCCAATTTTATTTATTATTTCTGGTAGATTCTCTTTTTCTTTTTGGGATACTCCCTGCACCAACAAATTGTTTTTTAAAGCTTTTTGCTCGTTTTTCTTTAACTGCCGTTTTATTTGACAAAGCTCTTCTTGTAATTTTTCATTTACTTTTATTTGTTCATTATATTTTGTAAACAAATATTTATATTTTACATCCATCTCCTCCAGTTTTGCCATGACATCGGCCAAAGTATAGTTTTTCCCTTGTGTTGTTGGTTGAGGGTGACTGGAACCATCTTTTGCACTGCATGAACCACACAACCAATCTTCATTTGATTTACTTAATTTCAAATACGTTTTATGTGCCATGGACAAGCATTCTCTATGTTTCCATATGTTACACTTGTCACACAACAACGCTTGGTGATCATCCAAAACAGTTTTATTGGATATATCGCAAATTTCCGTTCTTCGGGGCATTTTGGCAACAACGCCACGCGAGCGTGCCCACTTTTGTGTAAATAGGTTGTAATCTTTAGCAAATTAAGAGCTAAATTCATTCTTATTCAAAGTGCACAGATACTATGACACTTAATGATCACCTTTCACTACTTTGAACTTTTAATTATTTTAATAAACCTTGCAATCGACACTATATTATCGCAGAGATAGACAACAGAACTCGACACCGTTACCACGACTTTTAGCTTGTCCAAATAGGATTTTTATTCAAATAATTTTATCTTGTTAGGTAATTTCAAGCAGCAAATATGTTAAAGACAATCTCCTAGTTATACAAAATTATGTTGAACAAGTTTTTGCTAAACTAGTATCCCTGGATTCTCAAAATATTTTAATTTCTCCATTATTAACCTAAGTTAACAATAGAAACAATTATTAACCACTAATAGAGAAATTCAACTTCTCAGTTGGCTAGAAGACGCAATAATTGTCAACTTCACAACTAGTAGTGGAAAAATTATATTTACACACTAGTGGGTACATTTACTTTTATTTATAAAACAAATCTATTCTTTACTGGGTAATAATATAGGAACTATTTTAATTTCATGATGACATAATAACTTCTACTGAAGTGTATATTTTTGACTTCTCATTTTGACTAATATTACCGCCAGAATTAAAAAAATGTTAGGTGAGAAACATATTTTTTTTTCATTAATCACATACTAATGAACACCGGTTCTATACATCAATATTGATGTTACCCCATTAATGTAGACAAAGAATGACGCTTTAATAAAATTAAGCTAGAAAACAATATGTGTCCAGTTGACCCTCAAAAATAATGGGGCCTAAAATGTACTTTGCAAGAACAAGAAATATACTCAGTGTATATAGCCGGAGCCTAGGTAGGCCAAATATAAACCGAATTTTTTCCAGCGCTAATATTTTAGTTTGATGGTAGATCATTTCTGTATTAGCTCTGTAATCATAGCCAAATAAAGTTTTTACCACCTTATTTTGCAGAGTTTTGATTTTTTTAAATAATGTCTGAGAAGATACCCCCCAGATTTTTATCAGATATCGGAATATAGAAAAAAAATAAGCATTACATATCATAATTTTATTCTGTAGATTCAGGTAGCTCTGATATCTATAAAGTGCTCTAATCATTGGTACAATTTTTTTGTCATGCGCTCTGCATGTTTGTGCCAATTTAGTTTGTCATCGATTTCCAATCACAGGTATTTGGTATGATCGACTTTTTGAACGGCCTGACCCACAATCCTGATATCTGAGCTAGGAGCCATTTAGCATATAATTGTAGATCACCACCCACCAAGGCCTCCAGTTCTCCCAAGTTAGATCCTTCATATACTAGGATGGTATCATCTGCGATAATGTGAAAGCGAGCTTTAACATTTGCTTTTTTGAGATTTATGGCATGTAGTGAATATAATAGTGGTCCAAGAACTGAGCCTTGTGGGACTCCGCAGTTTATATTTGCGATTTTACTATTTACTTTATGCAGAGATACATACTGTTGCCGATCTTTTAGATATGATTTGAATATACTTGCACTTTTTCTTCTTATACCTAATAGGTACAATTTCTCGAGTAGTATTTCATGATCCACTACATCGAATGCCTTTTGTAACTCAATAAACATTATTAGGGCAAATTTTTTGTCATCCATGTTGGATATAATAATTTGTCCTACCTTTGGAGCTGTTCTTTTTGGTTTTCAGAGCCCATGGTTTTCCTAACCTATTCACGCACAGTGTTCCACATACATCTGTTTTTCTGCGTAACAAATATTGTGCCAAAGCATAGATAGTAAGTATAAAAGTTATCACGAACCAACAGTCTCCCTTTGTCTAGAAGGCCATCACACAGTTGCACCACTACAGTAGCTGGCTTGTCTAACTCTGCTATTTGAGGATCAGAACCTACATATACTCTGTATAATTACAAATATATCCATCAACAGTGCAAATTTTGTATATCTTCAATCGGTATTTATGTGCCTCCAATGGATTGTACTGTTGAAATGATAGCCTACCTCTGAAAGCTATCATGTATTCATCTAAAACAATGCATTTGCCTGGTCTTTTTAGTGCTACTGTGAAATACATGGAAAAATTGTTTCATCATCATATTGAGAGAAAATATATTAAATTCAATATAGAATAGTTGTGTGGTAGTCACATTCACCCTCTTAGAAAATCATTAAGGGGATTTGACTACCACACAACTATTCTATATCAATTCTAATATATTTTCCCCAAATATGAAGGTGAAACAACTTTTACTTGACAGATAAAGAAAATTTAAGATAGTAATGAAAACGAGTGCATGGGATGCAGTTTACCCTCTTAGAAAATCCTAAAGGGAATATGACTACCACATAACTATTCTATGTCTTTTCTAATATATTTTTCCCACATATGATGATGAAACCACTTTTCCTAGACTGTCAAAAAAAATGTAAGAAAGTAATGAAAACGAGTCTAACAATTTTGGCTACTGAAAATTGGCTGCTAATTTCACACTGGTAAGAAATCGTGGAGCTTCAACCCATTATTAAAATGGGTGAGCAGAAACTAAGGCAGAAACACATATTATCCTCACCCGATTGGGGTGAAACTTTAATAATCTACATATTATGAATTCCTTGATATGCATGCCAAATATTACCAAAATAAAATAATATTTATTGAGCGTTCGGGTTTTTATGTCAATGAATATATGATATGTGCCTATTTTTCAAAAGTTCTTAGGTTAAATTGTTTTCTGTTTTCAAAAATGCTGCTTTTATATCAGAAGGTCATTCAAAACAATTGAAAATGAGAAACTAGTTAGTACTACATAGAAATGATTTTATGGCATGTCTAATCAAAATTACTAGAAAATTTTAACAAAAACTTTAAACTGATCAATTTAATTGGGTTTCTAATATAAGCATATTTAAATTTTCGTTAGTAAACTACAATTAAAATATAACGTATCTACTTTTATTACTCACAATACATTTTAAATATATTATATTAGCAAGCTTACTCTACCCTTTTTGCTGTTTGCTTACTATCTCATTATAACTTTCATAGATTTCTGGAATTCCAAGGTAGATTTGCCAAACAATAAGTAATTTTATTACAATACATCAAAATACAAATGGTAAGTATGAATTTATTCTTATTGCACAATTTTTAATGTCACAGATCTGACTAAAACTTAATTATAATGGTCGAGTTCAGCCACACTAGAGCTAGGTAAGAGCTGAGTACGTGGTGGGCAAATTTGACCGCTAAGTGTCAGTGCTAGCTCTAGCGAGAGCCATTTTTCCAGTGAATTTATTTTCCGCTAAGTTAGTCAGCGGTTCGTTATATCAGCAATAATTCTATAATCTAATTAGTGTTTTTAAATTAAACTCAAGGTCTCTAGTTAATTCCACAATATAATACAAGTTATTGAAAATTCTAAAAAATTGACAATTGTTTCCATAAATCAATATTATCGAAACAATTGTCAATTTTTTAGAATTTTCAATAACTTGTATTATATTGTGGAATTAACTAGAGACCTTGAGTTTCATTTAAAAACACTAATATGAGCATATTCCACGAAGTAAGGGTCGAGACAGTCAATTTCTATAATCTAAGTTAACATTTCTGTGTTATTTAGTTTTTATTAGTGTTTATAAGATTTAATAATTATGGCGGAAAATATTGAAACATATACAACTGTAGAATTTAATGTTGCTGGAAAAATATTGCTTTGAAATATACCAACGAATATGGTAGAGTTGTTGTATGAAGTTAAGCTATAATAATTTGTCTAGCGGTGGGTATCTTGGAATTACTTCCTCGAAATATTTTAAATGTTTTACAGGATTTTCTACTTCTCCTAATGCTAATATTTTTACATATTCTTATTGTCTTTCAATTACAGGTGAAATCAATCCCACAATATTATTTTCATTCACAAGTTCTTCCAAGATGTAATTAATAAGGTTTTCCATTGAAAGCGCTTTGTATTTAGAAAATACATTTAAAGGTTATGTGATGTGTTTATCTGTTTGTCCCAGAGCAACAAAGCATAGATGTTCAGCCACCTTCAAGCGCTTTCACAGAGCGCCGCTGCTAGCGCTAACTTTGCACTAGCGTGCTGAACGCGCCCAATGATAACCGAAATATTATTGTTTTTACACAACTGATTATGTTTTAACAATGTTAACTCTGAAATCACTGGTGGTAAAAACCAAACTTTCCATACAATTTGTAGAGTTTCTAATAATTTTCATAGACGTGAACAATATTTTCTAGGTATCTGTGGGTTTAAAAGTGTAAATAATATAACTTGTCAATTATCTTGCCAAAGAAGCTTACCTTTGTGCCAGTGCCAACTTCAACCTATCATTTTCATATTTTAATTGTGTGTCAATAGGACTTGTATTGTACATTCCTTTATTATCCACTTTTACTTGGTGACTAGGACTTTCATTACTTTGAATTCCAGAAATTGAATGGCTACGAGGATGTGGTATGTCTTCCTCAGTCTTTGTGTTGGCAGTAGGTATCAATGAATTGCCTACAATAAAAAAGAGCATATTTGAATTATGAGAAGTCTTCTAACTATAAATAGAACTAAGGTTTAAAGGCAAATAAAACAATACTTAAATCTTAGATGTCTCTTGGTTTCTAACATAAAAAAATACTTAATACGTTGTTTGCAAACAAATTGTATTAAGTACAATTAAATAGTAATTTCATTCAATGTACCTGGTGGCTCCAACAAATTATCTGTTGATGAATCTGCAGCAGCAGTAGCAGCTCTGGCACTAATTGGACTAGCATTTGCACTTGTTACTGGAGTAACAACAGATCCTCCATTGGAAGTAGCTTTACTTATTGCCGTTCTTGTTGCTTCTTTTACTTCATTGAATTTGTCAATAAACTACAACAAAGATATACAAATGATCATTGCAAGCATTTTAAAGTAAAAACATATTGAATGTTCACCTTTTGAAGTTCAGCTTCTGAGGAAAATCCTAAACCATAAACTGTATTAGCCCTTACATCAGACCATTGTCCAAACTTCTGAGAAGTTTTAGTAAAAGTCATATTATGGGTAACAGTGCTGTTTATAACAGCTTTCTGACCTTCCACACTAATAATTCGATATAGGCTTCTGGAAGAATCATAAAAAAATGAGACACTGACAGCAGAACTGGAAGCTGGCATCCAAGATCTTTTTGTTTTTGGATCTATGTGAAAAACGTGAGCTTTACATGTGAAAATAGGTTGTTCACTAAAAAACATCATAATATTAATACTTGTTTGACACAAAAGGTTACTAATTATTATCAAATTTATTGATACTGAACAATTTTTTTAAAACAACTTATAAGACTGATAGATAATAGAAAAATTGTCGTTTTTACCCCATCGTGTCTTTTCCAGAAGTCATTTAATACAGAAAAATAGAATCAAAACAATTTTTAGAATTTCCGTTCCACCTTCTTTCTAAAACCAAAGAATACACCAGTTTTGGTGTATTCTTTGCTAAAACCTTTCAGAACTGTCATAATTTGTCAATTAATTGACGCACTCTTCTGTTCTTTGATAATATTGCCTACGTTATTCAAGCTGTTAGCATGAATACAATTTCTTAGTTAATTGTTTTCATAAGTTTCCGAATCATAAGCCCTAGAATATCTCTAACAAAAATAACTACAGCATAACAAGATCAACATTAGAAATTATGTGAATTTCAATGCTAGAATACTAAAATTTGTTACGACTTCCTCCAAAATATAGCTTTGCAACTATCACGATAGGTGCAGAAAAAAAAGGACAAAATTGTCTAAGAAACATGTAGAAGATTATGTTCGCCACATGACAAAGATAACACAAATAACAGAAAACAGATGAGACCACAAATCACCTTCTGATTTGAAGAGACGAGACCACAGATGTGGACGAGACAACACATGTAGACCATAATCACAGACAAATCATCATGTTATTTTGAGAAGTGGTAAAAATTAGTTTTATGTTTTATTCATTATTTTTATTCATTTACAATAAGAAAATATTTTAAGATGGAACAAGATGAAAGGGCCAAAATAAGAGAACAAATATCTAATCTTAGTTTTGAAGCACTTTTGCAATTGAAAGAACAAGTTGGTTCAAAAACCTTCAGTAAAACAATACATGGTAGTTCATGCACAAAAAAATCGGATTTTAAAAGAGCTAATAAAAACAGACCAAGAGAAGTAAGTTCTAAGGTAAGACCACAAAAATTAAAGTTGGAGAATAATATAATACACATTGAAAAGAAACCAATTGCAAGGGATCCTCGATTTGATCCCTTATGTGGGGAATATGAAGACAAAACCTTTAAAGAAAATTATAGTTTTATAAAAGATATACGATTAAAAGAGAAACAGCAGCTAGAAGAGGAACTAAGAACATGTGCCAACCCTAAGAGAAAGGAAATAATTAGAAAATTATTACAAAGAATGGTAAGGTTCAATATATTATCCATATACAAGCAGTATGCAATAAATAACTTAATTATATTGCTAAATATGAATCCTATCTGTAGTGTTGAAATTTGTTTAATATGGTAAATGCTTATGATGATTGTAATATTTTATTAACATTAATTACATGTTATTTTTGTATATTATTTCATTTAATTTCTTATAATATACAAGTAATGCAAAATTGTAATATTCAGAATGTAATTATTTATCTTAATTTTATGTGTGTATTCAGCTGAATTATCAAGTAAAAACTTTGAACACAATTTACAAAATAAAATAGCTCAATAATTTCATTCATTTATTTCAAAAAATATTACTTAACTTCATAGTTAATATTAGAACAAACAAACCACAAATAGGTCTATACCTAATAGAGAAAAAAAATACAACCTAAAATATTTATGTGGCTGTCACAAGAGCAGGAACTAGTGTAATACAACATACACACAACCAAATTTATATGGAATTACTCCATATTTTCCCATAAGTGACCATGTATAATTGATCATGTCAAAAACTTTCTTGTTAAAGAACATGCCAACCTTATTTAAAGAGTAAAACGCTTAGAAATAATAAGTCTTTACTTTAGTTTTTGTAACTACCTAATTTTGTTCCAAAGAGTTTTTAACCTTTTTGGTCCAAAATAGGTAAATTTGTAAACTTTTTTTAAACGAAAAATTATGTTTATTTTATCACATTATAAGTGTACATAGAATAAATCAACTTGGTATGTTGTTTAACAAGAAAGTTATGAAGTTTTTTACATTATCCATTTGACATGGTAACATATAGAGAATAAATGGAGTGATTCCATATAAATTTGGTTGCGTATGTATTAATGCATAACTTGAATTACAAAAGAGCCCCAAAAGTGAACTAGTTAGTTAAATTGTTCATTTGCAACATTTAGATGCCAACTAACTAAATATTAGTCAATATCTGGAACTGATAATGAATAAAATCCCAGAAGATTTTATTGAAGGGCAATTTAAACAGATTAAAAGATTTTAAGTCTCACAGATACTCTGCTACTAAATACTGGAGTGAAAAAGTCTTAAACTTCTTAGTACCGACCAACTTTAAGCTAAAAGTAATTATGTACTTAAAATTTGAATAACATTACCTACAATCAATGAACAACTTATTAAAAGTAAAACACTTAGTTGTCTATAATATAAAAGTTTGTTCTACTATCTCAGTAGAATCTGTCTTCATGTTTTTACTCTTTTCAAAAATATCATTAGTTTTTGTTTTGATATGTGATCCACAGTATATGCTTGGCAAATTTATTACATTTCATTTTCATAATGTGATCTTTATTTCAGAATAACCAATTATTAGAACAGGAGCGACAAGATAACGAGAAATACAAGAAGACTCAAAAGATATCTGAAATCAAAGAAAAGCTTAAAAAGGGAGAAAAACCACTTTTCAAAAAGAAATGTAAGAATAAAAACCAAGTATACCTAGTGAAATTTTAATATTTTGTGGATAAAAGAATTTTTAATGAACTCAAAACAAGTACTTTCAAATTTGAATTTTCTAAAGATATAAGTAAAATCCCAAACTGTGAAATGGTCAACTAAATTTTTCATGGGACACTATTCAATAATAATTAAAATCATGATACAAACCATTAATCCATACATTGAAAGATAAATACCCCATAATAGTTTGATTAAGGTAGAGGGAGTGGTTGATGATTTACCATCAATATCAATACCCAAATTGTCCTGAAATGTCAAGAAGATATTTCTATAAAAACACGTTATTTATTAAATTATATCAAAAAAAATTTTCTCAGACCATCTGTCCATATCTACCAAAATGTCAATCAACATCACGTTCTTCACAAAGGGGATATAATTCAATATTTGTTGCAGCATATAGTTTTGAAATTATTATTTTTGAAACAAACAGAGTTGATCGTAGGAACCATCTAAAGTATATTCAAAGAACCTCAAATTTTATGAAATTACAGAATACCATAGCCTTACACCTATGTCCACATTGGTGGCTTCAGCACTGTTTTGTGAATCAATAACTCATATTCAAGTCAACTATATGAGTATTTTGAAGCAACATTGAATGAATGGTTACATATTATTATATATGTTAAATAACTTGTATTATAATTTTCAGCTGTTGAAAAACTGGAAAACTTGATTGAAAAATATGAAGAACTAAAAAAATCAAATAAGTTACAAAAACATATTGAAAAGAAATCCAAGAAACTCTCAAGTAAAGAAAGGAAGAACATGCAAAAATCAAATATGTAATATATTATTGCTTAAATTACATCACCCTCTTGATAAACAAATGCATGAGTTTATTGCATGTGTCAACAACAAGATATTGCCTCTCAGAAAAGTGCAAGTTTGGCCAATGGGGAAACAAATATTTATTACATAATTTGAATGCCTTTGTATAATTTTGTTAACTGAATGTAGATTCTTTCCAAATTTTCTATTTAATTTTCCTGACATTTGTCTAGTTATAGTTAGAATTGCCATGTTGATTGAGACTTAGAGTTCAAAAAGGGTTTTAAATAAAAATGTATATTTTCAGTGATACATCCAATAAAATGTAACATGTAAAGCTTGTTCCATCTATCCTAACTAAGTCAATTGTCATTGGGTCATACATACTATACCCATGAGTATATTTAGAGAAAGAAAGATTCACTAATATTCACATTGTCTAATGAAGAAGAAGAAAAGCCAGTAATGAGAAATAGAATAACCAAAATATCAGATCCTATTTTTCATGAAAAGAACTTACAAACTTTATATCATATATTTTTGGATAATGGTTATCCAAATAAATTAGTTAAAAACATACTATTCAATTATTCTCCAACTATAGACATTGCAGACATTAATATTAGAAACGACCAATCAGGTAATATAAATTATTATGTACCTTTACCATATATTAAAGAAATAACACCACAGTTGAGTAGGATTTTTAAACCAATGAACAACATTAGAATTGCCAATAAAACATGCTTAACCATAAAGTCTATTTTCACTAATTTGAAAGACAAAACTTCAATTCTTAATCTTTCAAATGTAATATATTCTATTCCATGCAAAAATTGTGTTAAAAAATATGTTGGTCACACTGGTCAGAAATTAAAGAACCGTATGTCTCTATAAGAGCGATTGTAAGTTACATCCTGAAAGATGTGCCTTATCTGAACATATAATTGATAATGATCACTTTATGGATTTTGAATTTGTTAATATTTTGGACATACAACCAAATACCAGAAAAAGACTTTTCTTAGAAATGGCTCATATATTTCAAGAACCTAATATCAACAAAAAAAGTGACCATAATAATCTGAGTGATATTTATTATTATCTACTAACAATTGATAATAAAAATAACTAAATTTCAAATTCTTATACATAATTAAAACTATATAAATAAAATTTGATGATTTTTAGAAATAATTTTATTTTAGGTAAATGATTTTAATTTTTTCAATAATTTTAAATAAAATGTAATTATGAGGTTGAATTTTATATAATAAAAGAAGAATATAATAATAACTATTAACCTATATTACAAATATAACCTATTTTCTTCTTTTGTTTTCAAAAACATTTTAGCATATAAAGAAAATATTTACATTCATGAATCTGTCAAAATGATTTATGATTGAAAAAATTTTTTTAAAAAATTCAAATATAATTATATTTACCAATTTATAACAATCTCAATTTACTTATCCTTGATAATGGAAATAAACATTTCCGAAGGCTTGGAAGAAAAACAGTAAGAAGAGTTTTCTATATATATATATATATATATATATATATATATATATATATATATATATATATTATAATTAAATGATGATAATTATAATTTATGATAATTTTATGGATAGCTCAGATTATATTATTTGTTTATTTTATTATAGTTTTATATTTTATCGGAGAACATGAGAAACTTCTCTCGTTGGGTTCTGGATATGATAATCAAAGATTGAAGAAATACATATACATAATCTTACCTTTTAATTACAACCTCTGAAAGAAATAATATCTATTAAATAAAACGATTGAAATATGATAATAGTGATATTGATACTTTAACCATAGATGTAAGAATAAAAGAAAACCAACACATTAATGTAAATATGTTTAATAAATGAATTTCAATTTTTAATCTGATTAGAACATAATAAATTATTTTGTAACTGTTAATTTATTTTGCACATTTATTCTTAAGGAATTGTGCCACCCTATATCATACATACATTCTTGGAAACAAAATGATATAATTTCTGCGTCGGCGCTATATCTCCAAACGCATGCGCTGCTACAGTATACATGTAAGAAAGAAGTTTCCTTCCATACACAACGTTTATATTCAACACACTGTTAGCGTGTCTGTGATGAAAATTGTTGGTTATAATTATTAAATGTTTTTATAATCAATTACATATAAGTAATACTTTATAAACTATATGTGTACGTGTATTTAAAAAAAAAACAAGAAAGTGATAGATGAAAGTTATGCATGCAAAAGCTGAAAATAAGTAATGAAATAGAATTGAGCACGCATGATGTACGTGATATTTTACGAGGATAAATTTACAACAGGTGAGTTTCAATATTATCTTAAAATTATAATTCTCTATAGATGAATTTTATAATGCATTATATGTTACTGTTCTTTGGCCTTTTTATATGATATATATCAATTGAATGTTCTATTGAATTTTGAGTGTACACTTTAAAATGTTTATTGGAATTCCAAATAGATTTAATCAAAATACACAGACCTTATCTTTCTTGCTATTACTGCCGGCTGCACTTACATCTTCCAAACTTGCCGATATCTCCTTAGAGATATGCTCCTACGGCACTCTTTAGTACTTACACAGGATCTGATACACTTATGATTAGTTTGTCATAAAATGTTTATATAATTTTAACTTTTAACAGTTTTTTAAAGAAAATTTTTTCAGAGAGCAATCTTACAGAGACGCATCCCTCATCACCATTCTAAATCCACTCATTTGTTTTTCAAAATCAACAACTATCCCGGCTTCACTAGTCCATAGCACTCTTATTTGTTTTTTTATCACAGAAATTGTTATTCTCCAGTCTTTTAGTGACTATTTTGAAAAAACATAAATTTATTGTCCTGGAGGGTATTGACACTGATTCATTTAAATCTCTATCGTATTAAGGAATTTTAATTAAGTCCTTCTTTCCTCTTACAATAGTCCATTTTCTTATATTTACCTTGTTTAGCTAATTTACAAAATGTTTATTTTTACAAATATTACAACCTATATTATTAATTAACCTATATGTAATTGATTCTAATTTAATTTTGCGTCTTGTTTGATACTTATTATACATATACTCCTTATTATTTTTGTTTTTGTAATTAAATTTTATATCTATAATCTATAAACAATGATTTAGGTTGGTATTGAAAAATTCCCTAGCATGACTTTACTTCCTATAAATATTCATTTCCTCAATATGTTTGGGGCTGTGTTCCAACTATCTTTCCCATCTAGTTTCAACCCTTTTCAATGAATGAATGAATACATGGTATTCTAAATTTATGCTACTACAAAAATAATATGTAAATAATGTTAAATTATCGTTAGACTAATTATTCTTTTCTCTTACTTTAGGTTTCAAGCTATTGTGTGACATTTCATCCTGCCGAAATTGTTATGGCTGTGTTCAGTGCAATTCCGAATTCCATGACTTTGACAACCAATCAGAATTACTGGTACAGGTAATATTTACTCTTTAATTAGCTAATATAGTGTTGTAATTTCTATTCTTCATCCTTTTCAAAACTTCACATCAATATATTATCCAATCTATACATATTTCAATCTTTTTATATTTTAATCTTTGACTTTTTTTTGAGTTTATTCTAATGGTTGTGTCTACTGACACTTCTTACGTTACAATAAGACTTGTTTATTATGTTTGTTTATTTCATTATTTTTACAAAACTAGAGGATTAGTTCAACTCCCCTCAAATTTAAATTTTCAAAAAAGGAAGCTTTTAAGTAGCCTTTTTAAAATTTCAATTTCAACGTTCCGGCTAATAATTATATTCTACTTAATTCATTACTCTTTTCTTTATATACAGAAATTGAATTTGAAGAATCCTATATTTAAGTTTATTACTATTTCTATCTTAGACTTAGTTTCCATTATCTAATTCTATCCTATCCTATTCTAATTATTTTTACAAATATGAGACCAATCATTCTGGTTTGAAATATCTTAGACATCTTTGCTTACTCTTAGTATATTATTCTATATTATTGTTTTATTCCAATTCCTATACCAATTATTATTCATTTATTCACACCGTAGAATCTTTATTCTTTGAACTATTTCTTGCTTATATTTTTACTTATACCTTTTTCCTTCACTTAACAATTCTTTTAATGCTCTCCTATCCTTATCTTATCTTCGAATTCAAAAAAATTATTATTTCCAATATTTCATATATTTTCATATCTTACTGTCAACCCTTATTCATGTCAATATAATTACTCCTATAGTCTAACCTTTTTCTTTGCTTACTATCCCTATTTATATTTATTTGCATAATTCTTAATTATAACTCATCAACTTCATTTCTTCAATATATTAATTACATTATACTTTATATATATTTCATTTCTCCCTATCTCATAATAATTAATCATATCATTTACTATATAAATCTTTGCTTCCATATTTCATTGTTACTTATCTCCATAATTCCTATAAAATTTTATTTGACATGAATATCTCAAATTCTATATCTTGATTTAAAAAAAAACTTTCTTTCCTTTCCACCTCTTTTACTGTGTTATTCAAATGATAACGAGCCTGTCCTTCCTAAATCCTACCTGTTCTTATTAATAAGTGTGAATTCTGTTTCTTATCCCCTCTACCTAATAAATTCTTACAAAATTTCTTAATATTATATTATCGCTTTTATTTCTGTCTGTCTTTGATATTATATATTTCTTTATAACAAAATGTGTCTCTATTTGTTTGGTTTTTTTAATCTATATAGCTACTCTAACTTTCCTTATAAGTTAAATGTGAAGTTACTTTACTTTTACTTAAAATCATTTATAAGTTTTTAATAATATATTTTTTTTTTATATTTTATAGATTCTTAACTGCGATAATGGAAACAATCTAGATGTATCCTACATATGAAAAAATTGAAAGCCTTATATCTACCTAGTATCTAATATTTTATGTTACATGGAAGTGCTACTTATGCAGAACATTGGAATCATTACATCTACCTATAATATTACTATTTATATACATGTAAGTAACATAATATTATCTATTCCTCTTTTTCTTGTTTCATAGAAGAATAGACAATATTATGCACGTAAGAGCAACTTATTAGAAATTCGGATCAGAACTCGGGCCCTGATCAATATCCCTTCTTACCTCTTCCTGATTTTGTATCAAATTAACTTGTCTTCTGTCTTCTTCCCTATTGCCTCTCTGGTCATAATTTCTTTCCCTGTTTTCATTTCTGCGATCTTCTTCATTATTTCTTCCATCCCTTCTGTATTGTTGCCAATTTCGATTTCCATTTTCGTTTCGTCTTCCAAAATTTCTATAATTTCCCCCATTTTCGTATGGCCTATTTCCATTATTTCTATTACCATTATTGTTATTCTGATATCCATTCCTGTAATTCCCATTTCCATTTCTATAATTGTCATTTCTAGGATTTCTATCATCCCGTCCTTGTCCTCTTCTCTCATAGTTTCGATTCCCATTGTTTCCATAGTCATTTCTTCTCTCATTGTCTCTGCGATAATGTCCATTTCCATTCTCATTTGATCTATTCTCTTGTATATCATTGTTGTTAGTATAGCTTCTTTCCACGCGTTGTAAATAGCTTGATAAATTATCCATGGATTTTATATTGTGTAGCGCTATTGTTTCCGCTACTTCAGAGTTAAAATGTCTTCCGACATACAAGACTAACTCTTCCTCCTTCATTCCAGGCTCAAGGTATTGGGCTATGTTGTATAACTGCATCGCATAGTTGTTTAGATTTTTACTCTTTTTATAATCGAACTTGCCAAAATATAGCCGTTCCCTAAATGTTGCCTGTTGCAATTCTCCCCAAAAATAAGCTAAAAATTGTTGTTCAAAGTCGCCCAAACTCTGGATCTGTTCTTCTTTATTACAGAACCATAACAAAGCATGGCCCTGTAATATACTCCTTATAATGAGTTTTATTTCCATAATGTCCCTGAGTCCTTTTATTTTACTGCGAATTATCTTCAGAAATACCTTGGGATGTACATTATTTATGTTCCCATCGAATTTCACCCCGATTTCGAAATTACTATGGAAATTTCCAGGACATACATTAACTCCACCACTTCTTCTAAAATTCTCTTCCATTTCCTCAACAGTATTTCGTAACTTCCTATTCATTTCTTCTATTTCTTGACTTACTTGTCGATTTATATCTTCATTAATTGCTGAACTCATCCCAGTTCTCTCTTCTATCTTGCCATCTAAATCCTTAAATTTCCTATTTACATTTTCTTTTATCTGTTCTACTTCCTTTGTTAGATGATTCGACTGTTTTGAGACTTCCACTCTAATATTTTCTGGTAAATTCTCTTCTATATCTCTTCTAAATTCTGATACTTCTTCTACTATGATCTTTTCTATGTTTTCTCGAATTTTCATACCGTTTTCTTGGATTTCTTGTCTCAAATTTTTATTTTTATTCTCCATTTCTTCTCTTACCTCGTTAATATTCTTCTTAAATCCTTCCTGGTTCTCCTTGAGTTCCTTAATTTCCTTCAAACTTTCTAATTTGACTTCATCTATTTTCTCTTCTAATCTCTTCATGTTTCCATGGATATTATTGATGTCTCCTCTAATTTCTTCTTTCATTATGTTCATATTTTCCTCCATTTTATTCATATCTGTTTTCCTATTCTCCTCCATTTTATCCATCTTCCCATTTAAATCTCCCCTCATATCAGCAAATAATTGTTGCATCATGACCATCATTAAATCATCCCTACTTGTACTTGTTCTTCCTTGTTTTTCTTGTCTCTCTTCTATCCTATCCTCTTGTTCTACACCTTCTTCATCTCCTGTCGTATTTTCTTCCGATGCATGTCCTTCAGCTTGCTGACCTTGGATCAGATATTGGACCTGAAAATCTCCCATTCCATGGCTCCTCTCTTCTCTTTCCTCTTCTGATCCACTATCATTTCCGACCTGTTTCCCGTCTCTCAATACCATTTTCTTGCTTTCCATGATTTATTTATTTATTATTAATTAAAGCAATTTAATTCTTTAAATTTTCTCAACGTTGGACTGACAATTTTATAATTATTTGTTTAATAGCCCCACGTTTTGGGACGCCAATTTATAATTAAATGATGATAATTATAATTTATGATAATTTTATGGATAG
Source organism: Galeruca laticollis (assembly GCA_963921935.1). NCBI lineage: Eukaryota > Metazoa > Arthropoda > Insecta > Coleoptera > Chrysomelidae > Galeruca > Galeruca laticollis. The sequence continues at coordinate 182,670,143 of OY998176.1, forward strand.
CTCAGATTATATTATTTGTTTATTTTATTATAGTTTTATATTTTATCGGAGAACATGAGAAACTTCTCTCGTTGGGTTCTGGATATGATAATCAAAGATTGAAGAAATACATATACATAATCTTACCTTTTAATTACAACCTCTGAAAGAAATAATATCTATTAAATAAAACGATTGAAATATGATAATAGTGATATTGATACTTTAACCATAGATGTAAGAATAAAAGAAAACCAACACATTAATGTAAATATGTTTAATAAATGAATTTCAATTTTTAATCTGATTAGAACATAATAAATTATTTTGTAACTGTTAATTTATTTTGCACATTTATTCTTAAGGAATTGTGCCACCCTATATCATACATACATTCTTGGAAACAAAATGATATAATTTCTGCGTCGGCGCTATATCTCCAAACGCATGCGCTGCTACAGTATACATGTAAGAAAGAAGTTTCCTTCCATACACAACGTTTATATTCAACACACTGTTAGCGTGTCTGTGATGAAAATTGTTGGTTATAATTATTAAATGTTTTTATAATCAATTACATATAAGTAATACTTTATAAACTATATGTGTACGTGTATTTAAAAAAAAAAACAAGAAAGTGATAGATGAAAGTTATGCATGCAAAAGCTGAAAATAAGTAATGAAATAGAATTGAGCACGCATGATGTACGTGATATTTTACGAGGATAAATTTACAACAGGTGAGTTTCAATATTATCTTAAAATTATAATTCTCTATAGATGAATTTTATAATGCATTATATGTTACTGTTCTTTGGCCTTTTTATATGATATATATCAATTGAATGTTCTATTGAATTTTGAGTGTACACTTTAAAATGTTTATTGGAATTCCAAATAGATTTAATCAAAATACACAGACCTTATCTTTCTTGCTATTACTGCCGGCTGCACTTACATCTTCCAAACTTGCCGATATCTCCTTAGAGATATGCTCCTACGGCACTCTTTAGTACTTACACAGGATCTGATACACTTATGATTAGTTTGTCATAAAATGTTTATATAATTTTAACTTTTAACAGTTTTTTAAAGAAAATTTTTTCAGAGAGCAATCTTACAGAGACGCATCCCTCATCACCATTCTAAATCCACTCATTTGTTTTTCAAAATCAACAACTATCCCGGCTTCACTAGTCCATAGCACTCTTATTTGTTTTTTTATCACAGAAATTGTTATTCTCCAGTCTTTTAGTGACTATTTTGAAAAAACATAAATTTATTGTCCTGGAGGGTATTGACACTGATTCATTTAAATCTCTATCGTATTAAGGAATTTTAATTAAGTCCTTCTTTCCTCTTACAATAGTCCATTTTCTTATATTTACCTTGTTTAGCTAATTTACAAAATGTTTATTTTTACAAATATTACAACCTATATTATTAATTAACCTATATGTAATTGATTCTAATTTAATTTTGCGTCTTGTTTGATGCTTATTATACATATACTCCTTATTATTTTTGTTTTTGTAATTAAATTTTATATCTATAATCTATAAACAATGATTTAGGTTGGTATTGAAAAATTCCCTAGCATGACTTTACTTCCTATAAATATTCATTTCCTCAATATGTTTGGGGCTGTGTTCCAACTATCTTTCCCATCTAGTTTCAACCCTTTTCAATGAATGAATGAATACATGGTATTCTAAATTTATGCTACTACAAAAATAATATGTAAATAATGTTAAATTATCGTTAGACTAATTATTCTTTTCTCTTACTTTAGGTTTCAAGCTATTGTGTGACATTTCATCCTGCCGAAATTGTTATGGCTGTGTTCAGTGCAATTCCGAATTCCATGACTTTGACAACCAATCAGAATTACTGGTACAGGTAATATTTACTCTTTAATTAGCTAATATAGTGTTGTAATTTCTATTCTTCATCCTTTTCAAAACTTCACATCAATATATTATCCAATCTATACATATTTCAATCTTTTTATATTTTAATCTTTGACTTTTTTTTGAGTTTATTCTAATGGTTGTGTCTACTGACACTTCTTACGTTACAATAAGACTTGTTTATTATGTTTGTTTATTTCATTATTTTTACAAAACTAGAGGATTAGTTCAATATATATATATATATGGTTTTAACAAACAGCCAGTGTCCCTGCTAAATCGGAAAAAAAATGTTATTCAATAATCTGATTGTACGGAAAACCTGAAAAAGAATAAGACAGTTCGTATTCAAACAAAAAATCCAGGTCCCTGCTCAATCAATAAATCAGTAATATGGGAAAAAATATTATTCAATAATCAAGAATACGGAAAACCTGAAAAAGAATAGAACAGTTCCTACTTAAACATTAAATTAAGGTCCCTGCTCGGGCGCCAAGATGTAACGCGCTTTTTCCTCCCTAAGGCGTCGTCTGCGTGCTGCACTGCGCGTGGAACGCCCCGGAAACGTCACTTCTGACACCTTTGAAACCTTACACTTTCTCGGGTGCCAGATTTTTAACGTGGTTGTCTCCACGGGCCCTCGACTTCACTCGTCGAGAGTTCCAGGTAGCCTCAGATGGAGGTACGGTAAATTCCAGGGGTCTATTGTCGTCAAAATTCGGGAGGATGCTAAATATATAAAACAAATTGTTCTCGCTAGTCCTGAAATAAATACTATTATCCTAATACACACTACGGAGAAGCTAAAATTCGTGCCGCCAAACAACTACGCTACCATAAGGAAATACTAGTCTATAATAGGTCAATAAAACACAACACAGGTTTATTTCAGTTTAATTACAGTAATACTTTCTACCCAGCCGTTATATATACAAAATAAACAATACTCAAAAGCACATATGTTAATAGCGACGAAGCAGGCAGGACATAAGCGAGAGAGGTTTGTAATTATAAAATAGCGTTCATGCAAATAAAAGAAGCGGTAAAAAAAGCAAGCAAAACTATGTTAAGCGTGGTGGTCTTTTCATTCAAGTATTTGATAGACCCTTATGTAACGAACGGGTCCGGCGTTACTAAAAGAAAACAATCGGGTCGGGAAAACAATACTAGAGATCGGCTCTCTAGACTTAATCTGTCAATAACTCACTAAAATTTGAACAAAGTCGAGAAAGGTATCAAAGGACGGATCAAATCTCAAGAAAACCCACTAAAAGAAAATTCGGTGAAGATAACGAAAGCGGGGGGGGGGGTTAATTCTAGAATTAACACAGATTCTCCCTAAAATCGGAAAAGTTTTTCAAGAACGGCAATTCTAAATTTAAGAGATAAATCGGGAATGGTATTGCAAGTGGGAACTCAAGATTTAAAATATCCGGAAGCCCTAGCGTATATGTATGCCTGGCGCAAACGGATATTTCAATCAGGAATTTTCCTTGCAAAATTGAAGAAAAATATACTAAAGAACGGAGCTAATATTAAGAAACCTACGAAAAGGAGATCGGAAAAAGTATTGCAACTGGGAACTCAAGATTTAAAATATCCGGGAGCCCTAGCGTATATGTATGCCTGGCGCAAACGGATATTTCAATCAGGAATTTTCCTTGCAAAATTGAAGAAAATGTACTAAAGAACGGAACTAATATTAACCAAAACCGTATTAAGAAGAATGGGGCGAATATCAACCAAACTCACTAAAAGGAAACTCGGAAAAAAGTATTGAATCGGCTACGATATATAAATGATTTACCACACTCTAATGTACAAGATATTTCAACCTATTTTAAAATGAAAGTCAACTACATACATATTTAAATTGCTTATTGAAAAGACCACATATTTTCGGATTAATTATTTCTAAAGTTCGTACATTTACAGCAATAAATTATCAAGAATATTTCTTACAACGCGAAAAAAAACTCAATAAGTAAATCGGCAAAAAAAATCTAAACAATTTACGCAGTAGGGAGACCAGTACATTCAAATGTTGGGTTTTAAAATCGAAATAAATATTTTACCCAGAAAAAAAAAATGATTTCTCCATCGCAACCGGGAAGGAAATAAAAATATCGGAATTTTGAATAACTATTAACCTGTTACAACAATTGGTTCTACCCCGAAACCAGGGGATAAAATAAAATATAATTGTTCACGGAGATTTACAATACTTTACACTAATTATAAGTCAATATACAAATGATTATTCATACTCGTCGACATAAACTTCAAAATAAAAATATTCTCGGCGCATAAACTATCAAATGATTTATAAATAAAGAAACGACTATGTGAAGGGTGATACATAATATGAATTAAATATATACTATGAAATAATTTAAATTAAATATATACTCGGTGACATAAACTATCAAATGAAAATATAACAAAGAAACGAATATGTAATGAGTGATACATAATGAAAATGAATATATACTCGGCGACATAAACTATCAAATAATTTAACTTAAATATATACTCGGTGACATGAACTATCAAATAATTTAAATTAAATATATACTCGGTGACATAAACTATCAAATGAAAATATACCCGGTGACACAGAATAACCTTTTCGTAACGTTACTTCGTTACAATATATAATGAATATTATTTCATAAAAGACGAGGTGCCTATATGAAACATAAATTTCGATTTTCTACTACACCTGCTTTTAGTCGAAATTTCAATAATTTCGACGTATTGGCCTGACCGTTCATTGAAGGGAAAAACAACTACATTCCTGACTAATACCACGCAGAATATTGAAGTACATCCCCTTCGAAAACCGTGACGTCGATCGACCATTTTGCCGATACGGACATCCGTGGGGATTCGCAACTGATAGCCGAATGGCATAGTACACTGACGCGTTTCGACCTTCTTGGGTCTCTTCAAGAGTGCCATAATGCGTTCCAGTTCAGAGTCTCTGATCCGCACTGAAGATTACGTCCTCTGACAACTTCTACTTGGCTCGTGTAGTCACACACAAGCGAGAAGCAGTCCGCTGGCGCCATCTTCACTTCCAGTTGCGAACCAACACCTCAGATAAATTCGACCGTATTAGTCGTATGAAATAAAATGAATATAATTTCATAAAATACGAGGTGTCTATATGAAACATAAATTTCGATTTTCTACTACACCTGCTTTTAGTCGAAATTTCAATAATTTCGACGTATTGGGCTGACCGTTCTTCGAGGGGAAAAACAACTACATTCCTGGCTAACACCACGCAGAATATTGAATCACATCCCTTTCGAAAATCGTGTCATCGATCGACCATTTTGCCGATACGGACATCCGTGGTGATTCGCAACTGATAGCAGAATGGCATAGTACACTGACGCGTTTCGACCTTCTTGGGTCTCTCCAAGAGTGCCGTAGTGCCTTCCAGTTCAGAGTCTCTAATACGAACTGAAGATTCCGTCCTCCGACAACTTCTACTTGGCTCGTGTAGTCACACACAGGCGAGAAGTAGTCAGTTGGCGCCACTTCACTTTCAGTTGCGAACCAACACCTCAGATAAATGCGACCGTATTAGTCGTATAAAATGAAATGAATATAATTTCATAAAATTCGAAGTGTCTATATGAAACATATATTTCGATTTTCTACTACACCTGCTTTTAGTCGAAATTTCAATAATTTCGACGTATTGGCCATACCGTTATTCGAAGGGAAAACAACTACATTCCTGGCTAGTACCACGCAGAATATTGAATTACATCCCCTTCGAAAACCGTGACGTCGATCGACCATTTTTCCGATACGGACATTCGTGGTTATTCGCAACTGATAGCGGAATGGCATAGTATACTGACGCGTTTCGACCTTTTTGGGTCTCTTCAAGAGTGCCGTAATGCCTTCCAGTTCAGAGTCTCTAATCCGAACTGAAGATTCCGTCCGCCGACAACTTCTACTTGGCTCGTGTAGTCACACACAAGCGAGAAGCAGTCAGCTAGCGCCATATTCACTTTCAGTTGCGAAAATTCGACCGTATAAGTCGTATGAAATGAAATGAAATTAACTGTGTCTCGACCCTTACTTCGTGGAATCTGCTCATATTAGTGTTTTAAATGAAACACGGTTTCTAGTTAATTCCACAATATAATAAAAATTTTCAATAATTTTTATTATATTGTGGAATTAACTAGAAACCGTGAGTTTCATTTAAAACACTAATAATTTCATAAAATACGAGGTGTCTATATGAAACATAAATTTCAATTTTCTACTACACCTGCTTTTAGTCGTATTTTCAATAATTTCGACGTATTGGCCTTTCTTCGAAGAGATGTAATTCAATATTCTGCGTGGTATTAGCCAGGAATGTAGTTGTAATTCCCTTCGAAGAACGGCCAGGCCTAGAATTCTATCTTATTTTCAATACAGTCGGAAGTCAATTTATTAACTGTTTGTCGATGTAGCTACTTATCGGCGTCTTATATGTACAATTGAGATTATGGATTTCGCAGCTCTAGATTTTATAGACTTTGGTGTTGGTTCACAATTTGTATTACTAATTAGATTAGACGGTTGAAAAATTGCTCTGGCACTAGATGTTCTTCCATAATGTTACATCGGTACTCACTATTTTTTGTGAATATAGTAAACATTTCTTCTCCTGAAACAAATTACATTGCTCCATTTACAACAGATTGTGTTATCCAATGGTTACTTTAATCGGAAAATATATGTTTTAAAATGAAGTTTTTATATAGTAATGTTCACGTATGTTCAGGATATGCGAAAATAAAGAAGGTTCTAGACTTGCTTCAATTAGTACGAGGCATTTCATTCTCAATATTTTTAGTCTAGGTATTGAATGTCTTTTTTAAATAGTTTTTCATTTCCATGTTATCAAAGAAAATAAAACGGTGCAAACAAACATTTTCAGTCGTAGATTGTAGTTTAAACAAATTGAAGTTGACTACACAAATTAGATAAATATCCTCACAGTATCTAAAAAGCCTCTAATGAATTGCCATCGTCGGTTATTAAAAAAAGAATGAGGTTGGAAGGCATCTACACAATTTATTGAAGCTCTCTACGCATTAGAACAGCTGTGGACCACTCTACTTTTTAAAGATCTCTTGTCACTTGAGAGAAGCGTGGGCATTCAATATGGAAATCGTTTTACAATAAATTTAAAAATATATAACTGTGTTTTGGTTTATATGAAAATATATAAATTAGAAAGTATTCAAGTTGAAATAGAGTTGAAGCCTATAAAAGATCTGACGAACTGCCTTCGCCAGTTACTATGGAAAGAGCGATACCTACCTATTGGAAGCATCTACTTTTTCATTCGTTTTGTTCTCAAATTTCATTGAAGTTCCGTAAGTCTTTGTATTCGAATGAGGTTTCGACTTTCCTACTTTCTAAATATCTCTGCCAGACCTTCAGTATTGATATTTTTTTCAATAAATTTAAAAAAGCGTTGCATATATGAATATATGTTGATAAAAGTGTTCAAGTTGAACTAGATCTAGTCTACAAAATCCTGTAGAAAAAATCTCTACCTGAGCAAAACAGAGGGTAATCCTCTATCCAGTGCGAAATAAAATCTATTAGAAATATTATTATTATAATTATTTCATTAAGTTTCAATTACTAAAGAACTCTTGAATTGTACTTATGGAACAAAACTGACTAATACTTCTTGTCCTTGAATGCTATTCGCTTGTAGCTTGTAGGCGATCATATATTCGGCTAGTGTATTCGCAAGCTTCTGTTTTGCGCTTTTCGTATGATGGTGTCAATGTCTGGTATGGTGCACCAAATTCTTATCTCTGGGCTATGAATTTTGTGTCCTTCCTGGTCCTCTTTTTTGGACGAGAATGAGATTTACTTCATGTCTTTCAGAATTTTTTAATTTGGATGGGTCGTAATTCTACTTGCTTCAGATAAAAAAACATCATGTTGCTGAATAAATACTAATCCAATTTTCGAAATAACTAACTAAATCAATTGATCTAATAACACTTGGCAATATATTATTTCTCAAGCGATCAAAATCACTTGTGTATAAAAATAGCATATTGGAATGAAATTTAGAAGTAATGTCACATTTTAAGTGATTTTTGTGCTTCTGGAACTTTGCTATCCGTATATGCGATGGGAGGTACAATCAAAATAATTAACTGAACTTTGTTTAAAAAAATAGCATTACATGTAAATACTTAATATTGATACTGAAATTTCTACATCAAAAAAATTAATATCATAATATGCTTTTTATTTGATTCCAAATAGCGAGCACATGTATTTTTAGAATTAAAAACTATTTGTTTATCAGGTTTACCATTCATCATTGGCACACCACAAAAATATCAGATTTACTTTGTAAAATTAATTAGAAATTGCTTCAGCAGGAAGACAATGGTTTTCCTACATCCTGTAAGGTGATAATACGATTGGCTTAAATTATTATATGACAACATCTTATTTGGATTTAAAGATTTGGTGAATACGGGTGTGCCATTATGAAGTTCTCAATATTTTTACTATTATTTGTTTCTAAAAGTGTATGCTGCTTCAATTTAGATGTGGATTTCCCAATAATTTTCAAAGAACCTGTCCCAACTAAAGAGAAAACATATTTTGGTTATACAGTGGCTATGTATCCTGGAAAGCCCTATGGTAGTGAATGGTAAGTTTTTTGAAACACTGTGATTGTTTTTATCTTGGACTACAATTATTGGCGATCAAATATATTATAATGTTATAATAACATTTTTTTCAATATATTGTGGAATTATATAGAAACAGTAAGTTTAATTTAAAACCATTTCCTTTGATACTTTAATGCTAAATGTTATTCTGGAAAAAGCTTCTTTATCCTAGTAATAAATGTTCAGATTTCTATTCCAAATAACTTATTTTTGGTTAAAAATACTTTAAAATCATATGGATGATATTATATTATAACAAATTGTAAAACATTGGAATGATTACAGTCTAAGGCACGCCCAAAAAAACAATGAGTAGTCCAATATGTCATACTGTTCATAAATGTTTTAGTTTGTTGTAGTAGAAGTTGAAATATTGTCAAAGTAAAAGCATCTACGAATACTATATTAATATTAATTGATGTGAAGCTGAGAGTGATTTATTGTTGATTGATTCTAATGGATACCAATGTAATTGTGAAAAATACATAAAGTACCTATATAATAATCTCCAGATGTATTATATTTACATAAAGTTTTTGGAGGGACTAAAGTTTTATAGAATAATCTTTTATGAAAATATATTTTTTTTTTAAATTTCGAATCAACCTATACTTCAGAAATTTGTGAGACATGGTTTAGAATGCAATAAAATAATATATTCATCCCTTTGAAATAATCATTTGTGGTAGATATATAGCGGTATTCAAAAAATGCTAGCAGCTTGACATGATCTTATGAAACAGTAGAGTATTAAAAATTTACTAAGAATAGAAAGGAAAATAGAAGAAAAATACTAAAATATATTTAAAATTGGAACTGAATTTGATGGAGGAAGTGAAAAGTAACATAAAATCCGGGGGTGGGTCTTGTCCTAATATTTGAAAATATATGAAGCAACCTACTAATAACGAGAATTGAGAAAAATATATATTATGTTTGTTGCACTTCAAACTTGAAAAAACTATTTACAAAATTACAGAAGTGCAGAAAGAATACAAGGGAACTTTTTAAAATATGAATTGGTCACTTGTATATACTCCGGAGGCTGTATCGTGCTAACAAACTGAAATTTCTCCAAAAATGACAAAAATATCGTACTTAAAGTACTGTAGCGCCTGTTGTATTGGCTTTGGTGAGCTGAAAATCAACAAGGTTCATCTGTGAGATATCCTGAATAATATTCAATCATAAAATTGGTGAATTGTTGAACTCCGGAGGCTGTATCGTGCTAACAAGACATGCAAGAAAAAGTGGCCGACGACGACATACACACAGGATTTTTTTTAAAAACCGTTTTTTCGGGTTGTTATTGATGGAAAACGTGAAAATAACTCAAAAGTTTCTTCTGGAGACGTAATAACTTTTTCATCAATATTTTGTAAATATTCTTTAACAAGTTCCGCGGCAGTTATGTCTCGTTCATTGCGAGTTTTGTCATTTAATAAATGTTCAGCTTTTTGACATAATTCTAATTGTTCGTTTTCAGAATAATTTTTGAATTTATCACTATTCCATAAAAACGCGAAATTATTAGAGTTAGAAGAAAGTAATTAAAGTAATTGGAATCTCTCATCCACTGATGTTATGATTACATATAGAGCATTAAAAAACGATCAACTTTGAACTTTAAAAAGTTTCGTCGTGGATCGGTTCATCATCACATTCATAATCAAAAGGTTTATTTTTATTTTTCGCGGCTTTACACTTCTTTGTTTTTTGAATTTAGGTTCTATGTCTAAGCTGCGTGTTATTTCTTTAGCATCAATCCATAGATCATTAAAACGTTTATCGGATGCTTGTAAAAAATTATTCTAATTATTTAAATTATTATAACACTGAGCAGCATCAATGTTCGGTTTTTGAATAATTTTACTAACAATGGCAACTTCACTTAAAATATTATACCACAATATAAGAATGCAAATGAACTTCAAAATTTTGCAATTTGTTGGCCAACGATGCCGTCAAATTTTTGACGTTATTTTCAAAGTTTTCTTCGCTCATTTCAAACAGAGCATCATAAACCTCCCCAAGTTGATAACTTAAAGGAGTTATTGCATCTATTCTACTAGACTAGACCATCGAGTATCCGATAAAGGTTTTAAAGTTAAATTTGTTACATTAGATAAATTAGATTTCAGAATTGACCAGCGTTTAGCAGAAGCTGAAATAAATACAAACAGTTCTTAAAATAAAGAAGAAAACTGATGCTTAAAGAATTCGATTTTGCGGCATCATTGACGACTAGATTTTAGGCTATAATTGCAATGAGGAACAACGAAAGCTCGCGGATTCAAATCCATTTTTTTTGTCGACCATTATGCCTACCACGCATATTTGCCCCATTGTCGTAACCCTAACCCCGCAAATCGTTGATAATTAATTCTACTTTCTCTAACGCCGACAAAAGAGATTTCGTCAAGCCTTCACTCGACTCTATCATCTATAGGACAAAATAATAAAAAATGTTATTGTATACTAATTTCCGTACTCTTTAAATTAACAAATCTTATGCAAGCTGAAATTTGTGCAGTTTAATAATATGAAATAATATTTTGCCATTTGAGTTGGTTCTAAAATTTTAGATTTAATTCTTTCACCGATCAAATTGATTACTTAATATTGTATTTTATCCCCGAGATAGTTTTTGTGATCTTTTATTTGAGAGTCATGTTTTTTATGTTTTGACATAATCGGGTGGAATTTGGAAATCATATCTATGCATTTTAAAAAGTTACAGTTATTTTTCTCAAACAACTTATTACTACTTCCACAAAAAGCTAAATTTTGGTCACCTAAAAACTGAATCACGTAGAAAATTTTTTCTATAACAGCTTGCCATTATTTAGTTTCTCTGTTTATTACATTATTAAATTCAGACTCAATTATTTCATTTTTACTAAAACGATTAGAACATTTTCGATATGTAACTTGCTCTTTTCATGAACGTATAAATGTTTACTTCAATGTTGCCAGTCATTGTAACCAGATTCATCACTAGGTCGAACAGATTTCAAATCGCTGTCTTTAAAAATTTTACGGCAGAAGCGTAAAGTGAATTCTTTGTTTCGGAATACAACAACCAAAAACGCTCAATTTTTTCTTTGTTCTACGAAATTTTAAAGAAGTAACTATTGGAAAACTTACCGCCCCGACTACGAATTATCTCTCGGATAAGTATCATTTTTGTTTTGATAATGAGCAGGGGCATATTCTACTAATTCTTGAATATTATTAGGACGTAATTTCTTTGGCCATAGCGCTGCTTCTTTCGAGAGTTGACTCATAGTTTCCGTTCTGGTAATTTTTGAATGTGTTGATTTCTTATTATCAGTGGAACTTGAAGATGTTGATGAATTGCTTTTTAGATCAATTTCTTGTCTGCTGCTGATACTTGTTTCAAGTACAGATTCAGAATATTGGGATTGAGCAGTATTATTGTTGTTATTAATATTTGGCAAAGTAGACTCGGGGTTTGAACAAAAAATGCCTAATTGTGACATGGTTAACCAGAGTTCTTCCTCTCCTTTTCTATTATCCAGCAAATTATGGTATCCAGACAAGTTCTTGTTTTTTTGTGACATCCTGTATACTGTTAAGAAATTAATACGTAAGAAAACAAATTGACAAAATATTCATGAAAAATGGAAATCTTTCGGCGTCTCAAATTCAAGCTCGAAAGTATTTTCTCAATATCACTTATTTCAAAATTTATAAATAGTAATATTAGTGATTATCAATTATTCTGTTGGAAATTACTTCAATTAACAATGATTTTTATATAATCAAATATAAAATGGTTTTTGGCTTTTAATGTTTCAATGAATCTAAAATAAAAAATAAATATTTTAGATAAACTCACATTAATTCACATCACAAACCACATGTCTGTAAAACTATAAAAAACTGAAGTTTCAAAAACAGATATCTTTTACCCCATGCACCTTTTCACTTCACTAAGTTAGTTATCGATCGGGCATCTGGCAACAAATGAAATTGCGACCGATGCAGCGCTTAATATATAAAGGTTAGGTTAGGTTAGGTTAGCTCAGACAGGGAAAAAAATGCTTGTCCGCTCATTGGCTCGTTGCAAGCCAAATTTTTCAAGCTCAAACAAATTTGTTTGAGTTTACACAATTCATGTTATGATGCTACGTATTCGATCGAATAAATGCTATTATTGCGTACTCTCATTTGGAAAGTATATTATTTTCGAGAAATTTAGTTAGTTATCGATCGGACATCTGGCAACAAATGAAATTGCGACCGATGCAGCGCTTAATATATAAAGGTTCGTACATTGCAAGCTCAGACAGGGAAAAAACGCTTGTCCGCTCATTGGCTCGTTGCAACCCAAATTTTTCAAGCTCAAACAAATTTGTTTGAGTTTACACAATTCTTGTTATGATGTTACGTATTCGATCGAATAAATGCTATTATTGCGTACTCTAATTTGGAAAATATATTATTTTCGAGAAATTCGGTTCTCTCGTCTCAAAGAGTATTAATAAACAAATAAATAATGTAATAGCTAGCAATTTTTTTCTGTTTTTTGTCATTATAAATTTTGTTTTGACAATGTTGTTTGTGGCTTTATCTTGTTTTTTACTTTTGAGTTTTGAGGCTTTTTGACGCTTTCGGCGCATCGACGCCATCGTGCACCACACGACTTTGCCCTTATGTACGGCGCGGGCCAGATTTTATGCAAAACAACTGTTGCTGACTCCGCATGCTGGGCGACATTTTTCCTCCCTCCCTTATTAATCCTGGCTTCGGCTTCGAACTCCTAGAAACGCCTTCGAGTGAATTAATCCATCTTGAATTTTTATTGGTTAGACAATTCCAAGTAAAAAGACTTTGGCGGTTTCTTGGATGAAATTTTCTGTAGCTATTCATTTTGTACAATAATTATGAACATTGGGAAATTGGCATTTTGAAACTACGGGTTTTGTACAAATTATATTTTCAGCTTGTCCATGGCAGGATTGATACCACTGGTTGTTGGCGTGGAAGTGGGCAAGTGACAGCACCAAAATGATCTTTATTCATATTTCCTAATAGGTTATGAATGTAATTCCAACGGTGGGATACGAGTTAACGTAAGAAGATTGGGACTTTGATAAGTATGAGCTTTGTTTTGGAAGTAACACAACTTAAATCTTTAAAAGATTCACTAAGTTCACACGGATGCTCGTCATCAACTTAAATTCTTGTAGAGCGAATAACTCAATATTCGCCGAATTTAAATGTGAAAGTGTTATAGTTCTGATTAATTTCATGATAAATTTATTTGCGTTTCAAAGCAAATAATTTATTAATTGCAAATACAAGTATTATGATATTATTATTTATTTTTGTTAATAGTTTCTAGAATCTCGTATCAAAAGATTATCAAAAAAGAAATTTGATTATTCAGTGTTTTTATAATTTCATCCAGTTTTGATTCTATAACCGTTATTCGGAATGTTCTGGATCTTGAGAAGATATCCCAGTGACAGGGTATTTTTGTCTGTATTGATTCGTATTCGTTTTACGAATTTTAGTTTCTTTTTATTAGTCAGTTTTACTTATGATTTTGGTTTTGTCTTGTATTTCTGGGTGTATAATATCAAAAAGGGCTTGTAATTTCGGTCGGTGCTTTTTCTTAAGTACATGCAAAGGATGGTTAAGGTTTACTTCTGATATAATTTCGGCGTTTCGGTTTTGTGTGACAACAATTTTTGTTTCGTCTGTTTCTGTTTATTATATAAGTTTGTAATAAAAGGTTGTAATTTTACTCTAGGTTGGTACTGTGATCATCTTCTCAACCTAGATTATACTTGTTTGGCCAATAAATAAGCGAAATTTACTGTCTCGACCCCTACTTTGTGGAATCTACTCATATTACTGTTTCTAGTTAATTCCACAATATGTTGAAAATTCTAAGAAATTGACAATTGTTTCGATATTAAATATCGTCAGAATGACAGAAGTTACATTTCATTTGATGCCTAGCTGATGTTCAATAATTATTTTTGGCTAGACCAAGAATTGATTGACTTAATATATATTAATAGAAACAAGAGGAGGATATGGTATTACAAATATTAAAGCTTAGATATTATTAGCCCTACTTATGGTGATATACTGGATATCATTTTTCCAATTAAGATCAGTATAACTGTGCAATGATATAGAAAACTATATCTGCTGATCTTTACAATTATCACTTAAGAAGACAGTTTAAAAGTGCAGAACTCCATAGATTTATCTGTTCATTGACGACTTCATATTGTGGATTTCTTAAGTGTCTTCTAATTTCCAATACTTCAAGGAAATCCAGTTCTTGTTTATTATCACAAATCTGTAGTACTTCTAGTTTCGTGTTAGGTCTCAATGAATGTTTGGTGTCAAGTAGACGTTTAGCGTAGTGGTTATCTAGTTGTTTTAATCTGTAAGCTCGTAAGTGTGTAAGCGTTCACTCTATCTGATTTCAAAATTTTTATGAATAGACACTATTATATTCTGGATATTTAAGTTTATATATACCAGATTTCTTTAATGGGGATATTTTTGTATTTATATTTATCAATTTTGTACTCACATTACTTTCTGTCAGTGGCGGCTCGTGTTTAATTTTGTAGGTGGGTCATAATTAAAATACAGAACGACACTGACCAGCCCCCCGGAGGCCTATTCGCCGTGGGCGGAAATTTTTCGAAAAACCACGCTCAATTTCTGCCCAGAAATCGTTAAAATCGGTAAAAAAGCCAAATTTGTTGAGTTCTTTTCCAAAGCCAGAGAGGGAAATAACTTTTTTGGGCCACTCTTGTTTTATATAAAAATAATGCTCTCTTATAAAACAACCATATTTTATTCATTACATATGTAATATGACAAACGTAAATTAAATGATAATTAGTCTAAATCTTTTTAAAATGTAAGTGAAGCCTTCGATCTTTTGTATTTGCAAAGTGATCAATAACCCTTTCATTCAAATTATGAATACCATTTACAAACTGCTTTTCTATGCATAACATAGCTAACGCCGACAATCTCTCCTGTCCCATAGTATTAGGCAAAAATGTCTTGATTCTCTTTAATGTAGAAAAAAATCGTTCGCTTCCTACAGTTGTCATTGGTAACGTACATAAAATAGTCAACAATTTTACAGTTTCCGAGAGATTAATAAATAATTGCAGCATTGGCACAGCCACTGAACTCTTATTAAAACCGTCGCGTTGATAAATAATTTGAAGTTCAGTTTTTAGTTTTAAGTACTTAATACTTGAAAAGGTTTCTTTTACTGACTTAACAATATGATCTGGAAAATTAATTTTATATTGTTCGAACTGGTCGCTGCAATATAACTGGGCAATCACTAAAGGATCACTGAAACTAAAGCGGTGGTTAATTTCAAAAATTATTATGTCGCAAACCTCCAAAGCAGGTTGGCGCTCAGAGTGTTAATTTTTCCTTGGTCTTTTTGCACCAAGTGTTGAAGAAGTTGAATGTCTTCGGGAAATATTTCATTTAATATAATATGGTCTCTGACTTTTTGAATTGACATTTTAAATGAGTCTATATTTTTTTTCACCAATATCACGTCAATACTGTAAAGTTTTGATATTGAATTCTTCGATAGTCGGTGTATGTCGCTGGTACCTAGAAACCTTCTTAAGCCTAAATAATTTTTTCTTCTTCGGGTAATAAAATGGCCTATTAGTGACAAATAAAAATTTTATTTACCAAAGTAATTCGACCACAAATACTGTAAGTATAATGCTCTACAATACTCACAATCTCTTTCGGGAACGGGAAACGAGAACTATTTTTAATGTGTTTTTTCGGGAGAGAAATTCAAACCAACTCCATTCTAATTTTCTTACAAGCGTCAATCGAATTTTTTCGGTCATCCCTGTTTTTGTTGACATTCAGAAAACAAACAAAATAAATATTTTTTAACCAATTTATAACCCCTTTAAAATAATCTTACTATAATACCTACTAATATGTAACTACGTAACAAATATCGCGTTTTTGAAGTTGATTAAAAAGAACTTCACAAGTATGCATTATTAAATGGAAAAAAATTCAGCCAATAAAGAAAATACACACTTTGCAAAAAAGTTTTTAATCCAATTGCTTGATTAATTGTATTTCAGTATTCTTCAACCTCAATTATTTTTTCTATTGAAGCCAGAATATCAGCTTGATACAAAAATACGGTTTCCACACAACGCGTATTAAAATACCACCTTGTCGGTGCCGCTCTAGGTAAACGTACTTCAACAAATTCATCGAGAATCGCTGTACGTCTTGGAGATCGACTAAAAAATGTGGAAAATCCCTGTAAATTGGCAAAACAAACTTTAACATTTTTATTCTGACTTGCCGCTTTTTGCAGAATTAAATTTAATTGGTGAGCATGACAATGAATAAAATTTGCTTGAGGATATCGTTCTTCAATTTTTTTTTGTACTCCACCTAATCGTCCACTCAGTACGAGTAGAAGCTCCGTCATAGCTCTGTCCATTTAACTTTTCCGGTGTTTTATTAATTTCTAGCAGCTTTAATTCTTTGAAAATTATCTCCGATTAATGTTCGGCTGTGGTGCCGGTAGGATTTACAAATTTAAAAACCTTTCGTGAACGACACCCGATAAAATGTACCGTATAATAAAAGTCATTTGATTCGGCTGACTGCATGTCCACTTTAAGTTTTTCTTGAGCCACCGATAACATTGAATCAAGTAATTCATTCATTTTAATTTATAAGTCCACGAAATATTCCCGGGCTTACGGAAGGTTCTGTCTGGTCCTGCCCTCGCAAAGCAAGTTCAAACGCACCACAAAATTTCACACAATTATTACTTTTCCGCCCAACCTTTCTATATGCGAGAAAAGTATTGGTTTACCCCAAAAAAAGTTGGAATTTTGAAATTTTTTTTGAGTTATTTATACGTTTTCCATCAACAACAACACGAAAAAACGGTTTTTAGAAGAAAAATCATGTGTGTATGTCGTCGTCGTCGTTGTCGTCGGCCACTTTTCCTTACATGTCTTGTTAGCACGATACAGCCTCCGGAGTGCAATAGGTCAGCAATTTTATGATTGAATATTATTAAGGACATGTCACAGATGATCCCTATTGATTTTCAGTTCACCAGAGCTAGTACAACGGGTGCTATGGTACTTGAAGTAAGACATTTTGTATTTTTTTGAGTAATTTCACTTGGTTAGCCCGATACAGCCTCCGAAGTTCAACAAGTTAACAATTTTATGATTGAGTATTATTCAGGGCATCTCACTGATGAACCCTATTGATTTTCAGCTCACCGGAGCCAATACAACAGGTGCTACAGTACTTTATGTACGATATTTTTGGAGAAGTTTCAGTTTGTTAGCACGATACAGCCTCCGGAGTATATACAAGTGACCAATTTTATGATTGGATATTATTCAGAGCGTCCAAAGATGAACCCTATTGATATTCAACTCAGTAAATCCAGTACAACGGGTGCTATGGTACTTGAAGTACCACATTTTCGTCATTTTTGGAGAATTTTCAGTTTGTTAGCACGATACAACCTCCAGAGAGTATACGATTGATCAATTTTATGATTTAATATTGTTCAAGGTGTCTCACAGATGTACCCTATTGATTTTCACTTGACTAGAGCGAGTACAGGGGTCCTATAAATCCAGATATACTGAATTTTTTGTTATTTTTGGAGAAATTTCGGTTTGTTAGCTCGATACAACCCCGAAGTGTATACAAGTAACAATTTCATGGTAGAATATTGTTCAGGGCCACAGATACGGAAAAGTTAGTTTTAATCCTTAAAACCGTTTATTTTATTTATAATATATCTGCTTTTCGACACATTTCTATTAAAAACTCTTACCGATTGTGTATGAGCATTGTCTAATTGAGAACGAATATCCACAGTACCGACTCACGGCACATTTAATATGGTCTGCCGATAAACTATGTTTTTTTTTATTTTTTCTTTTAAATGTTTTAAATCTTGAACACCGTTTTTACACCATGAAGAATTATTCGAAAAAAACAGACAAAGGAAACAGTAAAATGCATCACTTACTTCACATCCGCAAATTCTATCAGACAAATCATACATAGGCCTGCACAAACTGCGATGAACTTCTTTGTTCTTGTCCTTGCTAGTCTGTTTAATTTTTAAATCTGGAAGAAGAGGACTACTTTCCTTTAGTTTTAATAGTTTTTCAAAATTTAGTTCACTTTTAATTCTCAAATTTTGAACCATTTGCACCACAGACATGATAAATGGCGTATAATAAAATAGCACCAAATACTTAAAACACAAGCCCACGAAAAAAACTAATCAAAAATCAATATATGTAATAACAATACCAACTTATTACGTCAAAACACAACTCATTATTTGGCTACAAATGATCTCCTTTAAACCAAAATATAGCGCGTGTAATAATCAAACGACGTAAGTCGATTCATCGCCAATATCAACCCGGGCTTTTGACCCAACACATTTAAACTTCGGGCGCGTTTCTCTCACGTTACGAAGATTGTCTGCGCTCGGCAAATTCCGTCCCCATTTAACGCCTTGAGGTCAACGATGGACACCAGCCCGAATTGCAATTTTGGTTTTGGCAGATATGTAGGTACTTGCTGCGGAATAACGTTTACACGTTTGGCTTGAATTGTTTTAGATGAATTTTATTCAAGAGAAATACCATACTATATGTATAGTAGGTATACTTTATTTTTTTAAATATCTATTTAATTATTTTTTAATGGGAGGTCATTGGCTCAATGACCTAATGTTGGAGCCGCCACTGCTTTCTGTTTTAAAAGAAATTGTTGTTTGTTGCTATCAAAGGTAATATCACGAGTGCTTCAAATTTTATCGATATTATTTTGTTTTCCACGAAAACTTGTCTATTTGGCAAATATATGAAATCAAACCGATTGATAAAATCACGAGTCCGTTAGGACGAGATGGATTGATACCGCTAGACCTGCCACTTATTATAAATTATTGTTTTTATGTGACATTTGTAGGCTGACGGAAGTACTCGGTTTTCGAGCACTGCACTATCACTTGTAATTGCTTCTTGTGCTGCCCTGTCTGCTTCTTCGTTTCCGAGAATTCCTATGTGCTAGGGACCCATATGAATACATCCTCTTTTCCACCATGCCGAGTTAAGTGAAGTTGTTGCTTGATCATCTTGGAGAGGGAGCAATGGCTGTATTTATTTTTGAGAGTTTTCAGCCAGGTTAGAGAATCGGAAATGATTAAGTACTCTTGTTCTGGCCTCCTGTGGGGGTTACTCAGTAAGTGCCCCTCGTATAAACTACGTCCACCATAAAAGTATTATATCTTTGGGAAAGCACTTACCTAGTAACCGATCTTCGGGGGTTGAATAAACGACATCATTTAGAAAACTCACTGGGATTAGTATATTTAGAATTAACACAGATTACAATATCAGATTATATATCTTTAACTTATTCAAAATAATAATAAGGAATGCATCATTGGTTAGTTTACACTTTGTTTTTATAGGAAACATGCAAGTCAGTCACCCGTAGGTATGACCTTCCGCGTATGTGAACGCGATATTTACATTTAATAGTAACGTGTTTTCTGGGTGTTCGCCTGACCTTAATCAGATCGATGCCCGCTATTAACATTGGAAAATATAATCTACTCAATTTAATTTTTTTCTATGAAAATGTCTTTTTTTCAATACTGTCTTTTTCGGGATCATCACACTCCCTTGAATAAGTATAAGTTGTCGAAGTATTGCAAATAACTCTGCAGAGAATACAGATGATAGTTTGGGTAAATATTAACAATGCTTTGAAATTTGGACTTCATAAGGGCTGGGTGTGTGTTTTGTATATTGAAGCTGCAAATATCAAAGTGACATTTCGGACTAGCAATAGTCCAGGGGGGAGTGCTGGGTTTGTTGTTATCTAAGAATATAACTGGTATGGTGATAGCTAAATCGTTATAATAATTGGCAACCCTTTCGTAAAATGCTGGAGCTGCTCTATTTTTATTTTGATATAGATTTCTATAATGATTTTTGAAGGTGTTGGCGTATACTGGATGTCGTGGATTTGCTGCAATATTAGTAGCATAAGACATGATGAGTAATTGTCTTCTATGATGTAAAAGCAGTTCACCAGCTTCAAATAGTACACTTGAAGTAGGACTGGTACAAAATGCTCCAGTGGCTAAGTGAATGGCAGCATTGTGGATGGTATTCAATTGTTTGACAGTGGTGTTTGTAGCCGACCTATAGGCAATTGCTCCTTAACCAATTTTAGATCTAATGATTGCTCTATAAATTCTCTGAAGAGTACTTGAGTCAGATCCCCAACTTGTGCTGCTCAACATTTTGATTATATTTAAGTTGCTTTTGCAAGTCCTCGCGAGTTCTAGAATATTATGTTTCCAATTTAATTTGGAATCAAATATTACTCCTAGAAATTTGTAAGCTTGTACGAATCTGGGATTTTTATTGTATAGTGTGAGACGAATTTAATTGATTTTAAATGATTCTAAGTTCCTTCCTTCTTTGGTAATGAGCACTAACTCGTCTTCGTATAATCTGTACTTGACAGGCGCTGTAGCTGTATCGACGATGTTGTTAATAGCTATGAGGAAAAGTGTAGTACCAATTACTGATCCTTGAGGAGTACCATTTTCATAGAAGAAACTTTTTGAGAGTTCTCCGTCAACTTTGATTCGGGAGTATCGGTTTTTTAAAAAACTGGAGATAAATGAAAGCATATGGCCTTGTATCCCCCACTCTGTTAATTGTTTTAAGATTTTATAGTGCCAGGCAAAATCAAATGCACGTTGGATGTCAAAAAATATTGTGACGCATGATTGATTGGTGACAGCTTAATGTATTTAAGATTCTAGTTCGATTATGTTGTCTTGCGCAGATCTTTGTTGTCTGAAGCCACATTGTTGCATTGCTATATAGTTCTGATACTCTAGATACCACATCAACCGATGGTTTATAATTTTTTCCAATAATTTACACATCACGTATATTAGAGATATAGGCCGATAAGATTCTGGATCAGTTTAGTTTTTGTTTTATTTTAGGATAAGTATGACTGTAGCTTGGCTTCATTTTTTTGGGAATTTGTTTTCAGTCCAAATAACATTGTAGATGTAAATTAAAGTTCTTTTGGCACAGCTAGGTAAATTTTTGATAAATATTGCTGGGATTTCGTCTGAACTTGTGTTATTCGTTTTTTGTAATGTTTCCTCAAGTTCAGTCTCAAAGATTTTAGCGTTTAATGAAAAATCGTCATTTAGATCTATAGGTATGGGAAAATCTTTTTCTTGTTGTTGCTTCAAGTCGAGAAACTGTGCACAAAAATTTGAATTGCTAGAGTATTTTCAGTAAGTTTATTTTCAAATTTCAGAGCTTGTTCTGATATTGAAGAGGTCGAATTCCTGTGATGGTGCGTTTCCATGACACTTCGAATTTTGTTCCAAATTTCTGTGGATGGAATGTTGTCATTAATGCTAGCTACGAATTCATGCCACGATTCTTTTTTGCGCTTTTGTATTATGTATTTACATCTTGCTTTTTGTTGTTAAAATTCGATCAGGTTTTCTTGATTTTTGTATTTTTTCCATACATTGTAAGCATGTTTACTTCTTGGCAATTTTTGTTCCACTATGGTACGGGTTGATGATTTTTAATCAATGATGTTTTTTACTGATTTTTTTGCTGCTTCTAACATGGTATTTCAAAATTATCAACTGTCTCGTCTATATCCGGTTTTATTTCAAAGTTTGTTATATTTTCTTCGATTTTTTGCTGATAGAGTGCCCAATTTGCGTTTTTTATTGCCATTTTGTACTAATGTTTGTATTGGTTATATTCTTCTGATTATTGGAGCATAATCACTACTATAAATGAAAGGTGAAATTCACCAAGTTAGTACGGATAGTAAATTTAAGCTACAAAAGGTAAGAACTAAAGCTGCCGTCTCTCCTGTGCAGGGGTTGAGCCTAGTGCCTTCCCCAGTGTTTAGGAGACAAGGACTGCAGAGATCTGTAGTTGATGATAGCAGTTTTCTTTTGTTGGAAGTCATTTTGCATACCCATTCGGTGTTGTGGCAGTGGAAATCTCCAATAATGATACGCGGAGATGTTAGTTGAGAGAAGAGATCCGTTAGTTCTTGACTTGAAATTTCTCTATTGGGGGTATGTACACATTGCAAATAGAAATTTTTCGTTCTATGTTTATAGAGACTGCAACAGCTTCTAAATTTGTTTTTATAGGTATTTCGTTGACACCGGCGTCCTTTTTTATGTAAGTTACAGCTCCTCCACTAGCTATCTTTGCGTTTAACCTTTTTTTTATAGAAAGCTGAATCATTTTTTAATTTAGTTATTTTCTTGTCAGGAAAATTTGTTTCCTGTAGTCCTACAATGAATGGGTTATATTGACTTATTAAATGTTGTAGCATAGGTAACTGCGAGTGGAACCCCTTCAGGTTCCAATGAAGAATGTAGGTTGATGTAGTAGGTATATTCATAGGTTTGTTTATTAGTACACTTTCTATATCCGTAGATCGAATGCCAATGTACTTCATGATACTTGTCCTGAGTCGTGTACAGCGAGATTTAATGCTTCTTTCCATGATATAAGGTGTATCTGGGGTAGAGATAATCTGTTCAATGCGTCTATAACTTCCACTATGTGCCGTATTTATATCGATTGGGGCTAGTTATGGTGCAGGTATTGGTAGAGGCTTTGCAGCTTGGATCTTTTGTAATTGAGCTGTATTTTCTTTGCGAGCTATGTCAGTATTTTTATTTTGAATATTTGATTCCGGATTTTGATTTGTCATTGTATTTTGAGTAACAACTGGCAGAAAATCGGGACACTGGGAGGCGATATGACCGTCTTTTTTGCATTTGTAACAGGAAATACCGTCTTGTGAATTGTATATACGATAAGGTGTGCCGTCAAATGGTAAAGTGATATAGGAAGGTATATCTGTAGGAGTTGAAATAGGTTGAAATGTACACTTGTCGGCGAAAACTTAGGATATGACTATATTCAGGATTCGACACATTCACTTTAAAAAAATTCATAGGTGAGAGTAGGGTGAGACCTAACTGTTTCAATTCATTTACCAAGACATGATGTGGTATACATGGACATACATTTGATAAGAACAATCGTTGAGATGGAGTAATAAGTCTACGACCATCAAGTATAGAGTTACCGATTTTAATATATTTATGTTCATTCATAAAAGTGTTCACTGCTTGTTTGTTTATTAGGTATATACATATTCTACCATTGGAGATTCTTGAGCAAAAAATAATAGATTTTGAACCAATCGGAGACCCCAGTGCATATATGTAACTGGGGGTGATTTGTACTTTGAGAGGGGCCCCTGTAGTCAGAAACCCCGTCAGAGGTTGTATTCATGTTTGAATTAATAAATTTTCTGTGGGAGTTTACATACGTTCTGAGGACGGATCTGTCTGCTTTAATATTTTGGATATATAATGGTTTTTGTCCATTAGACTAAGCTAATTATGTTTGTTTAACATGTTTTAATTTGCGAAAGGGAAAAAACTAATGCAACTTACAGATGGTCACCTCTGTGTATGCGCTAATGATGTTTTCACTGTTATCTTACTACTTTTTCACAATACACAAACTCGTATTTTGATTTGATGTTAATGAGCTATTTAAGTACCGATAAGCAATATGTACTCGTCGGCTACCAGAACAGGAAATCGTCGACTGGTTTGTTTTTGTCGAATAATCTAATAATGCATTACTCAAATCTTCCTAGGTGAAAGTTTCCATGTAAAATGTCTTTGCTCCATTCGGCAATTAGAGCATGTATCAATTCGTCGATTTTATAGACTTTACGTAAAGTTGTATTGATATATAAGAAATATTGTTTATATGTATGAAGGGGGCGGTGGTCCTTCTAGAGGGTGTCAATGTATAGATGTTCAAAATGCTTGCTGCTAACGTCTTGAGAACTTCCGAACGGTACCGCTAATCGCCACGATAGCAGGTATACAGAGTGATACCAATTTTAGAAGGATGCAGGAGCATATAACAAAAAGGCTTTTAAACAAGTGAGCAGGTATTATTGGAATCATGATTATTCGTCGTAGGAGGCCATCTCTACGCACAAAATCATTAATCAGATAGTTCCTGTAATCGAGCAGATTTCTGGTGATAATTTCAGTGAAATCTGGTTCCAGCAGGATGATGCATCACTACATTTCGGTATTGCAGTTCGGAGTTTTCTGAATTATGTTAATTAGATCAAGCGATTTTAAGACGTACAATTGAGAGACGCACGACTTCCTTTCACCTTGAGATTACTTTTTATGAAGATACCCGAAAAATAACGAATACAAAACAGTACATGATAATTTGAATAATAATATACACGTTACAAGTAACAGATGAAAAGATCATATATTTATAATTGAGATGAAAATATCATATATTTGTAATTGGAACTTCTTCACACAACTTGTTCTCAGATTGACAATTGAAACAACCTTAGCCACCTCCTCAATAAACTCAACTCATTTGTTAACATGGACGAGCTTGCCCGTGCAGCATCAGATTTACTGGAAGCTACGAGAAGGTCAAACACAAAATTTTAAATACTTTGTGGATAACAATAATTTTTTGTTTAGGTAGTTTCCATAATTATGACATCTGATGAGGCAGGTAGACGATAGGGCATTCGTAAGAATGAAACGGCGGCGGATTTGCAGTCATTAAGAAAGGCATAATATTCCGAGTCCTGCAACAAAACAATGTTTTTGGTTAACAGACTTCGATATTAATTGAAAGTGAACTGAAACTATCAAATTTTTCCTACTTCATAAGTTAAAAGTAAAATAAACGGTTTTAAAGCGGTAAAACGGTTTTCCGAACTGTATTTATAGGACCTATTGAAATGGCTCTAGTGAGCTGAAAGTGAATATGATTCATCTCTGAAACGTATTGGATGATATCCAATTATGAAATTGTTCACTGTACACACTCTGGAGGCTGTATCGTGCTATCAGGATTCAGTTTTAGTTTATTCCTGGTAATCGGCCAACATAGTTAATAGTTTAAAATAAAGAGATTTTTTGTATTGGTTACAATCTTTTCTCATTTATTTCATTTTCTCAAACGACGTACGTTTCGGCGTATCGCCATTTTCAAGTATTTCTTTTTCTCTACAATAAATAATGTGTATGTATATCAGGATTTATAGGACCCGTTGTACTGGCTCTAGTGAGCTGGAAATCAATAAGTTTCATAAGTGAGACGCCCTGAATAATATTCAATCATAAAATTGGTCACTTGTATATACTCTGGAGACTGTATCGTGTTAAGAAAAAGAAATTTCTCTAAAAATTACTAAAAATTTAGTATATCTGGATTTGTAGGACCCATTGTACTGTGTCTGGTGAGCTGAAAATCAATATGGTTCATCTGTGAGACGCTCTACACAATATTCAATCATAAAATTGGTCACTTGTATTCACTCCGGAGGCTGTATCGTGCTAACAAACCGAAAGTTCTCCAAAAGTGTAGTATATCTTAATGTGTAGCACTCGTTGTACTGGCTCTGGTGAGCTGAAAATCAATAGGGTTCATCTGGGAGATGTATTGAACAATATTCAATCATAAAATTGGTGATTTCTTTCCCTCCGAAGGCTGTATAGTGCTAACAAGACATGTTAAAAAGTGGCCGACGACAACATACACACAGGATTTTTTTTTCTAAAAACCCTTTTTTATGTCTTTCTCGCATAAAAAACGGAAAACTAACTAAAAAACCAGAATTCCAGCTTTTTTTGGCGTGAACCGATACTTTTCTCGCATATTAGATATGGTTTAGCGGAAAAGTCAAAATGGATAGCTTAGAACACAATCCGAGAGGATCCAAAAAATAATCCCAAAGAGATCGCAAGCCTCCAGAGCGAAAGTAGTCAAACAATTATCCAAATGGCAAAAATGTACCATTACCAAACTCATGAAAGATCACAGAAGCCGCAATGGAAAGAATATTCAAAACCTTTAGGGCCTAGCGATTCTCTCTGGAGTATTACTATTAATAATAAAACAATAACATATATACAAACTGGGCAACAGGGAATATACCATGTGTAGCACATCATTAGAAAGGCATTTAGACGGAGTATTCAGGCATAATGATCGTCAAAAAAATTTTGCGATATTTACACCGTCATTGCAAGAAATAGTCTCAATTAATTTAAAGTGCAACGCCTCTTAAAAATTAAACGCAACGCCTGGGGTTTGCTAATGTGTCATTTTTTATTTCACAACAAAAGTAAACTGAAACGAATTTGGCAAACACTTAATAATTTGATACGAAGACAGATTGTTTAACAATGTTGTTAGTTCATAAATTTAGGTATTTTTAGAATATGTACTTCCAAAATGGCAATTATAAATATCGAAAAAAATCATTGACAATCATTATGTCTGAATACTTCATCTTAATACCTTTCTAATGATGTACTACACATACTATATTTACTAATTAAAAATAAGTGGTTGTGGAAGTGGAAGGGAGAGGGTTGACAAATGACAGATGTTTGTACAGAACAAAAATCGACGTGTTTCAGCATTTCCTTAAAATCTGATAAATACTTTCAAATGTGGGTGTTTTCTGTGACCTACTCTGTATTGAAATTGCTCGAAAAATATTTACACAGTAACTTTATTATGAATATCTCAAATACAAATTTTCAAAAGGGAATACCGATTGCTTTACTAACTTTTTAGACTCCCTTTCATATCTACCGCCAAAAATACTCGTCATTTCGAGAAATCTATACAATTATCGGTAACCTGAGAGCTCAGGAGTTCAAGGTATCGAAATTATTCACTATATTCTATTGAAAAATTTAATCTATATTATAAATAATATTCGTAGAGTGGACATTACCGGCTCAAAAGAGAAATTGTAACTAACGTTGCAATAAGCATCATTGCTATTTAGAGAGTCCAAGACAATTTCTTAATAAAGCAGATTGCCAACGTTTTTTATGAAATTATACTTAGAAAGCCGAGTAGTACAAAAACTGAGTAATGTGGACACATTACAATTGCACACATTATCGTCGGGTTTGATCACAAAAGATAATTTCATTTATTTACCCTCACCTATATTAAAAGATAATTTGGTTATACTATGCTTCATACCTAATCAAGATACACATTAGTTAGACTACGATTGCGATGAGAAATATTCACCTCTCAATTTGCAGACATAGTTTTCTTTAAGCTGACAACACACCCGCAAATTTTTACCCGTTTGATCTGGACCGTGAAAAATGTGAGGAAGTGGAATGATTAACAAAATCAGTCGAAGAAACGAAAATATATTTGTCACTTCAATTGCAAGCAGTTGAACATTTTCAAAATTATTTATTAAAAAAGACCGATAAGCTCCAATGACTAATAATCATACAGTAGAATAAATTTAAAACCATATGGATTCAAATAGAATGTAGACAGTCGACTTTCTGAAATAATGATACTTTTAAGCGATAAATATGGTACCTATATATTTACATTGTTTTGGGATGTTGGGAGCCATGATTAATTTTTTTATGTTATTAGTTGTAAAAGTAGTAATAATTACTTTCAACAATAGTTTGACAAACTATAGTCGTGATTTCATTAGGAAAATCTCAATCTAAAATTAATAGCGATTTAATATACTCTGTACCGTAAATGCTAAATTTCTATAGCCTTTGAATATGCAAAACAACGTGAACATCTTGCAGATAATTTTACTTTATTTAATTAATCTAAGAACAACTTTTGTTGAAGAAAGTTTTCAACATAGTTTTACAACGACATAGATGCTTTTAAAAATGCATCCATACCATCCTGATTCCGAATAAAAGTATAACACATTTTATTTCTCAGGATTCGGATAGGAGCACCAAAAGGAAATGACACACGGTATAAAACTATTGAAAATCCAGGAGCAGTACACAATTGCCAAGTATTAAGTGGATGTTCGCCAATTGTTTTTCCTCATTGTAAGTTTTTTTTCATTCAATTTAAGTTTATTTAACTGACATTTTGTGTGAACAGAAAGGAAAATGGAGAGAAAGAGAGAGACATTTATTACACCACACTGTTGGTATTCCCAAAGACAGGTCCGGGCTTCTCTATATACTATAGATTGTTTTCAAATTCCAGTTTCTTAATTATGTTCACGATCTAGCTGAAAATCTTAGAGCTAAACCACAATTTCGTATTCTTTAAACTATTCAAAAAAAAATAAACAATGTGACTGTGAACATTATAATGAGTCAATATCAGATTCAAAAACTTATTTTAGAGTTTTATATTTTTTTCACTGTTTTGAATCGAATATTAACCATTCAACGAATTAAGGTTTCAATGGAATGCTTGGATTTATTTACATTTTCTAAAAAAGTAATTCTTAATATTGTTTGACTTTCAAACATCTTCCAGTATTAGCTTTGGAAGGAAGATCAGTTCCAAAATTAGAACACAGCTCAATTAAAATCTACAAAGGCTTGATGGCCAATCAATAATTACTATGGACGTCAGACGTATAAAAGAGTTGATTATGTGTGAAATTTGACTTTCTTTCATCTTACACCTATCTCATAACAGAAATTTTGTGCATTTATAAATAATCGGAATAGGTAGGATTCGCATTATTAGATGAACTTTGGAATAAAAGAAAATTATAGATATCTGCGGGACAGGAGTGTAGTTTGCATAAAGATACAAAGGGCATCAGTACCGCATATCTCGAATTAAATATATCTTCTGAAATAACAAAATACGTAAAGTTTACAATATCGTCTATCTTGCAGGTAGGATAGGAATCAGGAGTGTGATTTGAATTTTGGAATTTGCATAATGGTGGCCGAATTTACCAGTCAAATGTCACAACATGCCTCAACAGCAGTCTACATTTCCATTATATGGAATGAGATTGTGATGGAATTATTGGAGGCTTGTAGGTATCAGTGTTCTATGAAATAGTTTAT